>CM065295.1:95169828-95818091 GCA_032871835.1 Dipteronia dyeriana | reverse complement strand
ATCAAATTGGGGGTATGACGCGTAACCAGGACAAGGATCATAAGACGCCCTAAGAAGAACGACCACGCACTAAAGGCGGAGTCATGGTCAGATGGCCCATGACAGATCGTAAATATGACCGGTTGTAAGGATCGGTCATCTTCATCAGAGGATAGCGATTGGCACCATCGAAAACGTCATACGCATGGTTGGCCCATGAGACTCAGGAACGGAGCGAAGAAAGGCTTGGAAACAGGCATGACGATCACCGACAATTTAACCATCAGGAACCAAGAGGGGGATAGAGATGTTATGATTCAGAGCTGACCCGAGAAGTTGAAAACAATAGGCGCCAAATGGATGTTGGTTAGGCAATATGGATATAACGAGTTGTCTGATGATGATTCTGACAGTTCTTTTCCCAGAAAAATTCAGATACCACACGTGGAACAGTTCAAGAAGGATACAGATCCTAAAGAACATGTTAGGCGTTATAAAAGTGCCATGGCTCAATATGCACACAGCGATCCATCGTTGTGCCTTAATTTTCCTCAAACCCTAGGAGATATAGGTTCAAGATGGTTTGGAAGATTACCTCCGGTGAATATTGAGAGTTTTGGCGAGTTGAGTAGAAGCTTTTCAAGACAATTCCTATGCAATATGCACAGGAAAAAGTCAGTGCTTACCTTTCTCAGCTAAAGCAGGGGAATGACGAGTCATTAAAAAAGTATCTGGGAAGATTCGACCAGGCCGTCTCAGAAGTCAGCAATGCAAATGACGAATCAATAATTGCAGCATTCATAATAACCTATAGAATGGACGGTTATCTTCTGACTTAAGAAGGACACGTTTAACCAGATATACAGATATGATAGATATGGCTGGAGGGTATGCATTGGCCGAGGAAGAGGAATTAGCGACATGAGGTTGCTACATGCATGGAGTGAGACCCGAACGAAAAGATGCCGAGTCAAAGTACAGAACCTTAAAGAAAAACAAAAAGGGAACAACAAAGAAAGAAGCAAAGATAAGGGAAACATGAAAATGCTGACAAGACCACGGAGAAGTTCCGAGGAAAATACACAAACTACACCCCCCTCGGGGAAAAAACAGGAAGAGATCCTGACAATATTAGAAGAAAATAATCTGGTAAAGGAACCAGTCGACAGTCTTAGTTTGCTCGGCGAGACACGACGAAATACTGCAGATTCCATAAGTAAACCGGTCATGAGACCTCTAAATGTTACCAGCTTAGAGAGTATATAGAGACCCTCATTCGGGAAGGACACATCCAAGACATAATCCTGAAGAAAGATGAGAAGTCAGAAATGAAGAAAAAGGCTAAAATCGATCATAATTCTGGTCGGAACAGAAAGGCCAGTCCCGAGGTGAATAATAGTAATACAAACTATCTTCGGAGGACCATCAACTGGAAGAAGCAACCGGGTGCGAACTAAGGAAATCCTAAAAGCGGTAGAGGCAAGGCAAATTTTAATGTCAACTTTATCGAACCAAACCCGAAAAGAATAAAGGAAGGATGTGACCCAATAATATTCACAGAAGCCGACTCACATGGGGTCGATGTTGACCAAATGACGCCCTCGTCATAAGTGCCTGAATTGACCACAGGGAAGTCAGGAGAATTTTAATAGACAATGGCAGTTCGACTGATATTCTCAATGTGGCTATTTACGATCAACTCAGATTGGACCAAAAGGATTTGCAACCTTTCAATACCTCACTCAGAGGATTCGGGGGAGTTGAAGTCCGGTCTCTCGGGACAGTGAAACTGCCCGTGAAAATTGGAGTAGCAAATTGTCAGAGAACAGTGTTACTCGACTTTGTAGTGGTGGATCTGGACAACTGGCCTTATAATGCACATATTAGGTCAACCTTTCTTAAATAAAACTAAGGCAGTAATAGCTACCTACGCTATAATGATCAAATTTCCAACTGAACGGGGGGTAGGAGAAGTCAAGAGGTCTCAGGAGATGGCTAGAAGAGCTAATCTCTCAGTTTACAAAGATAGAGACAATAATGAACAGGTATGCACCATAACGCAGCCAAATCAGAACAAGCATGAGTCACTATTGTTCGAGTTTGACCCAAGGGAAGAACCAAAGGAATCTAAAAATGAACCGGTTGAAGAAGTGATCTTGAAGGAAGATGAACCAGACAAGAAGATCAAAATCGGGGTCAATTTGGAAAAAAAGGTTAAGCAAAGCCTTATTAATCTACTCTAAGAATACAATGATGTGTTCGCCTGGGGTCATGAAGATATGGTAGGAATAGATGCCCGAATAATATCACATCATCTTACGGTGGATCCAAATGCAAAACCGGTGATATAAAAGAGAAGATCATTCAACCTCGAAAGGAGTCGGGCAATCAAGCAGGAAGGAGAAAACTTATTCGCTATAGGGTCAATCAGAGAAATTAGCTACTCCCAGTGGGTAGCCAATATGGTCCTCGTTCAGAAGAAAAATGGCCAGTGGAGAATGTGCATGGATTTCACGGACCTGAACAAAGCTTGCCCTAAAGACAATTTTCCACTTCCAAGGATAGACCAACTGGTCGATGCTACATCAGGACATGAGTTACTTAGCTATAGATTCCTACTCGGGATACAATCAAATCAGGATGAATAAAGTTGATGAAAAGAAAAAACAACATTCACAACTGATCTAGGCTTATACTGTTACATAGTAATGCCTTTTGGGCTAAAGAATGCAGGGGAAACATACCAAAGACTGGTTAACAGAATCTTCGCACGTCAAATAGGAAGAAACATGAAAGTTTACATAGAAGACATGTTGACCAAGAGTATCTCGGCAGATGGGCATGCTTCAGACTTATGGGAAACATTCGATGTCTTGAAGAGATATCAGATGAAGTTGAATCCGAACAAATTCTTGTTTGGAGTTCCTTCAGAAAGGTTCCTAGATTTCCAAGTTCACCAGAGGGGAATCGAAGTGAATCCTGAGAAGATATAAGCCCTTCAAAAGATGACTTCGCCAAGGATGGTAAAAGAAGTGCAGCGCTTAACTGAATGCTTAGCTTCCTTAAGCAGATTTATTTCAAATGCCACAGATAGATGTGCACCCTTTTTTAAAGTAATCAAAAAAGGAAGAGGGTCGAATGGAATAAAGAATGCTAACAGGCATTCTGAAAATCAAAGAGTACTTGGGGCAGGCTTCTATCCTGTCAGAACCTAAAATGGGAGA
This sequence comes from Dipteronia dyeriana, assembly GCA_032871835.1. Taxonomy (NCBI): domain Eukaryota; kingdom Viridiplantae; phylum Streptophyta; class Magnoliopsida; order Sapindales; family Sapindaceae; genus Dipteronia; species Dipteronia dyeriana. The sequence goes on along the minus strand of CM065295.1, from coordinate 95,814,888 downwards.
AACTCTTCACTTATACTTGTCAATTACAGAATTAGCAGCAAGCTCGATTCTAGTTAGAACAGAAGATGGGGTACATATGTCAGTATACTACGCCAGTAAGGCTCTTTTCCGGCTAAAACCAGGTATTTATAGATAGAAAAAAATGGCTATAACATTGGTTTTGGCAATAAGAAAGCTGAGGCCATACTTTCAGGCTCATACGATCCAGGTCCTAACCGATTGCTCACTAAAGCAAATCTTACAGAAGCCAGAAATTTTGGAAAGATTAACTAAATGGGCAATCGAGCTGAGTGATTTTGATATTTAGTACGTCACTAAGACGTCTATAAAGGTCAAGTAGTGACAGATTTCATAGCAGAATTCACAGAACCAAACCTGGTAATGAAAGGAATGCTAGGCAAGAAATTCTCGTGGAGGCTATATTGATGGTTCCTCGAACACTCATGGCAGCGGGGCAGGAATTGTAGTATGCACCCCGAAAAGAGATGATGTTGAATGTGCCATGAGATTCGACTTTAAAGCAATAAATAATCAAGCCGAGTACGAGACGTTACTAGCTGGACTTAGAGTATGTATAGCCCTCGGAGCAGATGAGGTCGAGATATTCAGTGACTCACAGGTAATCGTCAACCAAATCCTAGACGAATACCAAGCTAGAGATGAAGGTATGATTGCTTATCGAGACATAGCAAAACAGCGTCTTCAAAATTTCAAGGAATATAAGATTGTCCAGATTCCCAGGAAGAGAATGAAAAGGTAGATGCTTTGTCCAAACTAGCATCAACAACGACCACAATCAGGCCAAAAACTATTCCGTCGCATCTCCTCAGACCGAGTATAGTTAAGCCGAAAAACTTGAAAAGTTTAGAAATTTAAACACCGCCAAATGGTTGGATGACTCAGCTAAAAAGATACCTAGAAGAAGGCGTGCTCTCGGAAGATCACCTAGAGGCTAAACACATTAGGTACGGTCAGCAAGATACACGTTGATTGGAGGAGAATTGTACAGAAGGGGGTTTTCCTGCACACTCCATAGATGTGTACATGATGAAGATGCATGTCGGATATTACAGGAAATCCACAATGGAGTATGCAGAAACCATACTGGGGGCAAGAGTTTAGCACACAAGGTACTCATGCAAGGTTATTATTGGCCCTCTTTATTCTTGGATGCACAACAATGTTCAGAAAACTGCAATACACGCCAGAGGATCGCCAACGATATCCAACAACCCCCAGAACAATTTAGAAGCCTCACATCGCCATGGCCATTTGCCATGTGGGGGCTGAACTTAATTGGCCTAATGCCGGTAGGGACATGGGGTGGAGTAAAGCATGCAATAGTAGCCGTTGATTATTTCACAAAGTAGGTAGAAGCTGAAGCACTGGTGTATATCACAGAAGAAAATACCATAAATTTTGTGAAGAAAAATATACTTTACAGATTTGAAGTCCCGAGCACTATCATTACTGATGACACCCAACTCGATAATCTAAAATTCAGACAGCTGTGCAATGCGTACCAAATTGTAAATTATTACGCCACACCTGCCCGCCCTCAAACAAATGGGCAAGCTGAAGTAGTAAACAAAACCATCAAGCACACACTCAAAGCAAAGCTAGATGCCAAGAAAGGAAGTTGGGTTGAAAAAATTCCTGAGGTATTATGGGCATATCGGACAACAACAAGAACTTCTACAGGAGAGACTCCATTCACTTTGGCATTTGGAACAAAAGCTGTTATCCCTGTAGAAACATCATACATGTCACCTAGGTCAGGCTGTACGATGAGGACCAGAATATTGATATGCTGTTACAAAGCCTATAGAAGCTAGAAGAGAAAATGGAGAAATCCGAATACGAAACATGGCATATCAGCAAAGAGTGGCCCGCTACTACAACTCTCATGTTCGGATCAGAAAATTATAACTAGGAGACTTGATACTCAGAAAGGTGTCACTGAACATAAAAAACAAAGTTGTAGGCTCTTTGGCTGATAAATGGGAAGGCCTGTACAAAATTAAAGGAGTAACTGGTCATGGAGCATATTGGATTGCCGACCAGATGGAGAGGTTTTACCCCGGGCATGCAATGCTCAATATTTGAAGATTTTTTATCCTTGAAATTTATTTCCTTTAAACAGGTCATTTTTGATTAGTCAGGATATTTTTTATCTTTGTTAATTTTACAGTGATAAATAAAGGCCCTATACGGGATTCCAGAAATCTAGGCATATGATAATAAGAACATGCAATATAAAAAATGCTCGGGACCATTAATTTGGAAAAATTCCCGAATGGGCGGAGAAGCTTTAAGGAGCACGCCAGCCGAGCAAGGTCAGTCGACCTTAGACAAAAGGCAAACCCGATGCACCAGATTCTAGAGAATGGCTCGGGGCGCTGTCCAAAAAATCCCGGTGAGAAGCGCAACTGTGTTAAGGAGTTCAGAAGCTTAACGATTTGGAAAACCCTTGTACAGACAAAACTAAGTAGACGTCCTCAGTGACTTGTGTAAGGACTCGAACATATGATCATGGTGAGACTTGATGTAATGTTTAGGTAGCAACCGAGTATGAAACACAAGTATAAATCTACTTGCCTGTTTTAAGATGACTCGGTTAATAATATGAGCCAGTTTAATAAGATACTTGGCACAGATTGCAGAGCCAATTTAATAAGATACTTAACACAGATTGCAGAGCCAGTTGGCATAGATTGCAGAGCCAGTTGGCACAGATTGCAGAGCTATTTTAATAAGATACTTGGCACAGATTGCAGAGCCAGTTTAATGAGATACTTGGCATAAAGAATGAATTAGCCAGTTTAATAAGATACTTGGCGTTAGAAAATTGTTCAGAGTAAACGAAACCAAGTGAAATAAGATACTCTAGGAAATTACTCGAGCAACAAAGCTAGCCGGTTGAATAAGATACTTGTCACTCGGTAAACCAAATTCACGATAGCAATTGGACCATGGAATTTTCATTAATTGAATAAACTTACAATTGTGGTATTAAATATTTTCAAGTATAGAATTTTTTACACCTACGGGGTTGAAGATTTGGAACTCTTGCCGATACTCGGGTCAAGCACCATTTCATACTCACGGAGGAGACTTTCATTTGAAGGCCAAGCAATTGTGTGACCTAGTCATCCATCCATTCGCTATAATCCGTTCCAAGGACTGGGCCAACATCAGGCGTTGAACCATCCACAACAGATTCCTGACTGACATAAAAGGTTGGGAGAGAATGCTCTGGTGGAACCTCTAAATGCATAGGATGAGGCTATTTACCTCGGCTACGACAATAAGCTTACCATTCTTTCAATTGAATTCTAAGAGATTCCAAGGACCGTCCACATGGTTCTTGATCGATAACTCCCAGTTGGTTCGAGCTTTATCGATTGCTCGATTCTTGACCTTGAAAAATTCACCAGCCGAAACCAACACCCGCTGAAATTCCTGAAGGAGCAAGGCATCATAAGACAGAGACCTTTTAAAGCAGTCAACCCCTTGGACCTCAAGTTTCAGCCTTGCCTCATTTGAGAGGGATTCAATGTTAATGCTTGGCGCTCTAAATCTTTGATTTTCTACTCATAAGATGACTTGGCTCGATTAGCCTCCTATTCAGCCTTGAGCATCAACTCTTGGCAGCAAATAATAAATTCTGAAAGGACACAACCTTCTCTTCTGCCTCAGAAGCTCTCTCCTCGGTGCCCATTTGCTTAGCCAAGCAATGATCGGTAAACTCTTGGGTAGAGCTCATATCCCTTTGATAAGCCGCTTCAACCCGAGCATGGCTATCCTCACTTTCCTTTAGTTGAGCTTCAAGACGCCTTATTCGATCAACTTGATGTTGTTGCGTCTGAACCAGCTTAGCAAACTCGGCCACCACTTACAAGGAAAAGTGAGTTAAAAATCTAAGGCAAGCATTAAGGCACAGGGCGGGATAGAAGACTTACGTAGCTTGCGCTATTGAAGATATTTTGAAGACAATCTGTAAGAGAACCGTCCCTAAAAAGACTCCAATGGTCATCCCCAATAAAGGCCGACCCGACGAATGACATCGCCCTTAGCATATCCTGGGGAGAAGGATAAGGGTCTCCCGAAGATTCCACCCTTACATCTTCAACCTTAGGAGGTAAAGAATTCTTGTTCACGTCTAAAGTTTCGCTCTTCCTACAGACGCTTCAACTTGAATGCTCGGGGAAACTCTGACCTTGGCATCATCGTCACTCAATTCAATAAACGATACCACTCGAGGAACCTTATGAAGAAAAGTAAGAGAGTCGGCCTTCTTTTCTTTTCTCAGCCCGAGCTGAGTTCAGCCGTAGGATCTTTCTGAACATTATCTTAGAAGGATCCGAAATAGCCAGGGTCAAAATCTTCTTATTCATCTGAGGATTTATCTCCAACCCCGACAGCAAACTGCTTGATCGGAACCTCAGCAACTGGGAAGTTTGGCTCACAGGGCACCTCGTCACCAAGATAATCTCCTTGCCCGCCTTCATCTTCAGGCAACTTCTGGGGCAGTATCAACAGGGCCACTCAAACCGCTAGATTCTATCACGGTCGGTTGAATGACCTCTTTAGGGACGTACTCAGGAATCTGCTCATCAACCTCATCAGACTCATTATCCGATTCATCAAGTGGAGAAATGCCTTCCCTGCTTTGGCGAGAAGCTTATTTTTGGCTCGCTTGAAGGATCGATTTCACCTGGCGAGCTTGAACATCGCAGACGATGTCCAAGTCATATACTAAACACAAGATAAAGAAGAAAGAACAAAGTCAGAAATAGTATTACAGAGGTGAAATAGAAGCAAGAAAAAATTATACTTACATCGCCTGCGATAATCTGAAATCTGGCTAAAGAAGCCAAGCTCTATCATATTTTTCTCATTAAAAAGATAGGACTTGCTCCTCTTTTCTAGAGTACACACTGCGGCTTGAGCAAGCCTGGTCAGCTCAACGTCAGTGAAAACAAGTTTTTTTTATTCCATACGTCAAAAGAACATAAAAAAATGGGGAACCCTTAATACATGCTGGTTTTTCCCGGACGAGAGATTAACCTCAAGTCCTTAGTTCCCTCCAGCAAAGAACTAGTTGTTCTTCCAATGCTTGTTCGAAGAAGGAATCCCCACACAAAGCCTCTCTTATTGGCATCAGAAGAAATATCAACTCCCCGATTCACTTTTTTCCCCTTAGGGACCCAGCCGTCTGGCAGATTGGATATAAGAAAATAAGTTCGTTCGACCAGATTGCCTTAGTGTATAAAAGTGCCTGATTTCACCGGGAAGGAGGAGGTGACAGTTCATCAGGCTCCACATATGCCACATGCACATTAAAATTTTATAGCTATTCGGGGCAAGTTGGGCTAAAGTGATCCCGCTTCGACAAGGAACCACGCGATGAATGGTTGAAGTGGAAGAGTCATACCACAGCAGAGCATGAACCCATAAATCGCCATCATACCCGGAGGTGGGTTCCATACGGCTCTATTATTAGTAGGAATCAATATGACTGAGTCATCTAGGTCAAACCGAGCATGATACTTCCAGATTTCATCTTCCCCGACCACATTCGACTAGGCATCATATCCACTCGGGCGATCAAGAGAAAGGGGATACGTGTGCATTAAACTCCGCTTCAACATCCCTCTCATCAACTGTTTGTTCCCTGATTTGAACTCTGCTCGAACCATGTTTATGGACCTCACGCTTACTCTGATGTTTTTCCATCCTGGATGAAAAGGAGCTCTGTGATCAGAAATGATAGATTCAGAATTGGAAGAAGGATCAGAATTGGAAGATTCAGAACTAAACTTAAACGAACGTTAGGATAAAGCCCGGAAACATCAACGAAAAAAAAGAGGCTCTTCATGAGGGATTTCCCCCAATAATCTACGAACACAAAAGACTAATTGAAAATCTCCACGCTCAAGCACTTCGAAAGCTATAACAAAAAGGCGTTGTTGTGAAACAGAATCCATCGAAACTAACCTTTAAAATAAAACGTAAAGAAACCTGGAAAAGCTTCAAAAAATTGAGATGAATCTCTACGCAAGAAATCTGGGTTCAATGTCTGCTTATGCAAAAATGAACCAGAATAGCTCATTTTCGGCTTAAATAGATTATTCAAGACGTAAAACCCTAGGGTTTAAAAAGCGGGAAAAAATTGAAAAGAAGGATTTGATGATGTAGGCGGTGCATCAGGAGATGCACAAGTCGCTTCTCATAAATTCTAAAGGGGAATGAGGCGGTGGGAAGACACGTGCCAAGAAAAGACTGATCAAGCCATCAGAATTTCGAAACGTCGCAATCATTGAGATTTCACATGAAGGGATTTACGTGTAACCATTAAGACACGTCATTACTACAAGGCATTTACTCTGGTGTTAATGAAGCACAAAAGATTAAAGGATCGATTAAAATACTTTCGCCAGGAACAATTTCCCACTCGGCAAAAATATTTTAAGGGTCTATTGTTATATGTATATTTTTCTCGAAATATACACGTCATTGACAAGGTGATGAGTCTCATAAAAAACTGCCGATAGGCATCCGAGTAGATATCTAAAAAATACTCATCAAGACCCGAGTAAGCCCGAACACTGGTACTCGGCACGCTGTGTCTTACTCAGGACAAGGTATCTAGCATATAATGCTCTACTCGGATAATACAGGAAACCCGAATAAAATCTAACAAGCGACTCACGTACGTGGGTGAACCTAGAAGTCATACTCCGATACGCAAGACAACCACATCAAGAGTTTCTAGAAGAATAAAATACCAAACAGGAAACAGATTCCAAATCAAGCAACAACTTTACTTCTTCGAGAAGACTATATCTTTATAAGGAAATAAGACCTAAACGGACTATATCATCAGAATTCCATTCGATCTCCATAGAAGGAAAGAAGATAAAGACGACTCCAACAAGCAACCAATTATAATTACATACAAATTCTTTCATTACTTGTACAACAAGGATTAGAGCTCTATGCATGTATAAATAGACCCATAATCTCGTTATTAGAGGGGACATAACAAAAAAATATACAAAAAGGTCATAAGTGAGGCAAAAGAGATCGAGTGGTGTAATTCTTTATTCAAATAGTGGATTTAGCTTGGTTGGTTGAGTATTCAATCACCCGGACGTTTCTCCGATCACCGGAGGAGTTTACCACATAAACTCGTATTACAATATTTTTTTTGCATTCTCTTTCTCTTTCTCTTTGATAGGTCATAGACATATCCAAATCTTGTTGGCTTTCTCATCCGTCAAGAAATCCACTTCAACAAAATTGACTAAAAAAATAGATAAATCCAATAGGTAATGAAATGACTATATACTACTTGTGTGTACTGAGAAAAAATATATTTGTATATATAGTTTAGCCCGGTATGTAAATATTTCCCGTTTGTAAATATTTCCTGGGTCTGTCCCTGTTCCCAAACCAACCGTACATTTTTTTTTTTTTTGGTTTTAATCAATTTTACAAATCATATTGATTTGGTTTAGATTAAAATATAGTCAAACCGATAGATATTTGTTTGGTTTAACATTGAGTTTTAACTCAAACTCCACCGAAAAAGCATGCACACCCCTATTTTAAATTGCTAAATAAAAAAAAAAGGGTAAAAGAAAATAAAAAATGATGTAATGGTTTGTATTGGGTTATTCGGTTTGATAAAGAGTGGTGAATTTGCACCCCTCTAATTATGTACACTCCAATTAAATATACTTTTAGAATTCCAACATTAACCTAAAATAAAATGATAAAATGATAAATATAAATACTTCTTGTATATCAAATTAATTAAATTTATAATAATTAGTTACACAAATATTAAATTTATAAAAATCCATGAGACTCACTATTTTAACAATATTATAATTAGTTACACAAATAAAAAATTATAACATCTTTCAATTAAAATAGGATTTATTTATTAACCAATACTTAAATAGTGAATATTTAAAATTATTCAATGATTATCCTCTCCTTGATTTTTTTTTTGAAAAGGCAAAATTTATTAAGGTCAGTCCAAGCCGCCAAGAAAAAGCAGTCCAAGGTACAACAAAAAAGAACAATAGAACCAACAAAAAGAAAACGAGAAACAGAGTAAAATGAAAGGCCACAACAAGAACCAAAGCTCAAGCAGCCCAGACCAAACAACAGATCAACACAGGGCACAAACAAAAACAGCCGACCAACCACCAGGAATCAGCGAGGAGCAAGAGCGAAAAAGAACTCCCTAAGAAAAATCAAAACTCTCTCCATTCTACAAAATCCCCAGACATACTAACCCCCCTCTTAGCAAAACAATCTGCAAAGGAATTAAAAATCCTGTAGTCGAAAATCACCTCCATTCCACCAATAGAATTTATAATGTTTCGAATGTCCATAATCGAGTTCACCTGAGCAATATTTCCAAAGTCACTATTGTTAACCCAAGACACCGCCACATTCGAGTCACTGACCACCGAAATATGTCGACCTCGAAGAGACAAATTTGACTGACATAACTCAACTGCTCTGTAAATAGCCCATAGTTCAGCCACATTCGAGTTAAGGACCCCCATATAGAAAGAAAAAAGACAATGAACCTTCCTACCGAGTCTCTTAGAACCCTACCAATACCCGCTGGCCCTGTGTAAAGTCCTCATTTATTGATTGGTTTATTTCGTGAACAAACCATATATTGGGGTTTTATGTAAGGGTAGCTTAGGCTCTCAAGACCTTAAGAGAAGAAGCACCAAAGGTATATTTCTTGTGCTTACTTGCTTTGAAGAGATATAGTTCCACACACCACAACTCATGCATATTTCTTATTTTATATGTTGTGTGTTTATATGAGTGTGCATTCATGTTTTGATAACTCTTCTTGCATGTTTATATTGATCACATCTTTGCATTTGTATTGACATGCATTATGTGTTGCTCACACTGACACACTTACTTGCATTTGATTTGTTATGCATGTGTGCTTCATTGTTGTCTATATGCATTCATAGTGTGGTTTTGTGTGTTGATCGCGCTTGCATGATGGTATGCTTGTCTTAGCGCATTGAGTGACCATTTGAGAAGGTCGTATTCTTCTCTTGGTTTGGTTATGTGGAGTAAGGTGTCTAGTTTCAAAATATGGATTTCAAAGATTTAAATGTTTTTCAAAACTGACCTTTGCATGGTCTTGTGACCATAATTTTTATAAAATACCTCAAAATATGTTTTCAAATATTCTGTACAAACTAGACACCCATACCTTTTCAACGGTATATTATTTGTAATATTTCATGACCGTTTGGATTGGTTTTGAAATCTCCAAATTGACCACAAAAATAGGGCATCTCTGTTGTAGTCCGTTTCTGACCTTTGGTCACTTAAATGGCCTAAACTTTTTCTAAAGACATGCAAATCATGTTTTGTAAATTGGAGTAGAAATTATACTTCCATACCTTTCCAACGGTATATTATACGAAAGGTTTTGATATCGTTTGGTCATGTTTTGGGTCGCTCGAATCTTGGGCTGTTGCGGCTGTGCCAGTCCACAAGCGCCCTCACCAGCGCCCCTTGGACAGTAGGTGTGCGATGGTGTGGCACTTGTTGACCAGCGCACTAAGTAAATTTTGGGCATTTTTTGAAATGATGTAGTTTTGCTGTAGGGCTCATATTTGTGTGTCATCTTCTTCCTCACTCGTTTTTCAGAGCTTCCAAACCATTTTTTAGAGTGAGAATGTATTTCCTTTGAGAGAGAAGCTCCAAGAGTTATTCTTTAACTCTCCAAACTCAAAACCCATCATCCTTCATACATTATTGAGCATCTTTAGGCATGGGTCTTCATCTTTGATTGACTTGGGAAGTTGAACAAAAATCTCATCTTTGTCATTTGTTCATGTTTTCCAAGATGATTTTTTATTGCATTTATTAGTTGATTAAATGCTAGGACTTCATTCATTGCATCTATTTATGAGTTCCTTTGCATGATTGGGTTTGTTTGTTGATAGCTTGAATTTAGGACATATTTGCCCTTCTTACTAAGTCTCTATGCATTGCATTTAGACATTGTTGATTAGGACTCATTAATTGCATTAAGTGATTGCATTATAGTCCTTGCCATGCTTGATGACAACATGTGTTGATATGGCTTTTATGATAGCTTCATAGGATTGCTTGTTCTATGTTTAGCTAAGCTTTATGACATGCCACTTAGCTCATGATATCTAGATTGCATATATTGCCATCACATAATTCTAGATAAGCATATAAGGTACCCTAGCCTTGTTTGTTGTTTGAATATCATCATATATTCACATAGGGTGTTTATCTCTTCATTGAAGAGAAGTAAGTCTTGCGCTGCATCCGGGAGTAGGTTGCTTCAAGCGTAACCAAATTAGACTAGGTCCACTTAATACCGGGATTAGGTAGTGGTAGTGGATTATTTACCGGGAGTAGGTTGTAACGCCTCTATCATCAGTGGATTCGTTGTTTGAGTGTGGCGCACTTAACAGCCCGTGGTTTTTCCCATTTGGAGGGTTTCCACATATATCTCAAGTGTCTTTATTATTTCCGCACTTATTACACTTGTGATATTATTGTGACTAGTTAGGGGTATTTTTGTCAACTTGGCCATTAACGAAAATTGGGTAAAATTGATTAAAATCTATTCACCCCCCTCTAGATTAATATTAAACACACCATAATATTTGTTTCACCCTGGTTTACCTCTAGCAGAGCCATCCACATTGAACTTGAGACTACCGTCGAAGGGGGAGATCCAATCAGCAATATTTGATCTTCTGACCAACTTGATTTCGACACATAACTCGTTAACATTGCGAAACAATGCATCCACAAAATCCAACGATCCTTTCCTAAGGTGTTTGAACCACCATACAATCCAAAATTTAGCCTCGTCGGTAACCTGCTCAATAATCGGTTGCTTGTCTTCGAAAACCAGGTAATTCCTATACGCCCAAATTATCCACACTACTGTACCAAATAATGAAGACCACACTCTCTCCTGAGAAGGCTGCGGGCATAAACCAGACCAACCCTCCAACCACTCATTCAGTGTCCGATTGGTGTATCCACTAACACCCCACCAAGACATGCAAATCGACCAAAGCGATTTCGACCATTTAAACTTAAGAAATAGATGATCGACTGACTCATTTTCAGTCTTGCAAAGGGGACAATCCAGATCCATCATTTGGGCCATCCCAAATATGTACATCACCTCTTTCACAAAGACTCTACCTTTCCATAATTGCCATAAAAACAACTCAATCTTAGAAGGACAGTACCCTTGCCAAATGATCTTTGGGACAGTCTGCAATTCATTTATAGGAGCCTCCATAGCTTTACGAAAGGACCCCACAGTAAACATCCTATTCTGGTTCAGAGACCAAGCAATAGAATCAGGCATCGTTCTTCAGATAGAAATGCAGGAAAAATGCAATGAAACAACCCCATTGATCCTTTTCCAAATCAAATAATAATCTCCTGGTAGGAATAGACCATACCCACTTAATACCCACCCAGTAACAGAATTCCTTCACCACGCTTCTCTTTTTGACAGCCAAAGCAAAGCATCTCGAAAAAGCGTCCTTTAACGGCCTACCCTCCACATTCAACTCATACCAGAAGTCCACTTTATCCCCACTTCCTACCACAATAATAAAACCATTTTTTAACACCAATGCTGACCGAGAACCCTAAATAAAAGGCTGTTAATTGACTTAACAAAGAAAGAAACATGATTGTGGCCATTCCAATTCCAAAACAACGATCCAGCTTGAACATTGTACTTGGAGCAGATCACTTTGTGCCATAACGAAGAATCCTCCTTACTGAACCTCCATATCCATTTGGCTACCATTGCTTTGTTTTTGATAAGAATTCTTCCAATGCCAAGACCCCCTTTCTTCTTTTCCTTGCACACATCCACCTAATTTACTGCGTGAAGCTTCTTTTTATGAGCACTGTCACCCCACATAAAATTCCCATGAAACTTCTCAATTTTTTGAGCCACCTCGACCGAAATTTTATAATTGGAAAGGAAATAAGTGGGGATGCTTGAAATAACTGCATTAATCAGCACCAGTCGACCCCTTTTAGTAAGAAATTTTGATTTCCACATTGCTAGCCGCTTCTCGATTTTAGACACTAAAGGATTCAAAAAATCCTTAGACTCGGGTCGACCACCTAAAGTGAAACCTAGATAAGATATGGGAAGAGAGGTCTTCCTACAATTGAACAATGAAGGACCATTGCATATTCTCTTCCTCTCTGACTTTCCTACTCTAACAGCACATGATTTGTGGAAATTTATTTTCAAACCGGAAGCTAACTCGAAGCAATGAAAAAACTCTCTTAGCATTGATTAGATACTCCCATCTTGGTTTAATAAATAACATAGTGTCATCCGCAAATTGAAGGTGGGAAATGTAGACTTTATTGTCCTCAAATGTTTTCTCCATGAATCAAATTCAGCTCGACGGCCTTAGAAAAGAGACGATTCAGACCTTCCACCATAATGTTGAAAAGAAACGGAGATAATGGATCACCTTGTCTCAGGCCCCTTTTCAATCCCAAACTGAGAGGTGGGTTTACCATTCTCAAGAACAGATAACATGAGAGATGACACATAAATTTTAATCCACTCTCTCCATTTTTCGCCAAAACCCATCTCATCCATCATAGAATCAAGAAAGCCATGGTTAAGGCTATAATATGCCTTCTCAAAATCTAACTTACTAACAACCCCCCCTCCTTGTCATTCTGCCATTTGCACATGATTTCTTCCGCTATCACCAAGCTATCTAAAATTTGTCTATTGCTGATAAACGCCATCTGAGTCTCCCCAATAATTGAGTACATCACCTTTCTTATCCTATCCGTTAAAACCTTCGCAAGCACTTTGTATAAGGAACCAATCAAAAAATAGGTTTAAAGTCTTTAATGTTCTCTGGGTTACCCGTTTTCGGAATGAGGACAATAAAGGCTCTGTTAAGATCTTTTACAATTGACCCATCCCTGTGAAATTCATTGATGAAGCATATGAAGTCATCTTGAATAACTGCCCAATGAGCTTTTATAAATTTAAATTAAAACCATCCGGTCCAGGAGCCTTGTTCCCATCATAGTTGGAAACCGCATAGGTCACCTCATCAAGACTAAAATCTGCTTCTAACAGAGCATTCTCCCTATCAGACACTCTCTTAAAATTCATCTTCGATAATTTTGGCCTTATCTAGTGCTCCTTTTGAAAGTGCCTTTTAAAGAAGCTGAAAACCTCTGAACTTATATGATTGGAATCAGAGAAAATGTTCCCTTCAATTTCCAGTTTCTCAATATAATTCCTTCTTCTTCTGCCATTAGCCATAAAATGTAGAATTTGGTGTTTTTATCTCCTTCTTTTAGTCAATCAACTCTGGATTTCTGACGCCAAGATTATTCTCCCGTACAATGGCATCTCATAGCTCCTCCATAAGTTTTGAACGTTCCAGTCATAGCAGTCAAGTCCACCCATCAGTTTCAGTTTTAATGTCAATGAGAGCCAATTTATGCTCCAAATCAGATGGTTGAATCGAGGCCAATTTTTTCGAATGAATCCAACTCTTCAAACGAGTTTTTGAAGCCTTCGCTTTGGAAAAGAAAACAAAACCTTTGGAGCACGATACAACACACTCTTTCCATCCTTTAATAGAATCCTTCATCATCTCTTTTTCTTCCAACCAATAATTGAAGAAATGAAAAGGATAAGGTCCCCATTTCATCTTAGAATCTCCTATCATCACCGGATTATGATCCGAGAGGCATCTTGGGAGCCCTATTTGAATGAGATTAGGAAACCAAGTCAAGATGATTGGAGAGAAAAGAAAATGATCCAGTCTTGACCAAGCTTCTGAAGACCTGTTATTCGACCAAGTGAATTTCGATCTAGTCAAAGGAATGTCAACAATACCTGCTTTATGAAGGAATCTGTTGAAACTTCTTATTGACCTCAAATTAACACCTCTGCCCACCCTCTCTGATGGGTCAAGAACAGTGTTAAAATCACCGCCACGCACCACGGGGCAACAAAAGACTGCTGCGCATTACAAATGAAGTCCTATAAAACTTTCCTGTCTTTCTCAACAGAAGGCGCATACACATTACAGAAGACAATATCCTTAGTAGTATGAAGTAATTTACCTACCAAGATGATGCAATTTTGATTCAAAATGCAAGCCTCCACCTTAAAAAAATCTTCGCTCCAAAGCGTGATCAGATCGCCAGAGGCACCTACCACCTCTATCCCAACCCCCTTTGAGAGCCACGAACCGCCAGCTGAACTAATAACCCGACTGTCAAAAACTTTGAGCTTCGATTCTTGAAGAAACATAATTTCTGGTTTGAGCCTCCTCATAAGACCTCTTACCATCCTTCTTTTCTCACCCCTTCCAAGACCTCTTACATTCCAAGTAATGACTATCATAAGAAAAAGACAACCCTCAACAAATTGATCCTTAATTGCCTCACTTGTAGTTATCTTCTGCCATTAGACCCTCGTCCTTTTTTTCTCTCTGGCTATCTCTTCACCTAACTCAACTTCCTTCCCATTAAAATCCAACCCTAATACCCGTACTTCAATCACTTTGCCACCAAGTTCCATATTCTCTCAGTTGTTTCCTTATATTGACAACTAGTGTTCTCGCCACCAATGATAGAACCAACTTGATCATTGCTGATGTGTTTGCTGCATGCGGTGCCTCCATAATCTTTGAATTAACCACATAACCCAACACCACCCCTCTCTCATTGACCTTAGTAATCTCCACCTCTAGACTCCAGTATATCCCATTTGTAAGATCATGAGTCTTATCACCTCTGGAATTCAAACTCTTCTTAATTTTTACCGCATTCCTTTGACTTATACTAGAGACAATAAAGGCAAAGTTCTCTCATCTGCAGCCTCCAGTTCCATTGCTATTGACAGAGCATTAAGATCTCCGCTTGATATATACTCTCCATTTTCACCTTGTAGCGATAATTGAATCGGGCTTTTTAAAGGTAGGCTTAAGAGTCTTCCTTATTTGTTTACAAATGAAACCGGTAGATGATCTTTATGTTTAACTAACATCTAAATTGGGCCCTCAGTTGGCTCATTAAAAGCTCCATTATCAAAACCCTTGGTTGAGACAATGATGGTTTTTAGGCTGATGTTATTGGATTCTCCACTATCGGTTGGGCTTGAAAGTAATTCGAGCCCTCTCCATAACCTACCACCATTCAAATTCGATTTGGTCCTTTTACCACCAGTTTTAAACTTAGAGCATTCACCATTCCGTGTGACAAGAGCCTCTCTTGTCCTATCAACTGATTCAGAGTCAGAAGAAGATAAAGAGGTGCAACATCTGATTGATTTCTTCTTTAAGACTAGTTTTCCATCCAAGCAAGAGAAATAGACGGTCGCCTTTTTGGGATGTAAGCACCTTTACCTTTGTCTGCTAAAAGGTTTCTTTTGTCTCCGCTGATGGAACATTCCCTGATCTCTTTCCTTTTTTCTTGCATAGCCCATTCTTCATTGTGACTTTTCTCCTTTCTGTCAAAAACCCTGACCTTCTCTCTATCACCCTTACCAGCACTCCCCCTACTGATTAGTCTAGAATTACGTGGGTAACAGTCTGATGAACCTAAGGCCTGACCAGAAAGCAACATCTTCTCCTTAGGAGATGTTTCAAATTTCAAATCTAAGAACTCCCCTAACCAAAAAAAGTTAACAGGTGAGGGACATCTTCAATCGAAATATGAAAAAAGCAAGATCCATCTATAACTTAACACTCTTTGAAACTTGATGATCCCTTGATACTGCAATGAGTAATTTTGCCCTATCAAATCTCTTCCTTAATAGTGTATCACTTTCAATGTATAATAAATCTCCCAACAAATTCCCAATCTTCTGAAAAACATGGATATTCCAAAAATTCAAGGGAATCCCTGCAAGATCGACCCATATGGAATTCGTCTAGATCTTTATTGATTCAGACCCTCTAACCATGGAGATGAAAGTGTCATTCTAGAAAAAGTTGTTACTGATAAAACCCTCTGTTTCATAAACAGATTCAAATCTCCACGAAACAGACTTCCCACCCAGGTATGATGAGGAGAAACGAAATCCTCTATCTGACAGTCGTTCATTCACTTTAGTCACATTGGAAAAGTTTATTAGTATCCTAACTGCACAATTGTTGAGACACTTGTAGTCAGATATCTTATCATCCACCACCAATCAAATAGAATCTTTTTCCACAACATCCCCAAACTGTTGATGTTTGCTTGCGACCACCTCAACAAATGAACGACCATTCTTGTGTTCGTTTCCCTCCTTGTTAACAAAGCGAAAACACCCTTTTTTATACCTATCCTCCTCAAGGTGCTCTCATTTCGGTCTATCATCTACATATTTCCTAGAGTTCGCAAGGTGTTCTCATTTTGGTCCATCATCTGCATATTTCCTAGAGTCGTCTCTTGAACCAGAGGGTCTTTTGTTATTCCAATCATACTGAGCCACTCTAGTGCTGATAGGCCAGCCATATACATGCATCCCGTTCGTCATATCTGCCACCTTTCAAGCCTCCTCCAAAGATGCGAACCTCACAAACGCGTAACCTTTCATCCTCGGCCATCCGCAACTGAGAGATAGATATCCCTCACCTTCCCAAACGGTTTGAACAAACCCCATAGGCATAGAAGATCCGCCTTGTGATTAAGATTGTCCACGAAAATGGAGAAAAGTTTCTCCCTGTAATCCCTTCTTCCATTCTGACCAAAGGAGTTGGAGTTTCTCTCTCTAGTATTCTCTCTCATAATTTTCTTGTTGGAGATTCTGTATATTAATTTTTAATTATTTGATTATCTCTCCTTTAATATTTAAAAGTTCATAAAAATCGATATGTATATCAACCTTTCTACTGTTAGGGTAACCTTTGTAGCATTTGGATTCATGATAATCTTTTTTAGTTAATTAATAAAATAAAAAAGGATTCCTTCTCGTAAATCTTTCCTATTGTCGCTCCTTAATCTTTCTTACCGTATTAAAGTCTGATATCAGTTTCCTCTCTCCTTAAATCGATTCTCTCTTGAAATCTCAGAACGCATTTTTTCTCTTTCAAATTCAATTCTCAGACAATCACTTGTAAATCGTAATTTGCAATCAAACCTGGCTAGTATCAAGGAAAACAGAAAGTAACAGTACAAGAAAATCATGTTAGGAAACAGAGTTTGAACCGATGCCCGTGTTTCACAAGGTGTCCTTAAGACAAATTTGCCGGACAACACCGTATGTGTATTAGGCGATTGTCTCCTAGGATACATCGGTTCAACAATGGTAGGACTAAGCACTATTCACTACCAGCGAACTCAAACTGAGTTTTGAACTTACCAAGAAAACCAGAGAAGAAAAGAATTCGGTTGCTAAAAAGAAAACTTTTTATATATATTTTTCTGTAGGTTGAACAGAATATTAGAGGTATTAAATACCCAAACCGAAACATTAGGGTTTTGGGATTAATTCGGGATTATTTTGAAAAATTCGTTTTTGATTTAATAAGGAAATAATTTAATTAGATAATATTCTCCAAAGAGATTTATTTATAATTAAAACCAGATTCTGTATTCTTAGTGATCAAGTAAGAAATCATAATCCAAACAATTAAAGCTTTCCTTATTCATCACAATCAAAAACATTGACTTAAAGAAGTGGCAAAATGTCAACTGTACTCTCACGGTCCAATCAGAGCGACATTCGTGTCCGCAAGTCGCGCCCACACAATAGTCGTGCATTCGAAGGTTCGGGGTCCATGATTTGCACCCCCCCTGCGTGCGCGAAAGAAAGCCTCTATGCCACACATGTTGATAGCTCATATCACACATTCACTTATAAACTACATATAAGTGATTTCCCTAAGGATTGTGGGATTCATTTTAATCCCTACACAATGGGTCCACTTTGAGACTCAATTTCTCATTCACCCATTAACCATTTTGTGAATTTGAGTATACCATTTTGAAGTTTTCACGGAGGAGAATTTGAATCCACTTTAATCTCACATTTCTATAGAATTTATCATACTCAATTTGTGCTCTCAAAATGAGAGTTTTTCACTAAAATTTCTAACAATCCCCAACATGAATGAAATTGACCTAGGAGACACAAAGAAGATGTTTGGTAAGTTCAAACGGTCGAAACCTGTATAGGATAGGTAGGTGTTACCCTTTGAACCTTCCCTTGTAAAGGTATGCTTACTTTACTGGCTGATCAGTAAATGTGATATTCTTGAACTGTTCTGCCGTTTTGTGTAAACGATCACACACCTTACACATGTATCTTCCAGACCAGATTTGGTTCTCATTTTTATGTTCGTTTTGGCCATGAACATGTGCCTGGTTCTGTGAGAGTCTCTGAAGAATATAGTCATTCACTATTCTCTTTTAAAAACAGCCCCACTTCTCTCTCACATAGGTGATTTCTTAATTAAAAGTAGTCCGCTTTACTCTGCTCGGATTTCCATAGCTAGGAATTTTGACGCATAAGAATCATTAAAAACCACAGTTTAATCTTTTCCCTACGGCCATCACTGTTTCATCATAGGAATGGACTTGACGGTAAACCTCACAATGATCCAACTGAGTCTTACAACTTGGTTGTTCCATTGAACCTAGATCTTGGGATCTCCAGTCAACTAGGTTGTGTGTCCATTGTATTGACCTTTTATCTAATAGGCTTTAGTCCCATTCCTCTCGATGATGTCTGAACCAGTTCTCTGTTTAACCCTTAGTTAGCAGATCCGCAATGTTATTTTTTGACCTTACATAGTCAATAGTGATAACCCCAGTTGAGATTAGTTGTCTAATGGTATTATGTCTTCGACGTATATGTCTAGACTTCCCATTTTATATATTGCTATGTGCTCTTCCTATTGTTAATTGACTATCACAGTGAATGTAAATCGCCGGCATAGGCTTTGGCCATCTTGGAATATCTTCTAAGAATTGGCGTAGCCATTCAGCCTTCTCTCCACATTTATCTAATGCTATAAACTCAGATTCCATGGTGGATCTGGCTATACATGTTTGTTTGGAGGATTTCCAAGATACCGCCGCACCACCTAGTGTGAACACATACCCACTAGTGGATTTTGAATCCTTCATATCAGATATTCAAATAGCATAAGTGTATCTTTCTAAAACAGCTGGATATATGGTATAATACAGTCCATGATTACAAGTGAATCGTAAGTACTTCAATACTCTTACTATTCCTTTCCAGTGATCGGCTCCTGGATTACTCATGTATCTGTTTAATTTATTGACTGCATTAGCTATGTCTGGTCGTGTACAACTTGTTAAGTACATCAGAATTCCTATCACTCGAGAATATTCTAGTTGAGAGATGCTTTCACCCTTATTATTGGATAGATGTAGATTTGTATCTACTGGTGTTCTGGAAATTCCAGAATCATTTTTGTTGAATTTCTCAAGAATCATGTCAATATATTGTGATTGACTTAGTATGAGTCCGTCAGATGTCCTTGAGATTTTCATTCCCAACATTACATCAGCCGATCCCATATCTTTCATATCAAATCTCGATTTCAACATATCCTTGGTAGATTTGACCATTTTATCATTACTACCAACAATGAGCATGTCATCAACGTAAAGGCACACAATTACATAGCCATTTTCTGTGTCCTTGACATAAACACATTTGTCACATCCGTTGATCTTAAATCCATTTGACATCATATCATTGTCAAATTTCTCATGCCATTATTTTGGTGCTTGCTTTAAACCATATAAAGACTTCACCAATTTACAGACTTTCTTTCCTTATCCTGGAGCAGAAAAACCCTCAGGTTGTTCCATGTAAATTTCTTCATCTAAATCTCCATTTAAGAAAGCCGTTTTCATATCCATTTGATGTACTTCAAGATTTCGTAAAGCTGCGATTGCAAGTATCATTCTAATGGAGGTTATTCTCATCATAGGAGAATATGTATCAAGTATCATTATAACTTTTAATTACAAGTCTGGCCTTATACTTATCAATTGATCCATCTGCTTTCATCATTCTTTTGAAAATCCATTTGGATCCTAGCGGTTTACATCCCGAAGGAAGATCCACTAATTCCCAAGTATGATTTTGAAGGATGAAATCAATTTCGCTCTTAATTGCCTCTTTCCACAAAAGTCTTTCTGAAGAGCTTACCGCTTCTTTAAAAGTTCGAGGTTCACCTTCTAGCAAATTGGTCATAAAATGTGGACCAAAAGATGTTTTCATCCTTGCTCTTTTGCTACGTTTAGGTTCATCCTCTACTTCATTTACTTGTTCTTGGTCATCACAACTATAAGCATGTGTTCGTTTTGACGAACTTGCTTCATCATTGGATTTACATGGAAATACATGTTCAAAGAACATTGCATTTCTAGATTCCATTATCGTGTTTTTGTGTATATCTGATATGTCAGATTTATAGACCAAGAATCGATGAGCACTACTGTTTTGTGTATATCCAATGAAAATGCAGTCAACAGTTTTCGGACCTATATTCACCTTCTTAGGTATAGGTACAGCTACTTTGTCAAGACACCCCCACATTCGTAAGAATTTATAGGAAGGCTTTCTTCCTTTCCATAGTTCATATGGGGTCTTGTCTTCTTTCTTTCGGGGTACCTTGTTTAAAAGGTAATTGCTAGACAATATAGCATCACCCCACATGTTCTGAGGCATTCCAGAACTTATCAGCATTGCATTCATCATCTCTTTCAAGGTACGATTCTTACGTTCTGCAATACCTTTTTGCTGAGGGGAATATGGTGCAGTGGATTGATGTATGATTCCGTGTTGTGCACAGAATTCACCAAACGATGCTACATATTCACCACATCGGTCACTTCTCAGTACCTTGATTTTCTTGTTGAGTTGATTCTCAACTTCAGTTTTATAGAGACTAAACTTCTCTATAGCTTCATCCTTATTTTTCAACAAATATACATAGCAGTATTTGGTGCTATCATATAAAAATGTGATGAAATATTTGTTGCCACCTTTTGTTTGAACAAATTTTAAATCACATATATCTGTGTGAATTAAATCAAGAGGTTCAGATTTCCTTTCAATAGTTTGAAATGATGACCTTGTTAGTTTTGCTTCAACACAAACTTCACACTTATGTTTATGAGCAATATTGAATACGGGAATATGATTTAAGTTAATTAATCTACGCAAAGTATCATAATTTATGTGTCCTAGTCTACCATGCCATAAATTGGAAGACTCAAGCAAATAAACTGAAGAATTATCTTTATTGATTGTTCTTTTGACAACAGATACATTAAGCTTAAAAAGCCCTTCAGTTACATATCCCCTACCCATATAAGTTCCCTGCTTGGTTAAAACCATTTTGTCTGATTCAATCACCATCTTGAACCCATGCTGATTAAGCAATGAACCAGACACCAAGTTATTGTGAATATTAGGTACATATAGCACATTGTTCAAGCTCAGGGTTATACAAGAGGTCATCTTGAGAATGACTTGACCACGTCCCTTCACGTCAGATGTGGCTGAGTTACCCATATATAACTTTTCTTCATTATTCATTTCTTCAAATGTATTGAACATCTCTCTGTCAGAGCATATATGACGAGTGGCTCCAGTATCCAACCACCACTCAATTGGGTTTGATCCAACAAGGTTTGCTTCTGTCACAACTGCAGAGAGATTGATCTCGGATACATCTTTTGAGATCCCAGCAACCACGTTTGCCTCGTGGTTCTTCTTTTTCTTTGGCAACCCGCACTCAGAAGATTTGTGACCCAGCTTGTCACAGTTGAAACACTTTATTTGGAATTTTGGCTTCTTAGAGACTCCTCACTTAGGACCCAATTTGGATCATTTCCCAGGCTTGTTCTTCTTTGGTTTAGAACTTGGCCCATGCTCAACCACATTGATCTTCTCTTCAGGCGCATTGACATCTTTCTTGTCATACTTCATATGATCTTCCTGAATACAAAGCTTGAGAATCTGATCCTCTATCTTCATCTCTTTTCGCTTGTGTTTGAGATAGTTTTTAAACTCTTTCCATGAAGGAGGAAGCTTCTAAATGATTGCTGCCACCTGAAAAGTTTCACTAAAGGTCATCCCTTCGGCATGTATCTCATGTAGAATCACCTGTAGCTCTTGGACTTGAATCATAACTATCTTGGAATCCCCTATCTTGTAATCAAGAAACCGACCGATAATAAACTTCTTGGAACCAGCATCCTCAGTTTTGTATTTACGGTCTAATGATTCCCATAGTTCTTTGGCTATTTTCTTTGAAGAATAGCGAATCTGACAACCCGTTCAGTATGTAATTACGGCACAGGAAATCCGAGTGATTCCATGCATCAATAGCATTCCATACCTGAACATCTCGCTGTTCACCATTATTAGGTTTAGGAGCATCTTCAGTCAAGAACTTGTCAAGGTTCAGTGTGGTAAGATAAAACAACATCTTTTGCTGTCATCGTTTAAAATTCGGTCCACTGAACTTATCAGCCTTCTCCATATGATTCATCGGTAAAAGAACCGAATTCATGTAGGGATTTGCCATGGGAACATTCCTTTGACTCATATACTAGCTCATCACCGGATCATACATGTTTCTCACGATGGAGTTGATGGTCGGAGTCATTGTAGACACAATAGGTACTACTACTACTAGTACCTGGCCCACAAGCACAGAGTTCACAGTCGGAGTCTCTAGTGAAACACTGGAGTTCACATTCGATTTGTTTGCCATAATATCTGAAAAAAAAAAACAAAATCGTTTTAGTATCACAGAAATAATAGCACGGATATCAGTTGATATCAAATCAGATTTCACGATGGAAATCACAATCAGTGTCTGATATTACAGACCCAATTACCCAATTGAAATCGCAATCGATTTCAAAATCAGTGTCTAATAATAGACCCAATTTTTACAGATTAATGATTTTTTTTTTCCAAAATTGAAATCAGTGTTCCAAAGAACCCGATTTCCACAGGTAACGTATGTATATAAAATTGAAATCAGTGTTTCAAAGACCCGATTTCCAAAATGAATCAGTGTTCCAAAGGAACCCGATTACCACAGCTGAAAACTAAATCAATGATTTTTTTTTTCAAGTTCGTTATGATCTGAACCAGAACTCTAATACCAGAAAGTTTGAAGAAGCAAACGTTGTTTGAAAAATAATTTTAAGGAGGAAATTGTCTTAAGATTGTAAATCGTAATTTGCAATCAAACCTGGCTGGTATCAAGAAAAACAGAAAGTAACAGCACAAGAAAATCACGTTAGGAAACAGAGTTTGAACCGAGGCTTGTGTTTCACACGGTGTCCTTAAGAAAATTTCACCGGACAACACCGTATGTGTATAAGGCGATTGTCTCATAGAATACAACGGTTCAACAGTACCAGTGAACTCAAACCGAGTTTAAAACCAGAGAAGAAAAGAATTCGGCTGCTGAAAAGAAAACTTTTTTTTATATTTTTCTGTAGGTTGAACAAAATATTAGAGGTATTAAATACCCAAACCAAAACACTAGGGTTTTGAGATTAATTCGGGATTATTTTGGAAAATTCATTTTTGATTTAATAAGGAAATAATTTAATTAGATAATATTCTCCAAAGAGATTTATTTCTAATTAAAACCCCGATTCTGTATTCTTAGTGATCAAGTAAGATATCAGAATCCAAACAATTAAAACTTTCCTTATTCATCACAATAAAAAACGTTGACTTAGGGAAGTGGTAAAAGGTCAACTGGACTCTCACGGTCCAATCGGAGCGACATTCGTGTCCGTAGATCGCGCCCACATACGAGTCGTGCATTCGAAGCTTCGGGGTCCACTTTAATCTTCTATTTCTATGAAATTTATCATAGTGCTCTCAAAATGAGAGTTTTTCACTAAAATTTCCAACATCACCAACAACAGGTATTATTTTGAGTATTTTTTTTTTATATAGAATATATCCATATAAAATTCTTTAAACTCTCATCGGTTGCTCATAAGTTTTGATTTTTTTAACGGTACTTCATATTAATTGAGTTTTATATTCTTTAAAAACCAAAATTGTTAAACTGGAAAATAGATATTGCGGATTATTGTTTTGGTGTTGATAGCTATACAGTTTTTTTTTTTTTAACGGATCTTCACACTAGATGAGTTTTCAAATAGACTAGTGTGGTTTATTTGTTTGGTCATAAGTTGTATATTTTATTTTTTTACATTGTTTTGGATTGTTTTGGTGATGATAGATAGCTGTATTTTTTTTTCTTTTATTACAAAAGTAAATTATATATGTTGTTCCCAATTGGTAAACAAGGTATTACGTGTACTATGTATTGTTCCCCGGTAAACAAGTTTATTTATTGAGTGTTTTTTTTATTTTTAATAATACCTTTATATATATATTATAAGAATTATTACAATATATAGAACCGTTGGAACCTGTCGATATTAAACGATACATGTGCGGTCCAGATATCTACTTTCATAACGGAAGATAACTATTTCCCACAAATTAACCGGAAAGAAAAACTCATCACACATACTTATAAAATACACATGGTGGGATTTGAACCTCTTGTCATATTAGTGGAAGAGAGGTGCCCAAGCACCTCCGCAAAAAGTGATGTGTCATTTTTTTTAGATATATTGAAAAACACTATTTCATAACTATTATATAATGTCTAATTCTATTATATTGTCTTTTTTATACGTTGAAAAACAGTGTTTCATAACTATTTTTTAAATTTCGAAATTATTTTTGTTTTTCAGATTTATTTTTTAGAATGGAAGATATAAATGATGAAATTGGAGAGAACGATTATAGATTTATAGAGATCAAGTTCAAATACTGATGATGTTACCACTTACTTGCCTTGGGTGAAACCGGGCTCTAAGCCAACTTTAGGCCATGGGTTTGCTTCAACTGATGATGCACACTTTTTACAATAACTATAAGAAGGAAGCTATGTTTAGTACTAGAATAAATTCTAGTCAGAAGGATAAAGAGATTAACGAAATTTACAGGATAGTTTATATGTGCTCTAAAGAAGGGTCGTCGTCAAAACGGGTCAAAAGTGAAATTAAATGGCGTAGGGGAATTGTTCAAGAGGGTTGTACTGCAAAGCTTGCTGTTGTTAGGTCAAAAACCAGCATATATGAAGTTACTGTATTTTGTTAAAGCTCATAATCACTAATTGGCAACTCTTTGAAAAGTAAAATTTGAAGGCCACTTGGGGAAGTGATGGTAGTTCAAAAGTTATTATCCCAACAAGTAATTGAAGCAACTGTGCCTTTATATCAACAAATAAGTTGTTTGTGGCATTCCTTGCTGTTTTGTTGTTTTGTTTTAGTGTTGTCGGTTTGCTCTGTTTTGTCGTTTTGCCCTTGAACTTCCACCATCCCATCTAATTGATTTCAGTTTGTTTAAAAAAGTTAAATTCAATGATTTTCTAAACGCACTCCATGACTAAACTTCATCTTCTTCCTCTCGCCAAACCAGATTTCAGCAGAATTATCTCCTCATTTTTGACCAGGGTCCAAGTCTAATTTTAAGAACCTGAGTTAAAATCTATCCTCTTCCAGTCAAAAGAAAAAAAGGCCAACAGTAAGTACGAATGTTAAGAATAAAAAAAAAACACAAATTAACTTTATTCATTTAATAAACTTCCCATACATTATGCTACTACATCTTGCCTCCGATTAGGAAGACATCATCTTATTATTTTAGTATTGTTCATTGCATGACAATAGACTGTCCTAACAGAGCCATGCATTAGACTTATATATTAGCATATGAAGCTTGAGGGGATATTATTCCCGGTACATCTATTGATCAACAAGTTCAATGTGACAAGACGATTTAGGTTGGTACCAAGTAGTGGGAGGCGAAGGGCAGGGCAGAGGCAAACAGCAGCATCGAGATTAGCCAAACCCCGAATGATACTGCAGCAAGCGGATGGTGGACTACCGCCAATTGAAAGACTCAACAAATTTGGCAGACCAAGACATACCTGCAATGGAGGGCAAGTAGGCGTCCTAGGCGGTGGTGGTGGAGGTGGTGAAGGTGAAGGTGGTGGTGGTGAAGGCGTATTTGGTGGTGGAGGAGGTGGAGAAGGCGATGGTGGCGGTGGAAGAGGTGATGGTGGCAGTGGAAGAGGCGATGGTGTAGGTGGTGGTGTAAGCGTGTTAGGTGGAGGTGGTGAAGGCTGACCAGTACACTGAAAGCCGGAGGTAACATTATTCCCAGTACATCTATTGATCAACAAGTTCAATGTGACATTAACATTTAGGTTGATACCAAGTGCTGTGACTCGAAGGGCAGCGCAAAGGCAAACAGCCGCATCAAGACCAGCCAAACCCTGAATGATAGTGCAACAAGAGGATGGTGGACGACCGCCTGTTGTAAGACTCAACAAATCTAACACATTAAGACATGCATCCAACTTAGGGCAATTGGGCGGTGGTGGTGAGTTCGGGACAGGGGCACTTGCTGAGGTTACCAAAGTGAAGAAGACAAGGTTGAGGGAGACAGCAAGAGCTGCTGATGCGGATGCCCTTGAAGCCACCATTTTTAGTGATCGAGTTACAATTGTGTGAATGATCAAATTGGTGAAGTTGGCTTGGGGTTTTATACCCAGTAAAATTAGCTTGGTTTTAATTAGTTTGGCAGAAATATAATTTGTATATATTAGCATGGCCGGTACAGCTAGCTTTAGATGGTTTGAAAAACACCAAATTACTTTTATTGGTTTATTACTTTATTTAATGAATTTGAATATTTACTGGTCTGACCTTTTTCACGATCTCATGACATATAAGCATTGCAATGAATGTGTGGTTAAGATGTGATTGGTTTCCACGACCACTTTACAAACAACCAATCACATGGTTTAAAAATGCCAGGAAAAAGATCAGATCAGTAGAGAATCAAAATTCTTATTTAATTGTTTTATTGGAGGAATAATGACTAATATTACCTATTACTTCAATATGTATATATATTCCTTTTTCTATTGGTGCACACCTATGAAATGAAATTATATAAGGACATTGAATGTGAGTCATTCATTTATAAAAGAGCTTTGACAAGAGTATACATACCAAGTCAAAGTTTATTAATTGAGTAGTTCACATTCAATATGTATATATATTCCTTTTTCTATTGGTGCACACCTATGAAATGAAATTATATAAGAACATTGAATGTGAGTTATTCATTTATAAAAGAGCTTTGATAAGAGTATACATACCAAGTCAAAATTTATTAATTGAGTAGTTCACATTCAATATGTATATATATTCCATTTTCTATTGGTGCACACCTATGAAATGAAATTATATAAGGACATTGAATGTGAGTTATTCATTTATAAAAGAGTTTTGACAAAAGTATACATACCAAGTCAAAGTTTATTAATTGAGTAGTTCACATTCAATGTCCATACCGTGTGTATTTTTATAAAAAAATTCGTATATATATATTTTGAGAAGCAAAAACTTTATTAGAAGAGTACAAAACCCAAACCAAACAGAAAGATAGCCGGGAGACAACAACACAAAACAGACACAGGACAAAAACAAAGCAAAAACAGAGCACTATATATATAACTAGCAAAACTCGTATATGAAGATGATAAATAATAATACTAAATTTACTCAAAATACAAACACCTAAAACTAATAAAATAAAACTAATTCGTTTATGCTTTCAAATGAAAAATAAATAAATAATTTAATTTAGGGGTACACAGAAACCATTGTATACAAACCAATTTGTCTAACCCAATTCAAAATGTATCATAAGTTAGTTCAGTTGCATATATTAAAAAAATGTATTAATTTGTTAGTCATCGAACAAACCAATCAAAAATTCAGTTCAGATAACCTAAAATAAAATCTATACAACCCAAACCAATTCATATATTTAATAAAAGTCAAATCCATATCTATTTGAAATTTATTAACTTTTTACTTCTTTACTTTCTCAGATTACCATTTTTTTTATAAGTTTTGTTTTGTTTTTTTGTTTGGAATCTCCATTCTCATTCATCATAATCTTTTCTCTTTATTTATTTATTTATTCATTTATTCATTGCAATCCACTGTTAGGTATCGTACCACTCAATCACTCATTTTGTTTAAATCTTTTACATAAGAAATAAAATATAATTACTTCTCTTTCTAATACCATTTACAATATAAGTTTTATTTTGTTCTATTCCTCATTTAAGCAATTTTTTTTTAATTTGACACTTTGACTTGATCTTATTTCTTATTAATTAGATTACGGTATATTGTTTATTTTCCTGTTATGGTTTTTATTATTTAATATATAATTTTTTAAAATTTATATAATAATTAAATAACGACTATGTCTAATATTTTCATAAGTAATTTTTTTTTAACAACACACAAAAATTGATTTTTGGGTTCAAAATTAAACTGATAAAGCTTCCCTAATTTTTTTTTTTTTTTGGCACAGGGGTGGGGGGTTTAATTGGTTTGACATTGGTTGAAATATATTCAAAGCGACACATATTTATTTGGTTTAACATTGAAAATACAAACACACCTCTATTTTAAATTGCTAAAGGCAAAAAAAGGATGGTAAAAGAAAATGAAAAACTATGTAATGGTTTGTGTTTAGTTACGTTGTTTGATAAAGAGTGACGATATTTATACCCATCTAAAATTGTATACTTTTAGAATTAAAAATTTACCCTTAAAATAAAATTATATAATGAGTAATTTAAATACATCTTGTATATAATATTAATAAAATTTATAATAATTAGTTACACAAATATTAAATTTATAAAAAATCATGAGACTCACTATTTTAACCAATATTTTAATTAGTCACAAGAATTAAAAAATTATCACATCATTCAATTCAAATATGATTTATTTATTAATTAAAACTTAAATAGTGATTATTTAAAATTATAAATATTATAAAAATATTACGGAGAGACAATCATTAAAAAAAAAATTAAAACAATCTAAAATCAATTAGATGGGCTGGTGGAAGTTCAAGCGTTCAACAGCTTTCAAAATCTCCAAAATAATCCTAACGCACTTTCGAATCCCCATAGCGAAATACCAATGCACATACGTGATGTAGAACAGGTGGCTGAGTTTTATACGGTTTTGGTTTTGAATTTATGGGATCATCCTAAATCCAAGAATAAATGACTTTAATTGAAAGGAATCAACGAGATCTACTGAATTCAACACCTTAGGTGTTATGGCACGATCTTTTTCGGTCAAATTCCATCATTTAGGTTCCGAAATCGCAGTTCTTTCATTTTTGGAAAATTTTCTTTTTAGTCATAAGTTGACTTTGACAAGCCAGAATCGCCTACCATTAATTATGGCTTGTTTAGGGTCGTTAGTATCTTTTATTTTCGTAACTTTTATGATTTTGCTATTTTAGGCAGTTTTCGATATTTTAGGCAGCTTTGATATGTAATCCCGTTTCATGTCCAACAAGGATTCGGGTTAGGGTTTTTTATTTTAAATAGCCTTATAAGCCAAAAGGCTCATTCAGTTTTTTATTCAATAAAAATTTTCAGAATTTGTTTCTTAATTTTCTGGTGGATTCCAGTTTCAATAGAATTTAGACGTCGGTCTAATTCTTTTTACGTTTTCACTGTGTCAATTAGTATCAGAGCACGGATTTACCGATCTCGATGTCAACTAACGGAGTATGAGACAAAAACCTTACTGACGGTGATCGTGGGGTGGAGGCCTTGTGAGCAGTGGTGGAGGAACAACGATAACAGCTAAGGGAGATTTGTGAACTGCTTATCGGGATGAACCTCAACGCTACTAACAGCCAGCCGCAACCGGATAACAGATTGCCAGCTGAGGGACTTGCCCGAGGCCAATCTGTTAACAGAGGACGTCCCCCTCATCATCAACCTGATAGCGATGATGACTCTAAAGATGAAGGAGATGGAGGATATGGTGTTATTCAACCAGCGAGACGATCTAGAGAGCATGATGACTACCGGTTGAAGGCAGATCTTCCAAGCTTTAATGGAAATCTGCATGTAGAAGATTTTCTTGACTGGATCACAGAAGTGGAGCGATTCTTCGAGATGATAGAGATTCTAGAAGTGAAGATGGCCAGATTTGTCGCCTTTAGACTGAAATGAATGGCTGTAGTCTGGTGGGATCAGTTGCAGAAGAACCGTCAACGATAAGGAGAGACGATTGTGAGGACCTGACGTAGAATGAAACAGCTAATGATGGGTAGGTTTCTGCCACCAGACTATGAGCAATATTTATTCCAATTGCTTCAAAATTGCTCGTAGGGGACCAAGTCGGTGTTTGATTACAAGGTAGAATTTTCTAGGCTCTCGGAGCGAAATAATTTGAGTGAAACAGAGAGGCAACGTGTAGCCAGATATCTGGATGGGTTGAGGCCATCACTTCGAGATAAGATCGGACTAGAAGTGTTGTGGACTGTGGCCCACAACATGGCACTAAAGGCCGAGTTACTGGAACGTAGAGTTGGAAACCCTGGTTTTCGAAGGAACAATCCAGAGTCATCATTCTCTAACAGAGACAAGGGTGTTCAATCATCAGTTCCAGCGAACCAACCAAAAGAAGCTAATGGAGAAGAAGGTAGTAGTAGCAATCAAACAACAACGCCATCTAACAGGAACGTGCCTAGAAATCCGAATCCAAATCCCTATGCTAGACCTACACCAGGAACTTATCACAGATGTAGAAAACCTGGTCATCATCTGAATGCATGTCCTGACCGTTAACCGGTAAATTGGGTAGAAGGATGTGAAGAAGATCCAGATGTTCCTGAGTATGAAGAAGAAGGTGACTTGTATGAGGGAGCAAAATTAACTGAATAAGATGGTGAGCGGGTTAATTGTGTGGTGCAACGGGTGTTGTACGCACCAAAGCAAGAGAACCTCAGTCAACGTAACAATATATTTCGATCTTGCTGGACAATCAATCAGAAAGTCTGTGACCTAATCGTTGACAATGGAAGTGGCAAGAACTTTGATGCAAAGAGGTTAGTGGAACATCTGAAGTTGCCAACCGTGAAACATCCCAGTCCATATACAATTGGCTGGATTAAGAAGGGACCGACGTAATGGTAACTAATATTTGTCGTGTTTCTATTTCTATTGGTAAGATATATAAGGAGGAGGTAGTTTGTGACGTGATTGATATGGATGCTAGCCATGTGTTGTTGGGTCGGTCATGGCAGTATGATGTTGTTATTACTTATAGGGGTCGGAATAACACTTATTTATTTACTTGGGGGTCACATAAAATTGTTATGGCTCCTTCCAAACGGTAGACAGTGCCTAACAAGCCCTCTGTAGTGGAGAAGCAGTCTTTTCTAACCGTGACCGAATCCGACACAAAATTCGTGACAGATTTTTAGAATGCACAAGAGATCTATGCTTTAATGGTTAAAGCTCTTGTGGTAGAGGGGAAAGAAATATCAGTCGTAACTGTTCCTGAGAAAATACAGCCGTTGCTAGAATAATTCAAGGACATTACTTCAGAAGATTTGCCCAACAACTTACCGCCATTAAGAGACATTCAGCACCATATAGATCTTATACTTGGGGCGAGTTTGCCCAATCTGCCACATTACTGGATGAGTCCAAAGGAGAATGAGATTCGCGGGAGAAAATATAAGAATTATTACATAAGGGTTTCATAAGTGAAAGCATGAGCCCTTGTGCAGTTCCTACATTGCTGACACCAAAGAAGGATGAGAGTTGGCGTATGTGCGTAGACAATCGAGCTATCAACAAGATAACCATCAAGTACTGATTCTTGATTCCCCACTTAGATGACATGTTGGATTAACATGAGGGTTCAAAGCTGTTTTCGAATATTGATCTACTAAGTGGGTATCACCAAATTCGGGTCAGACCTGGGGATGAATGGAAGACGGCGTTCAAAAGCAATGATGGTTTGTATGAGTGGTTGGTTATGTCGTTCGGTCTATCAAATGCACCCAGTACTTTCATGCGGGTGATGAATCAGGTATTGAGGCCTTTGGTGGGAAAGTTTGTTGTTGCTTATTTTGATGACATTCTTATATATAGTAGGATTGAAGAAGAAAATATGGAGCAGTTGCGAGAGGTGCTAAAGGTTTTACAGGAAAATCAACTGTTTTTTAATTTGAAGAAATACAGTTTTATGATCAGCAATTTGTTATTTTTGGGTTACGTGGTGAGTTCAGAAGGAATTCATGTGGACGAAGAGAAGGTGCGAGCAATTTGAGAATGCCTTACGTCGAAAACCGTGAGTGAAGTTTATAGCTTTCATGGCTTAGCCACTTTCTTTCACCGGTTTGTTCAGAATTTTAGCACTGTCATGGCACCGATAACAGAATGCATGAAGAAGGGTTGGTTTCAGTGGGGAGAAGAAACAAAGATGAGTTTTGCATTAATCAAGGAGAAATTGTGTACTGCACCAGTACTGGCTCTACCCAGTTTTGAGAAGATTTTTGAAGTAAAGTGCGATGCTAGTAGGGTGAAAATTGGGGCTGTGCTATCCCAAGAAAAATGACTAGTTGCTTTCTTTAGCGAGAAATTAAGTGAGGCTCGTAAGAAGTAGAGTACTTATGATCAGGAGTTCTACGCAGTAGTCTGAGCCTTGAAGCACTTGGAACACTATCTAGTACATCGAGAATTTATCTTCTACACCGATCATTAGGCTTTAAAGTTTATTAA
Organism: Dipteronia dyeriana; assembly: GCA_032871835.1. Lineage (NCBI taxonomy): Eukaryota > Viridiplantae > Streptophyta > Magnoliopsida > Sapindales > Sapindaceae > Dipteronia > Dipteronia dyeriana. The sequence goes on along the minus strand of CM065295.1, from coordinate 95,782,072 downwards.
CATTCAGAAGAACATGGACAATATGCATGTCAGGTGGGCCACTTTTCTTCAGAAATTCCCTTTTGTCATTAAACATAAGTCAATGGTTTTGAATCGAGTTGCTGATGCGTTGAGCCATCGTGCCACCCTACTCGTGACCCTGGCTCATGAGATTGTAGGGTTTGACTATTTGAAGGAATTGTATACGGGGGATGAAGACTTCAAAGGAATCTGGCTAAAGTGTATTGAGAAACAACCTGTCAGTGATTTTCATGAAAGTGATGAGTATCTGTATCGTGGTAATCGTTTGTGTATTCCTAAGACGTCTTTACGGGAGAAGCTAATCTGTGATTTACAAGGAGGTGGATTGAGTGGACACTTAGGTCGAGACAAAACAGTGGCTAGCATGGAGGAGCGATATTTTTGGCCACAACTAAAACGAGATGTTGGTAATTTTGTGCAGAAGTGTTATACTTGTCAGGTGTCTAAAGGTCAGTCACAAAATACTGGTCTTTATATGCCTTTACCCGTTCCTAACAATATCTGGGAAGACTTGTCTATGAATTTTGTGTTTGGGTTACCCCGTACCTAGTGAGGGGTAGATTCGGTTTTTGTAATGGTTGACAGGTTCTCAAAAATGGCTCACTTCATCCCTTGCCGAAAGACCTCTGATGCTTCACACATAGCCCTGCTATTTTTCAGATAAGTGGTCCGACTACATGGGGTGCCGCAGTCAATTACTTCCGATCGTGACACGAAATTCGTTAGCCACTTTTGGGTGACCTTGTGAAAGATGTTTAATGCGTCTCTGAAACGTAGCACTACTGCACACCCACAAACTGATAGACAAACAGAAGTGACGAACCAGACCTTGAAAAATCTGGTTCGTTGCGTTTGCGGAGATAAGCCGAAACAGTGGGATCATGCATTACCTCAAGTGGAGTTTGCCTACAACAGTGTTGTACATAGTGCCACAGGAAAATCCCCTTTTGCTGTGACATGTGTCACAACCAAAGCATATCGTGGATTTAATTCACTTACCAAAGGGTACGGGAGTTAGTGTTGCTGCAGAAAACATAGCTACTCAGGCTCAAGCCGTGCAAGCTGAGGTGAGACAGAAACTGGAAGAAACCAATACGAAATACGAGGCAGCTGCAAACAAGCATATGCATCGAAAGGTATTTGAGGAGGGAGATTCAGTGATGGTTTTCTTACGCAAAGAGAGGTTCCCAGTTGGGACTTATAACAAATTAAAGCCCAAGAAGTATAACTCGTACCAGATTCTGAAGAAGATCAATGATAATTCATATGTGGTCGACCTACCTGAGACCATGGGGATTTCCAATACTTTCAATGTTGCTGACTTGTTCCAGTATCATACGGAAGAGCCTCTTTATCTAGAACCTAACTCGATGTCGAGTTCTTTGCAAGTAGAGGGGACTGGTGTAGAACAAGTGGCTGAGTCCTACATGGCTTTGTGAGACCATCATAAATCCAATAATAAATGACTTTAATTGAAAGGAATCGACGAGATCTTCTGAACTCAACACCTTCGGTGTTGTGGCACGACATTTTTCAGCCAAATTCCATCATTTAAACCCCGAAATCGCAGTTCTTTCATTTTTAGTCATAAGTTGACTTTGACAAGCTAGAATCGTCTACCGTTAATTCCGGTTTGTTTAAGGTCGTTAGTATCTTTTATTTCCGTAACTTTTGTGGTTTTGCTATTTTAGGCAGTTTTCGCTATTTTAGGCAGCTTTGATATGTAATTCCGTTTCTTATCCAATAAGGATTCGGGTTAGGGTTTTTCATTTTAAATAGCCTTGTAAACCGAAAGGCTCATTCAGTTTTTTATTCAATAAAAAATTTCAAAACTTGTTTCTTAATTTTCTGGTGGATTCCAGTTTCAATAGAATTTAGACGTCGGTCTAATTCTTTTCACGTTTTCATTGCATCAGTATGTTATTCAATTCCATTTTATGTCACATAGAGGCTTCCTAGTCTTCACGTAATCATATGGTAGTTTATAAGGAGATTCCGAGCCAAAAGGATATTAGATTCCGAGCCAAAAGAATATTACCGGATTTTGAAGTTAAAATGAAAAAAATGGAAGAAAAGATTAGGCACCTCCTCCGATTCGAATTCAGTGGTTTTAGATTTTGCGGTGATGACCATGAGAGGTGTGGCTCCTCCCCATTTTTATTTTTTCGTTTTAAAAATTTAATTTAATTATTTTATTATCTATTAATTTATTAAAAAAAAAGTAAGGGAAAGATTATATTTAGTAATAAGTGAGGTGTAATTGCATTTAATAATATTTAAAAACTTTTTAATGGGTATACAAACAAAAAAGGGTGCAGATACAAGTTTTTAAGGTGTAAATGTTCTCACTCTTTGATAAAACACGACCAACAAACCAATATTGTTTTTCAAAAAAACAAACCATTTCAAACCAATAGGATTGTTTTTAAGCAACTAAATGAGTTTATTTTATTTAACCAAAACGAACCAACGTACTTAAATTAATTTGGTTTGGACCGACTTTTCATTTTTACGGTTCGGGTGGTTACTTCTATCTGCGAATAACTCAATGGAAGGTGTTTAAGAGGCACACGTTGATTAGTTTAACAACAATGTAGGGCACATCTTTGTCCCTAGAAATTCGGTAACCTCAGGGAAGGAAAATTTGGAAATTCAAGATATTACTTTTAATGAGGATAATTTCACATGGAAAGTCAACTAAAAAGAAGGAAAATTTGGCAATTCATAATATTGTTATTAATGTGATAATTTCAAAAGTAAGGTTGACAGTGGAAACTGGAAAGTCAATTGAAGGTGAGAAAAAGTTGGCAATATTTAAAATATTGCTATTAATGAGGATAATTCCATTCCTAACTGTGAAGATTTTACTAATATTTATAATGACAATAATACCTATTTGATTCAAGTCCTTGAATCTTCGTTCCCAACAGTCACTCAAACTTCTGAAATCCAACAAATTCTAAATTGTGAAGTTATCATCCTTGAAGACGAACAATATATTTATGCTCCAAATTATTTTACTCAAGAGCAGATAGATCTCATTCTACAACAACAGATTGGGAATTTATCAAAAGAAGATAACTGGATTCTTGTTGTTGTGGTAAAATGGAAAAGGAAAGTAAAGTCAACATTTTAAGATTTTATCTATGATTAGTGTCAAACCTCAACTGAGTAAGGAAAAACATCCCAAGTGCGTCCAATGAAGTTGTGCAATTAAATCTATTAGTGTAAAGCCAATTTTTAAGACAATATTGAAACATTTTCATACTCCATGTTTAATTAAAAAACAAAACATTTTAATAATTGTTTAATTTATACAATTATACACGAGTATGGAGTATGTATGGCCATACTTGGCAGAGGGTGAATTGATCCATGCAAATGCAAGCCATCAGCTCCCCACAAGGGCACCAACCCTATTTTATATCTATTTTTTTTTTTAACGATGAATTTTATTAAGCAAGCGACAAAACCGCAATGAATAAACATGGGCAAACACAATACCAACACGACAAAAAGGTCACAACCGTACGGAACAAAAGCACAACAAAGAGAGAAACAAACCAACATTAACCTAAACGAAAACGAAACACGAACCCCCACGAACCAAACCCCAACACCTACCAACACAAAAAGCAACCTTGGACTTTGAGTCAAAAAAAATTGTATCGCCTTTCTAGGGCCGATTGTAAGACTATCACTGTTTTAATAAATTATGTTTAAAATATACATATTATGGTGAACGGATAAAAACATATATTATGGTGAGCGGATAAAAACGTCATCAAAAACACTTCCACGTAAGTTATTTTGAAAACTTGTGTTTCACTTTTCATTTTACAAAAAGGTACAGAGAGAAGTTACACGGTTCAAAGCATCCAAACAACTAGAGTTCGACAGTAGACGATAAGGAATTTTTTTCCATTTCCATTTCGATTCCGATTTTGGTCAAAAGCAAGGTATGCATCTTCAACCATTTGATTTTAAATAACGATTTGATTGTGTTTTGTTGGGTTATACATTTGTTTCGTATTTTTGTATTTAGATCTTGTTTCTAAGGTTTTTAGTTTTAGACATGGTTTCTGGTTTCTTGGGTTAGATTGGGGAAAACGATGAACAGTAAATAATGTAGTGAAAGTCTCGAAAAATATAACAAAAGTCTCGGACAGTGTTATAAAAGTCTCGGACAGTTTTACAGAAGTCTCGGAAGCGTATAGAAAAGTCTTGGGTAAAAGTCACTGATACGTATTCAAAAGTCTCGGGTAAAAGTCTCAGAAACGTATACAAAAGTCTCGACTCAGTCTTTGACCGTGTTACAAAAGTCTCGGACTTTTAAACCTTTGGTAACAGCGATCGAGATTTTAGTTCGAGACTTTTGTATTGGCTTTCTGAGACTCGTTCTGAGACTCGTTCCGAGACTTATGTAACATTGTCAGACTTTTAATACATGCTCCAAGACTTTTGTGCGAGACTTTTTCAGATTTTTTTCGAGACTTCTGAACATTATACAAGACTTTTGTAACACAGTCTGAGACTTTTTCCCGAGACTTTTACTACATGCTCAAAGACTTACTATGAAAAATTTCTTGATATAAATTCTCCATGGTTGTGAATTGCAGATGAAGAATGTGAGGGATTTAAGGGCCATGTTAAAAACTCCCCAGTCAAATTGGTATGACACCAGATTACTTACCACAACCATATGGAAAACCTACAAGTAATCGATGAGGCACTTGATGGAGTATCGAAAAATTATGCTGAAGAGCGACATATGTATCGGTAGTCATGCTTTAGCCATTTCCAACACATGCAACAAGGAACAACATTTTCCGGTGGTATTGTGCATTAGTTGCTATTGCGTGAGTTACACCACGACGGACCTAGTGATAAGATGAGGTTTATGTTGAGTCCGCATAGCATCTGATTTTCTAGGGTGAAGTTTTGATTGATCACTGGGTTGAAGTTCGAAGCTATCCCGGACATGGACCTATATGAGGATGTCTCAAATGGCATACACCACAGGGTGGTCGAGGTGCAGTCACCTTTGTTGAACTTGAAGCAAGGAATCAACCGTGTCAATGGCAGGAGCAATTCGATGCAGTGAAGCTTTGTCTCTTGTACATGGTGAATTGTGTTTTGATCGAAGCGGAAGAGAGGAATTATGTCTACATATGGCAATTTCACCTTGTTGATGACTTGGATGCATCCAATACGTTCCCGTGGGGTTCACATGTCTATAAAAACTCCATATTTGGGTTCAAAAAGGCAATTCTCTCTAGGCCAATGAGGTACAACATTTACGGGTTGGTATATGCCGTACTAGTGAGCTTTTGATTCTTAATTACCACTAATAATTTAATCATTGAGTTGTTATGTTTTCCAACTAACCAATCATATTTGCATTGGATTTGTTGTAGAGTTTTGCATTTGAAGTTATTCCAACCCTTGCAATGCAATTCGTGACTACGAGGGTAGTTGAACAACCATTGCAGCGTATTCTAAGGTGGGACTTGATTCGGAGAACGAGGGGAGAGAAACTGGATAAGATTTTCACCGTAAAGGTAATAATCTTGCTAGTATATTTTTAGATTTGTATATATAGTTTAGTCTGGTATGTAAATATTTCATGGGCCCGTCCCTATTCCCAAACCAACCCTACACTTTTTTTTTTGTTTTGTTTTAATCAATTTGACAAATCATATTGATTTGGTTTAGATTGAAATATAGTCAAACCGATAGATATTTGTTTGGTTTAACATTGAGTTTTAACTCAAACTACACCGAAAAAGCATGCACACCCCTATTTTAAATTGCTAAATACAAAAAAAAAATTGGTAAAAGAAGATAAAAAAACTATGCAATGGTTTGGATTGGGTTATTCCGTTTGATAAAGAGTGGTGAATTTGCACCCCTCTAATTATGTGCACTCCAAATAAGTATACTTTTAGAATTCCAACATTACCCTAAAATAAAATTATAAAATGATAAATATAAATACTTCTTGTATATCAAATTAATTAAATTTATAATAATTAGTTACACAAATATTAAATTTATAAAAATTCATGAGACTCACTATTTTTTACAATATTATAATTAGTTACACAAATAAAAAATTATAACATCTTTCGATTAAAATATGATTTATTTATTAACTAAAACTTAAATAGTAAATATTTAAAATCATTCAATCATTATCTCTCCTTGAATATTTAAAAGTTCATAAAAATCGATATGTATATCAGCCTTTCTATTGTTATGGTAACCATTGTAGTATTTGGATTCATGATAATCTTTTTGTAGTTAAATTAATAATATAAAAAATAAGAATTCCTTCTCATAAATCTTTCCTATTGTCGCTCCTTAATCTTTCTAACCGTATTAAAGTCTAATATCAATTTCCTCTCTCCTTAAATCGTTTCTCTCGAAATCTCAGAGCACATTTTTTCTCTTTCAAATTCAATTCTCAGACAATCACCAACATCAGGTATTATTTTGAGTATTTTTTTATACAGAATATATCTATATAAAATTCTTTAAACTCTCATCGGTTGCTCATAAGTTTTGATTTTTTTTTACGGTACTTCATACTAATTGAGTTTTATATTCTTTAAAAACCAAAATTGTTAAACTGGAAAATAGATATTGTGTGTTATTGTTTTGGTGACGATGGCTATCCTGTTTTTTTTTTTTAACGGATCTTCACACTAGATAAGTTTTCAAATAGACTATTGTGGATTATTTGTTTGGTCATAAGTTGTATTTTTTTTTTTACATTGTTTTGGATTGTTTTGGTAGTTCAAAGGTTATTATCCCAACAAGTAATTGAAGCAGCTGTACCTTTACATCAACAAATAAGTTGTTTGTGGCATTCCTTGCTGTTTTGTTGTTTTGTTGTTTTGTTTTAGTGTTGTCAGTTTGCTCTGTTTTGTGGTTTTGCCCTTGAACTTCCACCAGCCCATCTAATTGATTTTAGTTTGTTTAAAAAAGTTAAATTCAATGATTTTCTGCCCTTGATATTTTTATAATAGTCATTTCGGTATGGCTTTCTAAACGCACTCCATGACTCAACTTCATCTTCTTCCTCTCGCCAAACCAGATTTCAGCAGAATTATCTCCTCATTTTTGACCAGGGTCCAAGTCTAATTTTAAGAACCTGAGTTAAAATATATCCTCTTCCAGTCAAAAGAAAAAAAGGCCAACAGTAAGCACGAATGTTAAGAATAAAAAAAAAAAAAACACAAATTAACTTTATTCATTTAATAAACTTCCCATACATTATGCTACTACATCTTGCCTCCGATTAGGAAGACATCATCTTATTATTTTAGTATTGTTCATTGCATGACAATAGACTGTCCTAACAGAGCCATGCATTAGACTTAAATATTAGCATATGAAGCTTGAGGGGATATTATTCCCGGTACATCTATTGATCAACAAGTTCAATGTGACAAGACGATTTAGGTTGGTACCAAGTAGTGGGAGGCGAAGGGCAGGGCAGAGGCAAACAGCAGCATCGAGATTAGCCAAACCCCGAATGATACTGCAGCAAGCGGATGGTGGACTACCGCCAATTGAAAGACTCAACAAATTTGGCAGACCAAGACATACCTGCAATGGAGGGCAAGTAGGCGTCCTAGGCGGTGGTGGTGGAGGTGGTGAAGGTGAAGGTGGTGGTGGTGAAGGCGTATTTGGTGGTGGAGGAGGTGGAGAAGGCGATGGTGGCGGTGGAAGAGGTGATGGTGGCAGTGGAAGAGGCGATGGTGTAGGTGGTGGTGTAAGCGTGTTAGGTGGAGGTGGTGAAGGCTGACCAGTACACTGAAAGCCGGAGGTAACATTATTCCCAGTACATCTATTGATCAACAAGTTCAATGTGACATTAACATTTAGGTTGATACCAAGTGCTGTGACTCGAAGGGCAGCGCAAAGGCAAACAGCCGCATCAAGACCAGCCAAACCCTGAATGATAGTGCAACAAGAGGATGGTGGACGACCGCCTGTTGTAAGACTCAACAAATCTAACACATTAAGACATGCATCCAACTTAGGGCAATTGGGCGGTGGTGGTGAGTTCGGGACAGGGGCACTTGCTGAGGTTACCAAAGTGAAGAAGACAAGGTTGAGGGAGACAGCAAGAGCTGCTGATGCGGATGCCCTTGAAGCCACCATTTTTAGTGATCGAGTTACAATTGTGTGAATGATCAAATTGGTGAACTTGGCTTGGGGTTTTATACCCAGTAAAATTAGCTTGGTTTTAATTAGTTTGGCGGAAATATAATTTGTATATATTAGCATGACCGGTACAGCTAGTTTTAGATGGTTTGAAAAACACCAAATTGCTTTTATTGGTTTATTTATTGAATTGTTGCATTGGAGGAATAATGGCTAATAATACCTATATATATATATATATAGTCTTTTCCCACCGATGGAATGAAATTATATAAGGACATTAAATGTGAGTCATTCATTTATAAAAAAGCTTTGATAAACACATACATGTCAAGTCAAAGTTTATAAAATGAGTGTCTCATATTCAATATTCTTATATAATTCCAACAGTGTGCACTTTTATAAAAAATTTAGTATATATATAAATATATATATATCAGAAATTTTCAAGTCAGTGCGTACTGATATAAATTCTTCAGTACGTTGGATGTGAATTATTAGATTTACATATTTTAACTCCAAGTGTATGTCATTATCAAAACTTCTCCATAATTAATGGTTCACATACAATACACTGATATAACTTATATCAGTGTGCACTGACTGAAAAATCACTAATATATATAAAAGTAGCAAAACTCATATATGAAGATGATAAATAATAATACTAAATTTACTCAAAATACAATTTATGCTTTCAAATGAAAAATAAATAAATAATTTAATTTAGGGTGTACCGGTGTATACAAACCAATCTGACTAATCCAATTTAAAATGTATCATAAATTAGTTCAGTTACACATATTAAAAAAATGTATTAATTTGTTGGTCATCGAACAAACCAATCGAAATATCAGTTGGGGTAGCCTAAAATAAACCAATTCATATATTTAAAAAAAGTCAAATCCATATCTATTTGGAATTTATTAACTTTATACTTCTTTACTTTCTTATATTATTATTTTTTTATAAGTTTTGTTTTGGTTTTTTGTTTGGAATCTCCATTGTCATTCATCATAATCTTTTCTCATTTTTTTTTCAATTTATTCATTGCAATCAACTGTTAAGTATCGTACCACTCATTTTGTTTAAATCTTTTTTATAAGAAATAAAATATAATTACTTCTCTGATTTTTTTTTTTAATTTGACACTTTGACTTGATCTTATTTCTTATTTTTAATCAGATTATGGTATATTGTTTATTTTACTGTTATGGTATTTTTTATTGTTAATTATATAATATTTTTGATAATTTATATAATAATTAAATAACAACTATGTTTAATATTTTCATAAGTAATTTTCTTAACAACACACAAAAATTGACTTTTGGTTCAAAATTAAACCGATAAAGTTTCCCAGGTTTTGGTTGAAATAGAGTCAAACCGATACATATTTGTTTGGTTTAACATTGAAAATGCATACACACCCCTATTTTAAATTTGCTAAAGGCAAAAACGGATGGTAAAAGAAAATGAAAAACTATGTAATGGTTTGTGTTCAGTTATTTGGTTTGATAAAGAATGACGATATTTACACCCATTTAATTGTATGTGCACCATAAATAAGTATACTTTTAGAATTCAAACATTACCCTTAAAATAAAATTATAAAATGATTAATTTAAATACATCTTGTTTATAATATTAATAAAATATTTAATAATTAGTTACACAAATATTAAATTTATAAAAATTCATGAGACTCACTATTTTAACCAATATTTTAATTAGTCACACAAATAAAAAAATTATAACATCTTTCAATTCAAATATGATTTATTTATTAATTAAAACTTAAATAGTGATTATTTAAAATTATAAATATTAAATGACTATTATAAAAATATTACGGAGAGACAATCATTAAAAATAAAAATTAAAACAAGCTAAAATCAATTAGATGGGCTGGTGGAAGTTCAAGTGTTCAACAGCTTTCAAAATCTCCAAAATAATCCTAACGCACTTTCGAATCCCCAGAACGAAATACCAATGCACATATGTTATTCAATTCCATTTTATGTCACATAGAGGATTCCTAGTCTTCACGTAATCATATGGTAGTTTATAAGGAGATTCCGAGCCAAAAAGATATTACCTGATTTTGAGTCAAAATGAAAAAAAATGGAAGAAGAGAATAGGCACGTCCTCCATTTCGAATTCAGTGGTTTTAGATTTTGGGGTGATGACCATGAGAGGTGTGGCTCCTCCCCACTTTTCTTTTTTCGTTTTAAAATTTTATTTTAATTATTTTATTATCTATTAATTTATATTTTTTTTTATAAAAAAAGTACGGGAAAGATTATATTTGGTAATAAGTGAGATGTATTTACATGTAATAATATTTAAAAACTTTTTAATGGATATACAAACAAAAAAGGGTAACAAGTCTTCGAGGTGTAAATGTTCTCACTCTTTGATAAAACACGATCCACAAACCAACATTGCCTTTCAAAAAATCAAACTAATTCAAACCAACCAAATGAGTTTATTTTATTTAACCAAACCGAACCAACATGTTTTAAAAAGGTCAGGAAAAAGATCAGATCAGCAGAGGATCAAAATTCTTATTTAATTGTTGTATTGGAGCAATAATGGCTAATAATACCTAATACTTCAATATATATATATATATATATATATATATATAGTCATTTTCCTATCGGTGTACACAGATGAAATGGAATTATATAAGAACATTGAATGTGAGTTATTCATTTATAAAAGAGTTTTGACAAGAGCATACATACCAAGTCAAAGTTTATTAAATGAGTAGCTCACATTCAATGTCCTTATATAATTCCATCAGTGTGTACTTTTGTAAAAAAAATCGTGTATATATATATATATATATATATATATATATATAAGTAGCAAAACTAATATATGAAGATGATAAATAATAATACTAAATTTACTCAACATACAAACACCTAGTGGTGTAAAAGTGGGCCGGCCGGTGACAGGCCGGTCCGGCCTGCCCAGGGAGTTCACGGGCCGTTCTTGGAACGGCCCGTGAAGGAAGAGGGCCAGGCCGCGGCCTGGCTGGGGACGGGCCTCTAGGAGGAGGCCCGGCAGGCCGGCCCTTCTGGCACGCCAATCCGGCGTGCCAGGCCTGTCGGATAGGTCCGCCGGTCAGTTCGGGCAAATATTTTTTTTTTTTTTTTTCAAAAAGCCTCCAACGGTTGGAAATCAATTCCAGCCGTTGGCTGACGTCACTGTACCAAAAACCCCCCTACAATCTTTTAAATTACATTTTGACCCACAAATCAAATTTTTCTATAAATACTTCCATCCATTTCATTTTTCATTAACTCTCTCTATCATTCTTTCAATATCTCATTCTCTCAAATCTCAATCTCTAATATATTCTCCAATTCTCTAAACTTTTTCATTCATTTTGGTTATTACTCTCTCTACAAAATTCTCTACGTTTTCCACCAACACACCAAATTTTAAAGGTACAATTTTGTTATTACTTTTGGTCTAACATATTCTCATAGTAAATTTATATGTTTATGTTTAGATTTGAGTTACTTAATGAAAACATTATCTATTTAGTTAGTTAGTTTATCAATTTTTGGGCTTTAATGTTAATATTATTTGTTTAGTTTATTAAGATTTTTAAGTTTAGTAGTAATTTTAATATTTGTTATTAATAAATTTAGAAAGTTAATTTGAATTACTAAAATTACTTTTTGTAATAAGTAAATGATGAATGTTAAGTGTAGTAATTACGTTTGATATTGTTTTTTTTATAAATTAAAAATTTTCATTTGTAGATTATGATAGTAAATTTAAGAGTAGTGGTTCAAATCATCAATTTTATGTTAGTATATTATGTCAGTAAATTTATCAAATTTATTTGTAGTAGTGAACTAGTGAATTTAAAATTTTATGTTAGTATATTATGATTTTTTTTGTTTATTTAATTTGTTTTTTAAGTAAATAAATTATTGTAAGTGTCGTATTAGTTATAGTAATTATTGTTAGTAAATTAAGATTACTGTTAGTAAGTATTGATTTTTAATTTGACTATTAACTACTATAATGCTCATATTTTTATTCAGATAATGGATCCTAACCAGCAGCTTTATTTTCCGGACGGTTTGAATATGCTCAACGATGAATTTGATATTTCAGAACCGACCCATACTCAAGCGGGACCTTCTGGTTCCGGCGTTACACCAACATCACGTCCCAGAAAATTAACATCAGATGTGTGGCAATGTTTCAACATAGTCCAAATGACACTCCCAAACGGGGCGTCTGGCTTCAGAGCTAAATGTAAGTTTTACCATAAGAATTATGCTACAAGTACGGGCGGAACCGGACATTTGAGACGGCATATGCACAAATGTATGCCTGCACATGGACAGGTAGATACTACAACCCAGACACAGCTTCAACGGCACCCAGACGGGTCCGTTATGACGTGGCAGTTCGACGCCATGCACACTAGAGAGTGCTTGGCACGATATATTGCACAAACTGATCAACCGATCAGTATTGGTGAGAGTCCATTTTATAAAGAATTAATCACATCTGCATATAACCCCCAATATGAACCTGTTTCTAGAACCACCACTAGAAATGATTTGATACGATTGTTTGAAACCGAAAGGGATGACTTAGTTGCTGAAATACAGCATTTAAGTGTCTCTGTTGCATTAACTTCTGATATTTGGAATGCATGTTCCAAACAGGACTATTTATGTGTCACGGGACACTATTTAGATTCTGATTGGAGGATAACAAAAAGAATTTTTGGTTTTCGTCCTATGGATTTTGCACATACCGCAAAAAACATTTTTAATGTCATAATGGAAGTTTTAAAAACTTATGAAATCACGCATCGCATTCTTTCAATCACATTTGATAATACATCTGCAAATACTAGCTCTATTGCATTGTTTGTTGCAAGAAATATCCCGCAAGATGGAGGTTATTTCTTCCATCAACGGTGTGCATGCCATATTATAAATTTAGTTGTACAGGCTGGTTTAAAGCAGGTAAGCGACCAAATAGATCGCATCAGAGATGCCATTTCTTGGATTTGCAATTCTAATCCTAGATTCAGTGAATTCAAGAGACATTGTAAATTAAACGGTCTCAAACCCCGACGATTCCAAACTGATATGCCGGTAAGGTGGAACTCTACTTATTTAATGTTGCAAAATTGTTTGGAATATGATACAACCATTACATGTTTTTATAACATGAAATTGACCGAAACAGGACAACTTAGTCTAAAATTACTTTCCACAGACGATTGGTATGTGGTAAAGATTTTTATTCAATTTTTAAAGATATTTTACAATGCCACTGTAACTCTTTCCGGGGTATATTACCCCACATCTTCCCAGGCAATCCATCAGATAGTGGAAATGTCTGAACTGTTAAACAGTTATAGAGAAGATGAACATCTAGGCGCTGTAGTTGTTGTCATGGAGACAAAGTTGAAAAAATATTGGGCTAATATTCCCTTACTTTATGCCTTAAGTGCTATAATAGATCACAGGGTTAAATTATCTGGTTTAGAAGTTTTGCTTGAGTTTATTGGTATTAATTTGTCAAAAGATTATTCAGAATAAATTACTGACATTCGAACCAAGTTGTTCGAGATTTTTCATATTTATGAGACCAGGTTTGGCAACATTGACATCCCCCAATCAACACGACCAGAAACAGAGCCGAAGCAAACAAGTTGGAGCCTTCTGAAACGAAGAAAAAAAGACAAATCAGCAAGTACTTCTTCAGGGCAAAGATCTAGCCCATCTTCTTGTACCGAACTTATTAGATACCTTGAAGCACAGTTTGATGCTGTTGAAGACAAGGAAGAGTTTGATTTGTTGTTATGGTGGAAGACCTATACGTACAGGTATCCAGTTCTGTCACACTTAGCATGTGACGTATTGGTTATTCCAGTGTCACCGGTGTCTTCAGAACAAGCTTTCAGCATCAGTGGACGCATAATTGAACCAAGAAGAAGCTGTTTGTCTCCAGAGATGGTGGAGGTATTAACATGCCTTCGGGATTGTGAGCATGCTAAAAAAATGTTACAAAATCTAACTGTAGATAAAGAACTTAATCTAAATTTCGACAATCTATATATTGATGACCCTTCAGGTAGTGGTCAGGGCCAGAACTAGGTTATACTTTTACATATGTATTTATTATTTACTTGTAAGTTGTAAAACGGTTGCACTCTTTTTCCCTTACCAAGTTTTTATCCCACTAGGTTTTTCTTGGTAAGGTTTTTAATGAGGCAATCATGTAGATATGTATTACTGAATTCCATAAGTGAAAAATAAATAAATAATTAAAAAATTGTTCGTTCTCTTTATTCATTTCAAATCCTAATAATTGTTCGTTCTCTTCATTCATTTTAAATTCTAAACCCTTAACCATAAACTATAAATCCTAAACCCTATACCATAAATCCAAAAAAACGTAATTTGGAAAAAAAAATGGACCAAAAAACTAACCCGCCGGACTAGGGCCGTTACGCCTGGCCCGGCCTGCCTGGCACGGCACGCAGGCACGGCCCGCCTGAGGCAGGCCGGCGTGCCGTGCCGGGCCTGCTTCTCTAGAAACAGGCCGGCCCGACTCGGCCTGTTTCTAGAAATGGACTGGCCAGGCCGTCCCTAATGGGCCGGACCGGTCCATTTTTACACCTTTACAAACACCTATAACTAATAAAATAAAACTAATTCGTTTATGCTTTCAAATGAAAAATAAATAAATAATTTAATTTTGGGGTACACAGAAACCGGTGTATACAAACAATCCGTCTAACCCAATTCAAAATGTATCACGAGTTAGTTCAATTCCACGTATTAAAAAAATGTATTAATTTGTTGGTCATCGAACAAACCAATCAAAATTTCAGTTTGGGTAGTCTAAAATAAAATCCATACAACATTAACCAATTTATATATTTAATAAAAGTCAAATCCATATCTATTTGGAATTTGTTAACTTTTTACTTCTTTACTTTCTCAGATTACTTTTTTTTTGTAAGTTTTTTTTTTATATTTATTTATTCATTGCAATCCACTGTTAGGTATCGTACCACTCGTTTTGTTTAAATCTTTTATATAAGAAAGAAAATATAATTACTTCTCTTTTTAATACCATTTACAATATGAGTTTTATTTTGTTCTATTCCTCAGTTGAGCAATTTTTTTTTAATTTGACATTTTGACTTGATCTTATTTCTTATTTTTAATTGGATTATGGTATATTGTTTATTTTCCTGTTATGGTACTTTTTATTGTTTACTATATAATATTTTTTATAATTTATATAATAATTAAATAACGACTATGTCTAATATTTTCATAAGTAATTTTTTTTAACCACACACACAAATTGACTTTTGGGTTGAAATAGAGTCAAACCGATACATATTTATTTGGTTTAATATTGAAAATACATACACACCCTATTTTAAATTTGCTAAAGGCAAAAAAAAAATTGGTAAAAGAAAATGAAAAACTATGTAATGGTTTGTGTTTAGTTATGTGGTTTGATAAAGAGTGACGATATTTGCATCCATCTAAATTTGTGTGCACCACAAATAAGTATACTTTTAGAATTAAAACATTACCTTTAAAATAAAATTATAAAATGATTAATTTAAATACATCTTGTATATAATATTAATAAAATTTATAATAATTAGTTACACAAATATTAAATTTATAAAAATTCATGAGACTCACAATTTTAACCAATATCAAATAAAAAAATTATAACATCTTTCAATTCAAATATGATTTATTTATTAATTAAAACTTAAATAGTGATTATTTAAAATTATAAATATTAAATGACTATTATAAAAATATTACGGAGAGACAATCATTAAAAATAAAAATTAAAACAAGCTAAAATCAATTAGATGGGCTGGTGGAAGTTCAAGTGTTCAACAGCTTTCAAAATCTCCAAAATAATCCTAACGCACTTTCGAATCCCCAGAACGAAATACCAATGCACATATGTTATTCAATTCCATTTTATGTCACATAGAGGATTCCTAGTCTTAACGTAATCATATGGTAGTTTATAAGGAGATTTCGAGCCAAAAAGATATTACCTGATTTTGAGTCAAAAGAATATTACCGGATTTTGAAGTTAAAATGAAAAAAATGGAAGAAAAGAATAGGCACCTCCTCCATTTCGAATTCAGTGGTTTTAGATTTTTGGGTGATGACCATGAGAGGTGTGGTTCCTCCCCATTTTTATTTTTTCGTTTTAAAATTTTAATTTAATTATTTTATTATCTATTAATTTATAATTTTTTTTTATAAAAAAAGTAAGAGAAAGATTATATTTGGTAATAAGTGAGGTGTATTTACATATGATAATAATTTAAAACTTTTTAATGGGTATACAAACATAAAAGGGTACAGATATAAGTCTTTAAGGTGTAAATGTTTTCACTCTTTGATAAAACACGATCAACAAGCCAATATTGCTTCTCAAAAAATCAAACCAATTCAAACCAATAGGGATGTTTTTAAGCAACCAAATGAGTTTATTTTATTTAACAAAACCGTACCAACCTGCTTAAATTAATTTGGTTTGGACGGATTTTTCATTTTTACGGTTCGGGTGGTTACTTCTACCGGCGAATAACTCAATGGAAGGTGTTTAAGAGGCATATGTTTATTAGTTTAACAACAATGTAGGGCACATCTTTGTCCCTAGAAATTCGGTAACCTCAGGGGAGGAAAATTTGGAAATTCAAGATATTACTCTTAATGAGGATAATTTCACATGGAAAGTCAACTAAAAAGAAGGAAAATTTGGCAATTCATAATATTGTTATTAATGTGATAGTTTCAAATGTAAGGTTGACAGTGGAAAGTCAATTGAAGGTCAGAAAAAGTTGGCAATATTTAAAATATTGCTATTAATGAGGATAATTCCATTCCTAATTGTGAAGATTTTACTAATATTTATAATGACAATAATACCTCGTGGAAATGGTTAAAAATGTCACCATATTAATAACTTATGTTTCAAAGGTACCTATTACGGTGAACTACCAAAATTACCCTTAAAAGTTATATTTATGCTTTCATCTTCAGTTTCAGAAAGATAAGTTTATTTTTCTCTCTAAAAAAGTAGTGTGTTTTTCAAATCTGTAGGTAACTGATTTTTGTGATCTCCCTAATGTTTTGTCATGTTTTTACGAGTGATTTAAGATGTATGTAACAAATGTATGAACAATTAGTCTCCAGAATGTGCACTTGGTTTATTTTCTTACTTTCCGAGAATATAGATCGAGCTTGTAGGTTTGCTATAAAAGGTCAAGCTTTTGTAAAAGCTTGGGGTTTTTTTTTTAAAAGCTTGGTCCGAGCTTATAAGAGTGGTCCGAGCTTTTATAACAGATGCGAGCTTTTAAAAGCTCGATCCGAGCTTTTAAAAATGATGCGAGCTTTTAAAAGCTCGGAGCTATTATATAAAAGCTCGCAGATCTTATAAGGTGGGACTTGATTCAGAGAACGAGGGGAGAGAAACTGAATAAGATTTTCATTGTAAAGTTAATAATCTTGCTAGTACACTTCTGAATTTAATTGTCATTCCAAGTTTCTGATGAAACTGATGCCACGTTTGTTTTGATGATAAATTTTCAGATGTTCACCGAAGAAAAACTAAGCGGAGATGGGTATATGGTACTACCATGGGATTGACAAGGTAGGCAATCTGTACCCTGATGATGCTTCAACGGCTATGCTGGGGGGGAGGGATTTGCCACCATCTATCGAACATGTTCGGGTGTTAAGAGAGGCAGACATCGGCACACCGACTATATCCCTTGCATCCGAGCAACAGAGTACGTGCACCGAGTAGTGTCCCCGTTGCACAGAGGAATGTCCCTGTTGCAGCTGTCAGGTCGACTCGTGTCAGAATAATACAAGGAGTTTAGATGGCGGGTCATGATGTACATTCTGTTGGTGTTGACCCTACCTATACAGAGCATGCACGTGGAGGCATCGCAGTTCATATAGACCGACGATCTCCTGTACCAGAGGTATATACATACATTGCTATTGCATAAGGTAAATTTGAAATTTGGTGTTGAATTATTATCTTGACGGGTGATTTTCTCCTTCAGGAAATACCATACCAGTGGGAAAATCGGTTTACCAAAGTCATCAGTGTTGTAAATACATTAAAAGAGAAGGTTCACAGTAGTGACATGGATAGACAGAAGTAACACAGGGAGTTGGTCGATATGATACTTAGGCCAAGGGACATCGATTAAGACGCATTCATATGAGCCGACGGTTTTTGAGGTTACAATAATGATGGCCCAACAGGACATATGCACACATGAGACCATAGAGACAGCTCATCGGGACACTGCAGCTTTTTCCCGTATGAGAGCAGTCCATACTCCCTAGCAGGACATATGCATACTGGAGACCATAGAGACAACTCATCGGGACACTGCAGTTTGGTCCCGTATAAGAGCGGTCCATACTTAGGAGCAGTCAATCTTGCACACCAAATGTAAAACTGAATTGTTAGACCTTTTCACATTCCATTCAAAGTTCTCCTTTATTGCCTAAAGACCTACTAACCGCTTTATTTTTTTTTGGAAAATATTTAACCTTGTAAATCATGGTGTTAGGTTCAAGTGAACCCATAGTGTTGTTCACTTTACCAAATGAATACGCTTCGAATCTAATAACCCAAGTTGATGAATTATCAAAAGCTAGGAGATTAGGATTTTTCGGTACTGCGAATGTCCTCGGTCTATCCGGTGCACTGCCATGGGGACGGT
Organism: Dipteronia dyeriana; assembly: GCA_032871835.1. Taxonomy (NCBI): domain Eukaryota; kingdom Viridiplantae; phylum Streptophyta; class Magnoliopsida; order Sapindales; family Sapindaceae; genus Dipteronia; species Dipteronia dyeriana. Next base: position 95,763,075 of record CM065295.1, on the reverse strand, counting down.
CACCATGATGATGCTTTCCTTGTGTTTGACGCTGTATATTTTCTTTAACATTTTTTTCACGGACACATACATGATCATGATTGGGTTCTATATTCAGCTCCATATTGGCCTCAAATTGAAGCCCAAAGTAATCCCCAAAATGATGTTCAACGTCAGCAACAAGATCAATTGCTGCATGCGGGACATTATAAATGTTTTCTGAACCTTGGGGATTTCCATCATTATAGGTCCCACTCCCTTGTGTGAACATTTAGTTACTACAGCTGACGGATGGATAATCATGGGGATTTCCATGAAGAGAGATGTCATCACCCATCACATCTCTACCTCTCCTTTCATTATGCTAACACACACTTGAGGAATCACCTTATCTTTACCCAACATAAACTGAACATCATCGTCGTTTCTTACAAATGTGCGACATGTAGTGCCAGGAATAATTGATATTGACTATAGATCATATTGTATTTGTTTGGATCATAGTTGTTAATGGACTGGACGCGCGCCAAAACTCTTCAAAAGTCATATTCTTTGAAATGTATATTCCTTGATTATCCGAGCCAACAAACCTCTGGCTTCCATATGGTAGTTGCTCCTATCGACCGTTATAGGATATAATTATTCTAACTCGATCCATTGCCTTGTACGAAAAAATAATAACAATATAGAGTTGGGGATTATACAATAAAAAGGAAAAAAAACTTAAAGTTGGTATCATGAAATAGGTCTTGGAGCATAAAAATGTTAAGTCTCGGACACCACCAAAAGTCTCGGAGGATGAGTCAAAAGTCTCGAATGATAAGACAAAAGTCTCGGATGATGATACAAGCGCAATGTCCGAGACCTTTTCATTCGAGACTTTTGCAACGACGGTTTGAGACTTTTGCAACCCAAGTCCGAGACTTTTGAAATAGCTAATGTTCGAGACCTTTGAAAAAACTTGTTATCTCAAGCTTCTTCTATGGTTTGGATTCCTCTCATTGAATAAATTTTGTTAAACATTCACAATCCGATAAGATGAGTGAACTTAGAGAATTGTTATACATTCTCTAAGTTCACTACACCAATTCTCTAAGTTCACTCATCTTACCGGTTAGTGAATAACAAAATTAACACAATGAGAGGCAAAGTGGAAACAAATATAGGCAACCAAAGAAAATTAAAGTCTCTAAAAATTAGAGCTGATTCAAAAGTCTCGAAACATGTTAAACCATGTTCGAGACTTTTGAAAAACAATATCCGAGACTTTTGAAAAAAAACTTGTTATCTCATGCTTCTTTTTTGGTTTGGTTTGCTCTTATTGAATGAATTTTGTTAAACATTCACAATCCGATAAGATGAGTGAACCTAGAGAATTGTTATACATTCTCTAACTTCAATCATCTTACCGGTTAGTTAATAACAAAATTAACACAATGAGAGGCACAATGGAAACAAATATAGGCAACTAAAGAAGATTAAAGCCTCATAAAATTATAAATGATTCAAAAGTCTCAGAACATATTAAACCAATATCTCAGACATATAATTGAAAAGTCTCAGAAAATTTTAAACCAAAGTCTCGGACATATAATTGAAAAGTCTCAGATACTTTTCCCAAAGTCTTGAACCATTATTAAAAGTCTCGGACTTATACATGTTCCGAGACTTTGGGAAAACTTACCGAAACTTTTAAACCACCTATAACTGATGTATGAGACCTTTATAACATGTTTGAGACTTCTGAAATTTTAAGTTTCACAGACTATGTAGCTAAACCTATACAGTCTTCTGAAATTTGAAGTTTCTTAAAGAGCTTTACAAATGGAAGATCCAAAAAAACAAAAAAACAAAAAAAAGGAGAGACGAATAAATAAGAATACCTTAGCGTGGTTTGTAGATGATTAACGACCAAGAGTTGGAGAAGGAGATGAACTTGGATCACATTTTATAGAGAATTTAAAGTTAGAGAGAGAAGTAGATTTCAGACAAGGGAAAAGTTGGTGAAAGTTAAAGTCATGGATATAATAAAAAGTACTTAAAATAAGGGTATTTTTGGAAGTCACTTACTTAGGTATCTTTTAAACATATGTAATTAAAACGGTGTTAGTGTTAAAAAGCCAACCAAAAGAAGTGTCAAAACCTCCCTATTTCCATGTCTAACCTTTGGTATAAATTCATTTGTTAATTATAAAGTTTCTTTCTTTCTTTCTTTTTTCCAAATAAGAAACTACAAAAAGATACAAAGTTAAATTGCAAAAAAAAAAAAAAAAAAAACCCTATAATGCCATAATTATCCTTTTAACTTATTTGGTAAATATATACTTGGGGTGCCGATATTGTCATCCATAAATATGATTTACACACCCATATTTATTGAGTGTTGCTATTGACACACCCATATTGGTCTATTTATGCCTCATTTTTTAATTATGTATTATTATTTTTTGAGAGTTTCTCCTTACAATCCGTAAATTATCTATTTACACTCCAATTTAATTTTTTTATTAATGACATTTTTAACCTGAGGTAAAATTACAAAACCAGACAAAAAATAAAATTGATTTGGTTTGGGTTGAAATATAGTCAAACCGATACATATTTGTTTGGTTCAACATTGAGTTTCAAGTATAACTAAACCGAAAATGCATGCTGATAATGTCTATTACCATACGTTGTGTAGCCCCATATCTTCATCTCTTATGCTCGTTTTTCTAGGTAAAACCGTGTAGCTAATATGTTTAAATAAGTGCTTCAGGTATTTATGGAATTATAGGGCATTGGAGTAATTTTGGTATTAAGGGAAAACGTGTAAATGTTGAGGAGTAAGTGAATTTATTGTGATTTTGGAAGAGTGTAGGGGCGTCCATGCCAACCCATTAAGTGAAACGGTGAGTTTGCTCTTTAGGGCTTCTAAACGTGCCTCAACCCATTTCTAAAAAGATCCAACGGGAAGGACCAATTGGTGACACAATCATGTGAAGTGAGCTCAGAGGACCAAATGCACCCCAATGGCTTTCTAAACGCACTCCATGTTATCCTAACTTAAAATCAAAAGATAATAATAAAAATTACAAATAATCAATCACAATTGACAAAAAAAAATTATGCTTGTTTTACATATAATATTTTCTTTCCTGTATTTCAATTTTTTGATTACATAATTTAGATTCATTTCATTTTGTTCTATTGTTAGTTTAAACCATTCAAACCGGTCATTAATAGTAAATTTTCATAATATGTAGAATCTATTTAAAAACAAGATATATTGTAACAAACAAATCAATGTGAGAGTCTATGAGTCATCGATTAAGCATTTAAATGTATTGACTAAACAATTCAATGTGAGAGTTTTTTAGCCACTAATTAAGTACTAGAATATATTTGTTATATGTATATTTTTCTCAAAATATACACGTCACTGACAAGGTGGAAAGTCCCATAAAAACTGTCAGATAGGCATCCGAGTAGATATCTGAAACATACTCATCAAGACCCGAGTAAGCCCGAACACTGGTATTCGGCACGCTGTGTCTTACTCGGGATAGGGTATCTAGCATATAATGCTCTACTCGGGATAATACAGGAAACCCGAATAAAATCTAACAAGCGACTCACGTACGTGGGTGAACCAGAAGTCATACTCCAATACGCAAGACAACCACATCAAGGAGTTTCTAGAAGAATAAAATACCAAACAGGAAACAGATTCCAAATCAGGCAACAACTTTACTTCTTCGAGAAGACTGCACCTTTATAAGGAAATAAGTCCTAAACGGACTATATCATCAGAATTCCATTCGATCTCCACAGAAGGAAAGAAGATAAAGACGACTCCAACAAGCAACCAATTATAATTACATACAAATTCTTTCATTACTTGTACAACAAGGATTAAGGCTCTATGCATATATAAATAGACCCATAATCTCGTTATTAGAGGGGACAGAACAAAAAAAAATACAAAAGGTCATAAGTGAGGCAAAAGAGATTGAGTGGTGTAAGTCTTTTTCAAATAGTGGATTTGGATTGGTTGAGTATTCAATCACCTGTGGACGTTTTTCCGATCACTGGAGTTTTACCATGTAAACTCGTGTTATAATATTTTCTTGCATCCTCTTTCTCTTTCTCTTTGATAGGTCATAGCCAAATCCAAATCTTGTTGACTTTCTCATCCGTCGAGAAATCCACGTCAACAATTGGCGCTAGAAGGAGGGGGTTAAACCTTCGTCCAATTTAGTTAAGAAATGGCTGGCAGTGGAAGCAGAAATAGTTCTGGGGATACTCAAAAATCTCTAGATAATGTTCATATAGACGGGAGTTCACGAGATCCCACTGTAATCACCGAGAACTAACCGACATCCGTAGTCGGTGTTCAACAAATCCCTCATATCAGTGAGGACATAACACATCATTTTCGTGAGACACTACAACAACTACTGATGGACGTGGTGAAATAAGGGATAGATCTATTAGATGTGGAAGAAGTGCATCCTCCGAATCCCCCACCCATAAGGCTCCGTTCAGTTGTAGTTGGGTCAAAACCAGATGTACCAGAAGCTGGTAGGAACTCTGGCCAAATCGATCAAATTGGGGGCATGACGCGTAACCAGGACAAGGATCATAAGACGCCCGAAGAAGAACGACCACGCCAAAGGCGGAGTCACGGTCAGATGGCCCATGACAGACATCGTAAATATGACCGGTGTAGGGATCGGTCATCTTCATCAGAGGATAGCGATTGGCACCATCGAAAACGTCATCATGGAACCATACGCATGTAAGGATTGGCCCATGAGACTAGGGAACGGAGCGAAGAAAGGCTGGAAAAAGGCATGACGATCACCCAACAATTTAACCATCATGGAAAACCAGTGGGGGATAGAGATGTTATGATTCAGAGCCTGACCCGAGAAGTTGAAAACAATAGGCGCCAAATGGATGCGTTGGTTAGGCAATATGGATATAACGAGTTGTCTGATGATGATTCTGACAGTTCTTTTCCCAGAAAAATTCAGGATGCCACACGTGGAACAGTTCAAGAAGGATACAGATCCTAAAGAACATGTTAGGCGATATAAAAGCGCCATGGTTCAATATGCACACAGCGATCCATCGTTGTGCCTTAATTTTCCTCAAACCCTAGGAGATATGGGTTCAAGATGGTTCGAAAGATTACCTCCTGTGAGTATTGAGAGTTTTGGCGAGTTGAGTAGAAGCTTTTCAAGACAATTCATATGCAATATGCACAGGAAAAAGTCAGTCGCTTACCTTTCTCAGCTAAAACAGGGGAAGGACGAGTCATTAAAAAAAGTATCTGGGAAGATTCGACCAGGCCGTCTTAGAAGTCAGCAATGCAAATGACGAATCAATAATTGCAGCATTCATAAATAACCTGTAGAATGGACGGTTATCTTCTGACTTAAGAAGGGCACGTTTAACCAGATATACAGATATGATAGATATGGCTGGAGGGTATGCATTGGCCGAGGAAGTGGAATTAGCGACAGGAGGTTGCTACATGCATGGAGTGAGACCTGAACAAAAAGATGCCGAGTCAAAGGTACAAAACCTTAAAGAAAAACAAAAAGGAAACAACAAAGAAAGAAGCAAAGATAAGGGAAACAGGCAAAATGCTGACAAGACCACGGAGAAGTTCCGAGGAAAATACACAAACTACACCCCCCTCGGGAAAAAACAGGAAGAGATCCTGACAATATTAGAAGAAAATAATCTGGTAAAGGAACCACATCGACAGTCTTAGTTTGCTCGGCGAGACACGACGAAATACTGCAGATTCCATAAGTAAATTGGTCATGAGACCTCTAAATGTTACCAGCTTAGAGACTATATAGAGACCCTCATTCGGGAAGGACACATCCAAGACATAATCCTGAAGAAAGATGAGAAGTCAGAAATGAAGAAAAAGGCTAAAATAGATCATAATTCTGGTCGAAACAGAAAGGCCAGTCCCGAGGTGAATAAAGTAATACAAACTATCTTCGAAGGACCATCAACTGGAAGAAGCAACCTGGTGCGAACTAAGGAAATCCTAAAAGCGGTGGAGGCAAGGTGAAATTTTGATGTCAACTTCATCGAACCAGACCCGAAAAGAATAAAGGAAGGATGTGACCCAATAATATTCACAGAAGCCGACTCACATGGGGTCGATGTTCCACCAAATGACGTCCTCGTTATAAGTGCCCGAATTGGCCACAGGGAAGTCAGGAGAATTTTAATAGACAATGGCAGTTCGACCGATATTCTCAATGTGGCTATTTACGATCAACTCAGATTGGACCAAAAGGATTTGCAACCTTTCAATACCCCACTCAGAGGATTCGGAGGAGTTGAAGTCCGGTCTCTCTGGACAGTGAAACTGCCCGTGAAAATTGGAGTAGCAAATTGTCAGAGAACAGTGTTACTCGACTTTGTAGTGGTGGACCTGGACAACTGACCTTATAATGCACTATTAGGTCAACCTTTCTTAAATAAAACTAAGGCAGTAATAGCTACCAACGCTATAATGATCAAATTTCCAACTGAACAGGGGGTAGGAGTAGTCAAGAGGTCTCAGGAGATGGCTAGAAGAGCTAATCTCTCAGTTTACAAATATAGAGACAATAGTGAACATGTATGCACCATAACGCAGCCATATGCACCATAACGCAGCCAAATCAGAACAACCATGAGTCACTATTGTTCGAGTTCTACCCAAGGGAAGAACCAAAGGAATCCAAAAATGAACCGGTTGAAGAAGTGATCTTGAAGGAAGATGAACCAGACAAGAAGATCAAAATCGGGGTCAATTTGGAAAAAAAGGTTAAGCAAAGCCTTATTAATCTACTCTAAGAATACAATGATGTGTTCGCCTGGAGTCATAAAGATATGGTAGGAATAGATGCCCGAATAATATCACATCATCTTACGGTGGATCCAAATGCAAAAACGGTGATAAAAAAGAGAAGATCATTCAACCTCGAAAGGAGTCGGGCAATCAAGCAGGAAGGAGAAAACTTATTCGCTATAGGGTCAATCAGAGAAATTAGCTATTCCCAGTGGGTAGCCAATGTGGTCCTCGTCCAGAAGAAAAATGGCCAGTGGAGAATGTGCATGGATTTCACGGACCTGAACAAAGCTTGCCCTAAAGACAGTTTTCCACTTCCAAGGATAGACCAACTGGTCGATGCTATATCAGGACATGAGTTACTTAGCTATGGATTCCTACTCGGGATACAATCAAATCAGGATGAATAAAGCTGATGAGGACAAAACAACATTCACAACTGATCTAGGCTTATACTGTTACATAGTAATGCCTTTTGGGCTAAAGAATGCAGGGGAAATATACCAAAGACTGGTTAACAGAATCTTCGCATGTCAAATAGGAAGAAACATGAAAGTTTACATAGAAGACATGTTGACCAAGAGTATCTCGGCAGATGGGCATGCTTCAGACTTACGGGAAACATTCGATGTCTTGAGGAGATATCATATGAAGTTGAATCCGAACAAATTCTTGTTTGGAGTTCCTTCAGGAAGGTTCCTAGATTTCCAAGCTCACCAGAGGGGAATCGAAGTGAATCCTGAGAAGATCTAAGCCCTTCAAAAGATGACTTTGCCAAGGACGGTAAAAGAAGTGCAGCGCTTAACTGAATGCTTAGCTTCCTTAGGCAGATTTATTTCAAATGCCACAGATAGATGTGCACCCTTTTTTAAGTAATCAAAAAAGGAAAGGGGTCGAATGGAATGAAGAATGCGAACATGCATTCCTGAAAATCAAAGAGTACTTGGGGCAGGCTCCTATCCTGTCAAAACCTAAAATGGGAGAAACTCTTCACTTATACTTGTCAATTACAGAATTAGCAGCAAGCTCGATTCTAGTTAGAACAGAAGATGGGGTACATATGTCAGTATACTACGCCAGTAAGGCTCTTCTTCCGGCTGAAACCAGGTATTTATAGAAAAAAAAAATGGCTATAACATTGGTTTTGGCAATAAGGAAGCTGAGGCCATACTTTCAGGCTCATACGATCCAGGTCCTAACCGATTGCTCTCTAAAGCAAATCTTACAGAAGCCAGAAATTTTGGGAAGATTAACTAAATGGGCAATCGAGCAGAGTGATTTTGATATTTAGTACGTCCCTAAGACGTCTATCAAAGGTCAAGTAGTGACAGATTTCATAGCAGAATTCACAGAACCAAACCTGGTAATGAAAGGAATGTTAGGCAAGAAATTCTCGTGGAGGCTATATGTTGATGGTTCCTCGAACACTCATGGCAGCGGGGCAGGAATTGTAGTATGCACCCCGAAAAGAGATGATGTTGAATGTGCCATGAGATTCGACTTCAAAGTAATAAATAATCAAGCCGAGTACGAGGCGTTACTAGCTGGACTTAGAGTATGTATAGCCCTTGGAGCAGATGAGGTCGAGATATTCAGTGACTCACAGATAATCGTCAACCAAATCCTAGACGAATACTAAGCTAGAGATAAAGGTATGATAGCTTGTCGAGACATAGCAAAACAGCGTCTTCAAAAATTCAAGGAATATAAGATTGTCCAGATTCCCAGGGAAGAGAATGAAAAGGTAGATGCTTTGTCCAAACTAGCATCAGCAACGACCACAATCAGGCCAAAAACTATTCCGGTCGCACATCTCCTCAGACCGAGTATAGTTAAGCCGAAAAACTTGAAAAGTTTAGAAATTTAAACACCGCCAAATGGTTGGATGACTCAGCTAAAAAGATACCTAGAAGAAGGCGTGCCCTCGGAAGATCACCTAGAGGCTAAACGCATTAGGTACCGGTCAGCAAGATACACGTTGATTGGAGGAGAATTGTATAGAAGGGGGTTTTCCTGCACACTCCAAAGATATGTACATGATGAAGATGCATGTCGGATATTACAGGAAATCCACAATGGAGTATGCAGAAACCATACTGGGGGCAAGAGTTTAGCACACAAGGTACTCATGCAAGGTTATTATTGGACCTCTTTATTCTTGGATGCACAACGATGTTCAGAAAGCTGTAATACACGTCAGAGGATCGCCAAAGATATCCAACAACCCCAAGAACAATTTAGAAGCCTCGCATCGCCATGGCCATTTGCCATGTGGGGGCTGAACTTAATTGGCCTAATGTCGGTAAGGACATGGGGTGGAGCAAAGCATGCAATAGTAGCCGTTGATTATTTCACAAAGTAGGTAGAAGCTGAAGCACTGATGCATATCACAGAAGAAAATACCATAAATTTTGTGAAGAAAAATATACTTTACAGGTTTGGAGTCCCGAGCACTATCATTACTGACGACACCCAGCTCGATAATCTAAAATTCAGACAGCTGTGCAATGAGTACCAAATTGTAAATTATTACGCCACACCTGCCCACCCTCAAACAAATAGGCAAGCTGAAGTAGTAAACAAAACCAACAAACAAATCTACTTGCCTGTTTTAAGATGACTCGGTTAATAATATGAGCCAATTTAATAAGATACTTGGCACAGATTTCAGAGCCAGTTTAATAAGATACTTGGCACAGATTGCAGAGCCAGTTTAATGAGATACTTGGCATAAAGAATGAATTAGTCAGTTTAATAAGATACTTGGCGTTAGAAAATTGTTCAGAGTAAACGAAACCAAGTGAAATAATATACTCTGGGAAATTACTCAAGCAACAAAGCTAGCCGGTTGAATAAGATACTTGTCACTCAGTAAACCAAATTCACGATAACAATTGGACCATGGAATTTTCATTAATTGAATAAACTTACAATTGTGGTATTAAATTTTTACAAGTATAGAATTTTTATACACCTACGGGGTTGAAGATTTGAAACTCTTGCCGATACTCGGGTCAGGCACCATTTCATACTCACGGAGGAGACTTTCATTTGAAGGCCAAGCAATTGTGTCGACCTAGTCATCCATCCATTCGCTATAATCCGTTCCAAGAACTGGGCCAACATCATGCGTTGAACCATCCACAGCAGATTCCTGACTGACATAAAAGGTTGGGAGAGAATGCTCTGGTGGAACCTCTAAATGCATAGGATGAGGCTATTTACCTCGGCGACGACAATAAGCTCGCCATTCTTTCATTTGAATTTTAAGAGATTCCAAGGACCGGTCCATATGGTTCTTGATCGATAACTCCCAGTTGGTTCGAGCTTTATCGATTGCTCGATTCTTGACCTTGAAAAATTCACCAGCCGAAACCAACACCCGCTGAAATTCCTGAAGAAGCAAGGCTTCATAAGCCAGAGACCTTTTGAAGCGGTCAACCCGTTGGACCTCAAGTTTCAGCCTTGCCTCCTTTGAGAGGGATTCAACTGTTAATGCTTGGTGCTCTAAATCTTTGATTTTCTACTCATAAGATGACTTGGCTCGATTAGCCTCCTGTTCAGCCTTGAGCATCGACTCTTGGCAGCAAATAATAAATTCTGAAAGGACACAACCTTCTCTTCTACCTCAGAAGCTCTCTCCTCGGTGCCCATTTGCTTAGCCAAGCAATGATCGGTAAACTCTTGGGTAGAGCTTATATCCCTTTGATAAGCCGCTTCAACCCGAGCATGGTTATCCTTACTTTCCTTTAGTTGAGCTTCAAGATGCCTTATTCGATCAACTTGATGTTGTTGCGTCTGAACCAGCTCAGCAAACTCGGCCACCACCTATAAGGAAAAGTGAGTTAAAAATCTAAGGCAAGCATTAAGGCACAGGGCGGGATAGAAGACTTACGTAGCTTGCGCTATTAAAGATATTTTGAAGACAATCTGTAAGAGAACCGTCCCTAAAATGACTCCAATGGTCATCCCCAATAAAAGCCTGACCGAATGACATCGCCTTTAGCATATCCTGGGGAGAAGGATAAGGGTCTCCCAAAGATTCCACCCTTACATCTTCAACCTCAGGAGGTAAAGAATTCTTGTTCAGGTCTAAAGTTTTCGCTCTTCCTACAGACGCTTCAACTTGAACGCTCGGGGAAACTCTGACCTTGGCATCATCGTCACTCAATTCAATAAACGATACCACCCGAGGAACCTTTTGAAGATGAGTAAGGGAGTCAGCCTTCTTCCTTTTCTCGGCCCGAGCTGAGTTCAGCCGTAGGATCTTTCTGACCATTATCTTAGAAGGATCCGAAATAGCCAGGGTAGAAATCTTCTTCTTCATCTGAGGATTTATCTCCAACCCCAACAGCAAACTGCTTGATCGGAACCTCAGCAACCGGGAAGTTTGGCTCACCGGGCACCTCGCCACCAAGATAATCTCCTTGCCCGTCTTCATCTTCAGGCAACTTCTGGGGCAGTATCAACAGGGCCACTCGAACCGCTAGATTCTATCACGGTCGGTTGAATGACCTCTTTAGGGACATACTCATGAATCTGCTCATCAACCTCATCAAACTCATTATCCGATTCATCAGGTGGAGCAATGCCTTCCCTGCTTTGGCGAGAAGCTTATTTTTGGCTCGCTTGAAGGATCGATTTCACCTGGCGAGCTTGAACATCGCAGACGATGTCCAAGTCATATACTAAACATAAGATAAAGAAGAAAGAACAAAGTCAGAAATAGTAATACAGAGGTGAAATAGAAGCAAGAAAAAACTATACTTACATTGCCTACGATAATCTGAAATCTGGCTAAAGAAGCCAAGCTCTATCATATTTTTCTCATTAAAAAGATAGGACTTGCTCCTCTTTTTTAGAGTACGCACTGCAGCTCGAGCAAGTCTGGTCAGCTCAACGTCAGTGAAAACAAGTTTTTTCTTGTTCCATACGTCAAAAGAACAGAAAAAAATGGGGAACCCTTAATACATGCTGGTTTTTCCCGGACGAGAGATTAACCTCAAGTCCTTAGTTCCCTCCAGCAAAGAACTAGTTGTTCTTCCAATGCTTGTTCAAAGAAAGAAATCCCCACACAAAGCCTCTCTTATTGGCATCAGAAGAAATATCAACTCCCCGATTCACTTTTTTCCCTTTAGGAACCCAGCCGTCTGGCAGATTAGACATAAGAAAATAAGTTCTTGTTCGACCAGATTGCCTTAGTGTATAAAAGTGCCTGATTTCACTCGGAGAAGGAGGTGACAGTTCATCAGGCTCCACATATGCCACATGCACATTAAAATTTTATAGCTATTCGGGGCAAGTTGGGCTAAAGTGATCCCTGCTTCGACAAAAAACCACGCGATGAATGGTTGAAGTGGAAGAGTCATACCACAGCAGAGCATGGACCCATAAATCGCCATCATACCCGGAGGTGGGTTCCATGCGGCTCTATTATTAGTAGGAATCAATATGACTGAGTCATCTAGGTCAAACCGAGCATGATACTTCCCGATTTCATCTTCCCCGACCACATTCGACTAGGCATCATATCCACTCGGGAGATCAAGAGAAAGAGGGATACGTGATGCATTAAACTCCGCTTCAACATCCCTCTCATCGACGGTTTGTTCCCTGATTTAAACTCTGCTCAAACCATGTTTATGGACCTCACGCTTACTCTGATGTTTTTCCATCCTGGATCGAAAATGAGCTCTGTGATCAGAAATGATAGATTCAGAATTGGAAGAAGGATGAGAATTGGAAGATTCAGAACTAGAACTTAAACGAACGTTAGGATAAAGCCCGGAAACATCAACGAATAAAAAATGAGGCTCTTCATGAGGGATTTCCCCCAATAATCTACGAACACAAAAGACTAATTGAAAATCTCCACGCTCAAGCACTTTGAAAGCTATAACAAAAAGGCGCTGTTGTGAAACAGAATCCATCGAAACTAACCTTTAAAATAAAACATAAAGAAACCTGGAAAAGCTTCAACGGAAAATTGAGATGAATCTTTACGCAAGAAATCTGGGTTCAATGTCTGCTTATGCAAAAATGAACCAGAATAGCTCATTTTCGGCTTAAATAGATTATTCAAGACGTAAAACCCTAGGGTCTTAAAAAGCGGGAAAAAATTGAAAAGAAGGATTTGATGATGTAGGCGGTGCATCAGGAGATGCACAAGTCGCTTCTCATAAATTCTAATGGGGGAATGAGGCGGTGGGAAGACACGTGCCAAGAAAAGAACTGATCAAGCCATCAGAATTTCGTAACGTCGCAATCATTGAGATTTCATATGAAGGGATTTACGTTGTAACCATTAAGACACGTCATTACTACAAGGCATTTACTCTGGTGTTAATGAAGCACAAAAGATTAAAGGATCGATTAAAATACTTTCGCCAGGAACAATTTCCCACTCGGCAAAAATATTTTAAGGGTCTATTGTTATATGTATATTTTTCTCGAAATATACACGTCATTGACAAGGTGATGAGTCTCATAAAAAACTGCCAGATAGGCATCCGAGTAGATATCTAAAAAATACTCATCAAGACCCGAGTAAGCCCGAACACTGGTACTCGGCATGCTGTGTCTTACTCAGGACAAGGTATCTAGCATATAATGCTCTACTCGAGATAATACAGGAAACCCGAATAAAATCTAACAAGCGACTCACGTACGTGGGTGAACCAGAAGTCATACTCCGATACACAAGACAACCACATCAAAAGTTTCTAGAAGAATAAAATACCAAACAGGAAACAGATTCCAAATCAAGCAACAACTTTACTTCTTCGAGAAGACTACATCTTTATAAGGAAATAAGACCTGAACGGACTATATCATCAGAATTCCATTCGATCTCCATAGAAGGAAAGAAGATAAAGACGACTCCAACAAGCAACCAATTATAATTACATACAAATTCTTTCATTACTTGTACAACAAGGATTAGAGCTCTATGCATGTATAAATAGACCCATAATCTCGTTATTAGAGGGGACATAACAAAAAAATATACAAAAAGGTCATAAGTGAGGCAAAAGAGATCGAGTGGTGTAATTCTTTATTCAAATAGTGGATTTGGCTTGGTTGAGTATTCAATCACCCGTGGACGTTTCTCCGATCACCGGAGTTTTACCACATAAACTCGTATTACAATATTTTTTTTGCATTCTCTTTCTCTTTCTCTTTGATAGGTCATAGACATATCCAAATCTTGTTGGCTTTCTCATCCGTCAAGAAATCCACTTCAACAAAATTGACTAAAAAAATAGATAAATCCAATAGGTAATGAAATGACTATATACAACTTGTGTGTACTGAGAAAAAATATATTTGTATATATAGTTTAGCCCGGTATGTAAATATTTCCCAGTTTGTAAATATTTCCTGGGTCTGTCCCTGTTCCCAAACCAACCGTACACTTTTTTTTTTTTTTGGTTTTAATCAATTTTACAAATCATATTGATTTGGTTTAGATTAAAATATAGTCAAACCGATAGATATTTGTTTGGTTTAACATTGAGTTTTAACTCAAACTCCACCGAAAAAGCATGCACACCCCTATTTTAAATTGCTAAATACAAAAAAAAAAGGGTAAAAGAAAATAAAAAATGATGTAATGGTTTGTATTGGGTTATTCGGTTTGATAAAGAGTGGTGAATTCGCACCCCTCTAATTATGTACACTCCAATTAAATATACTTTTAGAATTCTAACATTAACCTAAAATAAAATTATAAAATGATAAATATAAATACTTCTTGTATATCAAATTAATTAAATTTATAATAATTAGTTACACAAATATTAAATTTATAAAAATCCATGAGACTCACTATTTTAACAATATTATAATTAGTTACACAAATAAAAAATTATAACATCTTTCAATTAAAATAGGATTTATTTATTAACCAATACTTAAATAGTGAATATTTAAAATTATTCAATGATTATCCTCTCCTTGATTTTTTTTTTGAAAAGGCAAAATTTATTAAGGTCAGTCCAAGCCGCCAAGGAAAAAGCAGTCCTAGGTACAACAAAAAAGAACAATAGAACCAACAAAAAGAAAACGAGAAACAGAGTAAAATGAAAGGCCACAACAAGAACCAAAGCACAAGCAGCCCAGACCAAACATCAGATCAACACAGGGCACAAACAAAAACAGCCGACCAACCACCAGGAATCAGCGAGGAGCAAGAGCGAAAAAGAACCCCCTAAGAAAAATCAAAACTCTCTCCATTCTACAAAATCCCCAGACATACTAACCCCCATCTTAACAAAACAATCTGCAAAGGAATTAAAAATCCTGTAGTCGAAAATCACCTCCATTCCACCAATAGAATTTATAATGTTTCGAATGTCCATAATCGAGTTCACCTGAGCAATATTTCCAAAGTCACTATTGTTAACCCAAGACACCGCCACATTCGAGTCACTGACCACCGAAATATTTCGACCTCGAAGAGACAAATTCGACTGACATAACTTAACTGCTCTATAAATAGCCCATAGTTCAGCCACATTCGAGTTAAGGACCCACATATAGAAAGAAAAAAAGACAATGAACCTTCCCTATCGAGTCTCTTAGAACCCTACCAATACCCGCTGGCCCTGTGTAAAGTCCTCATTTATTGATTGGTTTATTTCGTGAACAAACCATATATTGGGGTTTTATGTAAGGGTAGCTTAGGCTCTCAAGGCCTTAAGAGAAGAAGTACCAAAGGTATATTTCTTGTGCTTACTTGCTTTGAAGAGATATAGTTCCACACACCACAACTCATGCATATTTCTTATTCGTATATGTTGTGTGTTTATATGAGTGTGCATTCATGTTTTGATAACTCTTCTTGCATGTTTATATTGATCACATCTTTGCATTTGTATTGACATGCATTATGTGTTGCTCACACTGACACACTTACTTGCATTTGATTTGTTATACATGTGTGCTTCATTGTTGTCTATGTGCATTCATAGTGTGGTTTTGTGTGTTGATCGCGCTTGCACGATGGTATGCTTGTCTTAGCGCATTGAGTGACCATTTGAGAAGGTCGTATTCTTCTCTTGGTTTGGCTATGTGGAGTAAAGTGTCTAGTTTCAAAATATGGATTTCAAAGATTTAAATGTTTTTCAAAACTGACCTTTGCATGGTCTTGTGACCATAAATTTTTATAAAATACCTCAAAATATGTTTTCAAATATTCTGTACAAACTAGACACCCATACCTTTCTAACGGTATATTATTCATAATATTTCATGACAGTTTGGATTGGTTTTGAAATCTCCAAATTGACCACAAAAATAGGGCATCTCTGTTGTTGTCCGTTTCTGACCTTTGGTCACTTAAATGGCCATAAATTTTTCTAAAGACATGAAAATCATGTTTTGTAAATTGGAGTATAAATTATACTTCCATACCTTTCCAACGGTATATTATACGAAAGGTTTTGATGTCGTTTGGTCATGTTTTGGGTCGCTCGAATCTTGGGCTGTTGCGGCTGCGCCAGTCCACAAGCGCCCTCACCAGCGCCCCTTGGACAGTAGGTGTGCGATGGTGTGGCACTTGTTGACCAGCGTACTAAGTAAATTTTGGGCATTTTTTGAAACGATGTAGTTTTTCTCTAGGGCTCATATTTGTGTGTCATCTTCTTCCTCACTCGTTTTTCAGAGCTTCCAAACCATTTTTTAAAGTGAGAATGTATTTCCTTTGAGAGAGAAGCTCCAAGAGTTATTCTTTAACTCTCCAAACTCAAAACCCATCATCCTTCATGCATTATTGAGCATCTTTAGGCATGGGTCTTCATCTTTGATTGACTTGGTAAGTTGAACAAAAATCTCATCTTTGTCATTTGTTCATGTTTTCCAAGATGATGTTTTTATTGCATTTATTAGTTGATTAAATGCTAGGACTTCATTCATTGCATCAATTTATGAGTTCTTTTGCATGATTGGGTTTGTTTGTTGATAGCTTGAATTTAGGACATATTTGCCCTTCTTGCTAAGTCTCTATGCATTGCATTTAGACATTGTTGATTAGGACTCATTAATTGCATTAAGTGATTGCATTATAGTCCTTGCCATGCTTGATGACAACATGTGTTGATATGGCTTTTATGATAGCTTCATAGGATTGCTTGTTCTATGTTTAGCTAAGCTTTATGACATGCCACTTAGCTTATGATATCTAGGATTGCATATATTGCCATCACATAATTCTAGACAAGCATATAAGGTACCCTAGCCTTGTTTGTTGTTTGAATATCATCATATATTCACATAGGGTGTTTATCTCTTCATTGAAGAGAAGTAAGTCTTGCGCTGCATCCGGGAGTAGGTTGCTTCAAGCGTAAGCAAATTAGACTAGGTCCACTTAATACCGGGATTAGGTAGTGGTAGTGGATTATTTACCGGGAGTAGGTTGTAACGCCTCTATCATCAGTGGATTCGTTGTTTGAGTGTGGCGCACTTAACAGCCTGTGGTTTTTCCCATTTGGAGGGTTTCCACATATATCTCAAGTGTCTTTATTATTTCCGCACTTATTACACTTGTGATATTATTGTGACTAGTTAGGGGTATTTTCGTCAACTTGGCCATTAACGAAAATTGGGTAAAATTGATTAAAATCTATTCACCCTCCCTCTAGATTAATATTAAGCACACCATAATATTTGTTTCACCCTGGTTTACCTCTAGCAGAGCCATCCACATTGAACTTGAGACTACCGTCGAAGGGGGAGATCCAATCAGCAATATTTGATCTTCTGACCAACTTGGTTTCGACACATAACTCGTTAACATTTCGAAACAATGCATCCACAGAATCCAACGATCCTTTCCCAAGGTGTTTGAACCACCATACAATCCAAAATTTAGCCTCGTCGGCAACCTGCTCAATAATCGGTTGCTTGTCTTGGAAAACCAGGTAATTCCTATACTCCCAAATTATCCACACTACTGCACCAAATAATGAAGACCACACTCTCTCCTGAGAAGGCTGCGGGCATAAACCAGACCAACCCTCCAACCAATCATTAAGTATCCGATTGGTGTATCCACTAACACCCCACCAAGACATGCAAATCGACCAAAGCGATTTCAACCATTTAAACTTAAGAAATAGATGATCGACTGACTCATTTTCAGTCTTGCAAAGGGGACAATCCAGATCCATCATTTGGGCCATCCCAAATATGTACATCACCTCTTTCACAAAGACTCTACCTTTCCATAATTGCCATAAAAACAACTCAATCTTAGGAGGACAGTACCCTTGCCAAATGATCTTTGGGACAGTCTGCAATTCATTTATATGAGCCTCAATAGCTTTATGAAAGGACCCCACAGTAAACATCCTATTCTGGTTCAGAGACCAAGCAATAGAATCAGGCATCGTTCTTCAGATAGAAATGCAGGACAAAAATGCAATGAAACAACCCCATTGATCCTTTTCCAAATCAAATAATAATCTCCTGGTAGGAATAGACCATACCCATTTAATACCCACCCAGTAACAGAATTCCTTCACCACGCTTCTCTTTTTGATAGCCAAAGCAAAGCATCTCGAAAAAGCGTCCTTTAACGGCCTACCCTCCACATTCAACTCATACCAGAAGTCCACTTTATCCCCACTTCCTACCACAATAATAAAACCATTTTTTAACACCAATGCTGACCGAGAACCCTAAATAAAAGGCTATTAATTGACTTAACAAAGAAAGAAACATGATTGTGGCCATTCCAATTCCAAAACAACGATCCAACTTGAACATTGTATTTGGAATAGATCACTTTGTGCCATAACGAAGAATCCTCCTTACTGAACCTCCATATCCATTTGGCTACCATTGCTTTGTTTTTTATAAGAATCCTTCCAATGCCAAGACCCCCTTTCTTCTTTTCCTTGCACACATCCACCCAATTTACTGCGTGAAGCTTCTTTTTATGAGCACTGTCACCCCACATAAAATTCCCATGAAACTTCTCAATTTTTTGAGCCACCCCGACCGAAATTTTATAATTGGAAAGGAAATAAGTGGGGATGCTTGAAATAATTGCATTAATCAGCACCAGTCGACCCCTTTTAGTAAGAAATTTTGATTTCCACATTGCTAGCCGCTTCTCGATTTTAGACTAAAGGATTCAAAAAATCCTTAGACTCGGGTCGACCACCTAAGGTGAAACCTAGATAAGATATGGGAAGAGAGGTCTTCCTACAATTGAACAATGAAAACCATTGCATATTCTCTTCCTCTCTGACTTTCCCTACTCTAACAGCACAAGATTTGTGGAAATTTTTTTTCAAACCGGAAGCCAACTCGAAGCAATGAAAAACTCTCTTAGCATTGATTAGATACTCCCATCTTGGTTTAATAAATAACATAGTGTCATCCGCAAATTGAAGGTGGGATATGTAGACTTTATTGTCCTCAAATGTTTCTCCATGAATCAAATTCAACTCGACGGCCTTAGAAAAGAGACGATTCAGACCTTCCACCATAATGTTGAAAAGAAACGGAGATAATGGATCACCTTGTCTCAGGCCCTTTTCAATCCCAAACTGAGAGGTGGGTTTACCATTCTCAAGAATAGATAACATGAGAGATGACACACAATTTTTAATCCACTCTCTCCATTTTTCGCCAAAACCCATCTCATCCATCATAGAATCAAGAAAGCCATGGTTAAGGCTATAATATGCCTTCTCAAAATCTAACTTTACTAACAACCCCCCCTCTTTGTCATTCTTCCATTTGCACATGATTTCTTCCGCTATCACCAAGCTATCGAAAATTTGTCTATTGCTGATAAACACCATCTGAGTCTCCCCAATAATTGAGTACATCACCTTTCTTATCCTATCCGCTAAAACCTTCGCAAGCACTTTGTATAAGGAACCAATCAAATAAATAGGTCTAAAGTCTTTGATGTTCTCTGGGTTACCCATTTTCGGAATGAGGATAATAAAGGCTCTGTTAAGATCTTTTACAATTGACCCATCCCTGTCAAATTCATTGATGAAGCGCATGAAGTCATCTTGAATAACCGCCCAATGAGCTTTTATGAAATTTAAATTAAAACCATCCGGTCCAGGTGCCTTGTTCCCATCATAGTTGGAAACCGCATAGGTCACCTCATCAAGACTAAAATCTGCTTCTAACAGAGCATTCTCCCTATCAGACACTCTCTTAAAATTCATCTTCGATAATTTTGGCCTTATCTAGTGCTCCTTTTGAAAGTGCCTTTTAAAGAAGCTGAAAACCTCTGAACTTATATGATTGGAATAGGAGAAAATGTTCCCTTCAATTTCCAGTTTCTCAATGTAATTCCTTCTTCTTCTGCCATTAGCCATAAAATGTTAGAATTTGGTGTTTTTATCTCCTTTTTTTAGTCAATCCACTCTGGATTTCTGACGCCAAGATTATTCTCCCGTACAATGGCATCTTCATAGCTCCTCCATAAGTTTTGAACGTTCCAGTCATAGCAGTCAAGTCCACCCATCAGTTTCAGTTTTAATGTCAATGAGAGCCAATTTATGCTCCAAATCAGATGGTTGAATCAAGGCCAATTTTTTCGAATGAATCTAACTCTTCAAACGAGTTTTTGAAGCCTTCACTTTGGAAAAGAAAACAAAACCTTTAGAGCACGATACAACACACTCTTTCCATCCTTTAATAGAATCCTTCATCATCTCTTTTTCTTCCAACCAAGAATTGAAGAAATGAAAAGGATAAGGTCCCCATTTCATCTTAGAATCTCCTATCATCACCGGATTATAATCCGAGAGGCATCTTGGGAGCCCTCTTTGAATGAGATTAGGAAACCAAGTCTGGATGATTGGAGATAAAAGAAAATGATCCAGTCTTGACCAAGCTTCTGAAGACCTGTTATTCGACCAAGTGAATTTCGATCCAGTCAAAGGAATGTCAACAATACCTGCTTTATGAAGGAATCTGTTGAAACTTCTTATTGACCTCAAATTAACACCTCTGCCCACCCTCTCGGATGGGTCAAGAACAGTGTGAAAATCAACCGCCACGCACCACGGGGCTACAAAAGACTGTTGCGCATTACAAATGAAGTCCTATAAAACTTTCCTGTCTTTCTCAACAGAAGGCACATACACATTACAGAAGACAATATCCTTAGTAGTATGAAGTAATTTACCTACCAAGATGATGCAATTTTGATTCAAAATGCAAGCCTCCGCCTTAAAAAAATCTTCGTTCCAAAGCGTGATCAGATCGCCAGAGGCACCTACCACCTCTATCCCAACCCCCTTTGAGAGCCACGAACCGCCAACTGAACTAATAACCCGACTGTCAAAAACTTTGAGCTTCGATTCTTGAAGAAACATAATTTCTGGTTTGAGCCTCCTCATAAGACCTCTTACCATCCTTCTTTTCTCACCCCTTCCAAGACCTCTTACATTCCAAGTAATGACTATCATAAGAAAAAGACAACCCTCAACAAATTGATCCTTAATTGCCTCACTTGTGGTTATCTTCTGCCATTAGACCCTCGTCCTTTTTTTCTCTCAGGGCTATCTCTTCACCTAACTCAACTTCCTTCCCATTAAAATCCAACCCTAACGATACCCGTACTTCAATCACTTTGCCACCAAGTTCCATATTGTCTCAGTTATTTCCTTATATTGACAACTAGTGTTCTCGCCACCAATGATAGAACCAACTTGATCATTGCTGATGTGTTTGCTGCAATGCGGTGCCTCCATAATCTTTGAATTAACCACATAACCCAACACCACCCCTCTCTCATTGACCTTAGTAATCTCCACCTCTAGACTCCAGTATGTCCCATTTGTAAGATCATGAGTCTTATCACCTCTGGAATTCAAACTCTTCTTAATTTTTACCGTATTCCTCTTGACTTCTACTAGAGACAATAAAGGCAAAGTTCTCTCATTTGCAGCCTCCAGTTCCATTGCTATTAACAGAGCATTAAGATCTCCGCTTGATATATACTCTCCATTTTCACCTTGTAGCGATAATTGAATCGGGCTTTTTAAAGGTAGGCTTAAGAGTCTTCCTTATTTGTTTACAAATGAAACCGGTTGATGATCTTTATGTTTAACTAACATCTAAATTGGGCCCTCGGATGGCTCATTAAAAGCTTCATTATCAAAACCCTTGGTTGAGACAATGATGGTTTTTAGGCTGATGTTATTGGATTCTCCACTATCGGTTGGGCTTGAAAGTAATTCGAGCCCTCTCCATAACCTACCACCATTCAAATTCGATTTGGTCCTTTTACCACCAGTTTTAAACTTAGAGCATTCACCATTCCGTGTGACAAGAGCCTCTCTTGTCCTATCAATTGATTCAGAGTCAGAAGAAGATAAAGAGCTGCAACCTCTGATTGAATTCTTCTCTAAGACTAGCTTTCCATCCAAGCAAGAGAACTAGGACGGTAGCCTTTTTGGGATGTAAGCACCTTTACCTTTGTCTGCCAAAAGGTTTCTTTTGTCTCTGCTGATGGAACCTTCCCTGACCTCTTTCTTTTTTTCTTGCATAGCCCATTCTTCATTGTGACTTTTCTTCTTTCTGTCAAAAACCCTGACCTTCTCTCTATCACTCTTACCAGCACTCCCCCTACTGATTAGTCTAGAATTACGTGGGTAACAGTCTGATGAACCTAAGGCTTGACCAGAAAGCAACATCTTCTCCTTAGGAGATGATTCAAATTTCAAATCTAAAAAATCCCCTAACCAAAAAAAGTTAACAGGTGAGGGACATTCTTCAATCGAAATATGAAAAGAGCAAGATCCATCTATAACTTTAACACTCTTTGAAACTTGATGATCCCTTGATACTGCAATGAGTAATTCTGCTATATCAAATCTCTTCCCTAATAGTGTATCACTTTCAATGTATAATAAATCTCCCAACAAATTCCCAATTTTCTGAAAAACATGGATATTCCAAAAATTCAACGGAATCCCTGCAAGATCGACCCATATGGAATTCGTCTTGATCTTTATTGATTCAGACCCTCTAACCATGGAGATGAAAGTGTCCTTCTAGAAAAAGTTGTTACTGATAAAACCCTCTGTTTCATAAACAGATTCAAATCTCCACAAAACAGACTTCCCACCAAGGTATGATGAGGAGAAACGAAATCCTCTATTTGACAGTCGTTCATTCACTTTAGTCACATTGGAAAAGGTTATTAGTATCCTAACTGCACAATTGTTAAGACACTTGTAGTCAGATATCTTATCATCCACCACCAATCAAATAGAATCTTTTTCCACAACATCCCCCAACTGCTGATGTTTGCTTGCGACCACCTCAACAAATGAACGACCATTCTTGTGTTCGTCCCACTCCTTGTTAACAAAGCGAAAACACCCTTTTTTATACCTATCCTCCTCAAGGTGCTCTCGTTTCGGTTTATCATCTGCATATTTCCTAGAGTTCGCAAGGTGTTCTCATTTTGGTCCATCATCTGCATATTTCCTAGAGTCGTCTCTTGAACCAGAGGGTCTTTTATTGTTCCAATCATACTGAGCCACTCTAGTGCTGATAGGCCAGCCATAAACATGCACCCCGTTCGTCATATCTACCACCTTTCAAGCCTCCTCCAAAGATACGAACCTCACAAACAAGTAACCTTTCCTCCTCGGGCCATCCGCAACTTAGAGATAGATATCCCTCACCTTCCCAAACGGTTTGAACAAACCCCATAGGCATAGAAGATCCGCCTTGTGATTAAGATTGTCCACGAAAATGGAGAAAAGTTTCTCCCTGTAATCCCCTCTTCCATTCTGACCAAAGGAGTTGGAGTTTCTCTCTCTAGTATTCTCTCTCATAATTTTCTTGTTGGAGATTCTGTATATTAATTTTTAATTATTTGATTATCTCTCCTTTAATATTTAAAAGTTCATAAAAATCGATATGTATATCAACCTTTCTACTGTTAGGGTAACCATTGTAGCATTTGGATTCATGATAATCTTTTTTTAGTTAAATTAATAATAAAAAAAAGGAATTCCTTCTCGTAAATCTTTCCTTTTGTCGCTCCTTAATCTTTCTTACCGTATTAAAGTCTAATATCAGTTTCCTCTCTCCTTAAATCGTTTCTCTCTCTTGAACTCTCAGAACACATTTTTTCTCTTTCAAATTCAATTCTCAGACAATCACTTGTAAATCGTAATTTGCAATCAAACCTGGCTGGTATCAAGGAAAACAGAAAGTAACAGTACAAGAAAATCATGTTAGGAAACAGAGTTTGAACCGAGGCCCTTGTTTCACAAGGTGTCCTTAAGACAAATTCGCCGGACAACACCATATGTGTATTAGGCGATTGTCTCCCAGGATACATCGGTTCAACAATGGTAGGACTAAGCACTATCCACTACCAGCGAACTCAAACTGAGTTTTGAACTTACCAAGAAAACCAGAGAAGAAAAGAATTCGGTTGCTAAAAAGAAAACTTTTTATATATATTTTTCTGTAGATTGAACAGAATATTAGAGGTATTAAATACCCAAACCGAAACATTAGGGTTTTGAGATTAATTCGGGATTATTTTGGAAAATTCGTTTTTGATTTAATAAGGAAATAATTTAATTAGATAATATTCTCCAAAGAGATTTATTTATAATTAAAACCAGATTCTGTATTCTTAATGATCAAGTAAGAAATCATAATCCAAACAATTAAAGCTTTCCTTATTCATCACAATCAAAAACATTGACTTAAGGAAGTGACAAAATGTCAACTGTACTCTCACGGTCCAATCAGAGCGACATTCGTGTCCGCAAGTCGCGCCCACACAATAGTCGTGCATTTGAAGGTTCGGGGTCCATGATTTGCACCCCCTGCGTGCGCGAAAGAGAGCCTCTATGCCACACATGTTGATAGCTCATATCACACATTCACTTATAAACTACATATAAGTGATTTCCCTAAGCAATGTGGGATTCATTTTAATCCCTACACAATGGGTCCACTTTGAGACTCAATTTCTCATTCACCCATTAACCATTTTGTGAATTTGAGTATACCATTATGAAGTTCTCACGGAGGAGAATTTGAATCCACTTTAATCTCCCATTTCTATAGAATTTATCATACTTAATTTGTGCTCTCAAAATGAGAGTTTTTCACTAAAATTTCTACAATCCCCAACATGAATGAAATTGACCTATGAGACACAAAGAAGATGTTTGGTAAGTTCAAATGGTCGAAACCTGTATAGGATAGGTAGGTGTTACCCTTTGAACCTTCCCTTGTAAAGGTATGCTTACTTTACTGGCTAATCAGTAAATGTGATATTCTTGAATTGTTTTGCCATTTTGTGTAAACGATCACACACCTTACACATGTATCTTTCAGACCAGATTTGGATCTCATTTTTATGTTCGTTTTGGCCATGAACATGTGTCTGGTTCAGTGAGAGTCTCTGAAGAATATATTCATTCACTATTCTCTTTTAAAAGCAACCCCACTTCTCTCTTACATAGGTGATTTCTTAAATAAGAGTAACCCGCTTTACTCTGCTCGGATTTCCATAGCTAGGAGTTTTGATGCATAAGAATCATTAAAAACCACAGTTTAATCTTTTCCCTACGGGCATCACTGTTTCATTATAGGAATGGACTTGACGGTAAACCTCACAATGATCCAACTGAGTCTTACAACTTGGTTGTTCCATTGAACCTAGATCTTAGGATCTCCAGTCAACTAGGTTGTGTGTCCATTGTATCGACCTTTTATCTAATAGGCTTTAGTCCCATTCCTCTCGATGATGTCTCAACCAGTTCTCTGTTTAACCCTTAGTTAGCAGATCCACAATGTTATCTTTTGACCTTGCATAGTCAATAGTGATAACCCCAGTTGAGATTAGTTGTTTAATGGTATTATGTCTTCGACGTATATGTCTAGACTTCCCATTTTATATATTGCTCTGTGCTCTTCCTGTTGTTGATTGACTATCACAGTGAATGTAAATCGCCGGCATAGGCTTTGGCCATCTTGGAATATCTTCTAAGAATTGGCATAGTCATTCAGCCTCCTCTCCACATTTATCTAATGCTATAAACTCATATTCCATGGTAGATCTGGCTATACATGTTTGTTTGGAGGATTTCCAAGATACCGCCGCACCACCTAGTGTGAACACATACCCACTAGTGGATTTTGAATCCTTCATATCAGATATTCAAATAGCATCAGTGTATCCTTCTAAGACAGCTGGATATATGGTATAATGCAGTCCATGATTACAAGTGAATCGTAAGTACTTCAATACTCTTACTATTCCTTTCTAGTGATCGGCTCCTGGATTACTCATGTATCTGTTTAATTTACTGACTGCATTAGCTATGTCTGGTCGTGTACAACTTGTTAAGTACATCAGACTTCCTATCACTCGAGAATATTCTAGTTGAGAGATGCTTTCACCCTTATTATTGGATAGATGTAGATTTGTATCTACTGGTGTTCTGGAAATTCCATAATCATTTTTGTTGAATTTCTCAAGAATCATGTCAATATATTGTGATTGACTTAGTATGAGTCCGTCAGATGTCTTTGAGATTTTCATTCCCAACATTACATTAGCCGATCCCATATCTTTCATATCAAATCTTGATTTCAACATATCCTTGGTAGATTTGACCATTTTATCATTACTACCAACAATGAGCATGTCATCAACGTAAAGACACACAATTACATAGCCATTTTCTGTGTCCTTGACATAAACACATTTGTCACATCCGTTGATCTTAAATCCATTTGATATCATATCATTGTCAAATTTCTCATGCCATTATTTTGGTGCTTGCTTTAAACCATATAAAGACTTCACCAATTTACAGATTTTCTTTCCTTATCCTGGAGCAGAAAAACCCTCAGGTTGTTCCATGTAAATTTCTTCATCTAAATCTCCATTTAAGAAAGCCGTTTTCATATCCATTTGATGTATTTCAAGATTTCATAAAGTTGCGATTGCAAGTATCATTCTAATGGAGGTTATTCTCGTCATAGGAGAATATGTATCAAGTATCATTGTAACTTTTAATTATAAGTCTGGCCTTATACTTATCAATTGATCCATCTGCTTTCATCATTCTTTTGAAAATCCATTTGGATCCTAGCGGTTTACATCCCGAAGGAAGATCCACTAATTCCCAAGTATGATTTTGAAGGATGGAATCAATTTCGCTCTTAATTGCCTCTTTCCACAAAAGTCTTTCTGAAGAGCTTACCGCTTCTTTGAAAGTTCGAGGTTCACCTTCTAGCAAATTGGTCATAAAATGTGGACCAAAAGATGTTTTCGTCCTTGCTCTTTTGCTACGTTTAGGTTCATCCTCTACTTCATTTACTTGTTCTTGGTCATCACAACTATAAGCATGTGTTCGTTTTGACGAACTTGCTTCATCATTGGATTTACATGGAAATACATGTTCAAAGAACATTGCATTTCTAGATTCCATTATCGTGTTTTTGTGTATATCTGATATGTCAGATTTATAGACCAAGAATCGATGAGCACTACTGTTTTGTGTATATCCAATGAAAATGCAGTCAACAGTTTTCGGACCTATTTTCACCTTCTTAGGTATAGGTACAGCTACTTTGTCAAGACACCCCCACATTTGTAAGAATTTATAGGAAGGCTTTCTTCCTTTCCATAGTTCATATGGGGTTTTGTCTTCTTTCTTTCGGGGTACCTTGTTTAAAAGGTAATTGCTAGACAATATAGCATCACCCCACATGTTCTGAGGCATTCCAGAACTTATCAGCATTGCATTCATCATCTCTTTCAAGGTACGATTCTTACGTTCTGCAATACCGTTTTGCTGAGGGGAATATGGTGCAGTGGTTTGATGTATGATTTCGTGTTGTGCATAAAATTCACTAAACGATGCTACATATTCACCACCTCGGTCACTTCTCAGTACCTTGATTTTCTTGTTGAGTTGATTCTCAACTTCAGTTTTATAGAGACTAAACTTCTCTATAGCTTCATCCTTATTTTTCAACAAATATACATAGCAGTATTTGGTGCTATCATATATAAATGTGATGAAATATTTGTTGCCACCTCTTGTTTGAACAAATTTTCAATCACATATATCTGTGTGAATTAAATCAAGAGGTTCAGATTTCCTTTCAATAGTTTGAAATGATGACCTTGTTAGTTTTGCTTCAACACAAACTTCACACTTATGTTTATGAGCAATATTGAATACGGGAATATGATTTAAGTTAATTAATCTACGCAAAGTATAATAATTAATGTGTCATAGTCTACCATGCCATAAATTGGAAGACTCAAGCAAATAAACTGAAGAATTATCTTTATTGATTGTTCTTTTGACAACAGATACATTAAGCTTAAAAAGCCCTTCAGTTACATATCCCCTACCCATATAAGTTCCCTGCTTGGTTAAAACCATTTTGTCTGATTCAATCACCATCTTGAACCCATGCTGATTAAGCAATGAACCAGACACCAAGTTATTGCGAATATTAGGTACATATAGCACATTGTTCAAGCTCAGGGTTATACCAGAGGTCATCTTGAGAATGACTTGACCACGTCCCTTCACGTCAGATGTGGCTGAGTTGCCCATATATAACTTTTCTTCATTCTTCATTTATTCAAATGTATTGAACATCTCCCTGTCAGAGCATATATGACGAGTGGCTCCAGTATCCAACCACCACTCCATTGGGTTTGATCCGATAAGGTTTGCTTCTGTCACAACTGCAGAGAGATTGATCTCGGATACATCTTTTGAGATCCCAGCAACCACGTTTGCCTCGTGGTTCTTCTTTTTCTTTGGCAACCCGCACTTAGAAGATTTGTGACCCAGCTTGTCACAGTTGAAACACTTTATTTGGAATTTTGGCTTCTTAGAGACTCCTCACTTAGGACCCAATTTGGATCCTTTCCCAGGCTTGTTCTTCTTTGGTTTAGAACTTGGCTCATGCTCAACCACATTGATCTTCTCTTCAGGCGCATTGACATCTTTCTTGTCATACTTCATGTGATCTTCCTGAATACGAAGCTTGAGAATCAGATCCTCTATCTTCATCTCTTTTCGCTTGTGTTTGAGATAGTTTTTAAACTCTTTCCATGAAGGAGGAATCTTCTCAATGATTGCTGCCACCTGGAAAGTTTCACTCAAGGTCATCCCTTCGGCATGTATCTCATGCAGAATCACATGTAGCTCTTGGACTTGACTCATAACTATCTTGGAATCCCCCATCTTGTAATCAAGAAACTGACCGATAATAAACTTCTTGGAACCAGCATCCTCAGTTTTGTATTTACGGTCTAATGATTCCCACAGTTCTTTGGCTATTTTCTTTGAAGAATAGTGAATCTGACAGCCCGTTCAGTATGTAATTACGGCACAGGAAATCTAAGTGATTCCATGCATCAATAGCATTACATACCTGAACATCTCGCTCTTCACCATTATTAGGTTTAGGAGCATCTTCAGTCAAGAACTTGTCAAGGTTCAGTGTGGTAAGATAAAACAACATCTTTTGCCGTCATCGTTTAAAATTCGGTCCACTGAACTTATCAGCCTTCTCCATATCATTCATCGGTAAAAGAACCGAATTCATGTAGGGATTTACCATGGGAACATTCCTTTGATTCATATACTGGCTCATCACCGGATCATGCATGTTTCTCACGAAGGAGTTGATGGCCGGAGTCATTGTAGACATAATAGGTACTACTACTACTAGTACCTGGCCCACAAGCACAGAGTTCACAGCCGAAGTCTCTAGTGAAACACTGGAGTTCACATTCGATTTGTTTGCCATAATATCTGAAAAAAAAAACAAAATCGTTTTAGTATCACAGAAATAATAGCACAGATATCAGTTGATATCAAATCAGATTTCACGATGGAAATCACAATCAGTGTCTGATATTACAGACCCAATTACCCAATTGAAATCGCAATCGATTTCGAAATCAGTGTCTAATAATAGACCCAATTTCTACAGATTAATGATTTTTTTTTCCAAAATTGAAATCAGTGTTCCAAAGAACCCGATTTCCACAGGTAACATATGTATATAAAATTGAAATCAGTGTTTCAAAGACCTGATTTCCAAAATGAATCAGTGTTCCAAAGGAACCCGATTACCACAGCTGAAAACTAAATCAATGATTTTTTTTTTCAAGTTCGTTATGATCTGAAGCAGAACTCTGATACGAGAAAGTTTGAAGAAGCAAACGTTGTTTGAAAAATAATTTTAAGGAGAAAATTGTCTTAAGATTGTAAATCGTAATTTGCAATCAAACCTGGCTGGTATCAAGGAAAACAGAAAGTAACAGCACAAGAAAATCACGTTAGGAAACAGAGTTTGAACCGAGGCCTGTGTTTCACACGGTGTCCTTAAGACAATTTCACCGGACAACACTGTATGTGTATAAGGCGATTGTCTCAAACAATACAACGGTTCAACAGTACCAATGAACTCTAACCGAGTTTAAAACCAGAGAAGAAAAGAATTCAGCTGCTGAAAAGAAAACTTTTTTTTTATATATTTTTCTATAGGTTGAACAGAATATTAGAGGTATTAAATACCCAAACCAAAATACTAGGGTTTTGGGATTAATTCGGGATTATTTTGGAAAATTCATTTTTGATTTAATAAGGAAATAATTTAATTAGATAATATTCTCCAAAGAGATTTATTTCTAATTAAAACCCGATTCTGTATTCTTAGTGATCAAGTAAGATATCAGAATCCAAACAATTAAAGCTTTCCTTATTCATCACAATAAAAAACGTTGACTTAGGGAAGTGGTAAAAGGTCAACTGGACTCTCACGGTCCAATCGGAGAGACATTCGTGTCTGTAGATCGTGCCCACACACGAGCCGTGCATTCGAAGCTTCGGGGTCCACTTTAATCTTCTATTTCTATGAAATTTATCATACTCAAATTGTGCTCTCAAAACGAGAGTTTTTCACTCAAATTTCCAACATCACCAACAACAGGTATTATTTTGAGTATTTTTTTTTATGCAGAATATATCCATATAAAATTCTTTAAACTCTCATCGGTTGCTCATAAGTTTTGATTTTTTTAACGGTACTTCATACTAATTGAGTTTTATATTCTTTAAAAACCAAAATTGTTAAACTGGAAAATAGATATTGTGGATTATTGTTTTGGTGACGATAGCTATACTGTTTTTTTTTTAACGGATCTACACACTAGATGAGTTTTCAAATAGACTATTGTGGATTATTTGTTTGGTCATAAGTTGTATTTTTTTTTTACATTGTTTTGGATTGTGATGGTGTTTCAAAAGTTATTATCCCAACAAGTAATTGAAGCAACTGTGCCTTTATATCAACAAATAAGTTGTTTGTGGCATTCCTTGCTGTTTTGTTGTTTTGTTTTAGTGTTGTAGGTTTGCTCTGTTTTGTCGTTTTGCCCTTGAACTTCCACCATCCCATCTAATTGATTTCAGTTTGTTTAAAAAAGTTAAATTCAATGATTTTCTAAACGCACTCCATGACTAAACTTCATCTTCTTCCTCTCGCCAAACCAGATTTCAGCAGAATTATCTCCTCATTTTTGACCAGGGTCCAAGTCTAATTTTAAGAACCTGAGTTAAAATCTATCCTCTTCCAGTCAAAAGAAAAAAAGGCCAACAGTAAGTACGAATGTTAAGAATAAAAAAAAAACACAAATTAACTTTATTCATTTAATAAACTTCCCATACATTATGCTACTACATCTTGCCTCCGATTAGGAAGACATCATCTTATTATTTTAGTATTGTTCATTGCATGACAATAGACTGTCCTAACAGAGCCATGCATTAGACTTATATATTAGCATATGAAGCTTGAGGGGATATTATTCCCGGTACATCTATTGATCAACAAGTTCAATGTGACAAGACGATTTAGGTTGGTACCAAGTAGTGGGAGGCGAAGGGCAGGGCAGAGGCAAACAGCAGCATCGAGATTAGCCAAACCCCGAATGATACTGCAGCAAGCGGATGGTGGACTACCGCCAATTGAAAGACTCAACAAATTTGGCAGACCAAGACATACCTGCAATGGAGGGCAAGTAGGCGTCGTAGGCGGTGGTGGTGGAGGTGGTGAAGGTGAAGGTGGTGGTGGTGAAGGCGTATTTGGTGGTGGAGGAGGTGGAGAAGGCGATGGTGGCGGTGGAAGAGGTGATGGTGGCAGTGGAAGAGGCGATGGTGTAGGTGGTGGTGTAAGCGTGTTAGGTGGAGGTGGTGAAGGCTGACCAGTACACTGAAAGCCGGAGGTAACATTATTCCCAGTACATCTATTGATCAACAAGTTCAATGTGACATTAACATTTAGGTTGATACCAAGTGCTGTGACTCGAAGGGCAGCGCAAAGGCAAACAGCCGCATCAAGACCAGCCAAACCCTGAATGATAGTGCAACAAGAGGATGGTGGACGACCGCCTGTTGTAAGACTCAACAAATCTAACACATTAAGACATACATCCAACTTGGGGCAATTGGGCGGTGGTGGTGAGTTCGGGACAGGGGCACTTGCTGAGGTTACCAAAGTGAAGAAGACAAGGTTGAGGGAGACAGCAAGAGCTGCTGATGCGGATGCCCTTGAAGCCACCATTTTTAGTGATCGAGTTACAATTGTGTGAATGATCAAATTGGTGAACTTGGCTTGGGGTTTTATACCCAGTAAAATTAGCTTGGTTTTAATTAGTTTGGCGGAAATATAATTTGTATATATTAGCATGGCCGGTACAGCTAGTTTTAGATGGTTTGAAAATCACCAAATTGCTTTTATTGGTTTATTTATTGAATTATTGCATTGGAGGAATAATGGCTAATAATACCTATATATATAGTCTTTTCCTATCGGTGTACACAGATGGAATAAAATTATATAAGGACATTGAATGTGAGTCGTTCATTTATAAAAGAGCTTTGATAAGCACATACATGTCAAGTCAAAGTTTATAAAATGAGTGTCTCATATTCAATGTTTTTATATAATTCCATCAGTGTACACTTTTGTAAAAAATTTAGTATATATATCAGAAATTTTCAAGTCAGTACGCACTGATATAAATTCTTCAGTACGTTGGATGTGAACCATTAGATTTACATATTTTAACTCTAAGTGTATGTATTTATCAAAACTTCTCCATAATTAATGGTCCACATACAACACACTGATATAACTTATATCAGTGTGCACTGATTGAAAAATCACTTATATATATAAAAGTAGCAAAACTCATATATGAAATGATAAATAATAATACTAAATTTACTCAAAATACCATTTATGCTTTCAAATGAAAAATAAATAAATAATTTAATTTAGGGTGTACCGGTGTATACAAACCAATCTGACTAATCCAATTTAAAATGTATCATGAATTAGTTCAGTTACATATATTAAAAAAATGTATTAATTTGTTGGTCATCGAACAAAACCAATCGAAATATCAGTTGGGGTAGCCTAAAATAAACCAATTCATATATTTAAAAAAAGTCAAATCCATATCTATTTGGAATTTATTAACTTTATACTTCTTTACTTATATTATAATTTTTTTATAAGTTTTGTTTTGTTTTTTTGTTTGGAATCACCATTGTCATTCATCATAATCTTTTCTCTTCTTTTTTTTTCAATTTATTCATTGCAATCAACTGTTAAGTATCGTACCACTCATTTTGTTTAAATCTTTTTTATAAGAAATAAAATATAATTACTTCTCTGATTTTTTTTTTTAATTTGACACTTTGACTTTATCTTATTTCTTATTTTTAATCAGATTATGGTATATTGTTTATTTTACTGTTATGGTATTTTCTATTGTTAATTATATAATATTTTTCATAATTTATATAATAATTAAATAACAACTATGTTTAATATTTTCATAAGTAATTTTGTTAACAGCACACAAAAATTGACTTTTGGGTTCAAAATTAAACCGATAAAGTTTCCCAGGTTTTGGTTGAAATAGAGGCAACCCGATACATATTTGTTTGGTTTAACATTGAAAATGCATACACACCCCTATTTTAAATTTGCTAAAGGCAAAAACGGATGGTAAAAGAAAATGAAAAACTATGTAATGGTTTGTGTTTGGTTTGATAAAGAGTGACGATATTACACCCATTTAATTGTATGTGCACCACAAATAAGTATACTTTTAGAATTCAAACATTACCCTTAAAATAAAATTATAAAATGATTAATTTAAATACATCTTGTATATAATATTAATAAAATTTATAATAATTAGTTACACAAATATTAAATTTATAAAAATTCATGAGACTCACTATTTTAACCAATATTCTCACAGAAAGAACCGAAAACCAGGGTTTTTCCCCACTGGCGGCCATCCTTCGGCCTTAACAGGGTACTTTCCCGGTCAGATACTAACAGAGATGGATGGAGATCAACAAGCCAAACTAGTCAGTACGGGGCTTTGTTAAACCTGAGTTCATCCTAGCCAGCAACATTCTAGTTCCGGATGTGTCCAGGGTGTCCAGCCAATATACCAAACTAGTATACAGGATCTGTTCTGATATGCAGGATCCTCATAAGAGGCAAGCATAGAGCATACTAGGACCTTGAAGAATCATAGTCTCAAACACAGAGCTATCTGAAGATTAGGAGGAAGAAAGTTTAGAAAGCCATAAACACAAAACACAATCTTTATTGAAATTTTCTAGTCCCCTTTTCACATAGGCTGGTCCTCCTATATATAGAGGAAGGAGACCTTACACGATTGATCAAGCCTCTTTCAAGCGATAAGGATGAGGCTGACAAAAGCTATTTCACAAAGGATCAGAGGAGGCCAACCGGTGGCCGACATAAAGAGGAAAACATAATAATGCAAAAGATAACAAGATAGCTGGAAAGCGAGATAATAATAGAACAGATGGCACAATTACGGGCTGCTCAGGTTGCAAGTGGAGTGGTACTCATCATCTGAGTTGAGGGCCCCACATATTGAACAGGGCCACGTGTCAGCTGGATCTTGCGAGTCTTGGAGGAACGAATCAGGAAGAGGGTGTAGGCTCCTTGTGGGGTCTCTTGGGACGTCAGGGAGGATAAAGATGACATCCGTGTTGTCATTATTGACGTCACAAAGGAAGTTGAGGAGGGGTATTTGGATGTTGGTCCGGTACAGCCTTTCGTAGTCGTATGAAGTATCCCATTCGTAGCAGATGTTGGAGGTCCAAAGGAGATTCGTATGTGGGTTATAGCTGTAGGGCCTGCTGAAGATCCAAATGTAGCATACTTTGGAGGCCTGGTCAGGGTCCATCTTCCAGAGATGGTATTTGCCCATGAGCTTGGTAAGCTCAGTCCGCCAGGCAGGCAGGGGCTTGAACCACTGTAGAAAAGTCCGGAGATTAACAGAGGTAGGGTCTTGGACAAAACCGTACAGTGCTTGGAGAGGGAAAACCATGGCGTGGCGATGGAGAACAGATAAACACCAAAAGAACCATAACATTTGGTCGGAATAGTAGTAGAATGGAGGTGATATAAAAGGGTCAAGAAAAGGCTTATTGAGGTTGGTTATCTGGTGGTGACAGCCTTGGCTGTTGATCTGGGAGAGATATTGTGGTAAATACAGGTTGGCAAATGCTTGGATTTGCTGGATGGTGGGGGTTTTATCTGGAGGAAGAGTGGCTATGAACTCTGAACGGAAGCTAGGTGATATCTGGGGGGGTTGAGGAGCTGTGGACGAGGAGGCTCGGGGAGACATCATGTAGACCAAGGGGATAGGGCCGGTGCAAGAGAGAAGGTTGACAGATTGTGGTCGTGAGAGCATATCTGGAATAATGTTGTGATGACCTTTTATATGCTTGACCAAAAAGTCGTACCTGGCAAACCAGTCCTTGAGTCTTAGGAGCTGGGGATTTGGTGGGAGCTTATTGCGGAATTCAAGAACTTTAGGGAATGACGAATTGTCCATTTCAACGGTAAACTTGGTGGTTCTGAGGTGGAAGTCAAACTTGGAGACTCTATTTTTTACAGCAAGGATTTCTTTGTAAATAGTGTGATAATGTTTCTGGGATTCTTTGAACTGTCCGCTGGCATGGCCACAGTAGTGACGCTTTCCCTGGGTTTCTTCAATGAGGATGGCACCCCAGAAGTGGTCGCTGGCATCTGTTTGTAGGATGAGGTGACCAGATGAGGGAATACGTAAGGGTGGAGGTTTCTATGTAGCACGCTAGAGGTGGGAGACTGCTTCAGTGTGAAGAGTATTCCATTGAGGGGGATTCTTTTTGAGGAGATTGGACAAGCAGGTGGTAAAACGACCGGCTTGTGGGATGAAATCCCTGACATAGTTGATAATACCAAGAAATTGTTGGAGCTGCTTCAGTGAGAGGTTGGAGTTTGGGAAGGTCAAAAGTTGGCTTGCAAGGTGAGGTCCAGGGGCATAAGTCCCATCTTTGATTTGCATGCCAAGAAATTCAATTTCAGTGACACCTATCGAGCTCTTTTTATCAGATAGCATGATCCCATACTCATCATGGATCTGGTGAAATCTTGTCAGGAGACCATTGTGTGATTGCTTGTCTGATGAGAATAGCAGGATGTCATCAATGTACAGTAAGGCCGTACTGAGCAGAGGTTGAAAGATCCTGGTGACAGCCTTTTGGAATAGGGAAGGAGCTGTTTTAAGTCCAAAAGGAAGTACGGTCCATTGGTAATGGACATTGGGGAGGCAGAAGGCCGTTTTGGGTCTGTCATGTGGTTGTATTCCGATTTGCCAGAAGACCCCCTTTAAGTCGAACTTGGAGAAAATTGTGGCTCCGGGTATCTGGGAGAACAAGGTATTAGCTCTAGGGACCGGGAATTTGTCATCCTGGAGGAAAAGGTTGAGAGGCTTGTAATCAATGACGAGCCGTTTCTTTCCTCTGACTTGTTTGGACCTTTTTTCAACGTAGAAGGCCTGGCAGGCCCATGGGGATGAAGTGGGCTCTAAAAGGCCTTGGCTGAGGAGCGAGTCACACTCTTCTGTGGCCAGGGATAGGTCAGTAGGGGACATCCCTGTGTGGGTAGCCTTTGTGGGGTTGACATCTTCATTGAGTTTGAAAGGAAGCTCTATGAAGAAGTCAGGGTTCTTACATAGCGGGTGCGGGTGTTTGAAGTCTGTGTGGCTGGTGGTGCAAAAGAACTGGAGTTTCTCTTGTATTTTTTGGAAATATGGATTGATGACCGAAAGGGGGAAGATTTTTGGGATATCAATGAAAGGTTTGAACTCTCTTTTGAACCGAATACCCTGAGGCAAAATCCTGATAGATTTGGATTGGCTGTAAATATCCCATCCGATGAGGATATCTTTATCTGGAAGAGTTGTGCCAATAACGTGTGTCCAGAGAGTGAAAGAAGGGAAAAACTGTAACCCAATCTTATGCTTGGAGATTAAGTGGGTGGTGAAAAGTTGTCCGTCTGCTGCTAGGAACTGGTTATTTTCTTCTTTCCAGGCTTCTGCTGGGAGGACACTGGAGTTCATCATGGAGGAGTGGGCTCCTGTGTCAAAATAGGCAATGACTGGGATTGGTTTGGAATACTTTGTAGGCAGAATTTGGATTTTGATTTGTGGGCCAGAATTCTCTTTATTGGTGGCTTGGTAGACTTCTGATGGGTAGTCACAGTCTGGGAGGCTTGATTGTTCCGAGGAACTAGAGTCATCTGAGTCTAGCATCATGAAAGAGGTTAGCTGATTGACATCTTCTTGTTCTGAAAAATAAGATTCAATGTCAGCATC
The DNA here is from genome assembly GCA_032871835.1 of Dipteronia dyeriana. Classification (NCBI taxonomy): domain Eukaryota; kingdom Viridiplantae; phylum Streptophyta; class Magnoliopsida; order Sapindales; family Sapindaceae; genus Dipteronia; species Dipteronia dyeriana. The sequence goes on along the minus strand of CM065295.1, from coordinate 95,725,483 downwards.
TGAGGGAATTTCTTCTGCAACCTGCCTCAGTTTTCGGATGAGTTTGGCCGACTTTGTTCTCTTGTTGGGACATTGTTTGGCATAGTGTCCTTCTTGTCCGCAAGCAAAACACTTGTTGGACTTGTTCCAAGATCTCCTAGCCTTCTTCCTGTAGTATTTGTATTTTCTGGAGCGTGAAAACCCTTTGGGGTTTTGGGTCCTGTGTGTCCTTTTTCTGTAGGGTCTGTTTGCCTTGCAGTTGCAATGCTCATTGGAGTTGCATTTGAGGTGGTAATCTGGAGGGAATTTACAGTGCCTGTTGTACTTCTTTCCTTCTTTAATCATTTTTGAGAAGACCCGTTGAGTAGCACAGAGTTTTTCTAAGGCAGTATGAGTGAACATGTGGATTTCTCCTAAGGTGATCTCTCTGAGGCCTTTTCCTGAGAACTCAATCAATCTTTGGAGTTTTCCTTGGAGTTCTGAGGGAGGCGAATTCAGGTACACTTGCCTTAGGGTCTCATCATTGACACCACCGAGAGCATGATACCTGAAAGACATGCGTCTGTAGTGATAGTCAATATCTTCTTTATTCAAAGAGCACATTGTCATTTCGAAGAATTCTTGCCTGGTCTGTTTATAGAACTGGGAAACATCTCCGAGGAATTCTCTAAAGATTATCCCTGTTGCTATAGAAACAGATCCACACCTGACCAGTTGTAACTGTCTGTATTCTCCGAGGGCTTGGTACCAGTCTCTGAGAGATCCGGTGAACCTAGAGACAAATTCTCTCAGAATTGATTCTATGTTGTCACCTCCTTTTGCAATTTGGAGGTCGAGCCAAGCGCTCATCTCTGACATTCTTTTTCTCCATTGTCTAGGAGCTACTTCATCAAAGTTGAACCAGGGACCGTTGGTAGGTTTTGTGGAAGGAGTGTGTGTTTGTGCTCTATCTCTTTGGTTAGGTGGTTCGTCAGCCATTGGGGGAGGTGCTTCAGTGGTTTCTGCTGAAGATTCTGACGATGTATCCATGGTCTGTGTGAATGGTTGTGGATCGGCCCTTGTGGCCAGGTAAATTCGTGTGGGATCATCTGGGTCTGAAAAGTTTGAAGAATCTGGTGTCTAGTCAGAGTGGTAAGTTTCCCATGATGAGGTGGAGAAAGGTTCTGTCGTTTCAGTCTCTGTGGAGGAGGTATTTGGAGAGTAGGGTTGGCGGGAAGATGTGTAGAAGGCTTGCTTTTGGTGGCTTGGTGGTGAGCGTTTGTGGGAAGAATGTGTCATCTTTTTGTGAGGTTTTCCTGTCTTTACTTGTTGATGGTCTTTCGGTGGGTAAAGGTGGGTACTTTCGGAAAGGGTCTCCGGTTGATTTGAAAAACTGAGAATGGTCAGGAGGTCTTAAAGGGGGTGGTGGTGACTGGGTATGAAATATCAAGGACGGGGAGTAAGGTTTGGAAGGTAGGGTGTACTGATAAAGTGGTCTCTTGTTATTTGGTCTAACTGGTCCTTTAGACGTCTGATTTCCCTTTCTTTGTTGTCAAAATCAGGGCCGAAGTATCCCTGGCTGATATACGGGTGCAGGTCAACATCCAACCTAGAAACTTTTGATTGCAGGTCTGTATACATGTTCCGGAGCGTGGAATCAAGATGTTGTAACTGGTTGTCTTGTTGAGAGACGTGGTGGGAGACCTTAACAATCTTCTGGTCGATAGAGTGAAGTACTCTATTTTGAACTGTTGCATTGCGGGTGTGCCAGTTGAGGACCTGTTCAGCCTGGGAGGGCTGTTTGTGGGATCCATCAGGTAAGACTTCTGTTGACTGGATGAAAGGTCTGGAGAATAGGTTCCTTTCAGGATTCGATGAGGAATCCAGGGGAGGGAAGTCTTTATCATAACTAGAGGCCATGAAGCACGGGATCGGAGTTGGAGCAGTTGGCAGCATTTTTGTTGGTTTATCTAGAAGTAAACCTTCTTTTCTTAGGATTTGAAGTGCCCTATCATAAATGGGAAGAGGTTTGTTTTTTATTGGTCGTAGACCAATCCAAGGGCTGTGAGGGCCTTTAGGCCTTTTGAACGGGGAAGCAGGTTTACAGGATGTCCTTTCATATTTGTGGCAAGTCCTGTATTCGCAGTCTGCATCACACATGTCTGGGTCTACGTCCCAGATGAAATGCCCGTTGACTTTGTCTGTGCAGACTGGAGTTCCATCAGTCTCAAAATGATGGATGAGAATTTCTTGTTCTGTTGTGACCGGTCGGATTGCCAGGATTTGAAAAACGGGAGGAGCACTGGGTGCTGCCTCAGTGGCAGGAGTGCTTGCTTCTGAAGTGCCAATCTGTTCGTATGTAGTTTGGATTGAACCGTCCGCTAACTTTGTGAACTTGGTTTCAGTTGCCACCACTGGCGTGGTGTTTTGAAAAGCCTTCTCATAGTTGGTGATCCAGTTTAAGGGCATGATTTCTGTGAGCTTTTCTCTGGGCAGTTGTTTAGGAATCTGGATGATAGTACGGACCTCATCTTCTCTCTCAGCCTTGATGAAGATGGTATCTCCAGAATGTCCAGGGATGGGAAGATCAAGAGCATGATCTTGGAGTCTGTATGCAATTTGATGATGGAGGGTTGCCATATAGGAATTTGGCATCATAGGGGCTCCTATGATCTGTAGTTGGACTTTGAGGCAGTTATGTAGATTCAGATCCCTGAGAGGGATGTTGAAGTTTGGGTAGTAGGTGAGTGAGATACTTCCTGTATGTAAAGTAGAGAGGCACGTGCCAATGACTGTATGTTCATATTGTTTGTAAATTGTATTGAGGAGGGCAATTCGTGCCGTGACTGGTAATCCTTTTCTGCCATGCAAGGTAAGGATTATCCTGATCGCTCCAATGTGCAGGTGAGAGTATCCTTCTCTGATCCACTGTTCAATAAGTGGTTGACCAATTTCTAGGTCAACATATTGTTCAGTAGACGAAGCAGGAATTAGACAATTGTCCAGAGCAGTGGATTGGACATACTCCTTGATTGGGGGAGAGCGGTATTGGACCAAGGCTGTAACTCGTCTGGAGAGTGACCGGCTTCGTTTAAAGATGGTATAGGGATTTAACAGAGGAAGAGCTGTCTCAGTAATCTGGGCAGATTCTGGGATGTGGGTGTATTATAAAAATATTACGGAGAGACAATCATTAAAAATAAAAATTAAAACAAGCTAAAATCAATTAGATGGGCTGGTGGAAGTTCAAGTGTTCAACAGCTTTCAAAATCTCCAAAATAATCCTAACGCACTTTCGAATCCCCAGAGCGAAATACCAATGCACATACGTTACTCAATTCCATTTTATGTCACATAGAGGCTTCCTAGTCTTCACGTAATCATATGGTAGTTTATAAGGAGATTCCGAGCCAAAAAGATATTACCTGATTTTGAAGTCAAAATGAAAAAAAAATGGAAGAAGAGAATAGGCACGTCCTCCATTTCGAATTCAATGGTTTTAGATTTTGGGGTGATGACCATGAGAGGTGTGGCTCCTCCCCACTTTTCTTTTTTCGTTTTAAAATTTTATTTTAATTATTTTATTATCTATTATTTTATAATTTAAAAAAAAAAGTACAGGAAAGATTATATTTGGTAATAAGTGAGATGTATTTACATGTAATAATATTTAAAAACTTTTTAATGGATATACAAACAAAAAAAAGGGTACGGATACAAGTCTTTAAGGTGTAAATGTTCTCATTCTTTGATAAAACACGATCCACAAACCAATATTGCCTCTCAAAAAATCAAACCAATTCAAACCAACAAAATAAGTTTATTTTATTTAGGGTTAATATCATCCGGTCATTATATGCTAAAAGATCAATTATTTAAATGAGTTTGTTTTTTTTAGTAAAGTTTCCCCTGACTTTTGAAAAATATATCAAATAGGTTTATCTGTCTGTCAAAAGTTAGTCAACGATAACAATCAGATGATTATTTTTATCATTTCATTTATGATACGTTAAGTTGCACATGTTTCAATGCCAGACAATATATATATCAAATTGTATAATATAAAAAATAATAATAAATTAATAAATATTAACATAAATTTTAACCACCAATTATGCACTCTGACCACCATCATCAACCCAGAAAAATTAATTCCAAAAATCATCTATTCAATTTTTTTTTTCCAAAACCATTAGTCAAACCCAAAATTTTAAAAATGACCATGATTTAAAAAAAAAAAATACAAACTGATAATAATTTTTCTTACACTTTCTTGTTCTCCATACACGAACAATTCCACAAACCCAGAAATTAATTCTAAAAACTAAAAATTTATTCACCAATTCACCACATTCAAACCCAACCCAATCATCGACAACTTCACAACCAAACCCAACCACAACATATTAAACAACCAAAACGACACCAACCCTCAATCTCGTTGGCGCCCCATTCAAACCACCAAAAACCAGAAACCACCATCATCCCACAACCCAATAACATCCAAATCTCTGTAAAAGGAAAGCAACTGGAGAAGAGAAGGAGAACAAGGATGAAAAATCGATGGAATGAAAAAAAAAACACAAATCAATTCTTCAATCAAATCTACAAACAAAAATCACAAATCAATTCCACAATAATAAAATCCAAGTTGTTATATGTAAATTTTATCAGATGTACAAGTCATTGACAGGGTGGATAAGATTGCCAGGTAGATATCCGAATAGGCATTCAGAGAATATCCCTCAAGACATCACTAAGGAATAGGAACCCGAGTAAGTATAAATGCAAGTACTGAGCAAGACCTGCTCGGGGCCAAATGAAGTCATGTTCTACTCGGGATCAGCTGATGTCATGTTCTACTCGGGATCAGCTGACGTCATGTTCTGCTCGAGACAAATATGAAGAAATCCAAATAAAGAAGTCCAGTACATAACTCGCATACGAACCGAGTCATTAAAATACGTAAAGATATCCACGTCAAAGCAGAATTCCAAGAAGAATAAAATACCAAACAGGAAAAAGGTCCCAGATCAGGCAACAACTTTATTTATTCAAGAAGACTGAGCATTTGTAAGGAAATAAGTCCTAAATGGACTATATCACTAGAGTCCCATTCGATCTCCATACAATCACCGAAATAGGAAAGAAGATAAAGACTACTCCAACAAGTAACCAATTATAATTAAATACAAAAATATTTCATTACTTGTACAAAAAGGATTAGGGTTCTATGCACATATAAATAGACCCATAATCTCGTTATAAAAAGATATAGAAGAGCATGCAGAGAAAAAAGAGAGATCGAGAGTTGTAAATCTTTATTTCAAATAGTGGATTTTGGCTCGGTTGCTTGTTCAACCACCCGTGGACCTTTCTCCGATCATCGGAGTTTTACCACGTAAATTTGTGTCTAACTAGTTTCAAATTACATTCTCATTCTCATTCTCATTCTCTTTAAGGTCACGCTAAAATCCAATCTTGTTGACTTTCTCATAAATCGAGAAATCGACGTCAACAATTGGCGCTAGAAGGAGGGGCTCTTGATCCTCCGATTTGATTAAAAGTAATGGCTGGAAGTGGAAGCAAAAACAATTATGGGGATGTTCAAAAATCTCCAGACAATGTTCATATTGTTGGTAGTTCACGAGATCTCGCCACGACCACCGAGAACCAACCAACATCTTTGGCGGGGATCTAACAAATCCCTCCGACCAGCGAAGACATGACACGACACTTCAGTGAGGCACTACAACAACTGTTAGTGGACGCAGCAAAAGAAGGGGTTGATCTACTGGTTACAGAAGAAACACAACCTTCTAATCCCTCACTTACAAGGCTTTGTTCGGTTAGAGTAGGGCCGGAACCAGATGCACCCGAAACAGGTAGGAACTCTGTTCCAATCAATCAAGCTAGAGGTGTAACATGCAATCAGGATAAGGGACGTGAAACACTCGAAGAGGAACGACCACGTCAAAGCCAGAGCTATGATAAGATAGCCCATGATAGATACCGTAAGCATGACCGACACAGGGATCGGTCGTCGTCATCAGATGATAGTTATCGGCACCATCACAAGCATCGTTATAGAACCATACGTCTGTAATGATCGACCCGTGAAACTGGACAACAAAGTGAAGAGGAACTGGAAACAGGCATGGCAATCACCCGACGGTTTAACCATCATGGATAACTGGTGGGAGACAGAGACGTTATGATTCAGTGCTTGACCCGAGAAGTTGAAAACAACAGGCTACAAATGGACGGGCTGGTTAGGCGATATGGGTATAACGATTTATCCGATGACTAATCTGATAGTCCATTCACTAGGGACATCCTGTGAACCCCATTTCCGAAAAGATTCAGGATGCCACATGTAGAACAATTCAAGAATTATGCAGATCCTAAAGAACACGTCAGACGGTATAAAAGTGCTATGGCTCAGTATGCCCACAGCAACCCTTTACTATGTCTCAACTTTCCACAGACTCTGGGAGACACAGGCTCAAGATGGTTCAGAAGGTTGCCCCCGACAAGCATCTAAAGTTTCGGTGAATTAAGCAGAAGTTTTTCAAGATAATTTCTGGGCAATGTGCACAGGAAAAAATCAGTGGCTTACCTTTCTCAACTGAAATAAGAGAAAGATGAGTCGTTGAAAAAATACCTGGAGAGATTCGGCCAGGCAGTATCAGAAATCGGTAGCGCAAATGATAAATCAATAATTGATGTATTCATAAACAATTTACAGAATGGACGACTATCTTTTGACCTAAGAAGGGTCCGTTTAACCAGATATGCAGATATGATGGACATGGCTGGAGGATATGCACTAGCCAAAGAAGAGGGGTTACCCACGGGAGGATGCTACATGCATGGAGGGAAACCCGAACAAAAAGATGATGAATCAAAGGTACAGAACCAAAAGAGAAAATAAAAAGGAAATGGCAATAAAAGAAGCAAGAACGGAGGAAACAAGTGTAATACCGACCATACCACGGAGAAATTCTGAGGAAAATACTCAAACTACTCTACTCTCCGAAAAAAGCAGGAAGAAATCCTGTCCATATTGGAAGAGAAAAATCTAGTAAAAAAGTCACACCGATAGTCTCAGTTTGCCCGACGAGATACAACGAAGTACTGTAGATTCCACAAGGAAACTGGTCATGAGAATTCCAAATGTTACCAGCTTAGAGACTACATAAAGACCCTCATTCGGGAAGGACACTTACAAGATATAATCTGGAAAAGAGATGAGAGGTCAGAAACGAAGAAAGAGACTAGGGCCGATCATAGTTTCGGTCAAAACAAAAAGGCCAGCCCCGAGGCCAATGAAGTAATACAAACAATCTTTAGAGGACCATTAACTGGAAGAAGTAACTGAGAGCGAACTCAGGAAATCAGAGAAACGGTGGAGTCAAGGCAAAACTTTGATGTCAACTCTGTCGAACCAGACCCGAAAAGGGTAAAAGAAGAATGAGATCTAATAATATTCACAGAAGTTGACTCACATAGGGTCGATGTTCGACCAAATGACTCATTGGTCATAAATGCCCAAATTGGACACAGGGAAGTCAAGATACTCTTAATAGACAACGGTAGTTCGACTGATATGCTCAATGTAGCTGTCTAAGATCAACTCAGGTTGGACCGAAAGGATTTACAACCTTTTCATACTCCACTCAAAGGATTCAGGGGAGTTGAGGTCAGGTCTCTCGGGACGACAAAGTTGCCCGTGAAAATTAGAGTAGCACCTTATCAGAGAACAGTATTGCTCAATTTCATAGTAGTAGACATAGACAATTGGCCTTATAACGCGTTGTTAGATCAGCTATTCTTGAATAAAATTAGGCCGTAACAGCTACCTATGCCCTAATGATCAAATTCTCGACCGAACGGAGGGGGTCCCAGGAGATGGCCCGAAGATCTAATATGTCAGTTTACAAAGATAGAGACAATGGTGGACAAGTATGCACTATAACACAGCTAAATCAGAATAAAGAATCACTATCATTCGAGTTTGACCCAAGGGAAGAACCAAAGGATTCCAAAAATGAACCGGTGGAAGAATTAATCTTGAAAGAATATGAACTAGACAAGAAGATCAAAATCGGGGCCAATTTGGAAGAAAAAGTTAAACAAAGCCTTACTGATCTATTCAAATAATACAAGGATGTGTTCGCCTAGAGTCATGAAGACATGGTTGGGATAGATACCCGAATAATAACATATCATCTCACGGTAGACCCGAATGTAAAATTAGTAATACAAAAGGGAAGGTCATTCAACCTCAAAAGAAGTAGGGCAATCAAGCAGGAAGTGGATAAGTTACTCGTCGTATGGTCAATTAGAGAGATCAACTACCCTCAATGGGTAGCTAATGTGGTCCTCGTCCAGAAGAAAAATGGCCAGTGGAGAATGTGCATAGATTTCACATACCAGAATAAAGCATGCCCAAAAGACAGTGACAAACCAGCATGGGATCGGGACTTCTTGCCTGCTGAATCTGAAACGGTGTTGAGAACAATCCTTGCTATGAACTATCTGAATTTGAAGTACCCCACCGTTGATCCCTTCGATTCCCACAGGGTGAATCAATATTTGTGGATCTCCGATGCTACCCCTCGTAAGTATTCTCAAGTCATTATGCTTTGCTCTGTTAGCTGGCTTGCTTCTTACATCCCTTTTCCCTATTTTTTGACAGTTTTTGTTGTTGCTCCAGCTTCACGTGAAGCTCGAGGTGGATGCATCCTTCAGCGAAGACTACTTCTATGCTTCCTACCAGTTCGTTGAAGCCCTCCCCTCTCCCTTTAACCTGTCTATTATTGCTAACTAGAATAGGGAGGAGATATTGGCCAAGGCCATAGAGATGTCTCGCCCCTTAGGTGATGATTTGGATCCTTCTAACGTAGCCGAAACCAGGAATCACATAGCTGGGTTAGACCTTCCTTCTTCTCATCTCGTCTTCCCAACGTCGGGTCCTGCAGAGTCCTTGAGGGGGGTTCTACCCACGAAGCCAGAAGAAGATCTTACGGAAGCCCTAGACCTCTCTAAAAGTGCTTCAAAGGAAGAAACAGCAGGGGGAATGAGCATGTCAGAGTCAATGGCCAATCTTCTTGATGCAGCCATACCACCTGAGGTTATGGTGGTGGTCAACGAAGTCGTGGAGGAGGACTCTGGGACCTAATCAGGGGCTACGTCTACTGCTGCGGAGGTCACTTGGCCTGGGAGCATCGAAAGCTCTGCTACAAAGTCTGCTAGAGCCTAGGCTTTAATTATGGTCCTAGGCTTATACCTCAAATCAAACTGGGTGAGTTCCAGGGCCCACAAAACCAATCTTCCAGAAACATCCGGTCGTTGTGAAAATTGAAGGAGGGGTTGATCCGTCACTGCTGCTATCGAATGAGCTTGGAAGTAGGGTCGGAGCTTTCTCACAGAGGTTACCAAGGCGTAAGCAAGCTTTTCCATGAGGGTATAGTTCTTTTCGGGCTTGGTTAAAGCGTGACTCACGTAGTAGATAGGCCGATGTACCCTATCTCCACATTCCTTCACTAAAGCCCCGCTAACCGCAGTTTCATAAACGACCAAGTAAATATTGGTTTAACCAGTAACAGAGGGCTTGAGAGGTATTTTTTCAATGCTTGAAAAGCTTGTTCACTTTCCAGGTCCCATTTCATGTTTCTTCCCTGCTTGATGGCTTTGAAAAAGCGGAGACATTTATCGGTGGACCGAGAAATGAACCTGTTTAGCGCTACTACTTACCCGGTCAAGACTTGAACCTGTTTAAGCAACTTGGGGGACTCTAGATCCAGGATAGCCTTAATCTTTTCCGGGTTAGCTTCTATGCCTCTGTCATGGACCATGAAGCCTAGAAACTTCCCCGCGGTTACCCCAAAGGCGCATTTGGAGGGGTTCAATCTCATATGATTTTTCCTCAATATCATGAAGGTTCTATGAAGGTCGTCCAGATGGCCTTTAGAGGTTGATGACTTGGTGATCATATCGTCGATGTATACCTCCATTAATCTTCCAATTTCGGTCTTGAACAACTGATTGACTAACCGTTGATATGTAGCTCTTGCGTTCTTAAGCCCGAAAGGCATCACCTTATAGCAATACAGACCTCGCCCGGTGATGAAACTGGTCTTTTCCTGGTCGACGGGGTGCATCATAATTTGATTGTACCCCGAAAAGGCGTCCATGAAGCTTAGGAGCTTGTTTCCAGAGGTGCAGTCAACTAACTGATCAATTTTTGGCAGAGGGAAACTGTCTTTCGGGCATGCCCGGTTGAGGTCAGTATAATCGACACACATACGCCATTTCCCATTCGCCTTTGTGACCAAGACCACTTTGGCGATCCATTCGGGGTAGCGTGCCTATCTGATGAAGCCCTATTGGGTTAACTTGTCCACTTCTTCCTAGACCGCAGCATTTCTTTCAGCGTTGAATTATCATTTTTTTTGTTTAATGGGTTTGAAGGTCGGATCCACTGCCAATCGATGAGCAACCAATGTCATCGAGATCCCAGGCATCTCACCGTGACTCCAAGTAAAAATGTCATTGAACTCTGTGAGGAGCCTGATCAAACCCTCTTTCACTCCCAGCTTAATGGTGGATCCGACTTTGATGACTTTCGAGGGATCACCCACTCGGACAGGAATCTCTTCTAACTTATCCACTTGATGGCCGCTAGCCCATTCCTTTCTCTGTTCCTCCTTGTCTGGCACTATGGGGTTGTCCTCAGGGTGATTGGTGGGCCCTACATCTCCTAGGTTCAATGCAGGGGTTGCCCTATCTTGGATCGTTATCACCTGGGCAAGTTGTTTTGCTAGAGCCGTTGGGTTGGCTGACACTGCGTAGCATCTCCTGGGTGCTTGCTGATCACCCCGAACTTCCCCCACCTTGTCTCCTACTAGGAACTTCAGGACGTTGTGGTAAATGGATAGGACCCCTTTCAAGGTTGATAAAAACGGCCTCCATAATATTTCATTGTAGGCCGATGGGGTATCCACCACCACGAAGTGGGTCATGATATTCTGCTGGAGAGGTATGGCTCCAATGATCACTGGTAGAAATTTTGATCCCACGGGTATGATTGAGTTCCCAGTGAACCCATATAGCGGGGTAATGAAGCTATTGTAACACCACTGTTTCAGGTTTAGCTTTTCCAAGGTATCTTTAAATAGGACGCCGACGCTGCTACCTGTGTCGACGAGCACGCGATGTACCATGCAGTTGGCAATCTGTACTGTGATCACCATGGGATCATCATGAGGCTGCACGGTGTTGTAGACATCCGCTTTGGTGAAAATGATCTGTGACAGCTGGGAGGGGTTGGTCAATCTTTGGTCGACCTTGAAGATATCCCGCCATTTGTCTGTACGAGGGACTTTCCTTGCATGGTTTTTCCTAGAATTTTTGGAAGTGCCAGCCAGAGTAGGCCCTCCACTTATGGTATGTATTATCTGAATTTGTTGCATCAGGTCCGCCTGCTCCCCTTTTCTCTTCTCAGTGTGCTCTCGGATCTCGGTATGCACTCCCCTTCCAGTCTGAATGTTCTCCCTGACTTGATGTAAGAATTCCACCAAACATCCTCCTCTTATCAAAGCCTCGATTTGATTCCGCAGGTTGTAGCACTCTGAAGTGTTATGCCCCACGTCCTTGTGAAAGTCACAATATTTATAATGATTTCTCTTATCTACCGGGGCTTTTATGGGAGTGGGCTTCTGTAGCAAACCCTTGTCCCGAATGACGAGATAGACTGTTTCACCGGATACATTTAAGGGAGTGTAATAATCGTACCCCCTCTCATCTCGAGCTATTGGGGCCAATGTCCTGGTAGGAGGTGAAGCTTGCAGAGGAGTTTGTTTTTTTTTATATATTTTTCTGATCTGGGTTGAGAAATGGGGAAGCGGTATGTCGACCTATTGGGGGGTTTGTTCTGGCTTTTCTGAGCTTGCTCAGGTCTGGGAGCTTCCTTCTTTTATCGCTTTACGGCTTTCATGTCGTCGTGTTCCATCTTGACCTTGAGCTGTTCATCGACCTCAATCTACTCTAGAGCCCTATCATAGGCTTCTTGGTAGGTCTCTGGAGGTCTCTTGGCAAAAGACCAGAAAAGCTTACCCGCCTACAGGTTCTTTCTGAAGTTGGCGAGGGTTTCTTTGTCTCTGAAGACCTCAATCTGGATGACTTCCTTGCTGAAACGCTCGATATAAGCCCGGAGGGTTTCCCCTCTCTCCTGGATCACGTACTGTAGTTGGATTAGAACCTTCAATCGGGGCTAACTCCCTAGAATTGTGAGCAAAAATCGATTGATAGCTTGGTGAAGGAATCCACACTACCAGCAGGTAGCTTTCTAAATCAGGTCTTAGCGTAATCCGTGAGTGTAGTGGGGAACATTCGAGACATAGCGACCCTGATTGTGTTTTGGACCTCCATTTGTTGAACAAAGCTCTCTAAATGGCTCAAGGGATCCTCAGTTCCGGAGAATCTTTCATTGGCATTTTGAATTTAGGCGAGAGCTCCGCCTCCCGGATCCTTCTAGTGAAGGGAGCATTCATTTCACTTAGATGATCCTTCTTTTCCTTCTTGTACTTCCCCTTCTTCATCAGTTGGACCTCCTTCTGAAGCTCTGCCAACTGGTCCCTCAGGCGTTTGCTCTCGAGTTTCCTTGAGTTGATCTCAGTTTCCTCACTATCGGATCCTTCTGACGAACTGACGACCTCTACCCGGTTCCTTCTTCAGAGGGGGTCTACCTGGGGGCTTTGTTGACTTTTTTATTCCCTAACTCGGGATTCCCTTCTTGAAGTTGTTGGGTGGAGAAACTCTCCCCGCTCTAGGGGAAGGATGTCTGTCGTGGATTTGACTTCCCTGGGCTGGTAGCTTGGCAGCGCTTCGGGAATGGGGGAAATGGGCCCTAACCTATCCCGGATCAAGGGTGGGAGTCTCGTTCTATTATGAGCTTTCTCCGAAAGGGTAGATCCCAAGAGATCAAAGGCAAGTTGCCTAGCCCCGGGCCTGCTTGACTCCCCTTAATTGCAAAGGTTTGCTTGTTGGATAGTAAGTCCCTCAGTGAGCAGTCGAAGAAGGACGTTTTCCACGAAGGCCGTCGCTTGTTGGTCAAGCTCGACCTGGTTTCCCATAGGGGGATCCAAAGCTCGCACAGTGGCTGGCTGGTTTGAAACCTGGCTATGGAGCTGGGATTTTCTCATTTTCTTCGGGACCTTTCGTGTCAATGCAGCAGAATGTTGTCCCGATGCGCCTGGTTGTCCTTGGGACGAGCGAAACCTCATGACTCATGTAAAACAATAAACTTGTGAATATAAAGATGGTGGTGTGAGAGTTTCCCACAGACGGTGCCAGAAAGTGTTAATGGGAAAGTTGCTCAGGACGAGAAATTCCTACTAACACCCTCGAGACCACTACCACGGAGGTGGTGGTCGGGGTCGGTACCTTTGATACCTAACCCGTTTAGATAGGAATGAAGATTTGTATACTAATGAAAAATGGGAGCTTTATTATCGATCACTTTGGTATACAAAATTCTCTCTTATACATTATCTGGGACGTAGAAAGGTGGTCGCTTTGTACTTGTCGAATAATAGAAACAGTTGCATACGTGTTCTGATTACAAAATTTAGGCCCTCTTCTCCCCTTTTTCTTATCATCTATATTTCGTCTCTCTTTTTCTTACTCTGTTTTTCCTATGTCTTTTCTATCATGCTTGGCCTTACTTATATATGGCCCAAGTAGGTTTTAATTTCACAAATATCATGCCACGATCCCATGAATTCGTTCCCTCCTTATCGGACGGGATTCGTTATTTGAATTTGACTTGTTACTGGATTCGATGACGGTGATAAGTTTGTTTCCTTTTTAGGATCAAACACTTGACTTGTACGTAAATGTTGGTTATTACGTGGATACGGTTCTGTGTGTACTCATGACATGATTCTTCATGGAGGTCAACGGACTAACTGCTCGTAGTCTTCGTAGAGCAAGGCAGATCTATGCTTTGGTTCTATTCAGAGGAGCTTGGGATAGACCCAGGGGCACTTACTAAAGGTAATATAGACTAGGCGAGATTCTTCTTTTCATGCTCGACGGGAACGGTGGGCTTCTAGAGAGGTTGGTGGGCTTCTATCTTAGACTACGAATCAAACCTGGCTTCAGTAAGTGCCCACGAGTGGAATGAGCTTACTTTTGCTTTCGTCGGGCTTCGCTTCGAGTGCTTCCTGAGTTCAGCGATCTTTTCTTGCTTTCATGGGGCGATTTTGAAGCCCGATCTCGAGAGTCGAGGTCCTTGGGTAGGTGACCTCGAGAAGCCCGGACTCCTATGTTCGCGCTTAGGCTCGACCTGGTCGTGTCCAGCTTCATCCCTGATAGCTCCGTAGCCCAGCGGACCTTCCCTGCTCTTGTGGGGTAGCTTTATGGTCTGTCCGGGGTCTCATGAATGTTGACTATGGGCTTCGACTTGGGGCGGGAGAGTGGAAAATTTCTCTTTGACCCCTGACCAAATTTTACTATTAACAGACCAAAAGAATTAAAGATTCCCCATAAACCTTCCTGATCCACTTTTGTATTCAGATTATCCACAAAAATAGAGAATAAATCTTCCCTGAAATCTTTCCTCTTCTCAACTTTCCGGCTAGCATCTCCTCTGTCTCCTTTTCCTGCTTTCTCTCTCATAGTATATGGCACTGATCCAAAACTTGAGAATAGGAAAGATTTAGGAGAGGTGATTCTTTATTATTATTATTATTATTAATTTAATTAAAAAACGATTATCCCAGGATGAATCCAAAGGCTTCGTCCTAACTTTTATTATTCTCGGTTCGACTTCACAGTAGAAAGACAGAAATACACATTGATTTTATTGAACTTTTATTAGAAACTTTCAAGTGAGGGATACCTTAATTTAATTTTAGTAAGGATGACCTTAATGAAATCAAATAGAAATCTACCTATAGATAAAGAAATTTGTCAAACACTAGCTATAACTATTTTTCCTGATTGTGACATCATAAAAATGAAAGAAATATTTTTTTGAAAAAGAGAGTTATAGTACTCGAGAAATATGGGATATTAAGCACCTCACCTCTTCAAATCAAAAGTAAAAAAAAAAGTCCAGTAAGCATGAATGTTAAGATTAAAAAAAAAAACACAAACTTTATTCATTTATTAAACTTCCCATACATGCATGATGCTACTACATCTTGCCTCCGATTAGGAAAAGACATATCAAGTTATTATTTTAGTATTGTTTATTGCAAGACAATAGACTGTCCTAACAGAGCCATGCATTAGACTTATTTGCAAGTGAAGTTTGAGGGGACATTATTCCAGGTACATCTATTGATCATCAAGTTCAATGTGACAGGAACATTTAGGTTGATACCAAGTAGCCGGACGCGAAGGGCAGGGCAGAGGCAAACAGCGGCATCGAGATTAGCCAAACCCCGAAGGACACTGCAGCAAGAGGATGGTGGACAACCGCCAATTGAAAGACCCAACAAATTTGGCAGATTAAAACATACCTGCAATGGAGGGCAAGTAGGCGTCGTAGGCGGTGGTGGTGGAGGTGGTGAAGGTGTATTTGGTGGTGAAGGCGATGGTGGAGGTGGAAGAGGCGATGGTGTAGGTGTTAGTGGTGTAAGCGTGTTAGGTGCTGGTGATGGTGATGGTGTAGGTGGTGAAGGCGATGGTGGCAGTGGAAGAGGCGATGGTGTAGGTGGTGGTGTAAGCGTGTTAGGTGGAGGTGGTGAAGGCTGACCAGTACACTGAAAGCAAGAGGGAACATTATTCCCAGTACATCTATTGATCAACAAGTTCAATGTGACATTAACATTTAGGTTGATACCAAGTGCTGTGACTCGAAGGGGAGCGCAAAGGCAAACAGCCGCATCAAGACCAGCAAAACCCTGAATGATAGTGCAACAAGAGGATGGTGGACGACCGCCTGTTGTAAGACTCAACAAATCTAACACATTAAGACATGCATCCAACTTAGGGCTATAAGGTGGTGCTGGTGAGTTCGGGATAGACAGAGTCAGTCCTGACTTTTTGGAGACCCCGGTCAAAATCTAAAAAATGGGTCCTTGTAAGAGGTTGGGCATACACAGGACACAACACATGACTAATTTTTTTTTATTGAAATCGAATCAATAAAGAAAAAAAAAACTTTAAATAGATTCGTAAAAGAAAAAAAAAAGTTTAATTACCCGGATATGAGATCTTGATCCTAGATAATTAACCCCCCACCCCCCCCCCCCCCCCCCCCCCCCCCCCCCCCAAACCAATTCGTCTAACCCAATTCAAAATATATCATGAGTTAGTTCGGTTATACATATTAAAAAAAAAAAACCAATTCGTCTAACCCAATTCAAAATATATCATGAGTTAGTTCGGTTATACATATTAAAAAAAAAAAAAATTGTTGGCCAACGAAAAAACCAATCAAAAATTTCAGTTCGGATAGCTTAAAATAAAATCCATATAACCCAAACCAATTCATATATTTAATAAAAGTCAAATCCTTATCTATATGAAATTTATTAACTTTATACTTCTTTACTTTCTCAGATTACTTTTTGTTATAAGTTTTGTTTTGTTTTGTTTTTATTAGAATCTCCCTTCTCATTCATCTTAATAATTTTTTTTTTATTTCATTCATTGTAATCAACTGTTAGGTAGGTACCACTCATTTTGTTTATATATATAGTTTATCTGCCGTTATGACGAACAGACTTTAGAGACATTGATTAAGCAGAAAATTAAAAACTTTGAATGTTAAGTACTAGGGTTGTGCGTTTTCGGTTTGGTTTGGACTGAAACTCCATATCAAACCAAACCAATAAGGATTGACTTGACTATATTTCAACTCAAACCAAAATAATGTAATTTTTCAAACTGATTCAAACCAAACAAAAAAAGGTCGGGGTTAGTTTGGATAAGTTTATCGGTTTAGATTTGAAATATTTTTTTTTGGTATTATATCATAAAAAAATATTTAAATAAAAAAATCATAACATAAAATATTAATTATATATATAAAGAAAGTATAAAAAGTCAAACGAATAATTAATATATATATATATATATATACATGTATATATATATATATATACATGTATATATACTCCGATTAAAGACATATTTAACACATTTATGTTTTTGAAACCCTAATCAATCAATCAATCAATCAATCAGAAAAAATATATCAAAATAAATAAATAAGCTATAAAAACTTAAAGTAATTGATAAAAATTTTAGTTTTACAATCTAAAATATCTAAAATATGTGGTTTGGGTTGATGAATTAATTTATCTCTAAACCGAACCACCGTTAATCGACTTGTCAAAAGGACAAACCAAATCACCCATTTTTAAAAAGTGTAATCAAACCAACCTAAACTTTATGGGTTTGATTGATCAGTTTGGTTTGATTTGTCGGTTTTTTACACACCCCTGTTAAGTACCACTTCGGCGCTTCCTCATTTTTTACCGGGGTCCAAGTCTAATGTTCAGAACCTAAGTAAAAATCTATCCTCTTCAAGTCAAAAGAAGAAGAAAAAAAAAAAAGGCCAGCAGTAAGCATGAATGTTAAGAATAAATAAAAAAACACAATTTTACTTTATTCATTTATTAACTTCCCATACATGATGCTACTGCATCTTGCCTCCGATTAGGAAGACATATCATCTTATTATTTTAGTATTGTTTATTGCATGACAATAGACTGTCCTAACAGAGCCATGCATTAGACTTATTGGCATACGAAGCTTGAGGGGACATTATTCCCAGTACATCTATTGATCATCAAGTTCAATACCACACGAACATTTAGGTTGATACCAAGTAGTTGGAGGCGAAGGGCAGGGCAGAGGCAAACAGCGGCATTGAGATTAGGCATACCCTGAATGACACTGCAGCAATTGGATGGTGGACGACCGCCAACTGAAAGACCCAACAAATTTGGCAGATTAAGACATACCTGCAATGGAGGGCAAGTAGGCGTCCTAGGCGGTGGTGGTGGAGAAGGCGAGGGTGGTGGTGGAGGTGATGGTGGTGGTGGTGGTGAAGGTGAGGGAGGTGGTGGAGGTGATGATGGTGGCGTCCTAGGTGGTGGTGGTGAAGGTGAAGGTGGTGGTGGTGGAGAAGGCGCGGGTGGTGGTGGAGGTGATGATGGTGGTGGTGGAGGAGGTGGTAGAGGAGGTGTTGAAGGCGATGGTGGCGGTGGAAGAGGCGATGGTGTAGGTGTTGGTGGTGTAAGTGTGTTAGGTGGAGGTGCTGGTGCTGGTGCTGGTGATGGTGTAGGTGGTGAAGGTGTTGGTGGCGGTGGAAGAGGCGATGGTGTAGGTGGTGTAAGCGTGTTAGGCGGAGGTGCTGGTGCTGGTGATGGTGTAGGTGGTGAAAGCGATGGTGGCGGTGGAAGAGGCGAAGGTGTAGGTGTTGGTGGTGTAAGCGTGTTAGGTGGAGGTGCTGTTGCTGGTGCTAGTGAATGTGTAGGTGGTGAAGGCGATGGTGGCTGTGTAAGAGGCGATGGTGTAGGTGTTGGTGGTGTAAGCGTGTTAGGTGGAGGTGCTGGTGCTGGTGAATGTGTAGGTGGTGAAGGTGTTGGTGGCGGTGGAAGAGGCAATGGTGTAGGTGTTGGTGGTGTAAGCGTGTTAGGTGGAGGTGCTGGTGCTGGTGCTGGTGATGGTGTAGGTGGTGAAGGCGATGGTGGCAGTGGAAGAGGTGATGGTGTAGGTTGTGGCGTAAGTGTGTTAGGTGGAGGTGGTGAAGGCTGACCAGTACACTGAAAGCCAGAGGAAACATTATTCCCAGTACATCTATTGATCAACAAGTTCAATATGACATTAACATTTAGGTTGATACCAAGTGCTGTGACTCGAAGGGGAGCGCAAAGGCAAACAGCCGCATCAAGACCAGCCAAACCCTGAATGATAGTGCAACAAGAGGATGGTGGACGACCGCCTGTTGTAAGACTCAACAAATCTAAAACATTAAGACATACATCCAACTTAGGGCAATTGGGTGGTGGTGGTGAGTTCGAGACAGGGGCACTTGCTGAGGTTACCAAAGTGAAGAAGACAAGGTTGAGGGAGACAACAAGAGCTGCTGATGCTAATGCCCTTGAAGCAACCATTTTAGCGATCGAGTTGCAATTGTGTGAATGATCAAATTGGTGAAGTTGGCTTGGGGTTTTATACCAATAAAATTAGCTTGGTTTTAATTAGTTTGGCGGAAATATAATTTGTATATATTAGCATGGCCGGTACAGCTAGTTTTAGATGGTTTGAAAAACACCAAATTACTTTTATTAGTTTATTTAATTGTTGTATTGGAGGAATAATGGCTAATATTACCTATTACTTTAATATATATATATATATATATATATATATATATATATATATATATATATATAAATATTAATATCTATATAAGTTTCTAAACTCATATATTTAGATGATATATAATAACACTAAATTTAATTCAAATACATATTACAAACAATTAAAATTTATAAAATAAAACTAATTCCTTTAACCTTCCAAATGAAAAATAAATAAATAATTTAATTTAGGGGTACATAAAAACACGTGTTAATTACAAATCAATTTGTTCAGCCCAATCCAAACTGTATCTTGAGTTAGTTCACTTAAACGTACTAAAAAACTTATATAAAATAGTAGGTCATTTAACAAACCAATCTAAGATTTGTTGGGTTTTGATTGCTTAAAATAAAATCCATACAACTTAAACCAATTCATATATTCAATAAAAATCAAATTCATGTTTATTTAGAATTTTATAACTCTATACTTCTTTACTCATTTAGAATATCTCCGATGCAAATGTGTATTTTTAAGTTTCTAAGTAGAACTACATAAAAATTTCTATTTATTACGAGTCCATTTTTAATTTTTTTTTTTTAGAGAAATGCATATATACATCTCCAATACAATTATTTAAAGTCAAATATGTATATATTTTATGACCAATAATAATTTATTTTACAATTAATTGAGCTTTAATATTACTGGTGCAAGAAGTTAGAAATCCTATGCAGTATTTATAGGAGAGTTTATAGAATTAGAAACTCATCTCTATATTCTCTAAAAAAAAATTGTCACATATATTGAAGTTAGATAATTGTATTGGACATGGTTTTTCTAATTTTTTAACTATCTGTCCTATGTGGCCAGGGACGGATGTAAGGGGGGGTCATAAGGGCCATGGCCCCCCAACCAATAAAAAAAACTATTATATCTAAATTAAATATAAACTAATAATATATATAATACATAAAAATGTGATATATGTATAAAGTAGATGATAATATTATTATGTTCCTTTATTATTTAATTATATAAATTAATTAATAATTTTAATTTCCATAATTCTATTGACCATGAAAATAGGAAATAAAACCGGTTCATTTTAATATTTTAATTTCCTATTATTTCATATATCATTATCTAATCTAGTATATTATATATATATATATATATAATATTTTTTAAAAAAAAATCTCTAATACAATCTAAGTAAATGTGAACTATATATTATTTATTTTGCTATGTTAATTATTAATTTGATTTTAGTAATTTTATTAGTTTATTATTTAAATTTTGTTCAAAATTAATATAAATTAATTTGGTTTGACACGAATATTATATAATTAAATTACAAGTAAGTAAATAATTGTGAATTAAATATAGCAATAGTATAATGCTATTTTAATTAAGCTACCGAAATTAATATTTTATAAACCATGAATTATTAAAATATTATTTTCAGTTATATATACCGTTAAGAATAAGTCTAGGTTTTACAACAAAATATAAAACGTTATCTCATACTCTTTAATTATGTAATTGAAATAAAAATTATAAAGAAAATTATATTGATTTGGTTATAAATAATTTTCTATATATAAAATAGATGTATTATGTTTTAATTAGTTAATGTCTTTCAGATGCAGGATTTCACATTTTTTCTTATGCGGGATTCCTACTGATATTATTTGGAGATTGTATGATCTACAATATTAATTTTTATCTTGGCCCCTCCAAAACCAAAATTCTAGCTACATCCTTGTATGTGGCAGTCAATTTTCTCCAAATACACATTTGCATCGAAGATACTCTTAATTTTATTTTATTTATAAATTATAAGTTTTTTTTCCTTTTTGTTCGGAATCTCCATTCTCATTCACTGTATATATATTTTTTTAAAAATTATTCATTATAATCAACTATTAGGTATTGTACCACTCATTTTTTAAATCTTTTTTTTAAGAAATAAAATATAATTACTCCTCTTTTTTTATACCATTTATGATATGAGTTTTATTTTGTTTATTCCTCATTTAATCTTTTTTTTTTAATTTGACACTTTGATTTGATCTTTTTTTTTAATCAGACTATGGTATATTATTTATTTTTCTATTATGATATTTTTTATTGTTCATTATATAATATTTTTATTAATTTATATAATAATAAAATAATACCTATGTATAATATTTTTATATTTAAATAATATTTTTATAATCATACACAAAAAATGACTTTTGTGTTCAAAATTAAACCGATAAATCTTCCCAAACCAACCATATATTTATTTTTTTGTTTTAATCGGTTTGACAAATCATATTAATTTGGTTTGAGTTGAAATATAGTCAAATCGATATATATATTGGTTTGGTTTAACATTGAATCTCAACTCAAACTAAACCGAAACTATTTTAAATTTGCTAAAGACAAAAAAAAAGGGTAAAAGAAAATGAAAAACTATATAATTGTTTGTGTTGGGTTATTTAGTTTGATTAAGAGTGACGATAGTTGCACCCCTATAAAATTATATGTGTATCTCAAATAAGCCAGCGGTACCCTAAAATGAAATTATAAAATGATTAATATAAATACATCTTGTATATCATATTAATAAAATTTATAACAATTATTTACACAAATATAAATTTATAAAAATTCATGAGACTCACTATTTTAACCAATATTACAATTAGTTACACAAATATAAAAATTATAACTTCTTTCAATTAAAATATGATTCATTTATTAATTAAAACTTTAATAGTGATTATTTAAAATTATAAATATTAAATGACTATTATAAAAATATTAAGGAGAGACAATCGTTGATTTTTTTTTTAAAACAAACTAAAATCAATTAGATGGGCTAGTGGAAGTTCAAGTGTTCAATAGCTTTCAAAATCTCCGTAATAATCCTAATGCACCTTCAAAATCCTCAGAATGAAATACCAATGCATAGACTTTATTCAATTCCATTTTATGTCACATAGAGGCTTCCCAGTCTTCTTGTAATCATATGGTAGTTTATAAGGAGATTCCGGGCCAAAAGGACATTATCGGATTTTGAAGTTAAAATGAAAAAAAAAATGAAGAAAAGAAGAGACACCTCCTCCATCTCGAATTCGGTGGTTTTGGATTTTGCGGTGATGATCATGAGAGGTGTGGCTCCTCCACACTTTCATTTTTTGTTTTAAAATATTTATTTTTATTATTTTACTACATATTAATTTATGATTTTTTTTTTTAAAAATAAAAGAAAGACCATATTTATTTAGTAATAAATGGGATGTACTTACAGCTAATAATATTTTTAATTTTTTTAATAGGTATACAAACAAAAAGGGCTGCTCGTCAAAGTCTTTAACATATAAATATCCTCACTCTTTGATACAATACAATTAACAAACCAATCCAAACCAATAGGGTTGTTTAGTAAAGTCAACTGAAGAGGTGAGAATAATTTGACATGGAAAGTTCACAGTGGAGTTATTACTGTGATAATTTCAAAAGTAAGGTTGACAGTGGAAAGCTATATTGTACGGATATTTCAAATTAAGGAGGGAACCTAATTTCGGGCTTCTCGAGCCCCCATGCGAACACTGGAGTTCGGGCTTCTCGAGACCACCTATCTGGGAATCTCGGTTCCTAGGGTCGGGCTCCTCAACCATCCCGTGTAACCCGGGGGGTGGGGGTCGCCAAGCTCAAGAAACATTCAAAAGAAGCCCAACAAGCAAAGCAAGCCCCCTCCGGGTTAAGGCTTTTAGAGGTCAAACTTAATTCATGGCCTGAACGAGAAGCCCACCAACCTCTCCAGGAGCCCACTGTCCCCTCCACGATACGAGAAGGAAGAAGACCTCTAAATGAATCAGATTCATGTTGCCTCATAGGAATGACTTCTAGGGTGTCCATTCCAAGCCTCCGAAAATGGAACCAAAGCATAGATCTACCTCGCTCTACGAAAACTATGAATGGCTAGCTCAACAACCTCCATGAAGAATCATGCCGTAAGTACGCACAAGAATATATTTACGTAACAACTAGCATTTACACACAAGTCAAGAGTTTGATTCCAAAAAGGAAGTAAACTTATCTTCGTCAACAGTATCATCGTTTCCGCTATTTTACTCGGAGTCAATGACTTTCAAATAGAGGATCCCGCCCAATAAGGGGGGAATAAGTTCAGAGAATCAAGGCAGGAGATACACCCATTCAAATTAATTCGGTCGTATATAAATATACCCAAAAAAAAGAGAGAAGGGGTCGGGCCTAAATTCTATGAACAGAACACGGCCACCGTTCTATCCACTATTCGACTAGCACGAAGTCACCACCTTCCTACGTTGTAGAGAGAGATAGTGAGTGTACGAGAGGGAATTCTGTATACCACGAGTAACCAATACTACAGTCCCCACTTGCTATTGTTATACAAACATTCATTTTTATCTAAGCAGGTTAGGTATCAAATGTACTGACCCCGGC
The DNA here is from genome assembly GCA_032871835.1 of Dipteronia dyeriana. NCBI lineage: Eukaryota > Viridiplantae > Streptophyta > Magnoliopsida > Sapindales > Sapindaceae > Dipteronia > Dipteronia dyeriana. The sequence goes on along the minus strand of CM065295.1, from coordinate 95,701,707 downwards.
CACCACCTCCGTGGTAGTGGTCTCGAGGGTGTTAGTAGGAATTTGTCATCTTGAGTAAATTTCCCATTAACACTTTTTGGCGCCGTTTATGGGAACTCCCACACCACCATCTTTATATTCACAATGTTTATTGTTTTAAAGGAGTCATGAGGCTTTGCTCCTCCCAAGGACAGCCAGACGCATAAGGACAACCTTCCGTTGCGTTGACACGAAAAGTCCTGAAGAAAGGAAGAAAATCCGGGCTCCATAGCTAGGTCTCAGAACAGCCAGCCATTGTGCTGGCTTTGGATCCTCCTATGGAAAGCCAGGTCGAGCTTGACCAACAAGCGGCGGCCTTCATGGAAAACGTCCACCTTCGACTGCTCGCTGAGGGTATTACTATCCAGCAAGCAAACCTCTACAATCGAGTGGAGTCAAGCAGGCCCAGGGCTAGGCAACCAGCCTTTGACCACCTGGGACCTACCTTTCCGGAGCCAGCTCATAACAGAATGGGACTCCTACCCTCGATCCGGGAGTTCCCGAAGCGCTGCCACGCTATCAACCTAGGCAAGTCAAGTCCGCGACAGATATCCTTCCCCGAGAGCGGAGAGAGTTTCTCCACCCAACGACTTCAAGGAGGGAAGCCAGAGTCAGGGAAGTAGAAGGTCAGCAAAGCCCCCAAGCAGATCCTCACCGAAGAAGGAACAGGGTAGAGATTGCCAGTTCGACAAAAGGGTCCGATAGTAAGGAAACTGAGATCAACTCGAGGGAACCCGAGAGCAAACACTTGAGGGACCAGTTGGCAGAGCTTCAGAAAGAGGTGTAACTGATGAAGAAAGAGAAGTACAAAGAGGACAAGAAAGATCCTCTAAGTGAGATGAATGCTCCCTTCACCAGAAGGATCTGGGAGGCAGAGCTCCCTCCAAAAATTAAAATGCCGACTGACAGGTTCTCTGGAACGAGGATCCCTTGAGCCACTTGGAGAGCTTCGTTCAACAGATGGAGGTTCAGAACACGACTAGGGCCGCCATGTGTCGAATGTTCCCAACTACGCTCACGGATTACGCTAAGACCTGGTTTAGAAAGCTACATGCTGGCAGCGTGGATTCCTTCACGAAGCTGTCGACCGATTTCTGCTCATAATTCCAAGGAGTTAAGTGATCACTCCTAAATGAGCACCCACAATAGTACGGAGCTGTGGGAGTAGTACAATGATAAATAAGATTCGTTCCACGAGGATTGATGAATTGATTACAACAATTGATTGATTAGACTACTATTTAGATAAGCAAATATTTGATGATTCAATTATACTACTAACACTAATTAACTATAAACTACTCCTAGAATGCAACTAATGAAACTTAACCAACAAGCAAACAAGACAAAGTCACACACAAGCAAGTGTTCGTATTGCTATTAGGAACTTAGGCTAAGACCTTGAATCCACCTAACCAATCATCACCAATTTATAGACACACCATTATGAATAAATTATGCAAATGTGAATATACACTCGTGACACCCTCTATTAGTCTCTACTCTCTCTTGAGTAATAGAAACAACACTTATATGCACCAATAACTTATCTCTCGATGTTCATCCAAAATACACACAAGTTCATTAAACTTAGTGGTTCACAGAGTCCTAGAGACTATCCTTTAGTATTTCTACCTTACTAGACCTCTATCATGCATTTCATCAAGCACGTTGTGTGCTTCTACATCACACACCAACCCAATACACATCAAATGCTAGCTAGACACTCAATGTAAACTAAAGCATGAAATACATATACATAAACACAAGCAATATGAATAAAGTGGTGGTCTTCATTAGTAAATCATAGTAAAGGTTTCATCTTGGCCTTAGCCAAGATAAGTTTAGTTCATAACGTAAGAAATGGCTACAAAAGATGTGATTTTTATACAAGCCATAAGTAAATATAAGTGCTAAAATGAAAGAGAGAAAGATTAAAAATAAACTAAGTGTAGATGTTCTCTCTTTTGGTTGGTGGAATATGCTTGACTTGCTCCTTCTCTTGACGCTCCCTTCTATGCTCCAATGTGGGGTTTTTATGGTGGGAAATGGTGGGAAGGTTGGGTATTTGGTGTTTCGTAAAGTGGATTTGAAGTTTGGATGATGGATTAGAGGTTTTGTGAAGTGATTTAGTGAAGGATTTGAGTGGGAGGTAGGGGATTTGGTTGAAAGGTAGTGTTTTTGGGGTTTTGGATTGTAAAAGGAGGATTTGGAGCTTAGGGTTGTGCAAGAGGTGCCCAGAATAGCTCAAGAAGAGGTATTTATATGTTTAGGAATGAGGCACGAAACCCTAGAAGTTCTGCTGAGTTGGACTGCTGCGTTGGTGTTGCGTTAGTCGAGTGGCGCCTCACTAACGCAACACCACTGATCTTATGCGCTGGTGAGGGTGGCGTTGGTCGAGTGGCGCCTCACCAGCGTAACACCAGTGTTCTTGTGCGCTGGTGAGAGTGGCGTTGTTCGAGTGGTGCCTCAACAACGCCAGCCTTGGCCTATGACTTCGGTTCTTCTGTTTTGGCCCCAACTTTTCTCAATTTCGCACTATTACCATAGGATTGCTAAGGGAACCTGCACAAGCTTAATACACCATTAAATACTCGATTTTTACTCAAGAACGAGTGCAATTGATAGGATATGAAGTCTACACCGAGTGTAGAAATGGGAGTTATTATTAAGCCCCGATTGAAGGACCCAATCCATCTACAGTACGTGATTCAGGAGAGAGAGGAAACCCTCCGGGCTTATGTCAAACGTTTCCACAAGAAAGTCATCCAGATGGGGGTCTTCACCGAGAAAGAAACCCTCACCAACTTTAGAAGGAACTTGTGGGCATGTAAGCTTTTTTGATCTTTTGCCAAGAGACCTTCAAAGACCTACCAAGAAGCCTATGATCGGACTCTGGAGCAAATTGAAGTCGACGAGCAACTCAAGGTCAAGATGGAGCACAACGATATGAGAGCCGTAAAGTGACAGAAGAAGGAAGCTCTCAGACCTGAGCAAGTTCAGAAAAGCTAGAACAAACCCCATAATAAATAGGCGTATCGCTTCCCCGCTTCTCAACCCAGATTGGAAAAATATCCCGCAAAACGAACTCCTCCCCAAGCTTTACCTCCTTTCAAGACAATGGCCCCAACAACTCGAGATTAAAGAGGGTATGATCGTTACACCCCCTTAAATGCATCTCGTGAAACAATCTATCTCGCCATTCAGGACAAGGGGTTACTGCAGAAGCCTGCACCTATGAAAGTCCCTGTCGTTAAGAGGAATCGTTATAAGTATTGTGACTTTCACGAAGACGTGGGACACAACACTTCAGAGTGCTATAACCAGCGAAATCAGATCGAGACTTTGATAAGGGGAAGATGTTTGGTAGAATTCTTACAGCAAGTGAGGGATAACATTCAGACTGGGAGAGAAGTACAAGTTGAGATCTGCGAGCATGCTGAGAAAAGAAAAATGGAGCAGACGGATCTGATGCAATAAATCCAAATAATACATACCATCAGCGGAGGGCCTACTCTGACCGGGACCTCCTACAATTTTAGGAAAAACCACGTAAGAAAAGTCCCTCGTTTGGATGAAGAGCGGGGTAACTTTAAGGTTGACCAGAACCCGGCCAACCCTCTCAGTTGTCACAGATCATTTTCACCGAAGCAGATGTCTACAACAACGTTCAGCCTCATGATGATCCCATGGTGATCACTATACAGATTGCAATTGCATGGTACATTGTGTGCTCGTCGACACAGGCAGCAGCGTCGACATCTTATTTAAAGACACCTTGGAAAAACTGAACTTGAAACAGTGGTGTTATAATAGTTGCACTACCCCGCTATATGGGTTCACTGGAGACTCAATACCCGTGGGATCAAAAATCCTACCAGTGATCATTGGAGCCACACCTCTCCAGCAGAATATCATGACAGACTTCGTGGTGGTGGATACCCCGTCGGCCTACAATGCAATATTAGGAAGGCCATTTTTATCATCCTTGAAAGGGGTCCTATCTATTTACCACAACATTCTGAAGTTCCCAGTAGGAGACAAGGTGGGGAAGTTCGGGGTGACTAGTAAGCGGCCATGAGATGCTACGCAGTGTCTACTAACCCAACAGCTATAGCAAAACAACTTGCCCATGTGACAACAATCCAAGATAGGGCAACCCCTGTATTGACCCTAGAAGATGTGAGACCCATGAATCACCCAGAGGATGACCCCGTGATACCCGATAAGGAGGAGCAGAGAGAGGAATGGGCCAGCGTCCATCCGGTGGATAAGCTAGAAGAGATTCCTATTCAAATGGACGATCCCTCGAGGGTCGTCAAAATCAGAGCCACCCTTGAGCTTGGAGTGAAAGAGGGTTTGATCGGGCTTCTCACAGAGTTCAATGACATTTTTGCTTAGAGTCACGCCGAGATGCCTGGGATCCCGATGACTTTGGCAGCTCATCGACTGGGAGTGTATCCGACCTTCAAACCCATTAAACAAAAAAAGATGGCACTTCAACTCTGAAAGAAATACGACGGACCAAGAAGAAGTGGAAAAATTGACCTAAGCGGGCTTCATTAGAGAGGCACGTTACCCCGAGTGGATCGCCAACATGGTCATGGTCACAAAGGTAAATGGGAAGTGGCGCATGTGCGTCGATTATATTGACCTCAACCGGGCATGCTCAAATGACAGTTTCCCTTTACCAAAAATTGATCAGTTAGTTGACTCCACCTCTGGAAACAAGCTCTTGAGCTTCATGGACGCGTTTTTAGAGTACAATCAAATTATGATGCACCCCGCTGACTAGAAAAAGACCAGTTTCATCACCGGATGGGGTCTATATTGCTATAAAGTGATGCCTTTCGGGCTTAAAAATACAAGAGCTACGTACCAACGGTTGGTCAACCGGCTATTCAAACCCGAAATTGGAAGATCAATGAAGGTGTACATCGACGATATGATCACCAAGTCAACAACCTCCGAGGGACATTTGAGCGACCTCCGCAGAACCTTCATGATCTTAAGGGAGAACCAAATAAGATTGAACCCCTTCAAATGCGTCTTTGGGGTGACCGCGGGGAAGTTTCTGGGCTTCATGGTCCTTGAGAGAGGCATAGAGGCTAACCCGAAAAAGATTAAGGCCATCCTGGACCTGGAGTCCCCCATGCCACTCAAACAGGTTCAAGTCTTGACCGGGCAGGTAGCAGCGCTCAACAGGTTCATTTTTCGGTCTATCGACAAGTGTCTCCCATTCTTCAAAGTTTCTTGGGATTATCAGGCGAAAGGGGATAACATGATTGCCTACTTGAATCTCCCATTCTTCAAAGTTTTGAGGGATTATCAGGCGAAAGGGGATAACATGATTGCTTACTTGAAGCTAGTTCAACAGCTAAGGAGCAAATTCAAAGGTTTCAAGATTGAGCAGATACCTCGACAACAGAACCGTCGAGTTGACATCCTAGCTAAGATAGCTACAAATAGTGGCCATACCTTACCCCAGGGGGTCCCTTTTCAAGTGATCCCCCTATCTAGCACAGTGGCAAGTAAGGAGATTCATACCCTGAATCGGTAACCATGCTGGATGAACCCGATAGTGGATTACCTACAAGAAGGGAGACTTTTCAGGGAGCCAGACCAAGATCGAAAAATCAAGAGGCTCTCTGTCCGGTATTGCTTGGTGGATGGGTACTTATATAGGAGGAGGAGATCCCTTCCTTTGCTCCGATGTTTACACCCTGAATATGTCAAATGGGCATTGAAAGAAGTTCACTCAGGGGAATGCGGCAACCATGTTAGTGGGGAGGCTCTAGCATATCAGGTACTCCGCATGGGGTACTACTGGCCAACCATCCATCAAGATGCAAAGATCTTGGTACAATCATGTGAAGCTTGCCAGAAAACCGTAAACTTGAGTCACCTACCGCCAGAGCGATTATCATCCCTTAGCTCACCATACCCCTTTACTATGTGGGGAGTCGACTTGATCGGACCGCTCCTAACTGTTCATGGTCAAGCCAAGCATGCTATTGTGGCAATCGACTATTTCACAAGATGGGTTAAAGTTTGACCACTCTCCCAGATATCAGAAGAAAATATAACAAGATTCATCAAAATAATGTGGTTTACAGGTTCGGAACCCCTCTTGCCATTATAATTGACCTCGACAAGCAGTTTGATAATGAACGATTCAAAGACTTTTGCCAAAGCTTGGGAATCGACCTTATGTTCGCTTCAATAGCCCACCCCTAGACTAATGGGTTGGTGGAATCCACCAATAAGACTGTAAAGAAGCTGTTGAAAAAAAAACTACAACATGAAAAGGGTAGATGGGATGAGGAGCTTCCCGATGTCCTCTAGGCTTACCGCACTACAAGGAGAACAACTACCAGGGAAACACCCTACTCACTAGCCTTCGGGGTTGAAGCAATGCTCCCCATTGAGCACAAACTGACATACTTTAGAGTCCAACATTTTGAACTGAGGAGCAATGAGGTCAAGCTCCGAGCTAGCTTGTATCTCTTGAAAGAAAAACAAGATCGAGTAGTTGAGAAGGTAACCGTTTACCAGAGCAGGATTGCTAGGTACTTTAACCGGAAGGTTAAAGCCCAAAACTTTAAGGAGGGGGATCTCGTTCTCAAGAGAGTGACACTGAATACTAGGAAAAGGTCAGACGGGGTTCTGGGGCCAAACTGGGAAGGGACATACTTGGTGAAGGTGGTGGCCCGTAATGGGGCATACAAACTCGAAGACATGAATGGTCGACTCATCGATCATACCTGGAATGCAGATCATTTGAGAAAGTTCTACCCCTAAACATGGGACTCATAAGAAGGCTACATCCACCTAGATCTTAATCTCCAACAATAATGTACTATTTTCTTTTTATCAATAAAGCCTGTTTTTTCTCCATCTTCAGCTATGTTCTACACTGATTTGGGTCTATATGGGAAAATTCAAGACCAGGAAATAGCTAGATAGCCCTCCTGATGCATTGGTCGAGCTATCACCCCTAATAATGGTCTAATTGTACGAGCATAGTTGCCATCTAGATCTTGAGACCAGGAAATAGCTGGATATCCCTCCTGATGCCTTGGTCGGGCTACCACCCCCAAGAAGGGTCTGACTGTAAGAGCATAGTTGTCATCCAGATCTCGAGACCATAAAATAGCTAGATAGCCCTCATGATGCCTTGGTCGGGCTACAACCCCCAGGGTCTGAGTATAAGAGCATTGTTGCCATCCAGATCTCGAGACCAGGAAATAGCTAAATAGCCCTTATAATGCCTTGGTTGGGCTACCACCCCTAAGAAGGATCTGAGTATAAGAGCATAGTTGCCATCCAGATCTCGACGCCAGAAAATAGCTAGATAGCCATTCTGATGCCTTGGTCTGGCTATCACCCTAAAGAAGGACTCGAGTTTAAAAGCGTGGTAGCCTTCCCGATCCTAAGCCTAATAGAGGGATAAACATTTCTCTACTTGATACCTCATTTGGGCTATAACCCCCTAGAGGGGCTCGAGGATGAAGGGCTCTTTTGCTTTAACTCTAATGTCTCAGTTATTACTGGTGTCTTGATTTTCCATGAACATGAGGTTGCTTATTGTGAAATGGTCTACGACTAAACAAGAGGACTATTCATTGAAGTCATTAAGCTACAAGTCTCTGTCGAAGTCGGAAAGCCCGAGCTAGCTATTTGCTTTCACACTTAAGCAGATTTTCTATCTTGTTACTTTCCCAAAGCTAAATCAGGCTGCTATAGAAGCTGAACCTAGATGGAAATAAAAAATGAAACAAGTACATGCAAATCAAAATTTGAACCAGACCTAAAGTTGAAATTCCTTTAATAAGTTGGGAAGCCTATCCCCTGGTAAGGCTATAACAATCAGATAGGGAGCCCAACCCCTGGTTCAGGGCAATAAAGCACTAAAAAAAAGAGTGACGATGATGATCAAGAATGATTAAGATGGGGTGCCCACCCCTCTTTCCGGTCATTCAGATCAAGCTATAAGAAGGTATACTCAAGCTTCTGCATCATTGGTCTCCTCCAACTTACCCTCTTTCCTGATGAACCTCACCCCCTGCTCATCTTTCGGGTGATCGCTCATCCCGGATAGCCACCTCCACCACCTCTTCTTGAGGGTGCCCCTCGATTGCCTGGTGCTCAGTAGGATCCTCCTCCATAACCTCATTGATCACCACCGCCATGACCTTAGGAGGTATGGCCGCATCAAGAAACTGTTGTTGGCTCCTCCTTTAAAGGCACCTTAGAGGGACCCCGGGCTTCTACAAGATCTCTTTTCGGTACCATATGTAAAACCCCTCTCAATGATTCTCTGGGACCTGATGTTGGGAAGACAGGAAGAAGAGGAGGAAGGGGCGACCCAACTGGTTGCTTCCCGGCTTCGGCCACATTAGAGGAATCCAGGTCATCACCTAAGGGGCGAGACATCCATATTCCAGTTAGCAATAATTGGCAGGTCGAAGGGGGAGGGGAGAGCCTCAATGACTTGGTAGGAGGCGTAGAAGTATCCCTCGCTGAAGGAGGAATCCATCTCAGTCTGAGCTTGCCGGGTTGTGCGAGAAGCTGGAGCAGCAACAAAAACTGTTAAAAAAAGAAAAAAAAGAGATGTGAGAAGCAAGCTAGCTAATAGAACGAAGCATAGTGACTTAGGATTACTTACGAGGAGTAGCATCGAAGATCCACAGATACTTATTCACCCTACGGGGATCGAATGGATCAGCAGTTGGAAACCTCAAGTTCAGGTAATTCCTGGTGAGGATAGCCTTCAGTACAACCTCAGATTCGGCAGGTAGGGAATCCCGATCCTAAGAAGGTTTGTCGTTGAAGGTGGTGGGAACCGTGAACTCATGCCCGCTGACACATACGGAGCTTCCCCAATCTCCTCTCGTTAATATCCACTCTTTCTTCCAAGAGGGGTCTTTTCTCGAAGCGCTGGGGATGGCAAAGTTAAGCTTGTTTTTGGCCATCACATAGAACTGTCCTCTGGGACCTCCAGACAAGCTCTCGATCTAAAAAAGTTAGGCCAGTTTTTATGCCAGAGGTTCCCGGGTTCGATCCCTCTACAGCACGAGGAAGCCAACCAGGTGCCTCCAGAAGCCGGGTGTTAGTTGGAGGGGAGCCAGCTGAAGAACGTTGAGAGCCTGCCAAAAAGTGGGATGAAGAGGGAACCTTACCCCGTTCTCGAAGGCTGTAACATGGATAAGGTGTACGCCTTTGGGTGGGCTAAAGACATCATAATTTCTGTGGGGGACTGTGAGAGAGACGGTGTCAGGGATGCCGCATTTGGTCCTCAAGTGGCTGATTGACTTTGGGTCAACGGCAGAATCTGGAATTACCCTGAAGTCATATGGAGGGCATCTCTCCAATAAAGGACGGACGACTGTGACCTGGTCCACTCCAGCGATACCGACCCTATTCTCTTCTCCGGAGTACTCGTCGACCAAGTTCAGAGGATTGTCCGGTTGGTTAAAAAACCCTGTCCCGATGGCTACATTCTGGTTCGATCGATGATGTTGCGAGGACGGAGGAGAGTCGTCTTTGCCTAGGTCTCGTCGAGCCCATTTCCTTTGGGCAAGACTTAAGACCCATATGCCTTCAACAAGGGAGTCAATGGAGTCATGACAGGCCTTCGACATGGTAGAACAGGTTTTGGGGATTGAGAAGAAAGGGAAATCGATAGAGGGTAGCAAGAGAGAAAAAATATGTAAATTTAAAATTGAGAGAAAGTGTGAAGAAACGGGCAATGAGTTTGAATTTAAATAGAGGTTAGGGGTGTAATGACATTGATGATATCCTCGGGAAGATCACCTTGAGCCACGCAGAGAGCCGTAACACAACCGATTTTCCTTGAAGAACACACCAATTCAAGTTCGACACATCATTTGGGCAATTAATGAGAAGATTTCATTCGAGATTCTCAGTAATTATTTATAACGGAAAAATTTCCCAATTAAACAAGGAATCTGACTCCAACCCCAACTCTACCTCTTGTGTTCAAGTCAGAGGGGACTCCGTTTAATAGTAAAATTTGGCTAGGGGTTAAATAGAAATTTTCCACTCTCCCAGCCCAAATCAAAGCCCAAAGATGACATTCATGAAATCCTAGATGTACCATGAAACCACCCGGCAGAAGCACGGAGGGATCACCGGGCTTCAGAACTATCACGAAAGAAGCTAGGCACGACTAGGTCGAGTCCCCACTTGAATACAGGAGTCTGGGCTTCTCGTGGCCACCAACCTGGGAAACTCGGTTCCTAGGGTCGGGCTCCTCAACCACCCCATGAAAGCCAAGGGGGGGTCGCCAAGCTCAAGAAACATTCGAAAGAAGCCCAACAAGCAAAGCAATCACCCTCCGGGTTAAGGCTTTTAGAGGACAAACTTAATTCATGGCCTGAACGAGAAGCCCACCAACCTCTCCAGGAGCCGATGTCCCCTCCACGATACGAGAAGGAAGAAGGCCTCTAAATGAATCAGATCCATGTTACCTCATAGGAATGACTTCTAGGGTGTCCAATCCAAGCCTCTGAAAACCAAAGCATAGATCTACCTCGCTCTAAGAAAACTACGAATGGCTAGCTCAACAACCTTCATGAAGAATTATGCCGTAAGTACGCATATGAATATATCTACGTAACAACCAGCATTTACACGCAAGTCAAGAGTTTGATTCCAAAAAGGAAGTAAACTTATCTTCATCAACAGTATCATCGTTTTCGCTATTTTACTCGGAGTGAACGACTTTCAAATAGAGGATCCCGCTTGATAAGGGGGGAATAAGTTCAGAGAATCAAGGAGGGAGATACACCCATTCAAATTGATTCGGTTGTACATAAATATACCTAAAAAGGAGAAGAGAAAGGGGTCGGGCCTAAATTCTGTGAACAGAACACGACCACCTTCATATCCACTATTCGACTAGGACGAAGTCACCACCTTCCTACGTTGTAGAGAGATAGTGAGTGTACGAGAGGGAATTCTGTATACCACGAGTAACCAATACTACATTCCCCACTTGCTATTGTTATACAAACATTCATTTTTATCTAAGCAGATTAGGTATCAAAGGTACCGACCCCAGCCACCACCTCCGTGGTAGTGGTAGTGGTCTCGAGGGTGTTAGTGGGAATTTGTCATCTTGAGTATATTTCCCGTATCGTGAAAGTGTTAACGGAAGATGACAAATTCCCACTAACACCCTCGAGACCACTACCACGAAGGTGGTGGCCGGGGTCAGTACCCTTGATACCTAACCTGCTTAGATAAAATGAATGTTTGTGTAACAATAGCAAGTGGGGACTGTAGTATTGGTTACTTGTGGTATACAGAATTCCTTCTCGTGCACTCACTATCTCTCTACAACGTAGAAAGGTGGTGACTTTGTGCTAGTTGAACAGTGGATATGACGGTGGCCATGTTTTGTTCACAGAATTTAGGCCTGACCCCTTTCTCTTTTTCTTTTTAGGTATATTTATATACGACCGAATCAATTTGAATGGGTGTATCTCTCACCTCCATTCTCTGAACTTATTCCCACATTATCAGGCGGGATCCTCTATTTGAAAGTCGTTGACTCCGAGTAAAATAGCGGAAACGATGATACTGTTGACGAAGATAAGTTTACTTCCTTTTTGGAATCAAACTCTTGACTTACGTGTAAATACTGGTTGTTAGGTAGATATATTCCTATGCGTACTTACGACATGATTCTTCATTGAGGTTGTTGAGCTAGCCATTAGTAGTTTTCGTAAAGCGAGGTAGATCTATGCTTTGGTTCCTTTTTCAGAGGCTTGAAATTGACACCTTAGAAGTCATTCCTATGAGGTAACATGGATCTGATTCATTTAGAGGCATTCTTCCTTCTCGTATCGTGGAGGGGACAACGGGCTCCTGGAGAGGTTGGTGGGCTTCTCGTTCAGGCCATGAATTAAGTTTGACCTCTAAAAGCCTTAACACGGAAGGGGCTTGCTTTGCTTTGCTTGTTGGGCTTTTTTCGAATGTTTCTTGAGATTGGTGACCCCCATGGCTTTCACGGGGTGGTTAAGGAGCCCGACCCTGGAACCAAGGTTCCCAGGTAGGTGGCCTCGAGAAGCCCGGACTCCAGTGTTCACGTGGGGGCTAAACATGGTCATGCCTAGCTTCTTCCCTGGTAGTTCTGAAGCCCGACGATCCTTCCGTGCTTATGCGGGGTAGTTTTATGGTACGTCCGGGGTTTCCTGAATGTCAACTTTGGGCTTCGATTTGGACTGGGAGAGTGGAAAATTTCTCTTTGACCCTAGCCAAATTTTACTATTAACAATAATAAAATATGGTTTCAAGCTTGTTTTAGGGAATTGAAGAAGGATCAACTTCTGGTTTTAATTGGGAGGGGAGGATATGCCATTGAAAGATGAATTTTCTAGAATTTTCACGTTGGCTTCTAGGAAGATGGGCTTGGTCACTGACTTTGGAAAATAGCAGGGTCAAGTGTGGGATTGGGAGGTAACCATGATGAGGCCTCTTTTTGACTGGGAAAAGATTCTGTGGCTGGCTTTTGTTTGCATGATTGAGCAATATGTACCACGTGCAATAATATCATATGCTCTTGTTTGGAATTATTGCTCTAATGGGCACTTTTCTATCGGTTCTTTTACAAAGTGTTTGGAGGACATGACTACAGATAGGGGTGGGCGTTGATTTGACCGATAGAACCGATAAAAAGCCGATAAAATTCGGTTTTTAAAAAGTGATCCGATCCAATTAAATTGACATTTGCCAACCGATAAAAAACCAACAGAATTGGACCGGTTGGTTCGATTTGATTTTTTTGGTTTTGGGCCTAATGGGCCAAAATTCAAAATTTCATTTATTACATATTTAGTTCATTTTTTTGAATCCATTGGGCCAAATTTATTTATATCACAATAAAAACATATTAAAAAACTACAAATCCAATACAAACCAGTAAACACATTTCAAAATACATGTCAGTCAAATTTTTAGTTGATAGCTAATACAATAGTCAATACCAAACAAAGTCAAATTACATTTTAAAATCCAATAAAATATACCTAATAATTAAAGAGTGAAGAGTGGAAGTTAGAATTAGTTTTTTTTTTAATTTATAGTCGGGTACCGGTTCAGTTATCCTGTTTTTGGAACTAAACCGGACAAAAACCAATCCAACCGGTTTTTTAAAATTATAACCGAACCCAACCGATCACCCAATCAAAACCTGTAAAAAACCAATTGGACTGGTTTGATCAACTGGTTCGGTTCAGTTCATTGGTTTTTTTCCCACCCCTAACTACAGATGGTTTGATAGAGTATAATGTGATTTGGCAAGGAATTTGCCCTCATAAGATTGAATTTTTTACTTTGCAATACTTTTTATTGTTGTTGACGGGAAATTTGCTTGAGATGAGTAGTAATAACTGTAAATGAGAGCTTTATTATTAATATATCACTTTAAGATACAAATAACTCTCTTATTTGCTCACAATCTCTTGGAGGTGTAAGGTGGTGGCAACTCGATGCCTGTCGAATAGTGGAGATGAAGGTGACCGTGTTCTGAAATCAGAATTTAAGCCCTCCTTCTATGTGTATATCTGTTGTTTTTTTTATCTTCTTTGTCTCTGTCCTTTGCTTCACATATATATATATATATATATCTTCCAAGTAGGTTTTTTTAGTTTGCGAATACTCTACTGTAATCTCATGAATCCATTCCCTACTTATCGGGCGGGATTTGTTATTTAAATTTGAATTGTTTCCGGATTCAATGATATCGTTGACGAAGATAAGTTTGTTCCCGTATTTGAATTTAAACTCTTGACGTGCATGTAGATATCACGTGGAGATGATTCAGTGTGCACTCGTGCCATCGATCTTCATGGAGGTCAACCTGTCAGCTGCCCGTTGCCCCGTAGAGTGAGGTGGATCCATGCTCTGGATCTATTTTTAGAAGCTTAAGATGGATTTTCCCTGACCTGTTGGGGCTTGGGATGCTCTTGTAGACCTCTCCGGGAGGTAGCTGGGGCAGTGTATATCCATGTGTGATTCTTCCCTTACACCCAGAAAGGACAGCGGGCTTCTAGAGAGGTTGGCGGGCTTCTTTCGAATGTCCCTTGAGCTTGAAGACTTCCCTTGGCATTTACTGGGTGGTTGTGGAGCTCGACCTTTGAGCCGAGACTCCCCGATAGATGGCGTAGAGAAGCCCGGGCTCCAGTACTCCTGTGGGGGCTCGTGCCGATCGCTTCTGGCTTGTCTTTTGGTAATTTTGAAGCCGAACCGGCCTTTCATGCTTTTACGGGGTGGCTTTAAGGTCTTACCGGGCTTTTCTCATTAATTACCCAACATTTTGAATTTGAAACTGAGTGTTATTCGAAGAAAAACGGATGTAATACGACCGTGAGCTTCCCAAGGATATCGCCCATAGACCTCTATTTAACCCCGGTCTGTCCGTTACCTTCTTCATACTTCCTCAAATCTCAAGTTTTCAAATTTCTTATTCCCCGTTTTCTCTACCGAAATCTTCCACTTGCTTTCTCACCTCTCTTTCTCATCAAAGTCGACTTCCACGGATAATGTTGATGCCTTGGTGGAGGGCTCCGGGGGACCTAACCGAGCTCCTCTTAAGCGGGTGCTAGGGATTTCAAGCGACGATGAATCTTTCCCTTCCGCCAGCGCCATTGTTCAAATAGGAATGCTTCTATAGGCTCTGGCTTCTTGAATCTGCCTGACAACCCTCTGAACTTAGTCAATGAAGACTCTGACGTCAGAGAGAGATTAGATGAGGTCGAGAGGGCTCAAATCACGATGGCGGAGCATCCTCCAGTGATAACTCTTCCTTTTGAACCCAAGGTCATCCCCTACTCTACTGTCGACCCTCAGTCCATCGACCGTCTACGGGACAAGTATGGTATTCCTGATACCGTTTCTCGAACCGTCCCCCATCAGAACTACGATGCTTTTAGCCCACCTAAAGGTGTGCTTCCTATCCATGTCACGGCTTTTGAGAGCGGGGTACGACTTCCTCTCCACCCTACCCTACGACCGGCTCTCAATGCCCATCAGTTGGCTCCAGTTCAACTGACGCCCGACTTTTGGAGATATCTAATCGGCTTCCTGGTATTATGGAGGGAGCAATACGAGCCGAGCGGTGTCACCAGGGAGCCCAGGGCTGAGAAGCTCACCTTCTTTTTCAAGATCGGCAGCCTGGTAGGAGTCCCTCGAGGCCAATTATATGCCAAGGCTAAGAATAGGCTCAATTTTATCATCCCCAGGGTTTCAAAGAAGGACCCCGCTTGGAAAAAAGAATGAGATCAGGAGGGCTTCCAGGCTTTCAAGCTCAATTCCTTCTTGGGGGTGGTAGCCCGACCAAGGCATCATGAGCGCTATCCAGCTATTTCCTGGTCTGGATGGCAACTATGCTCTTACACTCAGATCTTTCTTGGGGGTGGTAGCCCGACCAAGGCACCAGGAGCGCTATCTAGCTATTTTCTGATCTGGATGGCAACTATGCTCTTACACTCAGATCCTTCTTGGGGGTGGTAGCCTGACCAAGGCACCAGGAGCGCTATCTAGCTATTTCCTGATCCGGATGGCAACTATGCTCTTACACTCAGATTTTTCTTGGGGGTGGTAGCACGACCTAGGCATCAAGAGCGCTATCTAGCTATTTCCTGGTCTCAAGATCTGGATGGCAACTATGCTCTTACACTCAAACCCTTCTTAGCGGGGGGTGGTGCCCGGCCGAGGCATCAGGAGCAGCGAGGGGGCTTTCATGGCTTACCCCTGGTCTTGAGGCGATAATGTAGAAACTTTCCATGTAGACCCTTTCCATGTAGACCCAAATAGTTGAAGAAAGAGTAAACAGGAAAAGGCAAGCTTGATTGATATGGAAGATGGAGTACAATACTGTCAGAAGAAAAAATAAAAGAAGCTAGTCGGAGGTTGCCTGCTCCTGAGTCCCCTGTTCAAGGGTAGAATTTCCTTAGGTGATCCGCATTCCAGGTATGGTCGATGAGTCGGCCATCCATATCCTCGAGCTTGTATGCCTCGTTACGGATCACCATCTTTATTAGGTAGGGTTCTTTCCAGTTGGGCCCTAGGACCCTGTCTGACCGCTTCTTGGTGTTCAACGTCACTTTCCGGAGGACCAAATCCCTTTCTTTAAAGCTTCGGGTTTTAACCCTCTTGTTGAAGTACCTGGCAATCCTGCCTTGGTAGATTGATACCTTTTCTGCTATTCGATCTTGTTTTTCCTCCAAGAGGTCCAAACTAGCTTGGAGCATGCTTTCATTGCTTCCAGGTTCAAACCATTGGATTCTAGAAGAGGTCAAGTTGTGCTCTATTGGTAGGACTGCTTCAACCCTGAAGGCCAGCGAGTAGGGTGTTTCCCCGGTAGCTATTCTCCTTGTAGTGCGGTAAGCCCAGAGGACCTCGGGAAGCTCTTCTACCCATCTGACTTTCTTTTATTGTAGCTTTTTCTTCAACAACTTCTTGATGGTTTTGTTAGTGGATTCCACCAGACCATTGGCCTGAGGGTGGGCTACCGAAGCAAACCGAAGGTCGTTTCCAAACCTTGACAGAAATTTTTGAATCGAGCATTGTCGAACTATTTTTTGAGGTCGGTTATGATGACTAGAGGGGTTTCAAACCTGTAAACTACATTAGTCTTGATGAACCTTGTTGTGTTTTCTTCCGATATCTGGGAGAGTGGTCCGGTTTCAACCCATCCTGTGAAGTAGTCAATTGCTACGAAAGCATGTTTGGCCTGTCCTGGAGCTGTATGAAGCGGTCCAATCAAATCGACCCCCCATATATCAAAGGGGTATAGCGAGCTAGGGGACGATAAACACTCTGGAGAGAGGTGACTCAAGTTTATGGCCTTCTGGTATGCCTCACAAGTTTGCACCTAGTTCTTAGCATCTTGATGGATGGTCGGCCAGTAATACCCCGTGCGGAGAACCTGATATGCCAAGGCTTCTCCACCAATATGGTTCCCATATTCCCTAGAATGGACTTCTCTCAGAGCACACATGGCATCTTCAGGGTGTATACATCGGAGCAGGGGGAGGGATTTTCCCCTTCGGTATAAATGCCCATCCACCACACAATACCAGACCGAGAGCCTTTTAACCCTCCTAGTTTGGTCAGGCTCTCCAGGGAGTTTCCCGACCTGTAGATATTCTGTTATTGGATCCATCCAGCATGGCTGTCAATCCAAGGTATAAGCTTCATTACCAATCATAATGCTAGGTAGGGGGATTACTTGAAGAGGGACCCCGTGAAGTAGGGCCTGGCCACCATAGGCAGCTATCTTGGCTAGAACGTCAGCCCGATGATTCAGGTGTTGAGGTATCTGATCGATTCTAAATCCCCTGAATTTGGTCCTGAGTTGTTGCACCAGTTTCAGGTAAGCCATCATGTTATCCCCTTTGGCCTGATAATCCCTGAAAACTTGGTTGACCACGAGTGAAGAGTCATTCTGGATACTCAGATAATCAACCCCGAGCTCTATGGCAGCTTTTATCCCAGCTAGCAGGGCTTCATACTCCGCTTCATTGTTCATAGCTTTAAATTCGAACCTGAAACAATGGCAGCACTCAGTTTCCTCTGGGTCGATGAGGACTATGCCCGCTCCTCCCCCGGACTGCCCGAAAGCTCAGTCAGTGTAGAAAGTCCATAACTCCCAGCCCTCTGGCCAGTTATCAGATTCCGTAATCTTCTCAAGGGTGACATCTGTTACCACGGGGTTTGCCTGATCTGAAGGTATTGAGAGCTCGGCTACGAAGTCCGCTAATTCTTGAGCTTTTATAGTGGTCCTAGGCTTGTACTTCAAATCAAACTGGGTAAGCTCTAGAGCCCATAGAACCAGCCTTCCAGATACATCCGGCCTTTGTAAGAACTGACGGAGGGGTTGGTCCGTCACTACTGCTATTGAATGAGCATGAAAGTAAGGACGAAGTTTCGTTACCCAGGTCACCAAGGTATAAGCGAGCTTCTCCAGCAGAGTATAGTTCTTTTCGGGCTTGGTTAGAGCCTAACTCACATAGTAGATAGGTCGATGGATCCTATCCCGGCATTCTTTGACCAAGGCCCCACTCACAGCTGTTTCTAAAACTGCCAAGTATATTTAGAGCTCTTCTCAAGGGTTTGGCTTGACCAGCAATAGAGGGCTTGTTAGGTATCTTTTCAAAGCTTGGAAAGCCTGCTCGCTCTCCTGATCCCACTTCATGTTTCTTCCCTACTTGATAGCTTTGAAGAATGGTAGGCACTTATCGGTAGAACAAGAAATGAACCTGTTGAGCGCTGCTATCTTTCCGATCAAGACTTGAACCTGCTTAAGAGATGTGGGAGATTCCAGATCCAAGATAGCCATGATTTTTTCCGGGTTAGCCTCTATGCCTCTCTCATGGACCATGAAGCCCAGAAACTTCCCCGCAGTTACACCAAAAGAGCATTTGGAAGAGTTTAACCTCATTTGGTTTTTCCTTAGGATCATGAAGGTCCTACGAAGGTAGTCCAAGTGGCCTTCCGAGGTCGAAGATTTGGTGATCATATCGTTGATATACACCTCCATTGATCTTCCAATTTCGGGCTTGAACAAACGGTTGACTAACCGCTGGTAAGTAGCTCCAGCATTTTTAAGCATGAAAGGCATCATCTTATAGCAATATAAGCCTTGGGCGGTGATGAAGCTGGTCTTTTCTTAGTCCGCGGGATGCATCATAATCTGATTGTAGCCGAAAAACGCATCCATGAAGCTCAAGAGCTTGTTCCCAGAGGTGGAATCGACCAATTGATCAATTTTTGGCAGAGGAAAACTGTCCTTCGGGCATGCCCGGCTGAGGTCGGTGTATTCCACGCACATGCGCCACTTCCCATTTTCCTTTGTGACCATGACCATGTTGGCAAGCCATTCGGGGTAGCGGGCTTCTTGAATGAAGCCTACCTGGGTGAGTTTATCCACATTTTCTTGAACCGCCATATTTCTTTCAGTGTTGAAGTGGCACCTTTTCTGTTGACGGGCTTGAAGGTCGAATCCATCGCCAGTCGATGTGCAGCTAATGTCATCGGAATCCCCGGCATCTCCATATGACTCCAAACGAAAATATAGTTGAATTCCGTGAAGAGCCTAATCAAGCCCTCTTTCATTCTTGGCTCAAGGGTAGCTCCGATCTTGACGACCTTCGAGGGATTGCTTAGTCGAATAGGAATCTCCTCTAACTTGTCGACCGGGTGGCCGCTGGCCCATTCCATTCTCTGTTCTTCCACATCGGGTGCCACAAGGCCTTCCTCAGGACAATCGGTGGAGCCTGCGTCTTCCATGTTTAGTGCCGGGGTTATCCCGCATTGGATAGTCGTTACTTGAGCGAGCTGTTTAGCTAGAGCTTCTGGGTTAGCTGACACTGTGTAACATTTCCTAGCTGCTTGCTGATCTCCCTGAACCTCTCCCACCTTATCTTCTACCGGGAACTTCAAGACATTGTGGTAAATAGAAAGGACCCCCTTTAGAGATGATAGGAATAACCTCCCTAATATTGTGTTGTAGGCTGATGGGGTATCCACCATTACGAAGTCGGTCATGATGTTTTACTGGAGAGGTGCGGCACCAATGATCACTGGTAGGATTTTTAACCCCACGAGTGTGATGGAGTCCCCAGTAAAACTGTATAATGGAGTAGTGCAACTGTTGTAGCACCATTGCTTCAATTTTAGTTTTTCCAAAGTGTCTTTGAACAAAACGTCTGCACTGCTACCTGTGTCGACGAGCACGCGGTGCACCATGAAATTGGCAATTTGTACTGTAATGACCATGGGGTCATCATGTGGTTGCACGGTGTTAAAGCCATCTGCTTCGATGAAGATGATCTGAGATAGCCGGGAGGGGTTAGTCTGTCTCTGGTCGACCTTGAAGATATCCCGCCCCTCGTTCGTACGAGGGACCTTCCTTTCATGGTTTTTCCTGGAATTGTTGGAAGTGTCGGCCAGAGTGGGACCTCCGCTGAAAGTGTATATCACCTGAATCTGTTGCATCAGGTCAGCATGCTCTCCCTTTATCTTTTCAGCTTGTTCCCGGATCTCGGCTTGCACTTCCCTTCCAGTTTGAATGTTCTCCCTGACTTGTTATAAGAACTCTATCAAGAATCCTCCCCTTATCAAAGCCTCATAGGAGCAGGCTTCTGTAACAAACCCTTATCCCGAATGGCGAGGTAGACTGTTTCTCGAGATGCATTCAAGGGAGTGTAATGGTCGTACCCTCTCTCATCGCAGGCTATAGGGGCCACTGTCTTAAGAGGTGGTAAAGCTTGAGAAGGAGCCCGTTTGTCGGGATACCTTTCTGATCTGGGCTGAGAAAGAGGGAAACCGTATATTGACTTATTAGGGGGTTTGTTCCGGCCTTTCTGATCTTGCTCAGGTCTGGGAGCTTCATTCTTTTGTCACTTTTCGGCTCTCATGCTGTCATGCTCCATATTGACCTTGAGCTGTTCGTTGACCTCGATCTGTTCCAGAGCCCAATCATAGGCTTCCTATTAGGTTTTCGGAGGTTTCTTGGCAAAAGACTGGAATAATTTTCCTGCCCACAAGTTTCTTCTGAAGTTGGTAAGGGTTTCTCTCTCGGTGAAGACCCCCATCTGGATGACTTCCTTATGGAACCGCTCGACATAAGCCCGGAGAGTTTCCCCTCTTTCCTGGATCACGTATTGTAGATGAATCGGGTCCTTCAGTCAGGGCTTAATCCCCTGGAACTGTGAGCAGAAGTCAGTTGATAATTCGATGAAGGAATCTACTCTACCGGCGGGTAGTTTCTTAAACCATGTCTTAGCATAATCCGTGAGTGTAGTGGGAGCATTCGACACATAGCGGCTCTGGTATTGTTCTGGACCTCCATCTGTTGAACGAAGCTCTCTAAGTGGCTCAGCGGATCTTCAGTTCCGGAGAACCTGTCAGCTGTCATTTTGAACTTAGATGGAAGCTCTGCCTCCCGGGTCCTTCTGGTGAAGGGGGCATTTATTTCACTTAGAGGATCTTTTTTATCCTCCTTGTACTTCCCCTTCTTCATCAATTGGACCTCTTTCTGTTGCTCTGCCAACTGGTCCCTTAGTTGCTTGCTTTCGGACTTCCTTAAGTCGATCTCTGATTCCTCACCGTCAGATCCCTCTGATGAACTGGTGACCTCTACCAGGTTTCTTTTTTGTCGGGGACTTGCTCGGGACATGGCTCACTTTCTTCTTCTCTACCCCGGGCTTCCCTTCTTGTAGTCGTTGGGTGGATGAGCTCTTCCCGTCCCCGGGAAAAGACATATGCCGCGGATCTGACTTGTCATGGTTGATAGCGTGGCAGCGTTTTGGGAACATGGGGCATGGGCCCTAGCCTATCTTGGATCGAGGTCGGGAGCCCCGTTTTGTTACGAGTTGATTCCCGAAGGACAAGCCCCGAGCGATCAAAGGCGGGTTGCCTAGCCCCGGGACTGCTTGATTCCCCCTGATTACAAAGACCCGTTTGTTGGATAACGATACCCTCAGCGAGTAGTCGAAGGCGGACGTTCTCTACAAAGGCCACCGCTTGTTGGTCAAGCTTGACCTGGCTCCTCAGAGGGGGATCTAGAGCCCGCATAGTAGCTGGCTGGATGGGAATCTGGCTATGGAGCCTTGATTTTTTCCTTTTCCTCTGAACCTTTCGTGTCGATGTAGCAGAAGGTTGTCCCGAGGTGCCCTGCTGGTCTTGTGAGGAGCAGAGCTTCATGATGACTTTGAAATAAAGAACTTTTTAAATGTAAAAAGATCGTGGTGTGAGAGGTTTCCCATAGACGGCGCCAAAAAGTGTTGACGGGAAATTTGCTCGAGATGAGAAATTTATGTTAACACCCTCGAGACCACTACCACGAAAGCGGTGGTCGGGGTCGGTACCGTTGGTTCCCTACTTGTTTAAAAGAGAGACGAGTGGTAATAACAGTAAATGGGAGCTTTATTATTAATATATCACTTTAAGATACAAATAACTCTCTTATTTGCTCACAATCTCTCGGAGGTGTATGGTGGTGGCAACTCGATGCCTGTCGAATAGGGGAGATGAAGGTGACCGTGTTCTGAAATCAGAATTTAAGCCCTCCTTCTACGTGTAAAGTTGTTGTTTTTTTTATCTTCTTTGTCTCTGTCCTTGGCTTCACATATATATATCTTCCAAGTAGGGTTTTTTAGTTTGCGAATACTCTACTGTAATCTCATGAATCTGTTCCCTCCTTATCGGGCGGGGTTTGTTATTTAAATTTGAATTGTTTCCGGATTCGATGATATCGTTGACGAAGATAAATTTGTTCCCTTATTTGAATTTAAACTCTTGACGTGCATGTAGATATCATATGGAGATGATCCTGTGTGCACTCGTGCCATCGATCTTCATGGAGGTCAACCTGCCAACTGCCCGTTGCCCCGTAGAGTGAGGTGGATCCATGATCTGGCTCTGTTCTTAGAAACTTAAGATGGATTTTCCCTGACCTGTGGGGGCTTGGGATGCTCTTGTAGACCTCTCCAGAAGGTAGATGGGGCAGTGTAGATCCAGACGTGATTCTTCCCTTATGCCCAGAAAGGACAGCGGGCTTCTGGAGAGGTTGACGAACTTTTTTTGAATGTCCCTTGAGCTTGAAGACTTCCCCTGGCATTTACTGGGCGGTTGTGGAGCTCGACCTTTGAGCCGAGGTTCCCCGATAGATGGCGTAGAGAAGCCCGGGCTACAGTACTCCTGTGGGGGCTCGTCTCGGTCGCGTCTGGCTTGTCTTCTGGTAACTTTGAAACCGAACCGGCCTTCCCTGCTTTTACGGGGGGGCTTTAAGGTCTTACCGGGCTTCATGATTGTCGATTGAGGCTGGACAATTTCTCTTTGACCCCTGGCCAAATTTCCCTATTAACAATTGTTAATTATATAATATTATTCATAATTTATATAATAATTAAATAATGGCTATGTTTAATATTTTCGTATGTAAATATTTTTTTTTTAACAATACAAAAAAAAAAGACTTTTGGGTTCAAAATTAAATCGATGAAACTTCCCAAAAAAACCTTCTTTTTTTGTGGTGTGGTGGGGTGGGGGTTGAGGGTTTAATCGGTTTGACAAATCATATTGATTTGGTTTGGGTTGAAATAGAGTCAAACCGATACATATTTATTTGGTTTAACATTGATTTTCAACTCAAACTAAACTGATAATGCATGCACACCCCTATTTTAAATTTGCTAAAGGCAAAAAAAGATGGTAAAAGAAAATGAAAAACTATGTAATGGTTTGTGTTTAGTTATTCGGTTTGATAAAGAGTGATGATATTTATACCCCTTTAAAATTGTATGTGCACTTCAAATAAGTATACTTTTAGAATTTAATCATTACCCTTAAAATAAAATTATAAAATGATTAATTTAAAATACATCTTGTATATAATATTAATAAAATTTATAATAATTAGTTACACAAATATAAAATTTATAAAAATTCATGAGACTCACTATTTTAACCAATATTTTAATTAGTTACACAAATATAAAAATCACAACATCTTTCAATTAAAATATGATTGATTTATTAATTAAAACTTAAATAGTGATTATTTATAATTATAAATATTAAATGACTATTATAAAATTATTAAGGAGAGACAATCATTAAACAAAAAAAATTAAACAAGCTAAAATCAATTAGATGCATGGGCTGGTGGAAGTTCAAGTGTTCATCAGCTTTCAAAATCTCCATAATAATCCTAATGCACTTTCAAAATCCTCGGAATGAAATACC
Source organism: Dipteronia dyeriana (assembly GCA_032871835.1). Lineage (NCBI taxonomy): Eukaryota > Viridiplantae > Streptophyta > Magnoliopsida > Sapindales > Sapindaceae > Dipteronia > Dipteronia dyeriana. The sequence goes on along the minus strand of CM065295.1, from coordinate 95,677,908 downwards.
AATGCACAGACGTTATTCAATTGCATTTCGTGTCACATAGAGTGATAGAGGCTTCCTAGTCTTCACGTAATCATATGGTAGTTTATATGGAGATTCCGAACCAAAAGGATATTATCAGATTTTAAAGTTAAAATGAAAAAAAAAGGAAGAAAAGAAGAGGCACCTCCTCCATCTCAAATTCAGTGGTTTTAGATTTCGGGGTGATGACCATGAGAGGTGTGGCTCCTCCACACTTTTCTTTTTTCGTTTTAAAATTTTATTTTAATTATTTTATTATCTATTAATTTATAATATATTTTTTCAAAAAAAAAAAAAAACAAGAGAAAGACTATATTTACTTATTTAGTAATAAGTGGGATATGCTTACTTGTAATAATATTTTAAGGGTATACAAACAAAAAGAATATAGATACAAGTCTTAAAGGTATAAATATCCCCATTCTTTGGTAAAACACAATCAACAAACCAACTTACTTTTTAAAAAAACAAATCAATCCAAACCAATAGGGCTATTTTTAAGTAACCAAATGAGTTTATTTTATTTAACCAAACAGAACCAACTCACTTAAATTAGTTTGGTTTAGATGGATTGATCATTTTTCACGGTTTGGATGCTTACTCCTACCGGTGAATAACTCAGCGGAAGGTGTTTAAGAGGCATATGTTGAATGGTTTAACAACAATGTAGGGCACATCTTAGTCCCTATAAATTCGGTAACCTCAGGGGAGGAAAATTTGGAAATTCAAGATATTACTTTTAATGAGGATAATTCTACATGGAAAGTCAACTGAAAAGAAGGATAATTTGGCCATTCATAATATTGTTATTAATGTGATAATTTCAAAAGTTAGATTGAAAGTGGAAAGTCTGAAGGGGAGAAAATTTTGGCAATATTTAAAATATTGCTATTAATGAGGATAATTCCGTTCCTAATTGTGAAGATTTTACTAATATTAATAATGACAATAATACCCCTGTGAATCAAGTCCTTGAATCTTCGTTTCCAACAGTCACTCAAACTTCTGAAATCTAACAAATTCTAAATGGTGAAGTTATCATCCTTGAAGAAGAACATTATATTTATGCTCCAGATTATTTTACTCAGGAGCAGATAGATCTCATTCTACAACAAGAGATTGAGAATTTATCAAATGAAGATAACTGAATTCCTGTGGTGGTAAAATCGAAAAGGGAAGTAAAGCCACATTTTTAGATTTCATACTCCATGTTCAATTTAAAAAAATCTTTTAATAATTGTTTAATATTGTTTAATTTATCACGATTATGGATTATGTATGGCCATACGTACATGGCAGAGGGTGAATTGATCCCATGCAAATGCAAGCCATCAGCTCCCCACAAAATCACCAACCCTCTTTTATATCTATCTATTTATTAATTTTTCTTTTTAACGGTAAATTTTATTAGGTAAGCGGTAAAACCGTAGTAAATAGACCAGGTCAAACACAATACCAAATTACCAACACGACAAAAGTGCCACAACCGTCCGGATCAAAAACGCAACACAAAGTGAAACAAACCAACAATCAATCTAAATGAATATGAATTAAAATTATAAAACAAGATAAAAAAATATAAAGAAATTCTAAATTAATTAAATTATTAAATAAAGAAATTCTTTTTTCTAAATTATTAGATTACATATTATGTATTATAACTTTCTTTTTTAAATCTGTTATTACCATATTAAACACTCTCTCTTAATTATTTCGCTCTCTCTATTTTTTCTTTTTAAAAAAAACACACTTTCTCCAATCTCTGATTAATAGTTAAAGAAAAAAAAACCTATGAATATTTTGGTTTTTTACTAACAGTAATATATAATAATAATAATAATAATAATAGTAATAGTAATAGTAATAATAATAATAATAATAATAAGTCAATTTTTTTTAAAGATATATGAAACCTTGATTTATTACAATTAGATTCAAATATATTCAGAATTTCTATGATTAATGAAAGAATTAAAGTTCTCATTGCAATCACATACCTACGAAGTAAAAAAAATCATTTTTATAATTTCATTTAGAAAAAAAACTTGAGTTTTAAAATATATATATATATATATATATATACGATTCCTAAAAATCAAATTTATTCACTTTTTTTTTAACGGTTAAATTTATTCAAAGAGGAAAGATAACAACAACAAAACTGGCAAACCAACCAAGACTAGCTGAGGTAAAGCACCCAGAAAAACAGAGGCACCACAACCTACTAAACCCAAACAAAACAACAAAGGGAACCAAGGAACACAAAGAAGAAAAAAATGCCAAACACAACACAACCAGGAAACCATCAAACATCAATCCTCCAGTCTTCAATATCTGACTCTGCCGAACACACCCTTTTAGCTAAGCTATCCGCGAACGAATTAGTATTTCTAGAAATGAAAACTACTGATATATTCGGAGACTCCACCATTTTATCTCTAATGTCGAGAATAGCATCGATGTTGTACGTCTAAATTTCTTATACCATCACTGTGAACCCAAGAGAACGTTTTTGAGTCACTGATTATCACGATCTCCTTGCTCGATAGCTCTAACCTTGAGGCACACAAGCAACATGCTCTCTGAATTGTAAGGATCTTAGCTGAATTGAACTTTTGAAAACCCACATAACAATAAAAAAAAGAGCACAATACTGTGCCATTTGTGTTCCTTAGAACACCATCAATACCCGCTGCCCCAAGACAACCTCTCGTTGTGCCATCTGTTGGAAATTTTGTGATTAACTCTCAATTTGAGAGCAAAAATTGAGTATGATAAATTCCATAAAATTGAAAGATTAAAATGGATTCAAATTCTACTCCGTGAAAACTTCGAAATGGTATACTCAAATTTACAAAATGATTAATGGGTGAATGAGAAATTGTGTCTCAAAGTGAACCCATTGTGTAGGGATTAAAGTGAATCTCACATTGCTAGGGAAATCATTTATAAGTAGTTTATAAGTGAATGTGTGATATGAGCTATCAATATGTGTGGCATAGAGGATCTTTCTCTTGTGCGCAAGAGGGAGAGTAAATCATGGACCCCGAACCTTCGAATGCACGACTCGTGTGTGGGCGCGATCTGCGGACACGAATGCACTCCGATTGGACCGTGAGAGTCCAGTTGACCTTTTGCCACTTCCCTAAGTCAACGTTTTTTATTGTGATGAATAAGGAAAGCTTTAATTCTTTGGATTCTAATTTCTTACTTGATCACTAAGAATATAGAATCGGTTTTAATTAGAAGTAAATCTCTTTGGAGAATATTATCTAATTAAATTATTTCCTTATTAAAGCAAAAACGTAATTTTCCAAAATAATCCCGAATTAATCCTAAATCCTTAGTGTTTCGGTTTGGGTGTAAAATAGCACTAATATTCTGTTCGAAATACACTAGAAAAAAAACATACAGTTTTCTTTTGAGCAGCCGAATTCTTTTCCTCTTTGGTTTTCTTGGTAAGTTCAAAATCGGTTTGAGTTCGCTGGTAGTTGATAGTGCTTAGGCCTACCACTGTTGAACCGTTGTATCCTGAGAGACACTCACCTAATACACATACGGTGTTGTCCGGCGAAATTGTCTTAAGGACACCGTGTGAAACACGGGCCTCGGTTCAAACTCTCTTTTTCTAATGTGATTTTCTTGTGCTGTTACTTTCTGTTTTTCTTGATACCATCCAGGTTTGATTGCAAATTATGATTTACAATCTTAAGACAATTTTTCTTCAAATTATTTTTCAAACAATGTTTTCTTCTTCAAACTTTCTGGTATCAGAGTTCTGGTTTAGAATGTAACATACTGAAAAAAAAATCATTGATTCAGTTTTTAACTTTGGTAATCGGGTTCCTTTGGAACACTGATTCAATTTGGAAATCGGGTTCTTTGGAACACTGATTTCAATTATATATATATATATATATATATATATATATATATATATATATATATATACATTACATGTGGAAATCGGGTTCTTTGGAACACTGATTTCAATTTTGAAAAATATCATTAAGCTATGCAACTTGGTTATATTATTAGACACTGATTTCAAAATCGATTGTGATTTCAATTGGGTAATCGGGTCTGTAATATCAGACACTGATTGTGATTTCCATCGTGAAATCTGATTTGATATCAACTGATATCTGTGCTATTATTTCTATGATACTAAAACGATTTTGTTTTTGTTTCAGATATTATGGCAAACAAATCGAATGTGAACACCAATTTTCCACTACAGACTCCGGAAGTTAATCCAAATATGGGATTTAATACTTCGGCTGTGAACTCTGTGCTTGTGGGCTAGGTACCAGTAGTAGTACCTACTGTGGCCACAACGACTCCGGTCATCAACTCCTTCGTGAGAAATATGCCTAATCCGGTGATGAGCCAATATATGAGTCAAGGAAATGTTCCCAAAGCAAATCCCTACATGAATTCGGTACCTTTACCGATGAATCATATAGAGAAGCCTGATAAGTTCAGTGGACCGAATTTTAAACGATTGTAACAAAATATGTTGTTCTATCTGACCACACTGAACCTTGGCAGGTTCTTGACTGAAGATGCTCCTAAACCTAATAATGGTGAAGAGCGTGATGTTCAAGTATGGAATACTATTGATGCATGGAATCACTCGGATTTCCTGTGCCGTATTTACATACTGAACAGGCTGTCAGATTCGCTATATAGTGTTTATTCTTCAAAGAAAACAACCAAAGAACTTTAGGAATCGTTAGACTGCAAATACAAAACAGAGGACGCTGGTTCCAAGAAGTTTATTATGGGTCGGTTTCTTGATTACAAGATAGGGGGATTCCAAGACAGTTATGAGTCAAGTCCAAGAGCTACAGGTGATTCTGCATAAGATACATGCTGAAGGGATGATCCTGAGTGAAACTTTTCAGGTGGCTGCAATCATTGAGAAGCTTCCTCCTTCATAGAAAGAGTTTAAAAACTATCTCAAACAAAAGCGAAAGGAGATAAAGATCGAGGATCCAATTCTCAAGCTCCGTATTCAGAAAGATCATATGAAGTATGACAAGAAAGATGTCAATGCGCCTGAAAAGAAGATCAATGTGGTTGAACATGGGCAAAGTTCTAAACTAAATAAGAACTCGTCTGGGAAAGGATCCAAATTGGGTCCTAAGGGAGGAGTCTCTAGGAAGCCAAAATTCCAAGGGAAGTGCTTCAACTGTGACAAGCTGGGTCACAAATCTTCTAAGTGCAGGTTGCCAAAGAAGAAGAAGAACCATAAGCAAAACGTGGTTGCTGGGATCTCAAAAAATGTATCCGAGATCAATCTCTTTACAATTATGATAGAAGCAATGAGTGGTGGTTGGATACTTGGGCCACTCGTCATATATTCTCTGACAGGGAGATGTTCAATACATTTGAAGAAATGAAGAATGAAAAAAAGTTGTATATGGGCAACTCAGTCACATCTGACGTGAAGGGACGTGGGGCAAGTCATTCTTAAGATGACCTCTGGTATAACCCTGAGCTTGAACAATGTGTTGTATGTACCTGATATCCACAAGAACTTGGTGTCCGGTTCATTGCTCAATCAGCATGGGTTCAAGATGGTGATTGAATCAGACAAAGTGGTTTTAACCAAGCAAGGAACTTAATTGGGTAGGGGATATGTAACTGAAGGGCTGCTTAAGCTTAATGTATTTGTTGACAAAAGAACAATCAATAAAGATAATTCTTCAGTTTATTTGCTTGAGTCTTCCAATTTATGGCATGGTAGACTAAGACACGTTAATTATGATACTTTACGTAGATTAATTAACTTAAATCATATCCCCACATTCAATATTGATCCTAAACATAAGTGTGAAGTTTGCGTTGAAGCAAAACTAACAAGGTCATCATTTCAAACTATTGAAAGGAAATCTGAACCTCTTGATTTAATTCACACAGATATATGTGATTTAAAATTTGTACAAACAAGTGGCGGCAACAAATATTTCATTACATTTATAGATGATAGCACCAAATAATGCTATGTATATTTGTTGAAAAATAAGGATGAAGCTATAGAGAAGTAGCACCATTTGGTGAATTTTGTGCACAACACGGAATCATACATCAAACTACTGTACCATATTCCCCTCAACAAAACGGTATTGCAGAACGAAAGAATCGTACCTTGAAAGAGATGATGAATGCAATGCTGATAAGTTTTTGAGTGCCTCGAAACATGTGGGGTTATGCTATATTATCTAGCAATTACCTTTTAAACAAGGTACCCCGAAAGAAAGAAGACAAGACCCCATATGAACTATGGAAAGGAAACAAGTCTTCCTATAAATTCTTACGAATGTGGGGGTGTCTTGCCAAAGTAGCCGTACCTATACCTAAGAAGGTGAAAATAGGCCGAAAAACTATTGACAGCATTTTCATTGGATATGCACAAAACAGTAGTGCTCATCGATTCTTGGTCTATAAATCTGACATATCAGATATACACAAAAACATGATAATGGAATCTAGAAATGCAATGTTCTTTGAACATGTATTTCCATGTAAATCCAATGATGAAGCAAGTTCGTCAAAACGAACACATGCTGATAGTTGTGAGGACCAAGAACAAGGAAATGAAGTAGAGGATGAACCTAGACGTAGAAAAAGAGTTAGGACGGAAACATCTTTTGGTCCAGATTTTATGACCTATTTGCTAGAAGGTGAACCTCAAACTTTCAAAGAAGCGGTAAGCTCTTCAGAAGGACTCTTGTGGAAAGAGGCAATTAATAGCGAAATTGATTCCATCCTTCAAAATCATACTTGGGAATTAGTGGATCTTCCTCCGGGATGTAAACCGCTAGGATCCAAATGGATTTTCAAAAGAATGATGAAAACAGATGGATCCATTGATAAGTATAAAGCCAGACTTGTAATTAAAGGTTACAATCAACGAGAAGGCCTAGACCACTTTGATACATATTCTCCTGTGACGAGAATAACCTCTGTTAGAATGATACTTGCAATCGCAGCTTTGTGAAATCTTGAAGTACATCAAATGGATGTGAAAACGTCTTTCTTAAATGGAGATTTAGATGAAGAAATTTACATGGAACAACCCGAGGGTTTTTCTGCTCTAGGATAAGGAAGGAAAGTCTGTAAATTGGTGAAGTCTTTATATGGTTTAAAGCAAGCACCAAAACAATGGCATGAGAAATTTGACAATGCTATGATGTCAAATGGATTTAAGATCAACGAATGTGACAAATGTGTTTATGTCAAGGACACAAAAAAATGGCTATGTCATTGTATGCCTTTACGCTGATGACATGCTCATTGTTGGTAGTGATGATAAAATTGTGAAATCTACCAAGGATATGTTGAAATCAAGATTTGATATGAAAGATATGAGACCGGCTGATGTAATGTTGGGAATGAAAATCTCAAGGACATCTAACGGACTCATACTAAGTCAATCACACTATATTGACATCATTCTTGAGAAATTCAACAAAAATGATTCTGGAATTTCTAGAACACTAGTAGATACAAATCTACATCTATCCAAGAATAAGGGTGAGAGCATCTCTCAACTAGAATATTCTCGAGTGATAGAATGTCTGATGTACTTAACAAGTTGTACAAGACCAGACATAGCGAATGCAATCAGCAAATTAAGCAGATACACGAATAATCTAGGAACCGATCACTGGAAAAGAATAGTAAGTGTACTGAAGTACTTACGATTCACTCGTAATCATAGACTGCATTATATCAGATATCCAGCTATCCTAGAAGGATACACTGATGCTAACTGGATATCTGATATGAAGGATTCAAAATCCACTAGTGGGTATATGTTCACATTATGTGGTGTAGCAGTATCTTGGAAATCCTCCAAACAAACATGTATAGCCAGATCCACCATGGAATCTGAGTTTATAGCATTAGATAAATGTGGGGAAGAGGCTGAATGGCTACGTCGATTCTTAGAAGATATTCCAAGATAGCCAAAGCCTGTGCCGGTAATTTGCATTCACCGTGATAGTCAATCAGTAATAGGATGAGCACAGAGCAACATGTATAATGAGAAGTCTAGAGATATACGTCGAAGACATAATACCATTAGACAACTAATCTCAACTGGGGTTATCACTATTGACTATGTAAGGTCAAAAGATAACATTGTGGATTCGCTAACTAAAGGGTTAAACAAATAACTAGTTGAGAAATCATTGAGAGGAATGAGACTAAAGCCCAATAGATAAGAGGTCGATACAATGGACACCCAACCTAGTTGACTGGAGATCCCAAGATCTAGGTTCAATGAGACAACCAAGTTGTAAAACTCAGTTGGATCACTGTGGGGGGTTACCCTCAAGTTCATTCCTATGATGAAACAGTGACGCCCGTAGGGAAATGGTTAAACTATGTTTTTAATGATTCTTATGCGTCAAAATTCCTAGCTATGGAAATCCGAGCAGAGTAAAGTGGGTTACTCTTAATTAAGAAATCATCTATGTGAGAGAGAAGTGGGGCCGATTCTAAAAGAGAATAGTGAAGGGCTATATTCTCCATAGACTCTCACAGAACCAGGCGTATGTTCATGGCCAAAACGAACATAAAAATGAGAACCAAATCAGGTTGGGAAGATACCTGTGTAAGGTGTGTGATCGTTTACACAAAACGGCAGAACAGTTCAAGGATATCACATCTACTGATCAGTCAGTAAAGTAAGCATACCTTTTACAAGGGAAGGTTCAAAGGGTAACACCTACCTATCTTATGTAGGTTTCGACCGTTTGAACTTACCAAATATCTTCATTGTGTCTCCTAGGTCAATTTCATTCATACGGGGGATTGTTGGAAATTTTGTGATTAACTCTCAATTTGAGAGCAAAAATTGAGTATGATAAATTCCATAAAGTTGAAAGATTAAAATGGATTTGAATTCTCCTCCGTAAAAACTTCCAAATGGTATACTCAAATTCACAAAATGGTTAATGGGTGAATGAGAAATTGTGTCTCAAAGTGAACCCATCGTGTAGGGATTAAAGTGAATCCCACATTGCTTAGGGAAATCATTTATAAGTAGTTTATAAGTGAATGTGTGATATGAGCTATCAATATGTGTGGCATAGAGGCTCTCTCTCGGGCACGGGGGGGGGGGGGGGGGGGGGGGGGGGTGGGGTACAAATCATGGACCCCGAACCTTCGAATGCACGACTCGTGTGTGGGCGTGACCTGCGGACACAAATACCGCTCCGATTGGACCGTGAGAGTCCAATTGACCTTTTGCCACTTCCCTTAGTCAACGTTTATGATTCTGATGAATAAGGAAAGCTTTAATTGTTTGGATTCTAATTTCTTACTTGATCACTAAGAATACAGAATCGATTTTAATTAGAAGTAAATCTCTTTGGAGAATATTATATAATTAAATCATTTCCTTATTAAATCAAAAACGTAATTTTCTAATATAATCCCAAAATAATCCTAAAACCCTAGTGTTTCGGTTTGGGTATATAATAGCTCTAATATTCTGTTCGAAATACACTAGAAAAAAACATACAGTTTTCTTTTGAGCAGACGAATTCTTTTCTTCTCTGGTTTTCTTGGTAAGTTCAAACTCGGTTTGAGTTCGCTGGTAGTGGATAGTGCTTATGCCTACCACTGTTGAACCATTGTATCCTGGGAGACAATCGCCTAGTACATATACGGTGTTATCCGGTGAAATTGTCTTAAGGACACTGTGTGAGACACGGGCCTCAGTTCAAACTCTCTTTTTCTAACGTGATTTTCTAGTGCTGTTACTTTCTTTTTTCCTTGATAACAGCCAGATTTGACTGCAAACTAAGATTTACACCATCCACATTGAATTTTAGAGCGTTAAAGGCCGGTGGAATCCAAACTTCATCCTCAACAACTCTCATATTTGTGGTCTCCTTACAACGACCAGAAATGTCAAGAAGAATGGAAGTTATCAGCTTCGAAGAACCCTTACCATGGTGTTTGAACCACCAACCCACCCTGAAATTTACCAAGTCCTTTAGATGCTCTAACTCAACCTCTTTATCTTTAAAGACAAGTTGATTATGAGTTTCCCGAATGGACCACACGACAGCCAAGAACAGTGAACTTCACACTCTACGACTTCTCTTTGTTGGGTATATGTCACTCCAACTAACAAACTTGTCAATAATGGACCTGTTGGCATAGAAATTCACCCTTACCAACCCATACAAGCTGCCCACAAATTCCATGACCACGAGCAAGAGATAAAAAAGGTGATCAACGGACTCCTTTGCTGCATTACAAAATGGACAGTTCAAGCTTCCCGCCGACGAGAAACCAAACCTAAGAAAAACATCATTTACCATAACTCTTCCTTTTAGAATTTGCCAAACAAAAATCTCCACTTTAGGTGGACAAATACCTTACCAAAGAAGAGAGTTAACGGGAGATAATGTAAGAATTAAATAACATCAAAAACCATAAATAAATTCTAGATGCAAACATTCTAGAATAGAATATCAAAAAAAAAAACTTGGATTTACATCATGCCAGATTATTAAGGATTTTATGGATTTGTGAGATACCTGATCCATTCTGAATGATCGCCTACCATTGCCGAAGTACTACGACAATCGATCACGAACAAGTGGTTTGTGATCTTCCTCAACCAAATCACCTTACTTCCTCAATGGGACCGTCGTCTCTTTTCCAGATGGGGAGAAGAGACTCTGTGTTATGATTTGATGTATGAGGGACCATAACTGAAAGGGTCTTTATATATTGCCTAATTAGCATTTCCATGATCCCTTGATTAATTATTAAATCAATATCTACTCAATTAGTTCATATCAATTCAAGCAGTTTACAGACTTACCAAAATTAGACCACTTAATTTCAGCCCATTCAATTAAATAGCTAATATAATTGAATAAAAATATGTTTCCCATTTTATTATAGGAAACATGATTTTCCAACAATCTCCCACTTGGGCTACATATTATCCCTGTAACAATTACATCACAAAATTCCTTTAGCGCGCAGTATGCTAATTATCTTTAGATTTCTCCTTAAACAATCTGGTCAATTTCATATATTAACAATGGAATCACCACGGCTTTTATCACATTATAGTTGTGACTAAACCACGATGATCACCATACTAATACACTCAATGACAAAGATCGAATATGGACGACTAACATGGAAATTACATGCAATATGATCTCACACATGCCTATTTCCAATTGTTCCTTCTTCATTCTTTAGTGAGATCAATCCAAAGTCCTTAATGCAATGCAGACATTGTACATAGAAAACATAAGTAAGCTTAGAAATAGAATCATAACCATCAACTTTATTCTGTAGAAAACTAAACAATTTAATGTCTAAAGTAAAACATATAGAACATAAAAATGACTCCCACTAAACCAAGGTATTATTAGAAATAACACCCATATGAGCAGTGTGCTCATGAAAGACCTTAAACGTTAAGCCCTTGGTTAATGGGTCTGTTAGCATAGAATCTATTTCTATATGATCTATGAAAATCTGTCTATCCTGAACTCTCTCCTTAACAGCTAGAAACTTGATGTCGGTAAACTTTGACATCGTCGAGCTCCTGTTGTTGCTATAGTAAAGCACCACCGAGTTATTGTCACAGTAAATCTTCAATGGCCTGTCAATGTCATCTACCATATGTAGCCCAAAGAACAAGTTTTGCAACCTGATCAGAAAGATTTATATACCTATTTGAGGTCCCTATTACCTAACTTTTATTCTTGTTGGCAAGCATATTTTGGTATATTATGTGTATGTGAGTCTTGTGTAGTTATATGTTCCCTACGGAAGATATTTGAGCTTAATTAAAAAGTTTTAGAAATTAAAGGGTAGAATTTGGAATAGCTTATACAGACACCCCAACTTTGGAAGGTCATATCTCCCTCCTCCGATAGAAATACATTGCCCATAACCACGTTTCGGAAATCCCCAGAAGTCTTCTTTCCAACGCACTAATAGATTGCAATTCGAGGTTTCTGGAGGAAGTTATGGCCGTTTTTGTAACGGTGCGTAGATTTGTAAGGTACACAACCGCGCGAGACCAAGTTGCGTACCATGTTTTGTACCACGTTTTTAGGTAGCAAGCTCCAAAAAGTGATGTGCGGTACGTTGTGTTGATGCGTACAGCACCTCGAACCGCACATCTTGGCAGAAATACATTTTTATGCCATTTTAGAGGGGTATTCTTATCTTTTCATCCAAAAGTCTTGCCCTAACCTCCCACACTATAAATACCCCATTTTCTCCTCATTCTTGAGACCTCTCTTCCCCTTTTTGCCCCCTTCATGCCTCTTCTCTTCTCTTCTCTTCCATTTTCTTCATCTTCTTTCATCTCTTGCTCCCATAGAGGTTTTTCCTCCATGGGAGCTCACCATACATCTCCACCTCACCACTATACACTTCATCCATCCATCTTAAAGTAGATTACAAAGAAATTAGAAGCCAAATTCGAGCTAGGAGGGCTAGGAGCATCTTTGAAAAACTTGTCTTCAAGGGTTTGCTCTTATTTACTCATTTCTTTGTATTTCTTGTTTTCTTTGATGTATTCCACCAATTTGAGGATATTGTAAACCTACACTTGTGTAATAAATGTATTGATTGTACTTAAATTCATTTAGGTTTTGTTTTGCTCTTTGATATATGTGTTTTTATGCTCTTAATATGATATGTATGTGTATGAATTGTTAGAAATCAATATGTGTCCATGATTGGGTTTAGGAGTAGTTGTAATTTAGAGTAGAAATTAGATACCCATGATTGATTAATGGATGACTTGAAATTTCATGTATTGAGTAATTTGAGTAATAGGGATTTTAGCCCCAAAGAGTAGAAAAGGTTTCAGTTCAGGCTTTTAGCTGCTAAATTGACCTTGGTTCATATCCTTGTTCCTAATGGGTCTTTGTATTAAGACACGATTATCCATCCACGTGACAGGATTGGGTGATGAATTGATTATGGGAAAATTCCCTAATCAAGAGGATGAACCTTTAACCAAAATTAAATGTTCTTAATGATATAACATTCACATTGTTGCATGTAGTTGTTAGGTAAACTTGTTTCCCATGTTTAGTCATCCTAAGGAGTTGACTAAACTGAATCTTTGACCTAGAAGTAATGACCACCGACATTTCTTTTGTGCTTGTGTAGTTATATAGATGTTTTGAATGCTTAAAGCTTTTGCTTAATTGATCACTTTGTAATTGATCCATGGCTAGATGCTATGTACCGAGAAGAGACGTGTTTGACAATGCTTAGATAAACATTCATTATGCTTGACTAGAAAGTGTTAGAACCACTAGGCTAGCGTATAGGGTTCGATTTGTATTCCACATGCTTAATGGGTTCATATATATTGTTTGGATTGCTCGAGAGAGATTTCGGGTATATATGGATACTATCTCTAAGACATCGAGAGAGATTAGAGATTAATTAAGGGGATACGAGCCTATGTATACTTGCACATTTGAGGATTAGGTTAGTCTAGAACGTAATTAGAAGGATTGTCACGGTTGAGTCGTTTCCCTAGTGTAACCACATTTTATGCATATCTCCATTCCTTTTATCATTGTATATATTTTTTATATAAGTTATTTAGTTATATTATTATTCACTTTTCTGTACACGCAACACACGAGTCCGCTTGGAGTGTTGTAATAATAGCTAGACATATAGACGGTCGGTGAATCCAACCTCCATGTGGATCGATCCCTTGCTTGCTGTTGTGTTAGTCTCTGTGACTTGTACCCTTGCGAGGCCGAACTTAAATATTCATATTTGACGACACTGTAACGATGTGTCCCATCACAGCCATATTCTGTGGTTGGATGCCTTATAACAAGCAAAGAACTCTGTATCCATGGTTGAAGAAGCTATGAGAGTCTGCTTTGAGATAACTCCTTCAGCCAACATAAAGATGTAGCTAGATGTGGAACGCCTATTATCCTGACCTGTAAAATCGAAGTCAGAGAACCCGATGACCTCTAAACTATCTAATCTCTGATAAGTGAGCTTGTAGAATTTTGTTCTCCTCAAATAACGCATCATGTGTTTGGCTGTCTTACAATGCCACCTACCTGGATCATTAAAATATTTGCCCAAAACTCCCACTATAAATGTTATGTCAGGACGAGTGCAAACTTGAGCATACATTAGACTCCCTACTACTAACGGGAATCTTCTACATCTCTTTCCATTCAAGATCATTATTAGGGCACTGCTTGAGACTAAACTTGTCTCCTTTAGCCACGGTCGTGTCTCCTGGTTTACTATCTTTCATGTCGGATCTACTCAGAACCTTATCGATATAGCTCTTTTGTGACAACCTAAGGATACCTCGAGAATGATCTCTCAGTATTTGAATACCTAATACAAAAGTGGCGTCACTAAGATCTTTAATCTCTAATTTATTCGTTAGAAATTGCTTGGTTTCTTGTAGCAAACCTATATCGTTGCTAGCGAGCAAAATGTCATCGACATATAATACTAGGAAGATATATTTACTCCTACTGAACTTGTGATATACACAGTCATCAACAACATTAGCCTCAAAATTGTACGAGGTGATGACTTGATGAAACTTGTGATACCATTGACAGGAAGCCTGTTTGAGACTATAAATGGATTTCTTCAATTTACAGACCAAAAACTGTGGATCTCCTGATACAAAGTTTTCTATGAGATCGCAGCTGGACGGAAAGGTTAGATCTTGAGTGTGTGCGATGATTGGTAGAGGTGGATAAGTAGTCACCCAAAGAATCTAGAAGTCATTCCGTTTTGATTCCAATGCGATTGACCCAACTCGATATTTTCAATTGATGGGCTCCGAAGATCTCTAAGATTGACCAGCCAGCTCTTGGACAATGACATGAGGAAAACCCAAAGAAAAGGGGCACGATCAGGCACTTCAGGAGATTGGGCGAGAAAACCATCCGAAGGTAAGGGAGAAGTAGGCCGAATTGGGTGAAGAAACTTCTGAGACAGGAGAGTAAGAGTGGGAGGCGCTTATATCACAATATTAGTAGCACTATGATTGAGTCCCACAGCAGCCGTAGCGGCATTGGCCTTTCTTTCTGTTGGAGCATGTGTGGTATGAGATGCCCTTGAATGCCTAGGGGAATTTTGGCTATACCGATATAGCTCTTGGCCTATTAGGTTCGGAACTCGGATCCATATGGGAGAGTGGCAGATCAATAAGTAGTTCCGCCTCTGGTTGTACCATATAAATTGTCTAGTCAATGTCTCCTTTGAGACACAAGTGCCATTATAGTTCTAAAAGAGTCTTTGGAAGATACCGAGAGAAAGTCTCTTTTCAGTCCATGTCTTCCTTCTGAGTAAAACCTTTAGCGACTAGACGAGCCTTATATCTCTTGATATTACCCTTTGAATCCCTCTTGCTTTTAAATATCTATTTACGACCAATGAGTTTCGCACCTTCAAGTAACTCGTTGAGATCTCAAACGCTATTTTCTTTCTTAGACTTCATCTTATCCTTCATGGCATCAATCCATTTGTGAGAGTTAGAATTGCGCATGGCTTGACAGAAGTTGATCGGGTCATCCTCTGTTATACCAACGCCATCCTCATGTTCTGGAAGAAAGACGATATAATTATCTGGAATCGCACTTCTCCTCTCCCTAGTGGATTTCCTTAATGGCACTTCTTAAGGTTGTTGAGTTTGTTTTATAGGTGGTGCTTGAGGAAGAATCTCATTGTTGTCTTAGCCTGGAACAATGTCAGAAATAGAAGCCTGAACATTGTTATCTGGTGTCGAAACTATGTCTTGAACAACAATAGGTATAAAGACCTGATCACTGTCAATAACAGATTCTTCTTCAAAGACAACATTCCTTATGTTTTCTTCCCGCCCAAACTCAACATCCTCAAGGCATCTCTCATTTCCCGTTTCAAAGAAAGGATCATGATGTGGGATAAAAAAACTTGTAGCCCCAAAAGCGTTCAACGTAACCAACAAAATAACAGCTAACTGTCCTTGAGTCCAGTTTTCTTTCATGTGGCCTATAAGGTCGTGCCTTAGCTTGACAACCCCAAATGTGTAAGTGCCTGATGATAGGCTTCTTACAGAAGTAGCAGGTAAACTCCTCATCTTGTTTCTTTTGTTTCTCCTACTGAGAAGATCCTTCCACGGCAACCTTAGCTCTCTCCCTTTTTCTTGTTCTGAGAGGTTGAGGCCAAGTGAGCACTCTCAGTCTTCTCCCCGTTGTTGTCTCTCTTCTTCTTGCACACAGTGAGATATAAGCTCATTGAGGGACCATTTATTCTTCTGAGTGTTATAACTCACTTTGAATTGCCGAAAGTGTGCAAGAAGATAGATCAAAATCAAGTGCACGAGCAAGTCCTCAGACAGTTTCAACTTAAGTGACTTGAGTTTTTTTACGAGATGAGACATCTCCATGATGTACTCCCTTATATCCCATTTGCCCTTATACTTCACTGCGACGAGTTTAGTCAAATGGTTACTCTCCTCTGACTTTTTGTTCTTGGTAAAATATAGCTCAATTTCTTCTAAGAACTTCTAGGCGCTCTTGCTCTCTGTAATAGATCCCTGAAACGCTTCCGAAATGGAGCATTTCATGATCATCAAACACATTCAGTTAGACCGATCCCACTTTTCAATTTTGACCTCACTGAGGTCTTTCGAAGTAATAATGGGTCGATTCGACTGAAGTGTAAGATCCAAATCCATACAACCGAGGATAATTTCCACGGTTTCTTTCCAGATTTTGAAGTTCATCCCGTTCAACATTGGGATGTTGCTGACTTGGGCAGAAACGTCCGTAACAATAGCAACATAAACTGTGTAAAGAACAAAATAAACAAGCATGCTCATATTAACAAGCATGTCTTAAAAAATAAAGTAAGACATGAACAAATAATCCAAATTGGGGACTCATCTCAAGATACCTAGCACAACATTAATTCATAGTCTTTGAACAGAGAAATTAACTATAAGTGGTACTCTTAGTGCAATGATCAAATATTGACAATCAGCTCTGTCAAACTACAGCCTTTCTTTGGACCGACTGTTGTTCACATGAAAAAATCTTTACAATCGTCACACATTTATCATTGAAGGTGCGCTGTTATTCGGCCAAACTGTGTCTTCCTTTAGGTTGAGCACAGTTCACATAAATAATTCTACACAAACATCTATGTATTTTCAGTCAAATTTATCTTCACAACAGAGGTTACCCTAGCAATATGTTGCTTCAATTAATTTAATTGAAAATACTAGATTGGATAAGTAAAATACATAAAAAATACATTTTTAAATGAAAAGAAAAAATCTTAATCACATAATTTTTTTATTATTATTATCATTAAAATTATAAAGTTTCCCCTGATTTTATATAACTATAGAAAAACCCTTCAAGTTTTTAGAAATTACAAATCGGCCACTATATATTATTAAAATAAAAAAATGGCACAATAATTTTCAATAATTAAAATTTGGCCCAAAAGTTTAAAAAATTACAAATTGACCCTATAACTTTTCATTAATTATAAATCCTCCCTAAAACTTTTTTTTTTGCAATTATAAAATGGCCTAATAAGTTTTGCTAATTTTAAATTGGCCTAAACCTTTATCAAAATCATATAATGACACAAAATAATTATAAATCAATCCGTCAAGAATATCAAATTTTCAAAATTGGTCCAAGCAAAAAACAAAACTTGAAACCATAGGTTACCACTGCCTAAGCCACCGATTCATGATTTTTCTTTTTTCTTCAAAAATTAAAATACATAAAAAAAAACAGATCTGAACCTTTTTTTAAACAAAAAAAAATATCCAAATTCATCACAAATTTCTAGAATTTCACACAAAATTAAACCATAAATATTATATTACGAATAGAATATTCATTGTTAATAGTAAAATTTGGCCAGGGGTCAAAGATAAAATTTCCACTCTCCCGCCCCAAGTCGAAGCCTATAGTCGACATTCATGAGACCCCGGGCAGACCATAAAGCTACCCCACAAGAGTAAGGAAGGTCCGCCGGGCTTCAGAGCTATCAGGGATAAAGCTGGGCACAACAAGGTCGAGCCTAAGCACGAACATATGAGTCCAGGCTTCTCGAGACCACCTACACAGGAACCTCGGCTCCCTAAATCGGGCTCCAAAACTGCCCCGTGAAAGCAAGAAAAGATCGTTGAACTCAGGAAGCACTCGAAGTGAAGCCCCACGAGATCAAAAGTAAGCTCCATCCACTCGTGAGCACTTCCCGAAGCCATGTTTGATTCGTAGTCTAAGATAGAAGCCCACCAACCTCTCCAAAAGCCCTCTGTTCCAGACGGGCATGAAAAAAAGAATCTCGCCTAGTCTATACTACCTCTAGTAAGGGCCCATGAGTCTATCCCAAGCTCTTCTGAATAGAATCAAAACATTGATCTACCTCGCTCTATAAGACAACGACTAGTACACACATGATCAAATCTACGTAAGAAACAACATTAAATCCACGTACGCGTAAGACAAGAGTTTGATTCCAAAAAGGAAACAAACTTATCACCGTCAATGATATCATCGAATCCAGTAACAAGTCAAATTCAAATGACGAATCCCGCACGATAAGGAGGGAACGGATTCATGGGATCGTGATAGGATATTTGTGAAATTAAAACCTTATTGGACCATATATAAGTAAGGCCAAGCATGGTAGAAAAGGGGATATAGAGAAAACAGAGTAAAAAAAAAAGACAACCGAACCAGAGGAAGAGATCGACAAACCGAAAGAGAAGGGGGCCTAAATTCTGTGAACAAAACACGGCTACCGTAATATCCACTATTCGACTAGCACAAAGTTACCACTTTCTTACGTCCTAGAGAGATTGTGAGCATATGAGAGAGAATTCTGTATACCACGAGTAATCAATAATAAAGTCTCCACTTGCTATTGTTATACAAACATCCATTTTTATTTAAGCAGGTTAGGTATTAAAGGTACCGACCCCGGCCACCTACCTATGTGGTAGTGGTCTCGAGGGTGTTAATTGAAATTTCTCATCCTGAGCAAATTTCCCGTTAACATTCATAAATCCTAATAATCTAACAACGATGACCACTCTGATACCACTTATTAGAATTAAATAACATCGAAAATCATAAATAAATTCTAGATGCAAACATTTTAGAACAGAATACCAAAAACAAAAAAAAACTTGGTTCTACATCATACCAGATTATTAAGGATTTATGGATTTGTGAGATACCTGGATCCATTAAGAATGATCGCCTACCGTTGCGGAAGTACTAGGACAATTGATCACGAAATGATGAACACGAACATGTGGTTTGTGATCTTCCACAACCAAATCACCTTAGTTCCTCAATATGACCGTCTTCTCTCTTCTAGGTGGGGAGAAGGGAAACTGTGTTATGATTTGGTGTATTAGAGATCATAACCGAAAGGGTCTTTATATATTGCCTAATTTGGGTTCCCATAATCTTCCCATAATCCTCTGATTAGAAAATAAATTGGTATCTACTCATTTAATCCATATCAATTCATGCAGAATACAGACTTATCAAAATTATACCACTTAATTTCAGCTCTTTAAATTAAATAGCTAATATAATTGAATAAAAAAATATGTTTCCCAATTTAGTATAGGAAACATGATTTCCTAACAAATAACACACTGCACACATCCTCAAGTCGTTTACAAAAGGAGCCAACTGTGAAGTTATCGTCTGGACACAAAGACCAAGCAACTTCTTCAGTTATGTTCTTTCTTACGGATATATTACTAAGGAAAATATGAAGACTATTCCATTGATCATTCTCCCGATCAAACAAGGGCCTCCTGAGAGGAATCTTCCAAACCCAATTCTTACCATCCCAACTTCCAAAATCTTGAACCTTACCACTTTCATAACTAAAAGGGTAAAGATTCTCAAACAAGTCCGTTTTAATGGGATAGAATCCTAGCACATGTCATCCCAAAAGCTTGCCCGATGCTTTTTTTTTATGATCACTTTCCATCCTTCTTTGAAAATTATAGCCGAAACAGAGCTCTCTTCCATAAGGCTCCCCACTGCTTTCACAAACGGTGAAACCGAAGAAGAATGATTCCAATTCCACCACAGAGAACTTTGAGAGACACCATACTTCGTGCACATGTCTCTTTTCCACAAAGAGCCTCTCTCATTTTCGAACCTCCAAACCTACTTAGCTAACAAGCTAGTGTTTTTGTCACGAATTCTACCAATGCCAAGGCCTCCATTATTTTTACTTTTACAAACCGAGTCCCAATTTACCGTTTGGATCTTCTTCTTCTCCTTTCGGTCACCCCCAAAAAAGCTTCTCTTATATTTTTCGATGGAATTTGCAACCCCCATAGGGATTCTACACACTAACATGAAATACAAGAGAATACTAGAGATGACAGATTTAATCAAAATTAATCTGCCACCTTTACTCAAAAATTTCCTTTTCCACGATGAAAATTTACTTTCAATAGAAAGCAACGTCCTTTTCTAAAAAAAAATAGAACAAGGTTTAGCACCTAACGGAAAGCCTACGTATGAAATAGGAAGAGTGGCATGGTTGCATCTAAACAAATCCGCCCAGTCCTTCTCTTCTCTGGCCTTGTTACCCACCCTAACTATACATAATTTATGGAAATTTATTCTTAGACCTGAAGCCAGCTCAAAACATCTAAGGATTCTCCTCACATTCTGGACATAATCCTTATTGGGGTTGAGAAACATGATAGTGTCATCCGCAAACTGAAGGTGAGAAATATGGACCTCGTTATCACCAAAAATCAAACCGTTAATCATATGCCTTATTGAACAAACAAATCAAGCCTTCAACAATGGTGTTAACAAGAAAATGAGAGAGGGGATCACCTTGACGAAGACCTCTCTCTACACCAAAAGGGGTGTTGGACTACCATTGACCAACATCGATATCATCGACGACGAGATACAACACCTAATCCAAGTCCCCCATCATTCTCCAAAACCCATGTCTTCCATCATAGCATTTAAAAAACGATAATCCACATTGTCATAAGCTTTCTCAAAAATCTAATTTCAAAAAAAGACCTTCCTCTTTGTCTTTCTTCCACTTATGGATCACTTCTTCCGCTATAAGCTATCGAAGATTTGGCAATTTTTCACAAAAGCCATTTAAGACTCGTTAATGACTGAGTTCATCACATTCTTAAGCCTATTAGATAAAACCTTAGCAAGGATCTTATACAATAAACCTACCAAGCTAATTGGCCTCAAGTCCCTCATAGCTTCCGGCTTGCCACATTTTGGAATTAAAACAACAAAGGAGTTGTTCACATCCTTCACAATGGACTCATCATTGTGAAGTTCATGCATAAAATTCAAGAAATCCTCTTTAATCACCTCCCAATTAGCCTTAATTTAATTGAGATTCAAAACATCCGACCCTGATGCTTTATTACCATCGCAATCACAAACTGCTAACCATACTTCCTTGGTAATAAATTGATCTTCTTGCAAAACCTTCTCCTCATTTTTTAATTTATTAAGAGATATCCCATTGATTCTTGGCCTTATCCACGAAACATTTCTATAGTGATCTAAGAAGTAATTTTGAATCCCGGCTCAAAGAAAACTGGATCTGAAATCTTAGCCCCATTGATATCAATGTTAGTTATAAAGTTACTACTACTCCTACTATTAGCGACCAATGGAAAAACTTGGTGTTTCTATCACCCTCTTTTAACCACTTAACCCAAGACTTTTGTTTCCACCGTTGTCCTTCCCTATGGAGAGCTTTCCAAAGATCCGTAAGAAGGCTAATTCTATCTTTCCTTAACGCCTCTGACCACCTGGAAACTGTCACCTTTTCTCTCCACATCCGCCAACCTATCTTCAAAAGATTTCGGGGAAAAAACTCTCTTTTAGTCCTTAAGAGATTTTGTTTCAAGCTAGCTTTAATAGCCTTAATTTTGGAAGAGAGCACAAATCCCTTCCCTCCATTGACATTACAAGATTTCCAACTTTCAGTTGAAGCCTTCATTATCTCACTATCCTCCAGCCAATCATAAAAAATAGAAAATGGTTTAGCACCCTAACCTACCTTGTGTTCACCTATCATGTTTGCATTGTGATCCGAAAGACTCCTAAGAAGACCTCATTTGCACCAAATTAGGGAACAAAGATAGGATCCTAAAGAGATCAAAAAACGGTCCAATCTTACACTTGACGCTCTTTCTCTATGGTTGGACCAAGTGAACGTCAAACCGTGCAAAGGGATATAGATAAATTTAGCTATGAAAAGAAAATGGCTCATTAACCACTGGAAATCCACCAGAGTATCCTCTTCCACTACCTTCCTGTTATAAGACACTGGCTTAACTCTCAGAACTAAAGTAAGAATCTTACCCCTATCAAAACGCAATCTTAACAATGTATCTTCTTCCACCAATAATGGTTCCCCATTCAACCATCCAACCTTCTTGAAAAACTATTCAGACCATCATTTCAAGGTGGTTTCAATAATGGATAGCCATGACAGTCTAGATTGAGGGGTATAAACTTCTGGCCATCTGAATATAGATGAGAAGCAGTTATCCCTAACTACCTATTCTAAGCAAACTCTTCCATGTTTTTTTCAGATTCAAAGTTCCACAAGATGCACTTGTCTCTATAATATGAGGAAGAGAAAGACCTACCTATGATGGTGATCCTGTTGTTGATAAAAAAAAAACCTCTAAGAAATTCTTCAATGTCCCTATAGCATATTTATGAATCCACATCCTATCATCCGTCGACTCTTTCCATTTTATAATATAGGTCTCTTCTCTACACGCCTCTTTCTTCTTTCCACTTCCAAAGTCCTTATGAGTTGCACCTTTTACCATATCTACATAAGATCGAACTTCGAATAGGCCTGAACAATAAGACTTTGCGTCTCTGTACCCATTCTTGTCTAAACCAGAAAGCGCTTTATGATCTCTATGGTTAAAACCACATGATATTTTCGACTCTAGCCATAAGTGGCAATTTTTGAGGTTATCATCCATCCGTAAACATGCATGCCATTAGTTAACCTCACCGCTTTGCTAGCTTCCTCTAACTATCCAAACCTGATAAAAGCAAAACAGTTCTTTCTTGTACCATTCTTAGATGACAAAAACACATCTCTCACCTTTCTAAATGGTTTGAAAATGCCCAATAAACCTTTTGAATCCACCGTAGGGTTGATGTTGTTTACAAAAATCGAGTGTATAGCGGCCCTAAAATCTCTCCTAACTCACTCAACTGAATCGTTAGATGTTCTTCTCTCTCCTTCTCAAAAGTGTGACCTAGCTCTGAATCTCTCCTAAAGTCTGACCTAGCTCTACTCACTCCTTTCTCGTAACTCCTCTCTAACTATCTCTCTCATCAAAACAGACAATAGTATCGAACACCTGACCGTCAGTTGTTGATTAATAAAAAGGAAGGAAATCAATCTCCAACATATATCAGGCTTATTCGTAAGTTTTTTTTCTTAACAATTAATCTTGTTTGAGGAAGAATGGAGATAGAAAAATGGAGATAGAAAATTGGAGATATGTATTGGAGGAGAAAGAGTTACTATGGTAATTAAAAATTTATGAGAGAGTGTTTAATATGCATATTTATTCTAATGATTTAGGTGAGACAATTTTTTGTTTAATAATTTAATTCAAAAAAGATTACTGATCGGATGAATCCAAAGGATATTATGGTTTATCCTAACTTTTATTAAATAAAATGGAGTATCTTTAGAAATTTATTTTTTAAAAGGGTGAATTCCTTTTTAGTCCCTTTAATTTGACCTAATACACAAATCGGTCCCCTAGTTTTGAGAATTACCTCGTTTAGTCCTTCTGTTAAATTTTCGTTGAAAAAGTGAAATCTGACATGACAGAGGGTTAAATGACCCTGTTGCCCTTGACTTTTGTTTTAATTAAAATAAAAATAATAATGAAATAAATATAATTATAATTAAAAAACAATTATCTTTTAACCCAGTTCTGGGTTCATCAAACATCATCCATCTTCAACCAAACCCTAAACCTAGATTCAACCAACCCATCATCATCATTAACATTAACCAACCAATCTAGTTTCTTATCTGGCCATAACCATCATCATCCAGTTTCTTCGACCATCATCATCAACAACTAAGAAATCTAAACCCATATCAAACATCATTTCTTCACCATCACCAGATTTCTATTTTGTTTTTCGATCTTCATCAACATCAAAAATGAAAAAAATAATTGATTGAAAAAACGCATCACATCTATTCTTCATCTTCACCACACCCATCAACAAGTTCAAAAAATTTATCTACTACTTCAAAAATCACATCACACCATACCCATTTATTCTTCATCTGTATCAAAATTTCTAGAAATGAAAATCACCATCGTCACAAACCCACACCAACCACATTCAATATAAATCACACCTGGATTCAAATGACCCAAACCCAAACACCCAAACTCAGAAACCCAACCTTAAAACCGAAAAGTGAGAGTTCGAGAGAGAGATCGAACCTCCAAACACCCAAACCCAGAAACCCAACCTAGTTCATCAAACCTCCCAACACCCAAACCTAGAACGGAGCCGTGAACGGTGAATGACGAACGGAGCCATGAACGGTGAACCGTTCAGGAGAGAGAGAGAGAGAGAGAGAGTGAGATATCTGATGAAGAGAGAGTGAAGGATTGCGAGAGAGAGAGATTACAGAGAGTGAGAGTGATAATTTTTTTATGGGTTTTAAGGTTTAGATCAAACCAGATGGGGTTGAAGATGATGATGGTTGAAGAAAAAAGGGATTTATGGGTTTGATTTTGAAAAAAAAAAAGATTTTTACAGATAGGTTTAGTGGGGTAGTGGTGAAGATAAGTTTCTATTTTTATTTTGTATTTTTAATGTTTATTTTTAATTAAATAATTAATAATTAGTTTTTAATCAGATTTTTATATTTATTACGCAAGTTGCCATTTTACCCTTACCACTTGGACAGGAATCTTTATAAACCCTAACGGAATTGGATAACAGGGACTGAAATTGAGATTATTTAAAACTGTAGGGACATGTCACGATAAAGCTAAAAACCGGGGGACCAGTTTATATATTAGGTCAATCTAGAGGGACTAAAAAGGAATTCACCATTTTTAAAATGGAGTGTCTTTAGAATAGAAGTGTCAAAAGATAAAAAGGATAATCTTGAAACAAAATGAAGGGTCTTTAAAAAAATTTAAATTTAAAATTTAAAAATTGAGTGTCTTTAGAAAAGAAGTGTAGAAAGAAAAAACCAGATTGTTAAAAGAAACTCCCTATTTTTTTTTTTTCATTTATCAAAATTACTTAAAGAGATATACAATTTATGGAAACAAAATCTTCTACAAAATAAATTTAATAAAACCACCCAAAAAAAAAATCTTTTATCTATTTCTTGAAAAAAAAATCATGAACTCTAAAATTTGATTCTTACACACATACAAAATATTATAGAAAATTTTGAGAACGATATCAAGTATATGAGAAAATTGTCTGAGAACGATATCAAACAATTGAAAGAATTGCATGGTAATGGCATGAAGTATCTGCAAGAATTGTCTGAGAATGATATCAATCATCTTGAAATAATTTCTTCTCTAGAAGTAAGTTTGAAGTTTACTTTTTCTTTATAATGATATCAAGTTGTCGTTGTCCTTTTCTTTTCTTTTCCATCATGAAATAAGGGGGGTGTATTGAATTAGGATTCTCGAAGACATTTAAAGACTTTATAAATCCGAGTGTATTCAATTTGGACATTTAAAGACTTTAAAAGAGTCTATATTAATCCAGTGGTATTCAATTCGGATTTCTATGGACTTTTAAAAAGTCTTTCAAATCTAGGTGTACTGAGCTTAGACATTAAAAATGTCTACAAAAATCAAGGTGTATTCAATTAGGATAAGATTTAAAGGATTTTCTTAAGTCATGGATTTTGGTGGACTTGATGGTGACTAGTGAGAAGTATGAATATCAAAAGTCATAACAAGTCCAGACTTCTCCCCAAGGATTTTGGTGGACTTTAGCTTTCGAAATATACAAAAGTTTGTTGGAACCTCTCTATTTGGCAAATGGTCAGAATTCGTAAATTTATTTGGATGGATTTTCTATCTAGAAAATTATGAAAAATTATATTTAGATAGAATGTTATGTCTAATATTAATCTGCAAAATTTCGTGATTTATAAATAAGTATAAAAATTGTTATAAATTTTGGAGTTGACAAAGATCAATATTGATTTTTACTAGATAGATTTGAGAAACAAGAAAAAAATGAATGTTTTCATATAAAATGATCATGTATTAAATTGATAATTTTACTGTAGTATATCCTATATGTCTAGATTATCCATATCAAATTTTGAAATATTTTAAGTTGTAGAGAATTAATTAAAAATTGTGGATCAAATAGTGGTTAATTGTGATAAGGTTTGGTTTAGGGTTATGTTTTTTTTTAATATTTTATATGTAGCTTTACTTGGTTATTCAATTAGTTTATTATTATTTGTTTATATGATTAGTTGAATATATAAATGTTTTATTATTGTTTGCTTGGTTATTCGATTAGTCTATTATTGTTTGTTTATATTCTTTTATCGTTTATATTATTTAATGTTCTTTATACTATAGTGTGAAAGAAAGATTTACTTCTTTTTGGGTTCATATATCTAATTATAGAATGAGAAATTTGCTTCATTTTAATTTATATTTTTTACTTCATATTTTAGTTTATTTTAAGTAATTCAGTGATAATATCTATTAGATAGTTGGTTAATTTTCTTACGTGCTTATTATAAATTGTATTTAAATGTCTCAATCAATTCATCTATAATTGAAATCTGAAGATAACAAATCCAAGTAAGTCTGAGATAGATGTCTAAACAAATCCATAAAAATCTGAGATAAATATCTAAACAAATCAATGAAAGTATATGTAGATTTATAAAAGTCAGTAGAAATCCATGAAAATTTGTCATTTAAAAAATGTCTTTAAATGTCTTCAAGAATCATAATTGAATATACCCCCCTAAGAAGAAAAAAAAAACTCAAAGAAGGAAAAAATAAATCGCTCAATGAAGGTGAGAGAGAGACATATACAGAGATCAGAGATATGGGGTATAAAATTTGAAAAATATGTAAAATGATAGTTTTAGAAATAAATCAAATAATATAAAAAAAATTAAGCGTTGATTTTTGCAAACTTTTTGCATAAACAAATAATAACAAAAAAATAACTGGGTTTTTAGGTGTCGATATTGACACCCATAAAACTTATTAGTATGCATATATTTTATTAAAAAAATTAATTATAAAATTACTTCAATAGAAATTTACCAATAAAGATAAATTACTTTAATTAAAAATAAATCAAATACTATATACACTCATTAATTACACGCATATCTTCAACTATATTTCTTTATTAAGGAAATTTTACCTTTCAATAAAAACACTTATGATAAACCTTAATTTTTATGATAAACCCTAATTAAACTCTAATTTTATTTCAAGTATTAAACTTTCTCATCATCACATGATTATCATATTATTTTTGTCTTTCTTTTATGTATAGTTATAAACTCTATCAATAAAGAAAATATACTTTTTAAACGATAGCTGCAGATGTCAACAAGTTTTTTTTTAAGATAGTCATAGATATCAATAAGTTTTTTTTATAAAAAAAATAGATGTATAAATAAGACAATTGCAAATTGAAAATCTCTTGATCGTATATACGGTTACACGTATTCTTTTTTATATGGTTTTTATATTTGAGAAATAATATGATGTTTTTGATAAATTGGGTGTGATAATAATTGAAAAGTGTTTATAAATAATATGTATTAAAATGAATATATTTATTTCAATGAGGTTACTATTGGTATTATAATGGGTTCTTATAGTAATATTTATTTTTTAAATTTTAAATATGGATGTACTTATAAAAATGAGTTTATTGATAACTTTTATAGATGTCAATATCAGCATTATTTTTTTTATCATGATTGTGTTCACTTAATTTTTTTTTTTTTTTGAAAAATAGTTAAATAAAGAAAAAAAAATTGAAGTAGCATGGCGCTGTTTCAAGTGTAGAGTGTCAAATTGGGACGCAATCACCAGATTACCGAACAAAATTTTCATTCAATATATCAGCAAACAAAATTCAGTTGAAGATTCGGAGAGAGATAAAGTGTGTGATGGACTTGTGTGGGTTGGATACAAGACATCATTTATGGTATTCCATGAAAAAAAAATTAAAACTAAAAGCATCTTTAAAATAATAGTGGTTTATGAAAAAAAAAATCGCGTAGGATTAATAAATCTTTCTTTAATATAGTTGCATTTAACTTTATGTTGATGTTATATAAAAAAATATTAAACATTGTCAATACGATCGTTTATTTTCAGACGGTCTGTTGCGCAACTATTTTTCCAGTTGACTCAGTAAGGATGTCATATTAGTTTTTCATCTATTTTTGCTAATGGAGTCTATTTAGAATTTTTTTTTAATTTTAACGTATTTTAAAATCTTATAACGAAGTGTATTTAGAAAATAAGTGTGGAAAGAAAAAATTGGATTATAAAGAGAAAATCTCATTATTAACTTGTTATTACAAAACTATCCTTGAACAAAAAGACAAATAAGGACACCTTAAATTAATTAAAATATATCAAATTAATATCAACAAGACTACAAATATTAATCCACACCTATAGATTGTTAAACCCTAATTTTGTTCATACAATCAAACTAAAGGATAAAAAAAAGAGTTAATCGGTTATTTTAGAGTATTCCAATCAAGGAAATATCTTTCTTTCCCATTTTCTTCAATCTTAAGTTTTAACATGGTTGAAATTTGAAGAAATTACACAATGAAAATGCCTGTATGTGTCGTATAGTATAACCAAAATGATCCAGATTTTGCATAATCTGATTCTAGTATAGTATAACTGATATGTCCTTTCTCAATATATAAATCAAACTTGCTAGTGACAACTGATAATATGCAGCATCCTAAAGAAAGGTTACCACTGGCTATTTACAATGACATGCTAGAATAAACATTCATATTTATTCATCAATATACAAGAAAATGTTAAATTAGAAACTTGGCAGCACACCAAACGTTTAATACAGTGGAAGGCAAAATGAAGCTAACATTGACAAACTTCTTTTAATTTCATAAACTTCTTTGCTAAGTACTTAAGTGCAACTATAAAATGGTAGTCACCTAAATTTACATTTACAGATCTTTAACTAACAAATTGTTTAATGTATTTGGCTAATTTTTTTTTATCGCATCTTAAAGTACTAACATTTTGAAATCACCCTTACAAAGAAAAACGGCAAGTTAATCTATAGCTCAAAAGCAAATTCTGAGTCCTTCCTACAATCTCTCATACCACCACTACATTTTGCATACAAATCAATCAAACCACTCCCTACATGTGAATTTTGACGAAACCCACTTTTGATCAACTTAACATGAAACTGAAGCCCTCCTGTGATATCCTCCAAACAAGTAAACGCAGTCAAAACACTTGCCAGCGTAGACATATCAATGTCAAACCCCATACGAACAATTCCTTGATACAAAGATAATGCCTCAAGTCCCTTCCTATGTTGCCATATGCAACAATCATGGAATTCCATGAAACCTCATCTCTAACATCACCCATCTCAGAAAAATTAATCTTTGCCTCATCTAAGAACCCATTTTTAGTTTTTTACTATAATACATAAGATGTGAATTATTAACTGAAGTATAACTATCAAATCCACCACAAACAGCGAAACAATGCAACTGTTTAACCAAACCCACTTTGTTACAAGTAGAAGTGATAATTCCAGATAGCGTATAGCCATCCATTTCAAAACCCTTCTTTCTCATATCATTAAACAAAAGCAAAGCCTGTTCAGTCTCTCCATAAACATCATAAGCTGAAATGAGTGTTGTACGAAACCGAGTCTGGCTGGGGAATTTGATCGAACAGTTGGTGGGCAATATTCAAACGCGATTCTGTAGCATAGGCAGCAATGAGGATATTAAAAGAGAAGACATGGTAAGTCGCAGTGAGACAACCGCATTTAGAGTAAAGGAGGATGAAGTGGTTGGAGAGTGAGGTGGAGAGTGGTACCATGGATTGGAGGTAGAGTGCGTGGAGGCATTTGCCATCATGGGTTATGGAAGTTGAGGACCTTGAAGATGATTTTGAACAAGCTTGAAAAGTCCGAAAAGTATTATAAGAGAAGGTAAGACAGTTTTGGGGTCCGGCTATTTAGACATCATTGAAAAGTCCGAATAATCTATATTATCATGAAATCCTATAAATCTTGATCTCAATCTAATATCATAAGACAATTTGATGTCTCTTGAAAGTTTAGATCCAATTATTGTCATGAAATCCTATAAATTTTGATCTCAATCCAATATTACAAAACAATTTGATGTCTCTTGAAAATTCATATACAATACACTGTAGACTTTTTTTAAAAAAAGATAATAAAAGTTTTAATGGAATACTATCAGACTTATTTGATTTATTAAAAAGTTTTCATTCAATATCAACTGACTTTTACTTTCTAAAATTATCTATTAAAATCTCAATTAATTATACTCTTAAAATTTATAAATAGATAAACTTATAAAATTGGATATGTAAATCACAGTTATGGAAGACAATATCTATATCCTTCTAATAACTTGAGTCCCACTTCTCTGTAAAACATAAAGTCATAGTATCCATGTTTATTGGTCAAAGTAGTGATGGTACAATTGTATGCGAGAACCGAGACTCAAGAGATCCATTCCTTTACCAATACATCAGAAAAAATATGAATTCTCTTATCAACCAAGTTGAATAAATGACTTTTCTTGGAAAATAATAAATTTTCACATTTTCATGTTTGATATATATAGACACAACACACGAGATTTGAATAGAAAAAAAGAATTTCATTTACTAATTGATGTTTTGGTGGGTGGGAGAGAAGCACAATTTATCTTCCTCTACCCACAGAAGACTCATAAGAGAAAGATCTTTACATGGTTGTTACAAATTTTCCATCTCCAATAGGAGGAAAAAAAAAATGAAAAAAAATTAAAATAAAAAAATTGGCCTGTCAAAACTGACAAAATTTTGCGATTTCTTGTTTCACAAGGCATTCAACTTAGAAGTAACATTAATGAAGGCATCTTCTTTGCAAGGAATTGTTAGACCACCCATTGGATGATTGAATCCGAATTCTTCCTCAGCTCTGTTAAGCAAGTCTGCAAATGAAGGATGGTTCAGGTAAGATATCGGAACGACGAATCGCTTCTTCTGGAGCTCTCCAACATAGACTGCTATGTGACCTTTTGGAACATCTGAGTGGTTTTTGGCATGATGTTTCAGGATTTGCTTGGCAGAAACAATCATTGATGGAAAACGAATACCCATTATAGAAACTTAGAAACTTAACAAAAAAATTTGAATAATCTAAATGGGGTTTTGGTTGGTTGATTTGTAGAACTAGCAAATTGTTGAAAAAAGCCTGGAGCTTGAATGAGGCTTGTTTGGTATTTTATATATATATATATATATATATATATATATATATATATATATATATATATATAAGATTCTGAAGAGTGGGGTGCCATGTTTTTCCAGGAAAGCCAAGTAGATAATGTGTAGTTAGCAGAATTTGCACCTCGAAAGTGCACATGGCTTTGCTCACCGTACAATCATTTTTTTTCTCTCTCTCATATCTTAATGGTGAAAAAAGGCCCACTTTTGGCTTGGAGTCATGGTCCAGGAAATATGCAGATACAGCTTGCAAATTATATATAATTATATGAAGAGTAACAAATGCATGTGAGGCTTATCTGGCCAACAAATTAATAGTTGAAGATAGATAAATATAACAGGCAATTGGACCAATTGACAGATATAGTAGGATTTTGTATGATTTGGTTGACACAAATGACAAAGTGACAAAGTGACAAAGTGACAAAGTGACAAAGTTTTAGTAGTTTTCTTCTTCAGTCCATAGTTTCTACATCTCATTGAAGTACATAAACATTGTCATACATCATTCATTATGAGAGTTTGGATTTAGCATAGAAAGTGATTTCTACATAGTTGGGTTTTATCGTTTATGGCACCTTTACTAATCATGAATCATAATGAGGGAAATTAAACTTAATTTCCGATTAGTTATTACGGTGTTTATTTTGTTGGGAACATGGTCGTCTCCAGATATTTTAAGGCCCCAGCCATTTAATGATGTTGATAAAAATTGAGACCTTTTTAAATAGATTGGGTATAGAGGAGTGGAACCCTAAAATAAAAAGAAATTGATTTGGGCATTTGGGGACCCCAGTAAATGGCTGGGTTTGATCCCATTATGGGCCGGCCCTGGTTGGGAATCAAATCAAGCGGGTCTCAAACACATATCACCCCTCTCCCACCTAAGGAATTAAGTTTTTTTTCCTGATTTACTTTCTCTGGAACTTGATTCCCTTTCGGATATATGTACATTCATTCCAAAGAATTGTGCAGATTATATAAAATTAAGCATATGGTGTTATTATCTGGCATAGGGAAGCCTTTTTGAAAGGTAAATACATAGAAATCTTCAAGTGCATTGGACTTATACTTCTAACCAACCCTAATCATGTAACATGATTAGGGATGGAAGCGGGTCGGGTTCGGATGGATTTTGTAAAATCCAAATCCTCACCCACGCATGCCCTTAAACCCGCGTAGGTAAACAGGTTTGCGGGCGGGTTTGAACCCACGGGTTATGGCTGCACCCATACCCTCACCCGCGAACCCGTGAAATAATGCGGGTTCATAGGTGGATGTTTCACCCGTGGGATACCCATAAACCCGCAACCCACGAACCCGCGAACCCGCGATTTGTCATTTGTAAATTTTCACATGTAATCACCTATTAGATACTTAATTGAATTAAATTTTCATTTCTAATTCCATACTTGATACATTACAAAACAATAATAACCATAAAAATAAAACGACAAAAAATAATTCAAATGTCTATGTATATTTATATACAAGTATTTTATTTATGCGGGTTCACGGAGCCAACTCGTGGATTCATGTTTCCAACCCGCACCCGCCTGCAAACCCACTAGGTTTTTATTAAACGGATTCACGGGTCTGCGGGTCGTAAATTTACCATCCACACCCAACCCTGTGGGGTCGAGTTCGGGCTGGTGCGAGTCAAATTGTTATCCCTAAACATGATCGACAAAGACTCACACCACCTGGCATGATTTGAGTGAGTTTGGGTATATACGTCCAAGTGTAT
This sequence comes from Dipteronia dyeriana, assembly GCA_032871835.1. NCBI lineage: Eukaryota > Viridiplantae > Streptophyta > Magnoliopsida > Sapindales > Sapindaceae > Dipteronia > Dipteronia dyeriana. The sequence continues at coordinate 95,644,495 of CM065295.1, read as the reverse complement.
TGATGTTTTTCTCCTAAATACAATACAATTTGTTTGTTTCTAAAAATTAAAAAATAAGGGATGGAACTTTCAAAAAAATAAAATAATAAATTAGTAATAAGGGATGGGGAAATATAAAGAAAATGGGTACGACTTTGTTTTTAAAATGGTTTTTTAATACCAATTGTACTTTGGGAGTTTGAGTTTTCAATGTGAAAACATTTTTTTTTAATTATTATTTTACGTGAGATTGATTCCACATATTATATGCCAAAACTTATTTTCTTGGAACTTGCCATGAGTATAAGTAAATTTAAAAAAAAAAGGAAAGAAAAAGGAAAAGTGGTTGTTAACCGCCTAAAAAGGCAGTGGTCAAAAGAAGGATTTTCTCTCCCTACCAAAACTGATTGGAGTAAAAGGACACAACAGGGAGAATCGAGCCACCCCATGAAAGAACCAGGACCGACATACCCATAACAACCATGTGGGGTCATCCCAGTTCCTCGGTACTGAGAAACACTGATTTCAAGGTCCTGAAAGCCTCAATATCACAGTGCAACGGTTCCCTGATACGTAAGAGCATCGATACCACGGTCTATGGTACCCGATACCCCAGTACTATGATTCCCTCATTGGACCGGCCTACCAAACCTTTCTCGTCCGCTCAGTAAAGGAAATGACAGCGAGAGTGGTCCCAACGGGTCGAGAGAGAGACATCCAAGGAAGAAAGAACCGGTACACTAAGGAGTCAAACCTAAAGCAAGACCATATCATAAGAAGAGAAACATGCAGTAACATCCAGCAAAATGAAAGAAGGTTGACATTTTCCCTCCATTCACAACGTCATTAACAGAAATAGTCAACCTTATCAATCCTACCAAAATGGAAGCAATTTGCTTGATTCATGGGACAATTCCCGCGCTTAAACACAGCCACCATCACTACCAAATAAGTGTTTATTTGATTGCTAATTGATTGACCAAATTAACGGAATGAAAAACGAGAATTGAAACCTATAAATATTACAAATTAAGCTCTCTCTTTCTCTTGAGGGGAGAAGAAGAAATATACTTGGCTAAAAAAAATACATACACCATTTCTTATTCAGCCAAGTTCTACTTATTGACTACTATAAATTCGACATCGCCTACAGTGTCAAAAAACCTTGCTCGAATTCCCTCTACACAACCATTGTATCATCTAGTTGTGTATCATTCTTTGCTTATTAATAAAAGAGTCCTCAATTGCCTATAACATGTTATAACATATAGATTCTCCCCTCTATCTCAGTATTATGCATGCATGAGATTAGGCTCCGAACCCACTGATCCTAACTCTCTTATCCACCTATTTGCATGCCAAGTCACATATAAAGATAGGAAAAAATCATATGAATCCGCTAGAAAGGAGTCGGGGAACCGGAGAGCCGAGGAGCTCTTCTGTACCTTCTCTATGGGAGCGAGCAGCCTTCTTGAGGATCCGACTCCGAGGGTAGAGGAGCCTGCTCAAGCATACCCTAGAAGAGCCATTGGACCAGCTAGAAGAATCGGTAGGGGTTTTGGCCCCGATCGGAAGGATCTAGAGGCAAAAATCACTACCGGGTGGTCTCACCCTTCATGACCACATCTATATCACTGAGAAGCATCAATCCTTCCTCCTTACATGCTAGTTGGATCATGGAACTACAAATGAGACCTAGAGAAAGGACCGGGACTAAGGACAAGGGACAAGGGACTAGGACTAGCCCCTCACACTAGCAAAGGAACCTCAAGCACCATATCTTCTCCTTATCCTTAAAACCCCCTTCCGACCATGGAGTACCACTCTATCCAGTCTGAATGTTGTACGGAAGTCCTAACAGGATTTTTCAGATAACATTTTGGCACCGTCTATGGGAAGCTCACTAGACCAATGTGGCTTCCTTGTATCTACATGAGTGTATATTTCTCTATCTCTTACATTTTATCACTTTACATGTGATTTAACGTATTCCAGTGTTATATTCACTACATGTTTATGCCATGATGATATGATGTCATGATACTTTATTTCACCTTACTAGTGTGACTACATAAAAAGTTTGCATGGATCTTGTGAGCTAAATAAATTTCTACTATGATTGATTGATATTTCGCCTTATATATGTTGCTACTTAAATGTGTTGAACATGTGGAATGCATGGTGATGTTGATCCATGAGATCTATCCAAGTTGTTGTCATGCAAGCTCGAGTTTCTATTATCGAGGTGATAGATTCATTATTCATGGTATATTATTCATTATTTATATCCATTTTCCATGTTTGTATATACCGTATATGCACCATTTGTGGTGCTCACTTTGTAATTCGACGACTTTGATTTGTTGTTGAGCAAATATAGTGTGTGGGACTCCTAGTGTAGTCGATCTACTATGCTACCCATATGTAGCAAATCAGCTCATATACTTATGGAGCTCCACTACAGCAGATCCGTGCCTAGAGGGCTTCTCTGCATCATATCCGTATCGGCACATCTAGAGCTCCTATGTAGTAGAGTTGCACTTCTTCTACTTCTTTACAGAAGACTACTAGTAGATCTCCTATCCAGCAGATCCACTAGATTTGCACATATTCATACGGATCTTCTTATGTCACCGGATCCACTCTTCAAAAGCTTCTAGGTTGCAGGTCAACATGTACCCAAGAAGTCAACTCAACTATGTGATCATAGGAGTAGCATGACCTGTAGAAGACTAGTGACTTGTCTTTTTTTGTAGTAGGTCATTCAACGTCCAAGTGAGCCACTGTCGTTCCAATTCTTTCTAGGAGGATCCAGAGACTCATTTCAATTGCTAAGGTCTTTATGAAGCCTAACCATGCCTCTAGACTAATACTATCAGAGGAGGACTAACAGTTCCTCATTATTTATACGAGGACAATCAATGCCCAAGCGTTCCACCATGGTTCCGATTTGTTTGAGTAGGGTCCATAGCCTTATTTTAGTTGCTGGGGACTTTTAGGATCCCAAGCATACCTATGGACCAGTATCATGCCAGTGACTCATCTCCATTTGTACTGGGCCACTCTACGCTCTAGTGAGCCACCGAAGTTCTGATCCGTTCGTGGAAATCCTAGAGGCTTCCCACATTTGTTGAGGTCTACTACATGCCTAAGCAAGCTTCTGAAGCAACATCACCGCTGCAAAACTAGTGGTTCCTCACTTATTGTATTGGGCCCTTCAAGTGTTTATATGAGCTACAGAGGTCCCGGTTCGTTTAAACGAAGTCTAGAGCCTCATTTCATTTGCTAAGGTCTTTTGAAGCCCAAACATGCCTCTAGACCAGTACCATCAAAAGAAGACTAGCGGTTCCTCACTTTTTGTACAGGGTCACTCAACGTCCAAATGAGCTACCGAGGTCCTGGCTCGTTCAAGTGGAGTCTCGAGCCCCATTATAATTGTTGAAGACTTTTATCTACTTCAAGTAGGCATCTGAACCAGCTACATTACTTGAGGATTAGAATCTCACCATTCTCTCTAGTACTTCAATAGGAGGGGCGGTGACCCCTCCATGAGAAGATTTTTTAGGAAATGACCGGCCTATAATAAAAGTGCCTTCATGGAAGATTTGATCAAGTGACCGATCTAGGATAAATCGCCTGAAGATCGGGATTCCTGATATAGGAATAACTGATGCCTTGGACTGGGACTAGACCCCCTCCAAGAAGTGATCTGGTGCATAAGTGGCCTTAGTTGCCTACCTCGATCATCGTCTAGCCAAGATTCCTATTGCAGAAAGCCCTTATGCCTTGGACTGGGACTAGACCCCTTCCAAAAAGTGACCTAGTGGTAAAGTGGCATTAGTTACCTACTACGATCATTGCCTGAAGACCAAGATTCCTGGTACAAGAATGGCTGATGCCATGGACTGGGACTAGACCTCCTTCAAGAAGTGATCTGGTGCACAATTGACCTCAATTACCTACCACGATCATCGTCTAGCCAGTATTTCTGTTGTAGGAAGTCCCGATGCCTTAGACCGGGACTAGATCCCCTCCAAGAAGTGATCTAGTGCTAAAGTGACCTTAGTTGCCTCCTTGATCATCACCTGAAGACCGGGATTCCTACTATAGAATTGGTTGATGCCTTAAACTAGGACTAGACCCCCCCCCCCCCCCCCCCCTAAGAAGTGATCTGGTGCACAAGTGGCCTTAGTTGCCTACTACAATCATTGCCTTACCGGGATTCCTGTTGCAGGAAGATCCGATGCCTTGGACTAGAACTAGACCCCTTCCAAGAAGTGATCTGGTGTTAAACTAGCCTTAATTGCCTACCACGATCATCGCTTGAAGATCGGGATTCCTGGTGTAGGAATGGTCGATGCCTTAGACTAGGACTAGACCCCTCCAAGAAATGATTTGGTTCACAAATGGCTTTAGTTGCCTACCACAATCATTGCCTTAAGACCAGGAGAGCCAATGGCATTACTAATGCCCTGGATGGAACCCAATCTCTTTAGGAGAAGTTTATCGAGCCATGATAACACTAGATTTTGAGTCCCTCTTCATATGCTTATTGCTCAATTCTCGAGTTAAATCAAGTGTTTAATGGCTCGATTAAGTGTATTTATAGGATTTTGTATTAGGGGCATCATATGAGAGTTATGAGTGAAGATTGAGACCCAAAAGAGCTAGAAATTGGAAACTTGGACAAAAGGACACAATTTGTCGATGTTATGATTTTCGTCATGGGAGACCGCGACACACCACGTGACAGTAACTTTTCTAAAGTGTCGCTTGCGATGTAGTCACGAAAGACCACGGCATGTCATCATGAAAGACTGTGACATGTCGTGACATGTCGTCATGAAAGACCGCGGCATGTCGTCATGGACAACCATGATAAACAGGGAAGCGACAGTCCGCCAACACGCATTTCTATGTTGATTTCTGACCTATTTTGGACCCATATAAATACTCATCTTAATTTTTTGGGAGAAATGATCAGCCACACGAACTTTTGGACACTTTCACCCTTCCATCACCATCCTTAGACACTTTCATTCCTCCATCCATCTTGGAACTTGGAAGGTAAAAAGAGGAAGCTTACAATTCAAGGAACCTCAAATAACCAACTTGAGTTTCTTCTTTAACTCTTCTTTGTTTTATTTCTTTTCTTTGATGTGTAACTAATTTCTATGTTAGGGGATTAATGCGAACCTATTGAGCAACTCTTTGTAATCCTCGCTAATGGTTTTAATTAAATACCTTGGTAGCCTCTTTTATTGAAATCATTGCTCTAGTTCTTCCACTTATATTCAAATGAGACCTCAATGAATGTTTGTGTTAGGATTGGTTTATCTAAGATGTTGAGAGTTAGATGTGGGTGACCATCCCATTTATTCCTTAACTATAAGCTTAATAATTAAGACAATTTTCATATGCATGACCATGCTATGTGTGATTTGGTTTAGAGTTTTTAATTAAAAAAAAAAAACTAATTCTAACCATTGCTCATTATATGACCTTGTGTGAGTAATAGGAAAGATTAGGTGCTTCATAAAACAAACTCTATCAAGTGGATTTAAATGCTTAAATGAGACTTAGGGATTACATTGAGGAGTTTAATTAGGTTGCATTAATTCCCTAGCATTCCTTTATATTCATATTTTCGTGTGAGCTTTTGTGTTATTTAGTTTATTGTATTGTTACATATTAGTGAATTAAAGTACCAACCCAAGACAAGCATTATGTCATTTAGTTTTCATGCACTTAAATTAGGCTATAATTAAACTAATTAGCTTTCAACCAGTAGAATCACCGATCCCAGTGAAAGAACTTTCTTTTAAATTGATTAAGATAAAAAATACTACAATCAGAAGCCTAGTGCTAAAGTGGTCTTAGTTGCCTACCAAACCAAGGATCCAGACTTATGGCCTTGGTTGCCTGCTGCATCCTCAAGAATAGAAGAGCCTATACGGTACTCTTGAAGCCTTGGACAGATCCTAATCTCTCCAAGAATGACCTAGTGCTAAAGTGGCCTTAGTTGCCTACTAGGATCCTCGTCTGAAGACTAGGATTCCTAGTGTAAGAATGCCCAGTACTTTGGATTGTCTATGAGAAGGACCTGGTGCTAAAATGACCTTAGTTGCCCACCAGGATCCTCGCCTAAAGATCGGGATTCCAGGTGCAACAATGCCCAATACTCTGAATCGCCTCCAAGAAGGACCTGGCGCAAAAGTGGCCATGGTTGCCTACCAGGATTCTCACCTGAAAAATGGGAATCCTTATGTAGGAATACCCAATACCATGGACCATCTCCAAGGAAGATCGGGTGCACAAATGGCCTTAGTTGCCTACCACGGTCGCCACCCTAAATAACAAGTGAACCCTCAAAATGAGGGATCTGGTACTTAGATAGAAATGACCACATACCAAGCAAGAGCCTTTAATCATAGTTCTTCAACAACTTATAGAGATCCCCTGATGTTTTGGGTTAAATACCCTTAGGGGACTACCTCCTAAACAATTTCTAAAGACAGTAGAGCGAAGCAATCGAAAAAGTGGAAGCGATAGTTTCGAGAAACGTGCACTGTCAAAGCATCTAGTTTAAAGCAACAAACTTCCCCTTGCATGACATGTGGAAGACTCATTGATTGTAAGCATGCTGGAAGGGCTTTCCTCCTAAATAGTGGTTGCCATCAAGGTAGGATGAACAAAATCCTTTCAACGCTACATATATCTTGACTCTAACCTCAACCAGGTACCGGTGTTCAAGTCGGGTGAGATTTTTATTAACCTCCTAAAAATGCAAGGGTCCAAAGAATGATTTTCTCTCCCTACCAAAATTACCTGGAGTATAAGAACACTGCGGACCCATGAAAGAACCAGGATTGGCATACCCACAACAACCATGTGTAAACCAGAACAAGGATCGGGAGGAAAGGGGTCATCCCGATTCTCCGATACTGAGAATCGCTGATGTCAAGACCTTGAAAGCCTCGATATCACTGCGCGCCGGTTCTCTAATACCTAAGAGCACCGATACCATGGTCCATAGTACCCGATACCTAAGTACCATGATTCCGTCTTTGAATCGGCCTACCAAGCATTTCCCGTCCACTCAGCAAGGGAAACGATAGCAAGGGAGGTCCTAACACGTCGAGAGAGAGACCTCCAAGGAAGAAAGAACCTGTACACCAAATAGTCAAACCTAGAGCAAGACCACGTCATGAGAAGAGAAACATGTAGTAACATCCTTCATGACCACATTTATATCACTGATGAGCACTAATCCATCCTCCTTGCATGCTATTTGGGTCAAGGAACTACAGAGGAGACCTAGAGAAGGGATCGAGACCAGAGACTAGGAACTAGGACAAACCCCTCACACCAGCAAGGGAACCTCAAGCACCATAGCTTCTCCTTATCCTTGAGGCCCCAACGAACGGGGCTCCCCCTCCGACCGTGGAGTACCGCTCCATCCAGTCTAAATGTTGTACGGAAAGTCTCCACCGGATTTTTTGGATAACAGTAATTATATGATCACGAGACTGGGTACTTAATTATAAGTGGTGAGTGAAAATTTTGAGTTCCATCAATGAGTTTGTAAAATCACATATCACTAGATTTTGCACGTATATATGTATCTCAAACTTTTATATTCAAAATTTATGTCACATTCAAAATTAAATGTTTATGTTAGTTCTGAAAATTTGAACTTTGAATAATGGTGTCTAATTCTAGAGCTATGGTTCAAGTTTTTCAATCCATGAATGCATATGGAAGTAGAAATTCCAAGAACAACCTCAACAAGCATCAATTAGAGAAAAAGAAAAAATTGTCATTTTTATTGATCTATCTAGCACATGTGAAAAAAAATTACTGTTTCTACAATTCTTCTAAGTCGATCTGGTTGGGAAAAATAAATAGCTTGAACGAGATCATGTTTTATGAGGCATGTAACTGAGAAGTGAGATCAATGAAGGCATCTTCATGGCATGGAACGGTTAGACCACCCATCAGATGATTGAATCCGAACTATTCCTCTACTCTATTCAACAAGTCCACAAACAAAGGATTGTTCAAGAATGATATCGGAACCACGAATCTCTTCCTTTGGATATCTCCAACATAGATTGCAAATGGCCTTTTGGGACAACATCCTGATTCGCAGCTGGTTGGTTTCTGCTATGCAGCTGCCTCTTGAGAGTTTGCTTGGCATTCTGAATCATGGATGGCAATCTGATGATACCCATTTTAGATTCTGATCAATTGAAGTTTGGAAAACAAAAAGTATATCAAATCAAATGAGTCAAGAGTGGATTTTGATTGATCAAGTGCTTGAGTCGGTGTTGGAAGGCTTTTGATATGTTGTATGTATTTATAAGGTTTTGGAGATTGGTGTGCTATATCTTCTTTTTACAATAAATCAAGTCAAAACAAGTGTGAGGTCATGATCAGCAGATTTGCAACTGGGTATTTTTGTATTATGACAGGACCCACCTCAATGAAGGCTCTCACATGGCTTTGCTAATTGAGCTAAAGCTATGGTAAAATTAATATTTAAGCACTCTAACGCACCCCCTCACGTGTAAAACCAATAGGACATATACTCAAACTCAGAAACAAATAATCATGTGGGGGACTCAACTCGAACCCAGGACGCCAGGACTCCTAGACAACCAGGAAATAATCATCAAACCTAAAAGTTTAATTCCATAGGAAAGAGTCCGACAATAATATTTAAGCATTCTAATACTCTCTCTGTCCGATTCAAGTTTCAAAATACTCGCTTGTCCCTTCGAAGTTTGAAGTCATTAACAGATTCATCTATATTAAAATTCTGCGTAGGAGACCTGTCCTTGGCTACTTGTTGCTTGGAAAGACAAGCTAGAAAACTGACCAAGGCCTCGAAACAGGCGGCGGTACATTGAAATTCAAGGGTAGTAACTAGTATGTAGAGACCACCAACATATTCATGTGAGTGAGTTTGTTTTTTTTATGTGTGAAGCAAACAGAAGACATTGATGTGTGTTTTTTCTTGCTGGGATTCGCCGTGAATGTGTCAATGTCAATATATGAATGTGAGAGACCAATCCATACATGTTATGTTTTTGGACTAGGCTTGAGAGTCATCAACCTTCATATGAGGTTTGGTGCTTGTGGTTGGTTGGTACGCATCTCAGTGTTCTGTTATGTTCTGTCTTCAGAATTTTGTCAATTGGGCAAATAGTTGGAATTTTTTGCAGTCCAATTTTAACTGTTTTGTCATGCTTGGTTTTAGAGAACAATCTTTTGAAGATTATCTATGAGAGGTTCCTATCAGAGATGTATACAGATCAACCAAAGTAACTCATTATTACTCCACTTTTTCAGAAAAAAAGTTAACTTATTGAAGAAAATAGCTATAAGAAGTATATATATATATATATATATATATATAACACAAAAAGCAAGAACACATCACTTCATAATCAGATGATAAAAACTAGGGTTTTATTGAAAACTAACCCATATGGAAGCCTCAAGTCAATAACTAACCTCTTTTTGAAAAATTTACAAAACTAACTCTTTTTTGATGTGTAAGTACAACTATACCCTTATTTACAACCATTCTTTTCCTCTTATTTCTACCACAACACCATTCTTTTCCTCATATTTCCTCCTCTCTCTCCATCACAACACCCAATTTCGTTTTCTCACATTCTCCTCTCTCAATTTTTTTTTCTCTCTTCATTCATTTCGAATTTTAGTAATTATTTACATTCTTCATATTTGAAAAACTCAAAAATATTCATCCACAACAAGGGTACCTTTGTATTCAAGCTTTGAGGTGAGTTATTTTTGAAATTTTTTAGTTGAATCTCGGATTTAATTGTAGTTGTGTTAATTTGTTGTTGAAATAGTTTACATTTACATAATAAAGCATGGGTCTTGTGTCAATTTGATGTTGTTGTGATCAATTTAAAGTTTGAACATAAATCCAAAGTTTATTTCTATTTTTCATCTTTTTTACTTTCCTTTGTGCATGAGGGTTGCTTATTTTTGTGAAAATCGTTTTCATCAATATAATATAGCATGGGTCTTTGTTGAATTTGATGTTGGTGTGATCAATTTTAATTTTATACATAAATTTATAGTTTAATTAATGTTTGAATATTTTTTTTTAGTTTGATTTGTACATTATGGTTGCTTATTTTTGTGAAAATAGTTGACATTAATGTAATAGAGCATGGGTCTTGTGTGAATTTGATGTTGGTGTGGTTAATTTTTCATTTTTGGATTGAATTTACACAATCGGTAGTATTTTTAAAAAAAAAGTGTCCAGCCCAGTTTTTCCTAACAGCGTTGGGAATTCCCAACAGAGTATGGAATTCTCAACAGATTAGGAATTCTTAACTGCATTGGGAATTCCTAACGCTGTTGGGCATTCCTAACTGCGTTAGGAGTTCCCAACTGTGTTAGGAGTTCCCAACTGTGTTTTGAATTCCTAACGCTGTTGAGAAATCCTAACGCTGTTGGGAATTTCCAACTGCGTTGGGAAATCCCAACACAGTTAGGAATTCCCAACTGCGTTGGGAACTGCGTTGGGAAATCCCAACACAGTTATGAATTCTTGCGAATATTTGTTTAGAAATTTAATCATTGATTTCTTATTCATTTGAAAGGTTTTATGGATAAAGTTCGGTTCGTTGTTTTATACGATGGGGAATGAAGTGAAAGTGGTGGGAAGTTCAAGTATCAATCTGGAAAGTCAAGACTAAATTCAGTTTCAAGGAAAACATTGTTTGAATCGTCAGATGACATTATATCTGGTCTTATTAATGTCAATCCAAACGAGTTCTCCATCAAAATGAAGTATTTGTTTCACTCGCCTGAGGTTTTAGCACCGTTTGAAGTTGTGAATGATGATGATGTGCAAATGTTCTTTTGTGAAAATTCCGTTGTGAAAACGCGAACCTTATTACGTGTCACAACGGTACCTAGATGACACGATATTGTTTTCATGGCATGATATGTTGTTTGGTACATTATTACATTTCTTTAATACATTTCTTTAATACATTTTGTGTAATGTTAACGGATTTGATAGAAGTTGTGTAATGTTGACAGTGTTATGTATTATTAATTAGTACATTTTTGTGTATAATGTTAACGAATTTGATAGAAATTGTTGTAATAGTTGCCTAAATAGTTACTTACATGTCTAAATAGTTTTTAAGAAAAAAAGAAACAAAAATCTACGGTTTTTAAGAAAAGTAACCAAAATAGATTTTTTAATGTCTAAATACAACATTTGGTTACTTGATATATTATACATCAGTTTGTTACATTGGAAAAAAAATAGTTGGGAGTCTAGATCGCCACATAGCCTAACAGAATACAAAAATAATAGATATCAAGAGAGATAATGTTGTTTTACAATATTTTTTCATAAGGCTATTTTAGATCATCAAAGATTTAAACATAAGTATGTTCTGAAATACTTGATTTTATCGGTTTAGACCGAGTCGATGGATTCACCATGTATCAAAACAACCTCTTCTCCCATTCAATTTTCCTGAAATATAACATAAAACCGTTAAAACAAAATTCAAATCATCTAACTGAATTTGCATGAAAATTCATAACATCGTTTGATTACAACACAACTTTTTTATTACACTTGTAGAAAATTTCTAACCTCGTTTGGAATTCCAAACTCTGTTCCTAACAACGTTGAGAATTTCCCAACGCTGTTAGAAATTCCTAACGATGTTTGGATTTCCTAACCTTGTTTGGAATTCTAAACTCTGTTAGAAGTTCCAAACTTTGTTTGGAATTCCAAATGATCTTAGACACTCCAAACACAGTTAAGCATTCCAAATTACAAATGAGAACCCTAATTCCAAACTACCAAACATTCAGATTTCATGTCTACATTTGCTTGATTACACCAACAAGTAAAACAACATTCAGAATAATTCCACCAACCAGAATAATTCATTGGTAGATTTCATGTCTACATTTGCTTGATTACACCAACCAGAATAATTGCAAACTACATTTGCTCGATTTCATGTCTTTATTACAATAACACTCAGATTGTAAAAATGACAACAAAAATCAACTGCGTATAAATTCATTTACACCAACTATGAACCCAACAATATCCAAAAACATCAACGTAGCAAGCTGCATACTAATTTCATTACACGAACTATGAACCCAGCAAAATCGAAAATCCTATAAACAACTAACCATTAATATGTAATAAGTAATAAACAAAACTAAAAACTTGCAATTTCCTAAGCAGCACAATGGAAATATATTGTCTATACTCAATATTTAGATGAAAATCAGCAATGTCGTTATCTAACAAAAAAGAAACTCAATCTTTTACATATAATGATATCAAAAGAACCCATACCAACTCAATTCTAGCCTCGAAACCTTTCATTTTCACAAAAATAAACCAAAAACGTAGCTGGGGATTCTATAAAAGATGTACTTGTGACCAAAGCTCAGTCAGTCATTTCATTGAAAACTAAGCACAATTCATGAACCATATCTTCTTAATTTGTCACCAATCAAACCCGAACACAAAAACAAATGACAAGAGTAAAAAAGCAACTTACACAACAGAAAACGAGCTTACGAGACACAAAAGTGAGACTTGGCCTCAGAAGGCGAAGAAGAAAAATGAGCTCCAGCAGCTTGTCTGAATTTTCTGGGCAACACCCCAATTATATAAACACTTAGATTTTTAATTGATTGATTTTCAACAAGTTCACAATTTATAATAATAAACATTTAATTGATTTCTTATACAAACACAGAGTTAAACCACTCAAAAGCTTCTAAACAATTCTCACACATTCACAATTCAAATCTGACAATTCAATAAACAGTCGAACTCACCTTCGTCAACGAAGTGAAGATCTGAAGTGCAGGACAACGAAGATCGACGATGGGCGACGATGAGCGACGGGACGATGACGATGACGAGTGACGATGACGGCTGGGGACGACGACAGGGACGGGAACGGGGACAGGGACAACCACGATATGCGAACATGTAGTCTTCAAAGCCCAGTGGCACCGTCGTCGTCTTCCAACCCAGTGGTGCAGTCGATTAGGGATTTCAGTGAGAGAGATTTGGTGAAATTTGAAAGAAATGAGAGATTTTGGATTATAGGTGAGGGTTGGTCGATTGGAAGAAAAGATGGATTTTGGGTCTTTTGGTTGACGATGACGATGACGATGACGGCTGGGGACGACGACGAGCGACAACAGGGACGGGGACGGGGACAGAGACAACGACGATATGCGACGGGGACAGGGACACCGATGATATACGACGAGGACAGGTACGACGACGATAGATAGTCGAGGCTAAGGACGATGACGAGCGACGACTGCTGGGGACGACGACAAACCGCGGCGATGCGACTCAGTCAGTAAGCCCCAGCCTGGGTAGTGAGCTAGTGACCGGTGATGGACTGATGGTTGAGAGATATTTGGTGAAATTTGAAAGAAATGAGGGATTTTGGAATTTAGCTGGGGTTGGTCGATTGGAAGAGAAGATGGATTTTGGGTATTTTGGTTGGGATGTAATTTTTATATTTTCAAAGGGTAATATTGTCTCAATTGAGTTAGTTTTATAAAAATTTTCAAAAAGAGGTTAGTTATTAACTTGAACCTCATAAATAAGTTAGTTTTCAATAAAATCCTAAAAACTATAAGAACCCAATGATTATGTTGATATATTATCACAGGAAACTCTAGGAACGTGAACTAATTCCAAATACAGACATAGAATAAATATAGAAAGCTCAAATGCATAGGACTTGCTGATCAAAAAGCCAAATACCAAATGTTATCTAGTTACTATTCAATCCAAAAACTTAATTCGATAGGAAATGATCCAATAATAGTATTTAAGAACAATCATGCTGTTGTTGCGGCTACTGTCATTTTCTTTTCTTTTCTGGGCAATAATCTCACAGGCACATGTACAGATTGAATATTTTCTGACACATTGAATCTCCGCCATCAGCCAATTATTTTGAGCACTAAATTTTCTAACTCACATGCATCGACTCTAACATCAAGATTTATTTATCCTTTCTATAAAATAATAGGATGAGTACATGTACATCTTGAGAGAGAGTATTCATTGAGAATCATTACAAATTTGTTCAAGAAATTTTTTATAATCTTCAAAAGCATTTTCTGTTCCGTAACCGTTATACTCAAGTAAACAAATGTACTTTAGGAGTAACAATTATACCTAAAAGCTTAAACCGTTGAGAATGGATACATTAGAGGTCCAATTACATATATTAAAGGTATTGGTTCCTGTTTACTTCAGTAATTAACGTGTAACTTCGCATACACATCACAAGTTTTATATTACTATACAAATTTAACGTGGATACCTATATAACAAAACCCTACCAAGTAAAACACAATCAATTATACAAACACAACGTGAATATCTATTTCCAAACGGAACCTTAGGACTCGTTCTGTAAGCATTTTTCAGTTGCTGTTTTTCGAAAATAAAAATAAAAACAGTGTTTTTAGTTTCAGTTTCGAATTTTAAAAACGTGTCTGGTAGCATATACTGAAAGCTGTATTTTGAAAATGAAAATGGAAAAAACGCGTCTGGTAGGTTAACCGAAAACTATCAAAAATTGAAATATCAAATTTGGCATTTTATTTAATATTATTACAACTATAAACAAATTTATTACATAATTAACCAGTATAGTTTTTGTATTGTAATTTTTAAATTAAATAAAAGTAACACATCAAAAATTAATTCAAAATAACATATCAAAAAATGAATTAATCAAAATTAAACTCTTAAATTATAAATAATTAATTATAATATATATATATATATATAATATAAATATATATACTATAATTATATACTAATTATAATTATATATATAATTATAATGTGTGTGTATATATATAAGAGGGGCACTTTGGTCATTTAAAATTTTTATCACATCTTATCCTAACCATATCAAATGTATAACAGTACAATTAATAGTTTATAAAAATGATTTTTTTAGATAAAAAAAGTGAAAAAAAGTGAAAAACAAAAAAACAATAAAAAATAAGTATTTTATTTTATGTTTTTTAAATCTTTCACTTTTAAAACTGATTTTGTTTTTCATGTTTTTTTTTTCGAAAATAAAATGAAAAACGATTAATGAATGCGTTTTTGAAATCGTTTTTTAAAATAAAAATAAAAACGGACTGAAAAACAGCTACAGGACGGGACCTTAGCAAAACCATTTCTTGATATTTGTTTTTACAAAATACATTCTACAAAAACCAGATTGGTTGCAACAATTGACTAGGTATGGGCACTCAGAACAAAGATAAGGGAAGTCAAATAAGGCCAGTTGCTAAGCTCCAAGCTATCATGATAAGAAAGATAAATAAAAAAATAAAATAAAATAACAATAATAATAATAATAATAAAATAGAAAAACCCATGAATCTTAATGAAATCTTGGATCCAGAGCAACTAATTAACCAGCCACTGACATCAATAACATGCTCCACAACACCATACATCTCTCCCTTTACAGAGGTGGCAAAAACTGTGGGCAGAGTTTCCAAAAATAGCAACATAGTATCATCTATCAAACTATATATAGTATTTATTTATTTATTTTCTTGGACCTGTTATGAATCGACCAAGTATGGGATTAGTTATGATTATACAACTCATTAGATGCCCTATCCTTACATGCCGATTTTTAAGAGTGAATTCTATCTAATGAATCCGTATCAAGACCCTGTATAAGCTCCAAGTGGACCTTGTGATATCACACACAGTTAAACACTCTCCAATGGTTTTTCTTTTAATTAATTTCCTTAATGCAAGGACAAAGTACATGTTGCTGCTGCCATCAATTTTGAAATGTATTTTTGCATTTCTTATTTCTCTTCCTATTTATACTCATAATATCACTATGTATATGCTGCATATATGTGTAACAAGAAGTGTTTTTGTTTTTGATTTTGTTGGTATTTTTGTCAACTTTTTCACTTGAAACAAAAAAAAAAAAAAAAAAGTACCCTTCGAAGAAAAGTTGTCTTGTTAACAATCTGAGTTATTGAAATGGGGATTCGGATGATGGTTCTTCATGCAAAGCAAGTCATTCGAAGACGATCTTCGTCTACTAAGCAGCAGCAACAGCAGCAGCAATTCTCGTACAACACTTCATCACCACCACCACCCTCATTGGAGGTTCCTAGAGGCCATTTTGCTGTTTATGTAGGAGAGGAAGATAACTTGATGAAACGTTTCGTGGTTCCGTTATCTTTCTTGAAGCAACCTCAGTTTCAGGCCTTATTGAGTCAAGCAGAAGAAGAGTTCGGTTTCGATTATAGAATGCATGGACTCACCATTCCTTGTGCAGAAGATGAATTCATCAGTCTCACTTCTCGTTTGAATAGTTCTAGATGAATTTTGATGATCATCATTACTCCAAGTACATATATAATATAGCTAATTATGATGTTAATTTTTAACTGATGATTTTTGGTCTCATTTTGTTCACCTTTTATTAGTTCTAATTAGGTAGCTTTGTAGTTCCTCATTGTGGGCATGCATTATCATGTTGTGGAATATATTGTGCAATATAGAAGGAGTCAAGGAGAAAATTTTGATTTATAAATATGTGTTCACATTGTACAGCTATGGCAAGTTTTGATGAAGCACATTTACAAAACAGCAGTGTACAGTCTCAACTCAAGGATGATCATGGCATTGCCCTGTTCAAGAATTTTTGTGTTCTTTACTATTATCCGTGTTAGAGAGCTTTCTACATTGTTTGCATGCGACAACTTTAGTTTTTGGGTCTAACAGTATAACTGAATTTGAATCTACATATGTAGGGGTGAGCATGGTTCGATTCGATTCGATTTTAGATCAAACCCAATTGAACCTAAAATATTTCGATTCATCCAAAATTGAACCGGTTTAAACCTAATAAGTAGTGGAAACCGAATTGAATTGAACCTATTTTAATCGATTCGATTCGGTTCGATTCAATTTGATTTTGGGCTTAATGGGCCAGCTAGTTTAATAGGTTTTTTGAATTTTCTTTAATATTAATGGGTTGTTGAATACTAATTTTGGACATTAGAATAGCCAAAAAAACCCAAATCAAACATAATTAAAAATATATATATAAAAAATAACCAGTTAAAAACATATTACCCTTAAATATATTAAATATATTAGGTTTTTTTTTTTACTTATATACTCGGTTTATTCGGTTCAATTCAGTTTTAAGAAAATCAAACCGGTTTGAACCGAATAAAAATTCGATTTTCAATTTTTAAACCGGTTTAAACCGAATTACCCTTACGAATCGAATCGAATACCTTTTTTTCGGTTCGATTTGGTTCGAATCGGTTCAAATCGCAACTTAATGTCCACCCCTATACATATGTATTTGGATTGATTCTATTTATATCATTGTTTGAGTCATAACTCATAACCCAACAGCTTTAGCTTTTAGGCTAGCTTTATATCATTGTTGGCTAGCTTTATATCATTGTTTGCGTCCTGACCCGTCAACTTTAGCTTTGAGGTCCAACTTTATATCATTGTTTGGGTCTAGCAGTAACTGACTCTTGGGTTTTAGTCCCCCCGCATGCATGTGTTTAAATATTTGAATATGTTAGTACTAACATAACCCAAAGATTAACCTGATATGAAATAGCTCAACCAAAATATTTAAGCACTTTTTAACACACCCTTTCACATGCCACATGTGAACATGATTCTGCAATATTCTACGATGACTCTTGAAGTGGAAAAACTTTGTCTATACAAATCTTTGTGCTGCTCTTAGTGAACACTTTGTGTTTGCCACAGCCTGAAACCTCTTTCATTTGTTTGCTAATCTAATCATTACTTTATGATTAAGAAAGAGTTGAAAATTTTATAAGCAGAAATTTATTTACAAATTACGAAAGTTGTACATGGGATTGAATTACAAAATTGAAGAGACTTGGTTGATTGTCTCTACTTAATAATGTTGCACTTCAGAGAAACTAATTAAATCAATGGAAACTCTCTGGCAAGTATATGTGGAGGTGGTACAATTTATGAACAATTCAAAGCTGAAGTTAGGCTGATGAAGTAGTCTTCACTGCATGGAATTGTCAGACCTCCCATGGGATGATCGAATCCGAATTCTTCCTCTGCCAAATATAACAAGTCTTGGAATAGAGGATGATTCAAATATGATATAGGAATCACAAATCTCTTCCTGCAACAGCAGTTCTCTCCTACGTAAATCGCAACGTGACCTTTCGGGACATTAGTACTAGCTGAAACCACCATTCTGATTTTGGCTGAAAGAGTTCTCCGAAGCTTTTGCTTGGCATGAGCTAACCCCATCAATTGAATTCCCATTTCAGAAAAAAAAAAAAAAAAAGACAAAAAAAGTTTAGTAAGTGATGGAAAACTTTAGTGATTGAAAACTAGAGACTTTGAGTTGAAATGGTATGTTTAGTACACAACTATATATATATAGGAAGATGTCAAAAGACTCAAAACAACCTTAAGAGAATTGGATAAGATAATGAGAGAGGTCATTGAAGAGAATCTTTTGGAAAAAAAACATAGCAGGTGAAAGAATTGGTTATGTGGCACATGGTTTTGCTTTGTCTATGCTATGCAGCATCATACCCTACCACTTTCATAAGCCAAAAACAAAGAGAGAGCTATGAAATTTTTGAAACTAATAAAAGCACCGAGGGGTTTGGCATGTTCTGTCTAGTTATCGAAGACTCGTCTTGATCGAAGAAGATCTTCGTAAAATATAGTATATACTGTTAGCTTACTCACAGAAGCATTGTATATAGACTTGTATATATCACTTGATAGCTTCATTTGTGCCAACTAGCAGACCAAATATTGTGCCCCAACCAGCCTTTTTGGGGGCTACTACTATATAATTATGACTCTGCTGGGTCCACGCCGGTTGTCCAAAATAAGGTCTCAACTTGCTGTTGTTGGCTTCTAAATCATTTCAACAGTCTTCACTCTTCAACATCTTGAGTTTGTTAATGACTAACAATATCACTTAATTAATCTAGTCGGTTACATAATTAAACGACACTCCGGCTGACTTATCGATGTTGTTGATCATTAATTAAATAATAGCAGTGGATTTGCTGAGAGAATTAAGTTGTTAAACAGAAGTTCACACAAAAGTGGCTAGATTTCATATTTATGTCAAGTTGTCAACTATAATCTGCTAAATCAGTGGTCTTATTAAGATCAAACATAAACGATTAACTATTTGACTTCGTGTAAAGGTTTTGATGATACTGAAATTGAAAGACTGCACTTTTTAATAGGTTGTTTATGAAGTACATATAATGGCCATATTTAGACACAATTCCTATGTCAATATTATTGTCTACTCATCATCCATATTCGTACGAGGCATGTATGCGTAGAAGTGATAAACTATTGATTAATTATCAGAAAAGACTATGAATTATAATTAAACATGGTTACATTCTGATTTAGTTTTTTTTTGCATAAATTGATTAATTAGCAGAAAAAAGGACTATGAGTTATCATTGTGAATATGTTAAACATAATTACATACAAAGAAAATTATTATTGAAAGATCTACAAGAAAGCTATGAGTATAAATTGTTTTTAGCTTACTTGAAGTGATAGATAAGAAGACACAATATGAAGACTCACATGCTTCTGTATTAAAATTGATTTTTTCATATTTGGGAATGATTCACATTACATGTATCTTGAAACATAATTGCCCTACCACTCAAGTACAGTAGTCAAAGTAATTAATCTAATCATGCCTCCAACGATCACCAAGAGTTGCGCAAGGCTTGTTTTCCTGAAGAAAACATGGCTTGGGGAGGCATTTTCTAGTTTTTGTCAAATAGTCACTTGAAAAATTGTATGAGCAGGAAAAATGTTTACAACCAAACAGATTGAACATTTTCTGAGCCAAAGTATTGGGACAGTTTCGATAGCTAATTGTAGTTTCCAGACATGGTTCATCGATTCGAATACCATGATACACACATTTGGTCAGACCAAAAAATTGATTATTCTGGTCTACATAGCTATGGTTAGCATAGAAACTATTTTCTTTGTCATATGCATTGCAATTAATTGATATTTGATAATGGTCAAGGAGGGTCTACATAGCTGTGGTTATCATGCAAAAGCTTCTTTAACATATGCCAGGTTGGTTTAATGCTTCCATTCAACCTATCATCAGTTCAAATTTAGCTCAAGTTCATGCAATTATCAGTACAGTTCACAAAGCATCTTCACATGACCATGAACATATTATTTCCTGTTTCTTCTCATATCAGTAGGGTCATAAGGCATAGTACTATTGTCCTTTGTGTTTGACAAAAAGCTTTCACATTTATGTACAGGTAAACTAAAAGAATATGCACTAATAGGGGCCAAAACCATGTGATTTCACATTGAATCTATCTTTATATAGACCCCATTGGAGCGATTGATCACTTTACCACAAAATCAGTTAAATGGATATCCAGGCCAGAAGAATTTTGTGTTCTTTATGTATGATAACAATCATGGTCACCCCACCATCCACTTTAAAAGTTATTGTCAGTCATAAAGTTTTAAGACTCATAACTTGCCATCTAAGTACTTCTTTTAGAGCATTCACAGGACAGAAACCATGAATTTCTGGTTATGTAAGATTGTTAGTGCAAACCAGATTGTCTATCCTTTTGTCTCCTGAGACTACCGATGTGCCTACAAATTATTCTTGTTCATAAATTAAGTTCCTCTAATGCCTACAAATTCATAAACTTCAACCAATTAAGCAGTGTGAATATATATATATATATATCCATTCAATGTGCTAAGTTGATTTGATGCTTCCATTCAACATATTGTCCCTTCAAATTCAAACCCAGTTTAGAAAACATCATCACATGAGCCGATAGCTTGATTTTTTTCTTCGGTTTTGTAATGTCAGAGGACGAAATACTAGTAGCCATTGTGCTTGTTTGATTAAAAGCTCTAACAAACATGTCATATAGCAACATGTGCTTTGCTTTTAAAAAAGAATCAAGTCTTATTAGTCTTTACTCTTTACTAGTTAATACTTAATACTACTACATTATCCTAATGGTCTGTTTGGTGTTTGTCGAAATCAGGTCTGAATGCAATGATATATTCAAAGTAGGCCATCATTGTTGTTTCATTTAATGGTAGGTTACGTTATGATGTGCTATTGATTAGTTCAGACCTCCCAACTTGTCGAGACCTTATCGTTAGTTGGAAGGCAAAACCATGTGATTCTTCTTTACATATGTCCTTGCTATGTATATATATACACATACGCTAGTTCAAAGATTGGTCATCCATTGCCAAGGTTCTTCTACATTCGTAAACATTCATAGATTTCCAACAAATTTTCTCGGAAGACTACTTTAAAGTTTACAGTCATGGCTATCCGCTTGACCAAGATTGCTAACGCTAAGGCAACTCCAAGGCGTATGCCTTTTGCTTCAGGGGCCACAGTTGTGCCTAAAGGACATTTTGCTGTTTATGTTGGAGAAACCGAAAGGAAGAGATTCGTTGTTCCGATTTCATACTTGAAGCATCCTTCATTTCAAAAGCTGCTAAGTCAGGCTGCAGAAGAGTTTGGATTCGATCATCCTATGGGTGGTCTCACATTCCCATGCAGTGAAGAAGTATTTATCGATCTAACAAGCCGTTTGTAGACTGAGGAAACAAGATGTGAAAGATTTACTTGACTGTAATACAAATTTTGAGTAGAATATAGTACTACACATAGTGATTGTGTGCTGCAATCCATGTAAACTTGATTATTTTAGTTAGTTGATTTAATAAAAATACTTTCTTATTAATTATGTTTCATTTTTCCATGTTTTTCATAACAGGATTATTAGTTGATCGCCTTTTATGCTGCATATATACACTTTTGCAGCTGAAACATTATACAAGAATCTATCAAAGCAGTTGATTTCTTCTACAATTATTACATCTACTAAGCATCCACATTAGCTTTTCATGTTATATGACAATCCAAAACCGAATATGTATTAATTATAATTCAGTTCTACTACCACAAGCCGAATCTTCCAATATTTAGTCTCACTCTCTCTACCATTACAATTTCATACATGTCTATAAACTCTTACGATCTGTTCGTGCTCCGGTTGAGTGCATGCTTCTGGCATATATTAAGCACCAAACCAAAATGCAAAATATGTTATTGCTTTGAGCTTGCTTGTGTTAGACTACAGTAGTTCAGTGATGCAATTAAATCTGGTCAATTATTCCAAGGCATGATTTACCATGTCTTTAATCTGGTCAATTGGGGAAATTGAGAGAAGCAATATAGAAAAATATCATATGTTAGGTTGATTTAGTGCTTTTAGTCAATCTATCTCCAACTAATATCAGACTCCTAACTTGTTTTTTTTCTCAGGAACATTGTCACATGGGCTGGAAAAATGGTAGGCTTCCTGTCGTTGGTAGTTCAGAAAACAAACTAGTCATGATCAATCTATTTGTCGTCCGATTGAAAACATGAGCATTTAGATCTTTGTGCTAGTTAGTCACCGCTAGATAGTATATCATCCAAATGGTTTGTCGCGAGTAGTCGCAATAAGAAGGCCACCATTGACTGTTATATCTCAATTGGGTCATAAATGTTTCCTACCATTTAATGGTAGGACATATATGATGACTTGGAATCAGCTAGATCACACTTGAAAACATGTTGAAACCTTATAATTTGTCAGGAGGCAAAACCATGTGATACTACATTGAACTGGACTTTGAATGACTGATACATTTAAGATTTCTGGTATAGACTATATATATACAAGCTCTAAGGATAGGTATTCAGTGCAAAAAATCTCCTGATTTACAAGTCTTATATATTCATTTCTCATTCAATGCTCTAAAAAGAATTGTAATTCAATTCATCATGGTTTTCCACTTGACCAGAATTGTTAATGCTATGAAGACTCTAAGGCGCCCTATTTTCTCTCCGGAGAATACGAATGTACCCAAAGGTCACTTGGCTGTTTATGTTGGAGAAACTGAGAAGAAGAGATTTATGGTTCCGATTTCATACCTGAAGCATCCTTCATTTCAAAATCTGCTATGTCAAGCTGAAGAAGAGTTTGGACTCAATCATCCTGTTGGTGGTCTCACGATCCCAGGCAGCAAGGAAGTATTCATGGACAGTGTCTAGACTTCAGGAGACAGAGAAGAAGTACTGATGCTAACTCTGCAGTACTATTGACAGAAATACAAATTTCGAGTAGAAAAAGTATACGTAGTGATTGTTTGATGCAATCCATGTAAACTTAATTATTTTTGTATAGATGCATACAATTGATTCATTCTTAATAACAATACTTTCACTACTTATTTCTCATCAATTCTGTTGCGTTTCTCTATGTCCACGTTAAAGTAGCTAGTCACTGTGATGATGATGCATATCAAGACTCTATGAACGGTTGATTTGTTAGCTCCTCCATCATATCAAACCAATAGTCCAACTAAGGAATGCAAAACATGTGACATGTTTGAAAACTTTAACCAAGTCTATGTTTTAAGAATATCTTCAATAGAATCACATAGTACTTTGTTAATGTAAACAGAACAAATTTTTCTATCCAAATTTCTTTAAATTAAAGGTGTTCCTTTGTAGCTTTACTTCAAGAAAGGTTTAGGCATATGTTTTTCTACACTAACTCACTTTGGTCAATCATGTAGTCTGAATTCAAGAGAATGACTAGAAAAACAAACCATATGTGATATGTCTAAAGTTGATCATCTAATCAGTATAAACTTGGAATATCATTTGTATTCCGGAACATGGGTCCATAGGGTCCACTGAAAATGGTTACTCATCACTCAAACTAGATACTGCAAAAGAGTCCTTGCAGTGGCAGTATCTTGTACAATTATATGCTGCTATGGCTGGTGACGGCGACCGATGGTAGAGCGTTCTTCATGTTGACTTGTCTACAAAGCTGATACCTTACAGTATCAAAATCTGTGTTCCGGATATTGCTAGTACCATTGTGTACATAAACCTGTGTTCTGGATAGTGTCTTACTTCCCAGTGCCTTGTTTAGCAAGTTGATGCATTACAGATTCAAGATGCAGTGAAATATTATCACATTCCTATATTTTGTAACCTGTAAAAATGTGTTAAAAATTGCACCTAATTTTGGATACAGATTATACAACTGATATACTGGTTTGGGTGGTGATGAGGCCTGATGCAGTAGAGCATGCATCAGGTGAACGTCATGGTGGCTTGTCTAGAAAGTTGATTAAATTAAATGAACTTACAGATATGCATAATTGAACTCTGGTACTGTCAAATCACTTGGTGTGTTTTAATGGATGTTAGTATGACCAGAAAATGCTAATGTGACATGTTGTAAAGGAGAGGTTGAGTGGCTAAAGCATGTCTTTACATAATCCATTAGCTTGTACTGATACCTAATATAACAAGGTACTTGGTCATCCAATACTCTTTATGATTCACAAAGGGTCCCTCTAAATTCTGTTGTGCCAGATGAGATAGGACATAATTTCTGGCACTTGATCAAATATTCATGAAAATTTGATGAGTAGACCTGTGGATGGAAGACAAAGCCATGTGATCCCCCCTCACACACTCGATCTTCCATCTATATATATGTCTCAACAAGTATTACAAATCTTCTTGATTTCCAAGTCCTTTTAGATCCATTTCCAGTTTCATGGGTTTCAGTTTGCCTTGAATTGTTTAAGCTAGGAATCTTCTTCGACAGTCTTCATTTACTAAAAGCCAACAGGCTTCCACGATGACCACAGAAGTCCCAAGAGGTCACCTTGCAGTTTACGTTGGAGAAAGCCAAAGAAATAGATTTGTGATTTCAGTCTCATTCTTGAACCATTATTCATTTCAAGACTTGCTAAGTCAAGCTGAAGAAGAATTTGGATTCGACCATCCAATGGGCGGTCTCACTATTCCCTACAAAGAAGACATCTTCATGGATCTCGTTTCTCAGTTAAGCATGGCATGAGAGATAATATTAACAAGTGAATGCAATTTTGTAGAAATAGATAAGATGTACAAATTTTCATTAATATTTCTTCCTTGTAGAGAGGAAATGTAATTCTTGTGTGGAAATAGAAACAGATACTCTTACAACTTGTATGATATTCTCAAACGAAATGGAAGTAAATGCATCATATAATCGGAAGTTTTATACCTTCAAGCTGTTGTCTGACCATTCTTCTTATCTGTCCATTATTGTCATCCAATTGTGCTATTGTCCCAGCAAGACATTAAAATCTTTTGATTTCTAGAAAACATCTGCTGTTAGTGAATAAACATAATCAACTTGGAATAGATTGATCAAACCGGTTACAATCTTATACACAAACAATTTCCATTTAACTCTTACCTCTTAAAAGCTTGGCGGGCTTCTTATCCGTAAGGTCTCTTAGCATCCAATATATTTCTAGAACTCCTTGGGGCATATATTAAGTACAAAGACAGGAGACAACATATATAACTGCTTGCAGCTTGTCTTGTGTTAGACTAAAATTTCTTGCTCTTAAAACTAGTTCAGCAATGCAATTAAATAAGAATCAACACTTAAATGTAAGAGCTCATTTATCTAAGGCATGTCTTTTAATCAGGTCAATTCGAGTCTTGAGAGTAGCAATATAGAAAAATATCATATTCATATGTTAGGTTGGTTTGGTGCTTCTAATCAATCTTTCTCCAACTAATATCAGGGTCAAGTCAAGATCAAGGACCAACATAGTCACATGGGCTAGAAAAAAAAAATAGTCATGACCATCTATTTTGTCTGATTGAAAACAAGAGCATTTAGATCCTTGTGCTAGCTAGTCACTACTAGTTAGTATATCATCCAAATGGTTTACCGCGAGTAGTCACAATAATCTGGCCACAACTGAATGATATATCTCAATTGGGTCATAAATGTTTCCTACCATTTAATGGTAGACCATATATGATGAGTTGTAATCAGCCACATCACACTTGAAAACATTTTAATTTGTTAGGAAGCAAAACCATGTGATACTACATTGCACTGGTCTGAGAATGACTGATACATTTCGGATTTCTGATATAGAGTCTATATATATACCTGCTCTAAGGATAGTTAGTCGGTGCAAAGTATCTCACAAGACTTGCATATTCATTTCTCATCTACTACCCTTCAAAGAATTGCAATTCAAGTCATCATGGGTTTCCAGCTACCCAGGATTGTTAATGCTAAGAAGACTCTAAGGCGCCCTATTTTCTCCCCAGAGAATACAACTATGCCCAAAGGTCACTTTGCTGTTTATGTTGGAGAAACTGAGAAGAAGAGATTTATGGTTCCGATTTCATAGCTGAAGCATCCTTCATTTCAAAATCTGCTGTGTCAGGCTGAAGAAGAGTTTGGATTTGATCATCCTGCTGGTGGTCTCATAATCCCATGCAGCGAAGAAGTATTCATGGACAGTTTCTAGACTTGATGAGACATGAATTCAAAGATCTTGAAGTGGCTAACCCTGGATGATGCTAACTCTTCAGCCCTATTGACAGAAGTAGAAAAAGTATACATAGTGATTGTTTGATGCTATCCATGTAAACTTTATTATTTTTGTATAGATGATACGAATTTGATTAATTCTTAATAAAAATACCTTCGCTTCTTATTTCTCATCAATTTTGTTGTGTTTCTCTAATAAGTCCACGATGAAATAACTAGTCACTGATGATGCTTATTAATTTTCTTTCAAGCAATAACCCAATGTTCTATGAAGGGTTGATTTGTTATCTCCTCCATCATATCAAAACAACAACAACAACAGCATTAACAAACACATTCCTCCCACTCACGATGAGGAGTCTTTTTGGGTTGATCTTGATCTTGATCATGATTGAACTTAGAATGATGATTTGAACAAGCTTGAAACTGAAGTTATAAGTGATCTTGGTTTTGTGTTACGCAGAAGCAAATGGTGAGTGTCGGTATATATATTCACAGGGATAAGACAATACTACTAAGTGGTGTCTTCATTATGTTGTGGTGATTGGGAGTAATTAAGCCATATGATCATCAACTCAATCAGAGAGGTAGGCCATTGTCACATGTTGGTGATGTATTTTTTTTTTTTCCATCTACCAGAGCAATGCATAAAATTTTAAACATTAATTTTTTTTGCAAACTGCAAGAGTTGTGATATAATATTCTTTCAACGCTCTAAATGGAATCTACAATAGCTAGCAAATTTCAATCTTCAACAATGAATCCTCTAATATTACATTAGCATAATCAGTTGTTTGCAGGATTTTCAAAGGATGAACCACACACACAGAAACTAGTAAGTTGTGAGTAAACATATAAACTATAGCAATCAATCAATCAATCAATCTTAGCTAGCGCATTATATATATTCAACAGATAAGGAACAAACAATAAATCAAAATACAGTACTTTGAAAAGGAATCAATAAAAGTGCCAAACTTTGTGGTTGAGGAATTGGGTAATTTGAATCTCAAAAAGTCTTGAAATACATACAAGAATCAAAATGCAATCTCACACATTGATTTTACTTGAAAAAGACAGTCAATGAATTACAAGACTGGTGCTTCAGAGAGAGAGAGAGAGCAGATAGAACCTGGGTTGCAGAGCCAACAATGAAATTCCTCGTCCCCGTCGATCGTCGACGCCCATCGGATCACCGGATGGTTTTTGCACAGCTACCAGAGCCTTCATTTTCGTTTTAATTTCCTTCACGAACCAATACAAAAGTCCACGACAGGAAACAAAAATTATTTTGGAAATAAAAATCGATGACGTGCGTGGGCAAGTCATCACGAAAGGCCAACGTGGCATGCTACGTCATCCTGCAGTTGCTCTGGTGTATAGACAAGTCAGCAGAGATGGGTATAGTGCTGACATGAATGAGCACGTCATCATGTATGGCCAATGAGATTTGCCACCTCAGTGAAGAGTTGCTCACATGGAAAAACATATCAGCTCAATTAATGACGTGTCTAACAATGTCAGTTTGTCTGGCTGACGTGTTTAGTCACATTAGCAACTCCACGCTCACGTATCTAAACAAATCGGCTTTTTTGCATGACGTGTCCACGCAAGTTATTAAAGTGGCTAAAAATTAAAAATCGAATAAACCCTAGAAATCGTTAAAATCATGACAGAGAAGAAGAAGAATTGAAGAAAGAATCTAAAGTCGAAATCGAAATCGAAAATGGCTGATGCTGCGGATGTCTGTGCTTGTACGGACGACTAGTTAACAGGTATTTATTTCTCTTGGAAATTGCTGATTTTCAAAGTAATGGTTTTTATTTGAATGCTTCTGTGATTAAATTACCAAATTGTCAACATGCTTCTGTGATTAGTTTTTATTACTTAATGTGTTTCCACTCTGGAATACATTTTGAAATTGAAATTCTTACAGATTTATTCACCAAATTGTCAACATGTATAAGACGTTTCAGGGCATGTATAAGACATTTCACGGCTTATCTTCAAATAGTTTGATGTGTTTTAATGGATGTTAGTCTCACCAGCAAATTCTAATGTGATATGTTGGCTTTACATTGCGAAATAGACTCTTCCATCTATATATATATATATATATATATATATATATGAATTGTTTTACAAGCAGAACAAGTCTCAACTACACAATCTCACTATTACAACTCTTCTTGATTACCAAGTCCATTTAGATCAACTTCCGGTTCTTTTTGAACAAAATCATGGGCTTCCGTTTGCCTCGAATTGTTCGAGCTAAGAAACTTGTCTTCATTTACTTCAAGTCAGTCTTCCATAGATATCCTAAAAGGCCACCTTGAAATTTACGTTGGAGAAAATGAAAGAAAGAGATTCATAATTCCAGTATCATTCTTAAACCATTCTTCATTTTAAGAAATGCTAAGTCAAGCTGAAGAAGAATTTGGATTTGACCATCCAAATTCATCGATCGACGATCGGTGAATTTTGTCTTCATTCCCTGCAGAGAAGACATCTTCATTGATCTCATTTTTCAGTTAAGCATGGCATGAGAGATGGAACCAATAATGATCGGTGAAAGAAATTTTTTAGAGTTACCATTCCCTGCATTGGCTCCTCCAGCACTCAATCCTCTTCCAATGCCTAGGCCCAAAAGGCCAAGAACAAACATGTTACCCTCTTCCCCTGATTCCTCTGTTCTTACCAGGGAAGGTAATAGTCATGAACAATGTGATTTGGTGTATATATTGTTTTATAAATGCATTTTGAGGCCCTTAATATTTCAGAATCAATAAGCTTGAACTATACTTTTTGTGAAATTTATCAGGTTCATCTAAAATGTAGACCCTTCATCGGCACCTTGACGTAAATTTTTGCTGTGAGAGAGAGAGAGAGTAACGAGTTTGACAATGGTGAGAAATCTGTTGCATGGCCACCTCAGCATGAGGATAAGAAGATTGATGTGGTTTCAGGTTCAAGAAGATATGGATCAGAAAACTGGGTGCCATCGGTGAGGCATGAACCAACTAGCACAGATTTGCTCTCAGGCTGGGGCAAATGCTGATTCCTCCCATGTTTATAGCCCATCCTTTGTCGATCAATCTCTACCATCTGCTAGAAAAGCTTGTTGGATCAAGATGCAAAATTTAGCTTGCTTGCTCGTCCCTGGTCCTTGATGCCCTCCAGCCTTTCGCTTAAGTTGGCAGAGTCTAATATGAAGGTTCCAGGACAAAGGGATGATGTAACGTATCACGTGTGACGTAATGTTAGATATGGTGGATTTGGTCACTTGGTGACTATCCCATGCTTCTTGGTCATAGAATTGAGCAATCACATAGAAACTGGTCAAAGTCTTTTAGCTAGGAGTTGTACTAAGGTTATTTACTCTCTTGTATATATCCCGCACGCACAAACATCACATCATGTTCTTAATAACCTATTGTTGAATAGGACTGATCATTCAAATATTTACTTGGTAGGTCTGTGGACCTTTCTAAGTTGAACAACTATGATGAATTGATTGCTGAGTTGTTTGAATTTGGAGGTGAATGAATGGCTTCCAAGAAAAACTGATTGATTGTATATATATACTGATGATGAGGGTGTTGGAGGTACGGATTCTTTTCATGTTCATTTGATCATTTTTGACATCTTTTTCTTCTTAATTTTCTGCAAGGCCTTGATTAATCCGTGGTTTTTCATGTGTAAATCAGGGAATTTTGTGGCAGAATTTACATCTACACTAGGGAAGATGAATACACCCAGGGTCCTTAAGCTCAAATAGTGCAGAGAATCCTTTGACTGTGGATGCAAAAGAAGTGAAACATCTGTCACTCCCTTCAGCATTAAATGCTGAGAATTGTTAGGCTTGGCTTCCATCAGTTTTTGGGATACCTGTCCCATAGGTTTGAACAACTAGTCAAGTTTCTCTGTATATTGTTCTTAATTCAATTATTATTTGTCATTCAAATGATTTGATACGTTAATATGTATACCCCGTATTTTGAGCACAGCAAACGTAGCCTCTTGCCTTTCCACACCATCACTTTTACATATAATAATTGTTAATGTAAGTAGTGTAAGGTTATGCATCCTAATGTCTTTTTCGGGTAAGCATACAATCATCTACTTTTAATTTTGATGGTTTTCCATATTTGGATATCTGATATTCCCATTCATTACTGTAGTGGGTGCATTTCTACACTGATATCTGCCTTTTGCAAACTACTCTACCTTATATAAGTTGGCAGGGTATGTTAAGGTATCTGGGAAGATTGAAAACTACATGTCTACATGCGTGGTTATGTATTTTCGATTGTTTGCTTGCAAGTTGCACTTGTCAAGCAGTTTCGAACTCCGATTACTACAGACTTGTTACAAAATTACCAACGTATTGAAGGTGGCATCAACTTATAAGTGTTTTTATACATTCAGCCAACATCAAATGTCAGTTTTGCATTGTTAGTCAATCACATACTATTGGCCAATCTCACATGTACTCTTTATCTCATGTAACAATTATATAAGTGTGACGCGCTTGCAAACTACATTCATCTACTACAGGCTTTAGTTTAAAAATCATTATGAATGTCAAAAAAAATCACTAAACGAGTGTAATTTAATTGAAAGCGAAAAAGACTACAAAGGTTCCATTCTTCCAAAAGCTTAAACTGATATTATGCTAATCTACTGACATCTTTAAAAAGGCTGCTGTTAACTAATCAACTTATATGGGCATGAGGAGTAGATTCAAATTGCTCAATTATGGCTTTGATCATCCTCTGGAAGCCAGCAGAATCCAAGAGTACTGATTTGATGATCTGCTCGGGATGAATGTCCTCGCCTTCCTTGCATCGAAAACACATCTATTATCTAAAAGTTAATCAAGAAAGGTTGTTTATGTACTGTGAACATGTGTTTTATCTTATATCTTTTTCAACATCAATTCTCAAGTCTCATTATATAGAGAGAGCTCATGAACTATGATTGATATTTTGAGATTTTCTGTAAGAATTAAGTTATTAGTCCAAGCTGCCTAGAATAAGTTAGAATCTAAAAATCAAATGTTTCATGTTTAAAAAAAAACATTTTGGTCCCTATATTTTTAAAAATCCATCAATTTGTCTCTAGCCATATTTTTAACAACGGTAAGCTTTCACAGAAAAAGTAACATGATTTTTTTACCCTCGACTTTAAAATCGAAATAAAATAATAAAAAAACTTTCATTTTCTTAATAAGTTAAAATATATTGAATAAAATATATAGGATAAAAATTAAAATCTGATTTTTTTTTAAGAAACTGAAAAGAAAAAAATCAATTAAAAAACAAAACAAAAAATCAATGGAATATGTCATTTCTCAAGCAAGAATACTGGAAAAACAACATGGATTGTATTAAAAAAAATGGTCTGAGAAGAACATTACTATATAATAGTGACTTATATTACTTGGACTTTTTATTTAAAAAGAATCAACAAGTAAAATGGTAGGTTCTAATGATACAGTAGTCCCCTAAACTCTGAAAGAAGAAAGAAAGGAAAAGAAAAATCACTGAAAATTAAAAGAAAATTGCATTGATTTTAGAGAGAAAATCAAAAATAGTCATGGGAAACATTAAACTTTTATTTGTAACCATTTTTGAAATTTTATTTGTTAATAGCTATTTAAAAAAAAAATCAATATATGTCCGTAAATTATAAAAATACCCATGAATTTGATTTTTTCTTTAAAACTGAAAGCAAACTTGAAATCATGACTAAAATTTGAAATCAAACTTGAAATCACGACTAGGAACTTAAAACTTGAAATCTTGTTTTAAAAAATGAAATTTTGAAACTTGAAATCTTACTTAAATTGAAATGTTGAAACTTGAAATCTTGACTAAATTGAAAGTTGAAACTTGAAATGTTCTGGATTTTTAAGTTTTTCGTTTTCAAATGTTGAAACTTGAAATCTTACCTAAATTGATATGTTGAAACTTGAAATCTTAACTAAATTGAAATGTTCAAACTTGAAATGTTCTGGGTTTTTAGTATTTCGTTTTCTTTCCTTTTTTTCAGCAAATCCAATCGTCCGCGGAGGGGGAGCTCGAAGGGCGTTGCTGGACAGTCGTGAAGCCCAGGCGACGGCACTCCGGCAAGTCGTCGACGACGACGTGTGAGAGAGAAAGGAAAGGAGAGAGAAAGAGAAGTGAGTGAAAGAGAGAGAGAGAAAAGGAAGAGCGAGAGACTTGTGGAGAGAGAGAAGAGAGGTTGGGTGAGAGAGAGGAGGTCGGCGACGGTTCGCCGGCCTTTGCAAGGATGTCGGCGACGGTTCGCAGGCACACCGCCGACGGGAGAGAGAGATCAGGGAGAGAGAGAGAGAGGAAAGGAGAGAGAGAGATCGAGGAGAGAGAGAGGAAAGAAAAGAGACAAAAAAAAAAGAAAAAAGAAAGAGAAAATGTTTGGGGATTGTTTTTATATGGAGGTATTCAAGTAATTTCTCAAAAAAATTGTTATTAACAAATAAATTTTCGTATATGATTAAAAATAAAATTTCTATAATAATTATGGTTATTTTTAATAATTTCCACTTGATTTTATGGGCTCTACATACTTCAACATTTTTATCTTTCTTCTTTTTTTCTTACCTAATCTAAAGAGATTCCAACTTCCAAGAAATGATCTCTCAAAACCCTAGTTGCAGCTTTTGAAAATTGAGGAGCGCTAGGTATACTCTCTTAACCCACTCTACATTCTCCTTTTAACACTTGTCTTATATTGACTTTTCAGAAATAAATTGTAAAACTTTCATTAATGAATTATTTTTATATGTTATTTAAAATTCAAATCATCCACATATTTTCAAATCGTCTTTTTTTACATCAACTTGTCATTTCTAAATATGTGAGCAAAAATCTTTTAAGGTAAAATGGTTTGAATAATATTTATTAAATTTATTTTATTTTATTTTAAAAAGAAAATTAGCAAATATATTATTAACAATATTAACGTTATTAAAACACAATATCATTGAAATCTTGCGTTTTGTAGTATATTTGAGTTTTGATATTATTAATAAAATTTCAATTTTTTTAACTCAAACATTTACAACACAATTCAAAAATGTTTGATACACAAAATTTGTTGTTTTCAAAAATCATTTTTAACAAGTCTGTTGTTGATCTATAATAATTATTTTTTTCCCATGTGTAGGTATATATTCAAGATTCATATGACCGGCAATATGTTCAAATATTCAATTTTCATTCATGGTGCTCTTCATTTTGTAGTATGTATTTCTCTAATTCTCATTCATATGAATATTTTAGTCACGATAAACAAAGAGACTTCGGATATTTATTAAACTAAATGAATTCATTTTATGACTTGGAAAATATATCGATAAGTTCAATTCAATCTAAATCAAAAGAAAAAATAAACAGCCCGAACTTAGAAAACATATCTCTACAAGTTAATAGACAAATAAGAGTCGAATATTTAAAAAAAAAAAAAAAACAATCTACTAAAGGGTCGGATAGAAATATGTCATAAGAACGTCGAAGTCGCTGCAAGCTACAAGGTAGGTCTCTCTTTGAGCCTTCGACGCTTCTGGTGTATACATTGTTAGTGTTGAAGGCCCGTACTTCTATCCTACTCTTTAGTAGATTGATTTATCATTATTATTTTTAATATACGACTCTTATTTGTCTATGAACTTGTAGAGATATGTTTTCCAAGTCTGGGCTGTTTATTTTTTCTTTTGATTTAGATTGAATTGAACTTATCAATATATTTTCCAAATCATTAAATGAATTCATTTAGTTAAATAAATATCTGAAATCTCTTGATTTATCGTAACTAAAATATTCATAAGAATGAGAATTAAAGAAATACATGCTACAAAATGAAGAGCACCCCATAAATAAAAATTGAAAATTCGAACATATTGCCACTCATATGAATCTTGAATATATACCTACACGGCCAAAAATTAATTATTATAGATCAACAACAATAGACTTGTTAAACATGAATTTTGAAAACAACAAATTTTGTGTATCAAAAGGTCATAACAACGTATACACCAAGAGCGTTGAACTCCCGAAGAGAGACCTACCTTGTTAGTTTGCAATGGTTGCGACGTTCTTATGACATACTTCAATCCGACCTTTTAGTAGATTGATTTTTTTTTAATATACGACTCTTATTTGTCTATGAACTTGTAGATATATGTTTTCCAAGTCTGGGCTGTTTATTTTTTCTTTTGATTTAGATTGAATTGAACTTATCGATATATTTTCCAAATCATTAAATGAATTCATTTAGTTTAATAAATATCTGAAGTCTCTTGGTTTATCGTGACTAAAATATTCATAATAATGAGAATTAGAGAAATACATGCTACAAAATGAAGAGCATCATGAATGAAAATTGAATATTCGAACATATTGACAGTCTTATGAATCTTGAATATATATCTACACATGGCCAAAAATTAATTATTATAGGTCAACAACAACAGATTGTTAAACATGATTTTTGAAAACAACAATTTTTATGTATCAAAAGGTCATAACAACGTATACACCAGAAGCGTTGAAGGCCCGAAGAGAGACCTACCTTGTTAGCTTGCAATGATTGCGACGTTCTTATGACATACTTCAATCCGACCCTTTAGTAGATTGATTTATTATTGTTATTTTTTTAATATAAGACTGTTATTTGTCTGTAAACTTTTAGAGATATGTTTTCCAAATCCGGGTTGTTTTGTTTTCCTTTTGATTTAGATTGAATTAAACTTGTAGGTATATTTTTCAAATCATTAAATGAATTCATTTAGTTAATAAATATTTATAGACTCTTGGTTTATCGTGTGTTTGTTCTACTTAACATTTGAAAGTTATCAAAAAATAAAGGACTGTTCCTCGGAATCAATCCCTATATAAAATGAAAATGCAACCCGCTTAAACTTTGCACGGAAAACTTCACGCCCGGAGGTTCCTCTTAAGAATTCTTCCATCAAGGCCCTCATCGGATCATGTCTTCAGTATCCCAACTCTAGACATACGGATCATGTCTTCAGTATCCCAACTCTTGACATACTTGGTTGTAGGCAAGCCTTTTAGCTAGATTTGTGTATCAAACCATATAGAGTATGCCCTCATTCATGTTCCAGTCGATGAAAGCTTCGCCCCCTACCCCCCATGAATTTTCAAAAGAAGAATAAAAAAGAGTTAAGAAAAACATGAAAAATATATTAAGGACATGACTAAAATATTCATATGAATGAGAATTACAAAAAATGCATGTTGCAAAATGAAGAGCATCATGAATGAAAATTGAATATTATAGCATATTGCCAATCATATAAATTTTGAATATATACCTATACATAGCCAGAAATTAGTTAAAAAGATTATGAAAATACTTCGAACTAGTTATGTTGGATTGCCAACGATGAAAAAGGAAATATTCTTAGACCATGTTTCTTCAAACTGATTGATAAAGACCAAACCATGGAAATACCTAATCGTTTTGACTTTCACCCGGTTATTGGACTGGGAGTGCTTGTTGAAAGGTCTTTAATAACTATTATAAATAAGGGTTTTATTGAAAACTAACCCATTTTGAAGGTTCAAGTTAACAACTAACCTATTTTTGAAAAACTTATAAAACTAACTCATTTATGACGATTTTACCCTTTTTATTTAAAAATTACATTCCAAAACCCTCCAAATCTCTCTCCTATTTCAAATCGTCAAACACTCTAAATCCCTCTCCTGTTTCAAATCGACCAAACCTATAGTGAAATTCCAAAATCCCAAAACTCTCCAGCAACTCTCGACCAAACCTCTCTCAAAATCCCTTACATGTCCAAAATTGATCAAACCTCTCTCAAAATCCCTAATCTCTTTACATAAACCAGTCTCAGAAAACACAGATTTCATATCCCTAATCTCTTTCCCTCTGTCTCTGACTTCAACGGAAGGTTGAAGACTACAACAGAAGGTTGAAGATGACCAGAAGGTTTACTGGTTTACTGCGCGATGGAAGGTTGAAGACGACGAGGGCACGACGGAAGGTTGAAGAAGACGACGGCTAGCCGGAAGGTTGAAGACGACTACGATGCGAATGGAAGGTTGTAGTCCACGACTAAAGAATGAAAACTTGAACACGATTGAAGGTTATAATTCTTGAATTTTTGAATTATTATTTGTGAGGTTGAACCCTAATTATTTTTAGTTTGAAATATTTGTGAATTTAACAAGTGTATTTTTGATAGAATTCTGGAGACAGTTATAACCATCCCAGACAATTGGGTTTTTGTTTTTTTTTTTGTTTTTTTTAATTTCATATTCAAAGTTGTGATAATTTTATTGGGTTAGATTCTAAAATCTGGGATGTTTGGTGTATGATTTTGCACATATATGTGTATAATCTCAGTTGGTTTGATTTTAATTTGTTTTTTTTTTTGTGTGTGTTTTATGTGTTAGGGCAATTGGGGTTCTTTTTTAATATATGCCTTTGAAATTTAAACTGAATTAACTTGCAAATTTGTTTTTGGTTACCAAATTTTTTCTGGGTTGATATCAAATTGGCTCTTTTTGATTCTGAATTGCAGGGGGTCTTAAAAAGAGGGAGTGTCATGATAGGGAAAAGCTCTAAGACTAACTGCAAGTCAGCATCATACAAACTTTTCAAGGACAAAGCGAATATCGTACAAACTATATTCCAGGGCACATTTTTCTCTCTACCCATTTCACATTTCCGGCCAACACCAGGCATGGACCTCAAAGATTTGCCATTGCCCCTCTCAAGCTTCATTGAAACTCTACAAAGGATGATACAAAGGTTGGTCTTTTGATTTGGCTCTCACCCATTTTCTACTGTTTATTGGGTTTCTTGAAAATTCTTGAAAATTCCTTTTTGCAATTTTCAAATGTGATAATTCAATGTTGTTTGTGGATATTTTGTGTTGATTGTGTTTGTTTAGTTGCAAAGTTTTATTGAAATAAATGGAAAATTTTGTTGGCTTGAATAATTTAGGGAGATTTGAGGACATTATTGTTGGTTATGCAATTTTATGATTTTTTTTTAAATATTACAATAATTCGGGGTTTGAGGAAGAGACACCACTCGAACCCATGACCCTAATAGTGCATGTGTGAGGGGCATACTACTGGGCCAACCTCATCTGGTCTGTAATGTTACGGAACTGATTAAATTATCTGTGGTAAGATCTAAACCGATTATGGTTTGTGTTTTTTTAGTTACTGTGATAACAATCGCAACCGATTTGTGTTACCTTTTTGTGTGCCTTTCTTTTGGCATTTGTTTACTGTAAGCATATCTTGTTTTTGGATATTGTTGGGTTCATAGTTGGTGTAAATGAATTTATATGCAGTTGATTTTTGTTGGTATTTTTGCAATCTGAATGTTATTGTAATAGAGACATGAAATCGAGTAAATGTAGTTTGGAATTATTCTGGTTGGTGTAATCAAGCAAATGTAGACATAAAATCTGAATGTTTGGTAGTTTGGAATTATATAAGTAGTTAAATCCACTTTTGCTTATTTTGGCATGTAGGTGAGATTGGAAGGTGAGCAGTGATGTAGAAGCACATGACAAGTTGTGATCATAGAAACGTATAGCTTGAAATTGCTAGGTTTTGCACAGGAAATTTACTGCAGCTATATATGCTAAGAATTTATAATGGTCACCAACAAGCTGCAATATTAATGTATGCATCGCTTTCGAATTAGAATGAGTAAGAGAAAAGTGGGGTTCATTCGAAGAATATATAAAAGTACCAAAAAAATCACAAACCGTCTATGTTTTGGGTTTATTTTTGTGAAAATGAAAGGTTTCGAGGCTAGAATTGAGTTGGTATGGGTTCTTTTGATATCATTATATGTAAGAGATTGAGCTTCTTTTTTGTTAGATAACGACATTGCTGATTTTCATCTAAATATTGAGTATAGACAGTATATTTCCATTGTGCTGCTTAGGAAATTGTAAGTTTTTAGTTTTTTTTTTATTACTTATTACATATTAATGGCTAGTTGTTTATAGGATTTTCGATTTTGCTGGGTTCATGGTTCGTGTAATGAAATTAGTATGCAGCTTGCAACGTTGATGTTTTTGGATATTGTTGGGTTCATAGTTGGTGTAAATGAATCTATATGCAGTTGATTTTTATTGGTGTTTTTGCAATATGAATGTTATTGTAATAAAGACATGAAATCGAGCAAATGTAGTTTGGAATTATTCTGGTTGGTGTAATCAAGCTAATGTAGACATGAAATCTGCCCATGCATTATTCTGATTGGTGGAATTATTCTGAATGTTATTGTACTTGTTGGTGTAATCAAGCAAATGTATACATGAAATATGCCCATGAATTATTCTAGTTGGTAGAATTATTCTGAATGTTATTGTACTTGTTGGTGTAATCAAGCAAATGTAGACATGAAATCTGAATGTTTGGTAGTTTGGAATTAGGGTTCTCATTTGCAATTTGGAATGCTTAACTGTGTTTGGAGTGTTTAACATCATTTGGAATTCCAAATAAAGTTTGGAACTTCTAACAGAGTTTAGAATTCCAAACAAGGTTAGGAAATCCAAACGTTGTTAGGAATTTCTAACAGCGTTAGGAATTTCTAACAGCGTTAGGAAATTCTCAACGCTGTTAGGAACAGAGTTTGAAATTCAAAACGAGGTTAGGAATTTTGTACAAGTGTAATAAAAAGTTGTGTTGTAATCAAACGAGGTTAGGAATTTTCTTGCAAATTCAGTTAGATGATTTGAATTTTGTTTTAACGGTTTTATGTTATATTTCAGGAAAATTGAATAGGAGAAGAGGTTGATTTGATACATGGTGAATCCATCGACTTGGTCTAAGCCGATAAAGTAAAGTATTTCAGAACATAGTTATGTTTAAATATTTAGCGATCTAGAATAGCCTTGTGAAAAAATATTGAAAAACAACATTATCTCTCTTGATATCTATTATTTTTGTATTCTATTAGGCCATGTGGTGAATTCTGTCAGGCCATGTGGCGATCTAGACACCCAACTATTTTTGTTTTTTTTTTCAATGTAACAAACTGATGTATAATATATCAAGTAACCAAAGGTTGTATTTAGACATAAAAAAAATCTATTTTGGTTACTTTTCTTAAAAATCGTAGATTTTTAATTCTTTTTTTCTTAAAAACTATTTAGACAAGCAAGTAACTATTTAGGCAACTATTACAACAATTTCTATCAAATTCGTTAACATTATACTCAAAAATGTACTAGTTAATAATACATAACACTGTCAACATTACACAAAATGTACTAAACAAATGTAATAATGTACAAACAACATATCGTGCCATGAAAATAATATCGTGTCATCTACGTACCGTTGTGACACGTAATAAGGTTCGCGTTTTCACAACGGAATTTTCACAAAAGAACATTTGCACATCATCATCATTCACAACTTCAAACGGTACTAAAACCTCCGGCGAGTTAAACAAATACTTCATTTTGAAGGAGAACTCGTTTGGATTGACATTAATAAGACCAGATATGATATCTTTTGACGATTCATACGATGTTTCCCTTGAAACTGAAATTAGTCTTGACTTTCTAGATTGATACTTGAACTTTCCACCACTTTCACTCCATTCCCTATCGTATAAAACAACGAACCGAACTTTATCAATGAAACCTTTCAAATGAATAAGAAATCCATGATTAAATTCCTAAACAAATATTCTATGCTCATGGTACAGTGAATTTATAAAACATTCTAAATCCAAACTAAATTAAAATCTTGATGCCACAAGAATTCCTAACTGTGTTGGATTTCCTAACGCAGTTGGGAATTTCCAACAGCGTTAGGAATTCTCAACATCGTTAGGAATTCAAAACATAGTTGGGAACTCCTAACGCAGTTAGAAATGCCCAACAGCGTTGGAAATTCCCAATGCAGTTAGGAATTCCTAACTCTGTTGGGAATTCCTAACTTTGTTGAGAATTCCAAACGCTATTAGGAAAAACTGAGCTGGACACTTTTTTAAAAAAATACTACCAATTGTGTAAATTCAATCCAAAAATGAAAAATTAACCACATTAACATCAAATTCACACAAGACCCATGCTCTATTACATTCATGTCAACTATTTCACAAAAATAAGCAACTAATGTACAAATTAAACTAAAAAAAAAAATCAAACATTAATTAAACTATAAATTTATGTATAAAATTAAAATTGATCACACCAACATCAAATTCAACCAAGACCCATGCTATATTATATTGATGAAAACAATTTTTACAAAAATAAGCAACCATAATGCACAAAGGAAAGTAAAAAAGATATGAAAAATAGAAATATACTTTAGATTTATATTTAAACTTTAAATTGATCACAACAATATCAAATTGACACAAGACCCATGCTTTATTATGTAAATGTAAACTATTTCAACAACAAATTAACACAAATACAATTAAATCTGAGACTCAACTAAAAAAATTCAAAAAAAAAACTCATCTCAAAGCTTGAATACAAAGGTACCCCTTGTTGTGGATGAATATTTTTGAGTTTTTCAAAGATGGAGAATGTAATTAATTACTAAAATTCTAAATGAAGGAAAAGAGAAAAAAAATTGAGAGAGGAGAATGGGAGAAAACGAAATTGGGTGTTGTGGTGGAGAGAGAGAGGAGGAAATATGAGGGAAAGAATGGTGTTGTGATAGAAACAAGAGGAAAAGAATGGATATAGTTGTAAGTAAGGGTATAGTTGTACTTACACATCAAAAAAGAGTTAGTTTTACAAATCTTTCAAAAAGAGGTTAGTTATTGACTTGAGCATCCCAAATGAGTTAGTTTTCAATAAACCCCTATAAATAACTTAGTGCATATGCATGATTTGGTACAAGAAATGGGTTGGAAAGTTGTTTGTGGACAACACCTTAAAGAGCCTAGCAAATGGAGTAGACTATGGTTGTTTAAAAATGTATATCAAGTGTTGGTAAAAAACATGGTAAGATATATTCTGGAGAAACTATGTACTTGTACATTATTATTTCATAAATGGAAGAGTGTATTGAAATGACTACAAGAGTAGCTAATGAAAAGATTCTTAAAATACTTCGAATTAGTTACGATGGATTGCCATGATGGAAAATGATATATTCTTAGATATAGTATGTTTCTTCAAATTGATGGATAAAGACCAAACAATGGAAATACTAAATGGTTTTGTACCGGAAGTACTTGTTGAAAGATCTTTGATAACTATTATAAATAACTTAGTGCATATGCAAGATTTGGTTCAAGAAATGAGTTGGGAAGTTGTTCGTGAACAACACCCTAAGGAGCCTGGCAAATGGAGTAGACTATGGTTGTGTAAAAATGTATATCAAGTGTTGGTAGAAAATATGGTAAGATATTTTCCGGAGAAACTATATACTTGTACATTATTATTTCATTAAATGTATAATTATCATAGTTCATGAAGTAAATACTTTTTATTAGATATGCATTTAATTTCCTTACTCTTTTTATTAGGGAACTTTATCTGTTGAAACTATAATTCTTGAAGGTGACAGGCGTAGGGAGGTGATTACCCATTTGAAACTGAATGGTAAATCCTTATCAGGCATGAGCAATCTTAGACTCATCATTATCAATAATGTTGATGTTCACCTCTCTGAAGACCTTGAATACTTACCAAATGAGTTACGATTTCTCGAATGGCATGGCTACCCCATCGAGTATATATGGAAGGACATTAAGGTACAATATTTCCATAATTTCTTCGTAAATATATTATGAAGTTGTTGAAAGCTAGTTTTTGATTACTTTAGCTTTTGTTTCTACCTACAGCCTTCTATGAAGTACTTGAAAATCATTAACCATAGTTTCTCCCATAACCTCATTCAAACCCTAGACTTTGAAATGATTCCAAATCTTGAGAGGCTTAATCTTCAATGTTGTACAAAATTGTGTGAGGTTCACAAAACGGTTGGATCTCTTGGAAAGCTTATCGTATTGAATTTGAAAGAATTCAGAAATCTTATAGTATTTCCAAACGACATCTGTGGCTTGAAATCTCTTAAGATTTTTAATCTGAATGGTTGTTCAAACTAGACATGTTGCCTCTAAATTTAGAGAAAGTCGAGCTTTTGGATGAGCTAGATATCTCTGGGATTGCTATAGAACAAATTGTCATATCATCCATGTTCAATTAAAGAACCTTAAAACATTATCACTTCGTGGATGTAAAGTAGAACCTCCCAAAACATGGATTTTTTCCCTTATTATGTCATGGTTGAAATTGCCTACAAGAAAGTCTAGTTGCATGGGCTTCCATTACCTCCAGATGTTTTGGGATAATTTGTGTCCGATAGAAGTGTCGATGAATGGAAGAGTGCATTGGAAAAACTACAAGAAGTTTCTAATGAAAAGATTCT
Organism: Dipteronia dyeriana; assembly: GCA_032871835.1. Classification (NCBI taxonomy): domain Eukaryota; kingdom Viridiplantae; phylum Streptophyta; class Magnoliopsida; order Sapindales; family Sapindaceae; genus Dipteronia; species Dipteronia dyeriana. The sequence goes on along the minus strand of CM065295.1, from coordinate 95,601,476 downwards.
AAAAGTACTTCAAATTAGTTATGATGGATTGCCAACGATGGAAAATGAAATATTCTTAGACATAGCACGGTTCGTCATATTGATGTATAAAGACCAAACCATGGAAATACCAAATGGTTTTGACTTTCATCCAATTATTGGACTGATAGTGCTTGTTGAAAGATCATTGATAACTATTACAAATAACTTAATGCATATGCATGATTTTGTACAAAAAATGGGTTGAGAAGTTGTTCGTGGCCTAACGAGCTTGGCAAATGGAGAAGACTATGGTTGTGTAAAAATGTATATCAAGTGTTGGCAAAAAACATGGTAATATATTTTTTGGAGAAACTATGTACTTGTACATTATTATTTCATAAAATGCTTAAATACCACAATTATTGAAATAACTTCTTTTTATTAGATATGCATTTAATTTGCTTATTCTTTTTATTCGGGAACTCCATCTGTTGAATCTATAATTTGTGACAGTGACAAACGTAAAAAGGAGATTGTCCATTTGAAACTGAATGGTAAATCCTTCTCAGGTATGAGCAATTTTAGACTCCTCATTATCAATAATGTTGATGTTCACCTCTCTGAAAACCTTGAATACTTACCAAATGTGTTACGATTTCTCAAATGACATGGCTACCCCATCGAGTATATATAGAAGGACATTAAGGTACAATATTTATACAATTTCTTCAAAAATATATTATGAAGTTGGTGAAAGCTAGTTTTTGATTAATTTAGTTTTTGTTTCTACCTACAGCTTTCCACGAAGAACTTGAAAATCATTAACATCAGTTTCTCCCATAACCTCATCAAAACCCCAGACTTTGAAATGATTTCAAATCTTGAGAGGCTTAATCTTCAATGTTGTACAAAATTGTGTGAGATTCACAAAACAGTTGGATCTCTTGGAAAGCTTATCTTATTGAATTTGAAGGAATGCGGAAATCTTGTAGTATTTCCAAGTGACATCCATGGCTTAAAATCTCTTAAGATTCTTAATTTAAATGCCTATTCAAAACTAGACACACTGTCCCAAATTGGAGGAAGTCGAGCTTTTGGATGAGCTAGATATCTCTAGGATTGCTGTAAAACAAATTGTCATATCATCCATTGTTCAATTGACGAACCTTAAAACATTATCAATTCGTGGATGTAAAGTAGGACCTCCCAAAACATGGAGTTTTTCCCTCATCAGGTCATGGTTGATGTTGCCAACAAGAAAGTTTAGTTGCATGGGTTTGATGTTACCTCCTCTTGCAGGTTTATCCTTTCTGCAAAAATTAGACGTCAGCGACTGCAACCTGTTGGAAATCCCGAGTGATATTGGCTCTCTATTCTCCTTACGAGATTTATATCTCAATGGAAACAACTTTGTTAGCATACAAGATTCCATCAGTCAACTATCTAGTCTTCCACGTCTGTACATGAAGAAATGCAAGAGGCTTCAGTCGTTGCCAAACCTTCCACCTAAAATAATATTTATAGAGGCAGACGATTGTATTTTCTTGAATACAATATCACTAGAACTCACCCCTGGAAATGTTAAGCTGCAGTTTTTCAGTTGCTTCCTACTGGTTGAGACTCCAGGCAAGGACTACCGTTGGGAAATTATGTTTCTAAAACGTTGGCTTCAGGTCTCTCTTTCCTTCAATTTTCAATAATCATGATCTCAATTTTTAAGCCTTTTTTGCTATCACATGGCACATGTTTTTGTGTGGATATATATCTTTTCCCCATTTATGTATCTTCTTCTATTTCTTAATACAAAGTTTTCTATTGTAGATAAATGAAATAAGCAATCCTGATACCATGTCACATCGTCTTACTTACTTTCATCTTAAGCTTCCACTCCTTACAGGACGTGAAATTCTAGAATTGTTAATTTGTTGGAATGATTGGTCTACAATAGCATGGACACCACCTCACTGTTTGTTAAATGATGAATTGATAGGTTAACTGTGATGCGGTGGTGGACACAACTAAAGGTTAGGGGTGGCTCATCGGTTTTTGAGGCCCTAAGGAAGGGAAAAAAAGAGGTCTTAATTATATATAATAATAATAATAATAATAAATTAATAAAAATTAATTTTTCATGTTTTTTGAGATGTAAATCTTTTAATCAAACTTTTGTATTCAAGATTTTCTAAAATTTCTTTTTCAATAGATAAAAAAACTAATTAATTTAATCATTCCGGTCAAAATTAATTGGGAAGGAGTTTAAAGGTTTTTTTAAACGGATAATCAAAATGCTTGAAAAGTGGGGATTATGGATACTCTCGTACAATGACAAATGATAATTATGATGATTTCTAGCGGTTATTTTTTTTAATAAGGGGTTTTATCACTAAAGTCCCTACTTTTTAAGGAATTGTCACATTTTTAAACGTCTTTGACATATTAGTCACTTTAGTCCATTGTTTTTTAAAAATACATCACTTTAGTTCATTTGACCAAAAATGAACAGTCAACTATAATAGAATGAGTAAAATATTGTTTTACCCTTATTGTTATTTTTAAAATTTTATCTTTTAGTCCCTCTAAGTTTAATAATAGCTGGTTAACCCCTAAAAAATATTAAAATGTCTCTATCTAGGTTTAAACCATCATGATTGAAAGAAGTGAAGACACAATCTTTAACCAACTGAACTACATTAACTCATCGTTGAATATTTGTTGATTTAAATGTATTTATAGTTATATAATTTATTTAAGTTAATTTAAATCAATTTATATAATTGAAAATAAACTTATATATAACTCATATTTAATAATAATATATAAAAACATATTTATAAAAATGAAAAAGAAAATAACAAAACAAAAGAAGATCCAAAAATCAAAGCCCATAATTTTTTTCTTTTTTCTTTTTGGATTTTTTGAGTTTCCTTTTGTTTTCTTATTTTCCTTTTTATTTTCATAAATATGTTTTTTATATATTATTATTAAATATGACTTTATTTTAAAATATATATATGAGTTTATTTTAAATTATTTAAATAAATTTAAATTAGTTTAAACAAATTTTATATATATATATATATATATATATATATATACACACACATTTAAATCAACAAATCTTTGACAATAAGCTAATATAGTTCAGTTGGCTAAAACTTGTGTTTGTTTGACTTTTGATCATGGTTCAAACCCTGATGGAGGCATTTTAATTTTTTCAAGGGTTGACCAGCTATTATTGAAATTAGAGGGATTAAAAGATAAAATTTAAAAAATAACAATAAGAGTAAAATAGTATTTTTACTCATTGTATTTTGAAAAAACAAGGGATTAAAGTGACTAATATGATAAAAACGTTTAAAAATATGACAATTCCTTAAAAAGTTGGGACTTTAGTAATAATACCCCTTTTAATAAATAATTAATAATATTATTAATATTATCTTATTTTATAAGCTTAAAAAAAATCATATCTTCTAGATAGTAATACTAATAAAAAAATATGTTCTATAATATTTTATAATATCTTTTGAATGGTAATTTGTTTTCTTTTTAGTAATATTATAAAAATTTATCATTATTAAGGTCCGTAAAATTTTACCCTTTTTTAAGGTCCGAAATACAAGCCTTGATTGCTTTGTCCTTGAGCCGCCCTTGCGTAGAGGTCGTATTGGTATTGGGGTTGTTATTAGGGATGCTATGGGTCAAGTCATGACTTCGTGTGCTCAAGTGATTGAGGGTTTTGACGCGAAAACAGCTGAGTTGGTCACAATCAGCAGAAGTATCAAATTTATTATCGATTGTGGGCTAGCACCATGTGTGTTCGAATCAGATGCAGCTGTTGTGGTTAATGAACAAAGCCATCTGGATTCAGATACAAGGGTCATTCTTGCTGATATTCTCAAGTTATTGGCTGGCCTACATGAGGTGAACCTGAGTTATGTCCTGAGATTAGCTAATGGAGCAGAGCATGGTGTCACGGCCCTCCCAATTTTGATCCAAGGAGCCCAAACAAAGCCCAAAGTTAGGCACAAGGCCTTGGAAGATTCTAGAGTCTTCTCCACTCATCTAGCAAGGTCAACCTTGGAAGACTCTAGTAACATTCTAGAACTCTCTTGTAAATATCTAGGGTTATGAATACTTGTAGAGAAATCTAGATACATGTAGAACATTCTAGAGACTCAATCTCCTAGAGTAGTCTAGAACATTCATGGAGGAGGTGAACCACTATAAATAGGTAGCCCCTCTCATTTGTAAGGCATCCAAGCCAAGAATACTCAAAGCATTGTAAAGCTTTCTCATAGCAATACACTTTGCCTTACTTTCCTACAAAGCTCTTCTAGTCATTCTCTAGTCTCTCTAGCATTTGAGAGTGATCAAGCAAGGCTTACTTAGCAATCTCGTCCAGAAATTGTCTAAGTGCCGTACGGGTTAGCTGCGCAAACTTTAATCCCGTGACAGTTGGTATCAGAGCCCGGTTAAGCAACCACAGCTAGTTCGTGAAACAATGGCATCCGACAGCGAAGTTGCTGCTAGAGCGGAAGAGCGAGGGCGTGGACGTGATGAGCAACGTCCCCACGCCAAGCGGAGTAAGTCCAAGGGTCCATCCACGGATGCCTTGGAATATCGGATTGTTGGCTTGGAGGAAGCTGTATCAGGGATGGAGTCTACCTTGAGCGACGTTGCCGACCGTCTTGATTGCGTGGAGACGGACTATGGCGAAATCACTCAAGCAACCAAGTCTACCATCCACGAGTTCCAAAAGAGCCTCAAAGAGGACCTCACACGTGAGTTCCGCAACATCCGCAGCTTTGTAGAACAAGAGTTGCGGGCTATACGCTCGGAAGTGTCTGATGTTCGCACTGAATGGGCTACACACAAAACTAGCCCAACCGTTGGCTTTACTGCCACCTCTAGCACTAGCACATTGAGTGCCATTCAAGTGCCCAAGGCAGCAACATACCATGGTACTCGCAATGCCACAGAGGTCGAAAACTTCCTTTTTGGTCTTGAACAATATTTTGAGGCCAAGGGTGCTCGTGACGATGCTACCAAGATCGCAAACGCACCCACATTTCTTCGGGATGCCGCTCAACTATGGTGGAGACGTAAGCATGGCGACATGGGCAAAGGCATTAACCCCATCAATACATGGGAAGAGTTCAAGAAGGAACTCAAAAGACAATTCTGTCCCACAAATGCGAAGAAAGAGGCCAGAGGCCGTCTTCGTCGATTGAAGCAAATGGGTAGCATTAGGGACTACGTCAAGGAGTTCACTACCCTTTCTCTTGAAATCGAAGACATGTCTGAGAAAGATTCGCTCTTCTACTTTATGGATGGTCTGAAGGATTGGGCAAGGGTGGAGCTAGAAAGGAGAAACGTGCAAGACCTAAACACCGCTATTGCCGAAGCTGAAGCACTCACCGATTACTCCACCCAATCGAAGGAAAAGAAGGCCACCCAAGGCAAAAATGGGGGAGATAGATCCGGGCAGAAGAACCAAGGCCGCAAGGATGAGGGACAACGAAAGTCTTTCAACTCGGACAGACGTAAGCCTAACGGAGGTAAGTCCGAAGCCCCTAAACCTAAGTCTCCTTGTTTCATTTGTGACGGACCACATTGGGTGAAAGATTGCCCCAAGCGGAAAACCCTTAATGCCATAATGTCTCAACATGAAGAAAGCCAAGACGGAGGATATGAGACAGGTATGGGGTCACTCAGACAGCTTGGTGCACTCAAGAGCAACAGTGCCCAGTCAACTTCCACCAAGAAAGGGCTCATGTTCGTAAGTGCCTCAATCAATGGCAAAGCTGTCCGTGCAATGCTAGATACGGGGGCAACTCATAACTTTGTCTCCATAGACGAGGCCAAGAAGCTAAGCCTCAATATCACCAGTGGAGGAGGCACGATCAAGGCTGTCAACTCACCGGCAAAGCCAATCGCAGGCATTGCCAAGGCTATTCCAATAGGCCTTGGAACCTGGAGTGGAAAACTTGATTTCTCTGTCGTACCCATGGACGACTTCCAAGTGGTGTTAGGCATGGAATTCTTCGATCAGGTGCACGCCTTCCTCTTCCCAGCCGGGAACTCCCTCAACATCCTTGATGGGAGCAAGACTTGCATGGTCCCAGCGGAACGCACAACCAAGGCAGAGTCCAAAGCGTTGTCCGCCCTGCAGTTCAAGAGGGGATTGAAGAAGGATCCTAGCTTCCTAGCCACCCTCCGGGAGCTCAACGATGGAGAAGACCAAATCACTTCCCCAAATCCGATACTGACCAAGGTCCGAGACATTCTTGGAGAATACAAGGACGTTATGCCAAAAGTGCTTCCAAAAAAGCTCCCACCTAGGCGAGAGGTGGATCATCATATTGAGTTGGAGCCCGGTGCCAAGCCTCCCGCCATGGCACCTTATCGCATGGCACCACCAGAATTGGAGGAGCTTCGTAAGCAACTCCAAGACTTGCTCGACTCGGGCTACATTCGGCCCTCCAAAGCCCTATATGGTGCTCCGGTCCTATTTCAGAAAAAGAAAGATGGGACGCTCCGTATGTGCATCGACTATCGGGCCTTAAACAAGATCACCATCAAGAACAAGTACCCGATACCTTTGATAGCCGATCTCTTTGACCAGCTAGGCAAGGCACGCTACTTCTCCAAGCTGGATCTTCGATCAGGATACTATCAAGTGCGTATCGCGGTCGGAGATGAACCCAAGACGGCATGTGTGACAAGATATGGTGCTTTCGAATTCCTAGTCATGCCATTTGGCCTCACTAACGCACCAGCTACGTTCTGCACTCTTATGAACAAACTCTTCCATCCTTTCCTAGATCGGTTCGTGGTAGTGTACTTGGACGACATTGTGGTGTATAGCCAGACACTCGAGGAGCATGTCCAACACCTCAAGCAAGTCTTCCAAGTACTTCGGGAGAAGTGCTCATTTGGCCAACAAGATGTGGAGTTCCTTGGCCACCGGGTACGGGATGGGAAGCTTATGATGGACGGTGCCAAGGTGAAGGCAGTGCAAGAGTGGGAACCACCTACCAAAGTATCGGGGTTGAGATCGTTCCTGGGGCTAGTCAACTATTATCGGCGGTTCATTTAAGGCTATTCAGCCAAAGACGCCCCATTGACGGACATGCTCAAGAAGAATAAGGCATGGCAATGGTCTGACAAGTGCCAACTTGCGTTCGAAGAGTTGAAGAAGGCCATCTCAGAAGAACCGGTACTTGTCCTCCCTGACCACACCAAGGCATTTGAAGTACATATAGATGCCTCAGACTTTGCTATTGGAGGTGTCCTTATGCAAGAAGGCCGCCCAGTTGCCTTTGAAAGCCGTAAGTTAAACGACACGGAACGGCGATACACTGTCCAAGAAAAGGAGATGACTGCCATCATTCACTGCCTTAGAGTTTGGCGACACTACTTGCTTGGAGCCACCTTTGTCATAATGACTGACAATGTTGCAACAAGCTACTTTCAGACACAAAAGAAGCTTAGCCCCAAGCAAGCACGATGGCAAGATTTCCTAGCAGAGTTCGACTATCGACTTGAGTACAAGCCAGGTAAGGCCAATGTTGTGGCCGATGCACTCAGTCGGAAAGCAGAGCTTGCAACATTGAGTGCAAGTCAACCACGAAGCACTCTGATCACCCGCATCAAGGAAGGTCTACAACAAGATCCTCTAGCCAGGAACCTGATCAAGCTAGCCAACGAAGGGAAGACAATGCGATTTTGGCTAGACGACGGAGCTCTCCTCACTACTGGAGATCGAGTATATGTGCCTAAGTGGGGTAACCTCCGGAAGGAAATCATTAAGAGTGCCATGATTCCAAGTGGGCTGGTCACCCAGGAATGACACGCACATTGGCACTCCTCCAAAACTGATACTATTGGCCTCAGATGCGGGATGATGTCGACGCTTATGTGCGGACTTGCCTGGTTTGCCAACAGGACAAAGTCGAATAACAACGTCCAGCAGGGTTATTTGAACCCCTACCTATAGCTAGTAGACCATGGGAGAGCGTCTCTATGGACTTTATTTTTGCACTCCCGAAATCCGAAGGGTGTGGGAGCATCATGGTGGTAATCGATCGGTTCAGCAAGTATGCCACCTTCATACCTGCCCCTAGGGATTGTACAGCCGAGGAAGCTGCCCGCCTCTTCCTCAAACATGTTGTGAAGCTATGGGGAGTTCCACAGAGTATAATCAGTGATCGTGACCCACGATTCACCGGGAGGTTTTGGACGGAGCTCTTCAAGATGTTGGGGACAGATCTAAACTTCTCAACTAGCTTCCATCCCCAAAGTGACGGGCAAACTGAGCGCTTCAATGGGCTATTGAAGCTATACTTGAGGCATTACGTAAGCGCTCATCAACAAGATTGGGCAAAGTTGCTTGATGTTGCCCAGTTCTCTTTCAACCTTCAAAGAAGTGAGACTACCGGCAAGAGCCCATTCGAGATAGTCATGGGGCAACAACCAATGACCCCCCAAGCCATTGCCTCAACCTATGGAGGAAAGAGCCTCGCGGCTCACAAGCTCGCTAGAGAGTGGCATGAAGAAGCCGATATCACGCGAGCATGCTTAGACAAAGCCGCCCGAAAAATGAAGAAATGGTCGGATACAAGGAGGAGACACTTGGAGTTTAATGAAGGGGACTTGGTGCTTATCAAACTGCTACCCCAACAGTTCAAGGCACTACGCCGAGTGCACAAAGGGTTGGTGAGAAAATATGAAGGCCCATTTCCTGTCATCAAACGAGTAGGCAAGGTCTCCTACCAAGTCCAACTTCCACCAAGGCTCAAGATCCATCCAGTCTTCCATGTAAGTTTCCTTAAGCCATACCATGCAGATATGGAAGGCCCCAGCAAAGGAGAGTCTAAACGGGCGCCAACTGCCGTAGTCACTGCATTCGACAAAGACGTGGAGTGCATACTGGCGGACCGGGTGATTCGGAGAAGAGGTGTCCCAAATTACACAGAGTACTTGGTGAAATGGAAGAACCTCCCTGATAGCGAAGCGAGTTGGGAAAGAGGGGATACACTTTGGCAATTCGCCGAGCCAATCCAACGATACAAGGATGAAGGCGCGACGGGGACGTCGCGAGCTTAAGTGGGGGAGGATGTCACGGCCCGCCCAATTTTGATCCAAGGAGCCCAAACAAAGCCCAAAGTTAGGCACAAGGTCTTGGAAGATTCTAGAGTCTTCTCCACTCATCTAGCAAGGTCAACCTTGGAAGACTCTAGTAACATTCTAGAACTCTCTTGTAAATATCTAGAGTTATGAATACTTGTAGAGAAACCTAGATACATGTAGAACATTCTAGAGACTCAATCTCCTAGAGTAGTCTAGAACATTCATGGAGGAGGTGAACCACTATAAATAGGTAGCCCCTCTCATTTGTATGGCATCCAAGCCAAGAATACTCAAAGCATTGTAAAGCTTTCTCATAGCAATACACTTTGTCTTACTTTCCTACAAAGCTCTTCTAGTCCTTCTCTAGTCTCTCTAGCCTTTGAGAGTGATCAAGCAAGGCTTACTTAGCAATCTCGTCCAGAAATTGTCTAAGTGCCGCACGGGTTAGCTGCGCAAACTTTAATCCCATGACAATGGTCTCGTGAAATTTGCCTTGACCCTGACATGTGATGATGACAGGTACTGGATGAAAGATTTTCCTCACTGTATCAATGATATCATAGCAAAAGCGGCCACTGGTTTGGCCTAGTTTTGGGGGGTCTTGTCTTTTTTGTTGCCTGTTTTGGTTTGTTGCATTCAAGTTGTTTAAAAAAAAAAAGAAAAAAAAAAGGATTTTCTGTGTTTGCAGTGATGCATGCCAATGCCTAATCGATCGGGTGATGATCATTTACTTATTGAATGTAGTTTTGGAGGGTATATATGGATTCAATTGCTATCCCAGCAATGATTGCATGGGGGATGATCACCTTTGGCTAGCCTATTTTGTAAAAAAATACTTTAGATCGCAACAAGGATGGAGAATATGATTGTGGAGCGTGGATTACTGCTTGGTTTAAAATCCACGGTTATGGATATTATTTTTGGGTGAGGAGGTGTGGAATTCGTCCAGTTTACAAGCAGGATGTGGAATTATCAGCAACAGAAGGTGCAATTACCCTGCTACATTACAAGGGCAGCAGATTCAGAAAACGTATCCACTGCATTAAAAAGGAAATAAATGCAAGTAATGACCATGCTGATTATAGTGAGGACATGTCAGTTGAGGAAGGTGATACTGGAACAGCAGCAGGCGATATTGGAAATTCTATATATATATATATATATATATATAGCTGATCAAAGTGAAGATGTTAATATGACACTGGAGGTATTTTTTTTATTTTTTTTTCCTTCTTCTGTTTAAAATTACATTAATCTCTGTCTATAATTTCATGTCCAGTTAATTAAGAGTACTCGAGTGTCAAAATTGAAAGTTGCATGGTTAAAAACTATTAAATATGTAAATGTGGTTGAAAACAAAAAACTTAAAAACTCTCTAGCTCATTAATTAATGATTCCATTTGTTATATATGTCTATTTTATCATGATTAATTGATGTTTTAATACAAATTTAATGCTTTTGTTGATTAAGAAACCGTCATGTGGAATTTGCGATGTATTCGGGTTTGTTACCTGTACCTATGGATGTTGGAGTTGACGCCTTGGGTGTGGTGAACTCAGTAAATGCGGAAAGTCAGGTCCCGACGGACGTTGGTCTTGTTATCTGGAATATTGAATATATAATTAGGGATATTGCCTGCAACAAGGTGGCTTTTTTGCCAAGGCTGACTAATGTTGAAGCGCATAATCTTTCTAAATTTATAGTCTGTTGATGAAGATCGTTTCTGGATGGAATCCTACCCTCCCTATGTGGAGAAGTTCGTTCAGAATGACCATCCAGGCAAGGTTGTTCTGTGGTTTGTTTTATGAACTCCTCTTTGAAACAAAGAAAAAAGAAAACACTCAACCTGGATACCATAATTAGGATTGTTGTGTTTCTTGTTTTGATTCCATGACCAAAACAAAAGAAACGGTCATGTGGAAATGATGTATTCTCTTCAAAATATAAAAGTTACTGATTTATGTTTGCAGTGATATTGAAGTTCGATTTGGCATGTGATATTGAAGCTGTATTGGATAGAATTAGAACCCTATCTTCTTGCTACAGTCGCTGATGATAGTTGGATGAAGTTCCTCTTGAGATATAGTGATTTGAGGTGCAGTTTTATATGTTTAGTATGAATATGATTGGAAAGGGTATGGTGATGCATATTACATTAATGCAGTAATATTATGGATTTGACATTTGTATTTTAAAGCTTGCATTACAATCGAAAAATGGATACATGTGACAAGTGAGAAAAATCATCATTTATATCGGGTAGGATGCAAATGTGATACAAAAGGTGGATGTCTAGCATTATTGAAAAAACACGAAAATTGTTAACACACCCTATTTGAAGAAGAAGAAGATCGGCAACCCAGGTTCTCTCTCCCTCTCTCGCTCAAATTGGTTAGTAGTTCAACTTAAGCACCAAGAACCGCTGTAATTACATTTATAGGATAATATGACTGTTGCTTTGCTTCAATTTTAAGCCGTTTTAATATAAAATAAATATTTTATCAAATTTGCATCGGCTGACCGTTTAAATAGCTTGATACTGGGCATGGTGCCCAGCTGCAACCGCCCCGGGCAAATCTCAAATGGCCCAAATTCTTTCTTCTTCTTTTTTTTTTAAAATTTTTTTTAATTTTTTTTTTAAGAGAATGGAAAGCTGTTTTTGATGGAGGGTCCAATTAAAGTAATTAAGTTAAATTTTCTTTAATTTTTTATTTTAGCTTAGATTTTTAATTAGAAGTTATGATTTTCCATTGCTTTAATTATTAATACAGTTATTTTATCTTTTTAATTTTTAATCATTACTTTACTTTTTAAGTTTTTAATTAATAAATAGTTAATATTTTGATTAAAAATAGAACATATTATACCTGTTTGTTAAAATACTCATAATAATATTATATATTGTAATAATATAAATATACAGAATATTTAATATTGTAACATATATAGTTTTGAACTGTATATATACGTGATATGATGTCGTGTAAATTCAAATGAAATATTTTTCTTTAACGAATGAGTTTTATTTTTATATAATGAAATTCTCTGATTATCTAGTATGATTTTATAAGAATAATAATTAAAAAAAAAACATTGTTTAAGCAGTTTCAAAATTTGTTCTTAAGATTATATTAAGAGTTTCGTTTATGTTATGCCAAAAGAGAAGAAACTCATGTAAGTAGAGCAAACAAGAATGAATAAATAAAGTCACAAACTAATTAGAAATATATTCATTAAAGGATTAAACAACACAACAAAATGTAAGAGGGTCATTTTACATAAATTTGTTGTGATCAAGTGATCATCGTTAACTCAACAACTACAAACTAACAATGGCTGGCTATGACGTAGCGGAAGCTAAATAATCTCGAATCCACGAGAGAGTTGTATTCAAAGAATAATTTTATTGATGAATGAATAATAATAATTCCTACAACCTCCCTGACTATTTGCTTAAATAGAAAATAAATAGAATCAACTAATATAAAACAAGTTTGATTTATTTCCTAATCCTAAACGGACTGAAAAAAAACTAATATCAAACAAGTTTGATTTATTTCCTATTTTCAAAACTAACAACTAATGTCTTGCAAAACAAGAAAATTCAACTAACAAGTAAACCAACTAACAATATCAACTTCCTCATGACTGATTCCCACGGCTGCAACTTCCTCATGTCCTACATCAGTCTCCTCCTCTTGGAAACAAACTCGTCCCGAGTCATCCGAATACAAGGGCACGTCCTCATGGTACTCCGAAAGATCGGCTACATTGAACGTATTGGAGATGTTCCAATTATCTGGTAGCTGTAGGATATAGGCATTGTCATTAATTTTCTTGGCGACCCTGAAAGGTCCATACTTTCGTTTATGTAGCTTAGTTCGGATTCCAGGAAACCGATTTTTTCGCAAATAGGCCATCACCAAATCTCCCTCTGCGAACTCTTTCTTGCGCCGATGCTGGTCTGCAGCAGTTTTGTAAGCAGAATTAGCAGCCTCCAAGCTAGCTTGCACTTCCGAATGTAGTTGTTGAATCCGTTCAGCTAGATTTTCTCCAGCTCTACTGACTTTCGGTTGGATTGGTAATGTGACCAGGTCCATCGCGTGTTTTGCCTGCTGAGTATATACAACTTCAAAAGGAGTTTTAGTCGTCGAGCGATTGGTCATACTGTTGTATGCAAATTCTGCTTGAGCCAGGTCAAGATCCCATCGTTTTGGCTTTTCTCCGCTGATACATCGTAACATATTACCCAAAGTACGGTTTACCACCTCAGTTTGGTCGTCCGTTTGTGGATGGAAAGCACTGCTGAACTGCAATTGGGTATCAAATTTCTTCCACAAAGTCCTCCAAAAATGGCTTACGAATTTGACGTCACGATCTGATGTGATGGTCTTTGGAACTCCATGTAAACGCACCACTTCGAGAAAAAACAAGTCGGCAACATTGCTTGCATCTGCAGTCTTTTTACAGGCAACGAAATGCGCCATTTTTAAAAACCGGTCGACCACCACCATGATGGAATCTTTTCCCCTCTGAGTTCGTGGTAATCCAAGCACAAAGTCCATCGACAAATCTTCCCAAATTGTCTTCGAAACGGGCAAGGGAGTACACAAACCGGTATTTTGGGACTGTCCTTTCGATTCCTGACACACTCGACAGTGTTGGACGATTTTCCCCACGTCTCTCTTCAGCTGCGGCCAGTAATAACGGTCGGTGATCAACGTGATTGTCTTGTCACGTCCCAAGTGACCGCCCAATCCACCTCCATGAAGTTCCCGCATAATCTTCTCCCGCAATAACCCTTTTGGAATGCATAATTTATTGGATTTAAATAAATATCCATCTTGTATCAGAAAGTCACCTACATTTTGGTGAGTGCTGCACTTGTCCCACACTTCCTTGAAGTCCTCATCAGTGACATATTGGTCTTTCAAAGTCTCAAAACCAGTGATCTCAGCTTCTACCGTCACCAGCAGTGTGGTCCGCATACTCAATGCGTCAGCGACTTTGTTCATCAGTCCAGCTTTGTGTTTTAGGGAAAAGGTAAATTTTTGCATGTATGTGATCCACCGGGCATGCATGTTGTTCTTGTGGTGTTGGTTGTTGATGAATTTCAGAGCTTGATGATCACTGTACAACACGAATTCCTTTTGGATCAAGTAATGCTGCCAATGCATGAGAGCTCGGTAGACAGCATAAAATTCTTTTTCGTAGGTCGTCTATCACTGTTTCGTGTCACTTAATTTTTCACTAAAGAATTCCACCGGTCTACCTTCTTGAGATAAAATGGCCCTAATTCCCTTTCCTGAAGCATCACAATCAACTTCGAATAACTTGTCAAAATCTGGTAATGCAAGGACAGGTGTTGTGCTTAGTTTCTCTTTCAGTAGCGCGAAGCTTGTTTCTTGCTCTTCTGCCTAACGAAAACAACCTTTTTTTATGCATTCAGTCAATGGTGCTGCCAAGCTGCTGAAATTTCGAATGAACCTTCGGTAGAACCTTGCTAACCCATGGAAGCTTCGCACATCTGTCACCGTTGATAGGGTCGGCCATTCACGAATTACCTTGACCTTTGCCTCATCCACTTGGACCCCATTCTTTCCCACGATAAACACCAAAAACAACTGGTCTTGCAAGAAATTACACTTCTTCTTGTTCACGTACAGGTGATTTTTTCGCAGTACTATTAACCCTTCTCTCAGGTGTCTCAAGTGTCTCTTCATCTGGGCTGTAAATAAGAATATCGTCGAAGTAAACAACGACAAATTTGCATGAAAAAGGTCTCAGTACCTAATTCATGAGTCTCATAAAAATGCTTGGAGCGTTGGAGAGACCGAACGGCATCACAGACCATTCGTACAACCTTTCACGCGTTTTAAACGCAGTTTTCCACTCGTCTCCCGGCCTAATCCGAATCTGATGGTACCCGCTTCGCAGGTCAATTTTGGAGAACACTTTTGCTCCTCCCAATTGGTCGATCATGTCTTGGATTGTGGGTATCGGGTACCGGTAACGGAATGTAATTTTATTGATTGCCTGGCTGTCAATACACATTCGCCAAGTTCCATCTTTCTTGGGTACAAGTAATGCAGGCACTGCACAAGGGATCTTGCTCTCCTGGATGTATCCCTTCTGTAACAAATCATCAACTTGACTTTGTAGTATCTTGTGTTGTTGTGGACTCATCCTATAGTGTGCTAGGTTTGGTAGACTCGCTCCTGGAATCAGATCAATTTGATGTTGTATTTCTCGCATTGGTGGTAATCCCATTGGTAGTTCTTTTGGTGTAAGGTCAGAAAACTCGGTCACCAAAGGAAGAACCTTTTCGGGTATTGTTTCCTCTTCCATGTCATCCTCTTGAGCTAACAACGCACAAGCTTGGCATTCCTCGGTCACATGAGTTATTGTCATGGCTAGGAAATTTTCTCCTTCCTCTTGCTGGGTTTATGTCTTCAAAGTAGGTGGTTTTAATATGATTTGTTTCCCTTTCCACCAGAATTCGTAGGTATTGGCTCTTCCTTTGAAACTGATGTCCACATCGTATTGCCATGGTCTTCCTAACAAAATCTGGCAAGCATCCATAACCACTACATCACACACAATCTCATCTTTGTAATTCTTACCAATTGATAGCGGTACTTTGCACACTTCATCGACTACATCAGCAGCGCCTTCCACCTTTCGAATCCAACGCAGGCCATAGGGTTGCGAGTGTTTCGCAGTGGACAGTTTCACCTTTCGAACCAGCTCTTTGGACACCAAGTTCTCTGAACTACCTGTGTCTATCACTACCTTCGCTATCACCCCATTGATAAGGGCATTGGTTCGGAAGACTTGATGGCGAGTCGAAAGTTCTGGTCCTCTTTTTGGTGTCAAGAAAACCCTTTGAACGATACAATTTTTTTTTTTTGTCTTCACCTTTTCTACTACCAGATTTTCTGCCGAGCTGTGCTGTGTAGATTTCTTTAATAATATTTTTTTTTTGTCTGACTTTCACACGGTTGATGCATCACCATTCCAACGAAGTCGTCATCCTCACCCTCCTCAATTCCATCGACCACCTTTGTCTCCTGGCCATTGTCCCTTTCTTCTTCACAGTCACCTTTAACAAAATTGACAGTAGGTCTTTGTGGGCATTGATTCGAACGGTGTCCAGGTTGGTGACATCTGTAGCATAGTGAGAGCATTGGTTTAGCATAAGGATTCGGTGCTTGTTGTGGAGCAGATCTCCTTGGTCGACCATCAGTAGTCACGATCTCAGTGGTTGGTTCAGTTGTTGGCGTTACTTTGCTTGGACATGTTTGGAACTGCTGGTTTGTGAACTCGGTTCGCACAAGAGGTGCTCAGATGGGCTCTTCAGCCTTTCGAGCCAAATCGAAAGCTTGTCCAAGCATGAATGTATTAAGCATCTTCATTTGGTCTTGTATTTCCCGTTTCAAACCTCCTCTAAACCTTGCGATTTGCATGTTTTCATTGTCTGGCAGCAAGTTTCGCGAATTTAGTCGAATGAACTCATCGATGTATTCTTCCACAGTCCGATTCCCCTGTTTGCAGTTCTGTAATTGTACATATAAACGCTGCTCATAATCAGGAGGTAGGAACTTACCCATGAATTTACTTTTCATCTTCTCCCACGTTGCAATCAGAGGTTTTCTGTCCAGCACTCGCTTGTTTTTCAGGTACTTCCAATATGCTGCAGCCGATCCTTTCAATTTATTGGCCACCACTTTGAGTTTCCAGTCTTCAAAACAGTCCATCACCCCAAATCCTGTCTCAACCTCGTCAATCCAAGAGAAAAATTCATCCACGTTCTCTGTTCCTTTGAAGATTGGCATCTCCACATTAAGTTTATAATCTCGGTCACCTTGGGTTCTCCTTGGAGCCTGATTTTCAGATTCCATCAATTGAGAATTTGGGGACGAAAACATGGATAGTGATTGTGTGTTTTGGACTTGCAGTGTGTTTTCAAGATTACGTGTCAAGGACGTCGGGCCACGAGTGATCTCATCTACCCCTCTACGTCGCTGGTCGTCTACCCTGTTGCCATTAGGGGACAACGCCTCTAATCTTTGAAGAACCTCCTCAAGCTGAGCGTGCAGTAACGGAACCCCATCGATTAGTGGACGAATGTCATTGATGGCGGCAGTAACAACCTCGGTTGCTATTGCCCTTATTCGCTGATCGTCGTCAGTCGAACGATTACTCCCAATATCGTCGCGCGCCATCAGAAATTTTGCTGAGACCGTAGGCTCTGATACCACTTGACGTAGCGGAAGCTAAATAATCTCGAATCCACGAGAGAGTTGTGTTCAAAGAACAATTTTATTGATGAATGAATAATTATAATTCCTACAACCTCCCTGACTCTTTGCTTAAATAGAAAATAAATAGAATCAACTAATATCAAACAAGTTTGATTTATTTCCTAATCCTAAACGGACTGAAAAACTAATATCAAACAGGTTTGATTTATTTCCTAATCCTAAACGGACTAAAAAAAAACTAATATCAAACAAGTTTGATTTATTTCCTATTTTCAAAACTAACAACTAATGTCTTGCAAAACAAGAAAATTCAACTAACAAGTAAACTAACTAACAATATCAACTTCCTCATGACTGATTCCCACGGCTGCAACTTCCTCATGTCCTACATCAGGCTAGTTTGTTCACGATGATTCGAATGGAAAAAAAAAATGAACATCTATTGCTAACTATACATACAACCAAAGCTTCCCGCATATGTCTACCAACACAACCTTGGATCAAATACACTACATACAAAATGAAAACTCCATCACAAAGGTAATGTGATAGGTGCCAAACTCTTCCTCAGCATCCTTATCAAGAGTTGTTTGCTTGCTTAAAGATTTGATTGCTCATATACAATATGGGAAACACTAACCGCCTTTAATCAGCCGTGTAGACAACAAAATGGCCCTTATCCGATCTGCCACTGCTGCTGATGATGTGCTGAGTTCTGGTTGTGAATTACATTTCCTTCTCAAGCCAGCTACTCTAATCTGTCACTTCCTTGCAAGCTTGATGATCTTCTTGGGGTTGATAATCATTTTGTGTAGTGTTTAGTTAGTTTTTCTCAAGCTTTGTCCAATCCACCGTGTGATCCTCCCTGTGATTATATACGAACCTTCTCTCCATCCAAGCCAACCTGCAAAGCAACAAGTGTGTAATTCTTTCACATTCTTTAGGAATTCGATCAAGGGAAGTTGTTGATCATTGATTGAATGATTTACCTGGTGTCCCCATTTATTGCTGGTGATATCAAGTCTTCCGGTGTTCAATCCTATGATCTCCACTGAACGAGGACCAGCAAACCTTTTCTCCATTTTCGATTTCGGCTTCTTTCTTCAATTCTTCTTCTTCTCTGTAATTTTAACGATTTCTACTTTTCTAGGGTTTTATCGATTTTTAATTTTTAGCCACGTTCCTGACGCGCGTGAGCACGTCACGCTGAAATGCCGCTGTGTCTAGGCACGTTAGCAGTATTCTTGTACAATTATGTGCTGCTATGGTTGGTGATGGCGACTGAGGGTAGAGCATTGCTTCACGCGAACTTCACATTGGCTTGTCTACAAAGTTGATATCTTCACGTTGGCTTGTCTACAAAGTTGATACCTAACAGTATCGAAATCAGTGTTCTGTATAGTGCTAGTACTATGTGGGGTGTGACAATTGTACATAATCTGTGTTCTGGATAGTGTTTTACTTCCCAGTGCCTTGTCTAGCAAGTTGATGCAGCACAGTTTCAAGATGCAGAGGTGTGGGTGAGTTTTCACATTCCTATATTTTGTAACCTATAAATGTGTGAGTTTCACAAACTGCACCTAATACTGATTATACAATTGATACGGTGGGGTATGCTACAGGTGGCATGTCTGGAAAGTTGATTAAATCAAATTAACTTAAAATTTATGTTTTTCCAGCTATGAATAATTGAACTCCCGGTATTTGTCAAATCACTTGGTGTGTTTTAATGATGTTAATTAGTCTGACCAGAAAATGCTCATGTGACATGTTACCTTGACATTGTAAAGGAGAGGTTGAGTGTTTGAAGCATGTATTAATACAATCAATTAGCTAGTCCTGATACCTAATATAACAAGGTACTTAGTCACCCAATACTTCTTATGATTCACAGAGGGTCCATCTGAATATCGTTGTTCCAGATGAGGTAGGGCATAATTTTTGGAACTTGATTAAATATTCATGAAAATTTGATGAGTAGATGGAAGACAAAGCCATGTGATCCCTCATGAGCTTCACCTCTAAAATCACACATCAGAAGATATATCCTATAGACTCTTCCATCTATATATATACACATGATTTGTTTCACAAGCAGAACAAGTCTCAATTGCACAATCTCAACTATTACAACTCTTCTTGATTACTAAGTCCATTTAGATCAACTTCTAGTTCTTTCTAAACAAAATCATGGGCTTCCGTTTGTCTCGAATTGTTCAAGCTAAGAAACTTCTTCAACAGTCTTCATTTACTTCAAGCCAGTCTTCCATAGATATCCCAAAAGGCCACCTTGCAATTTACGTTGGAGAAAATGAAAGAAGGAGATTCATAATTCTAGTATCATTCTTAAACCATTTTTCATTTCAAGACTTGCTAAGTCAAGCTGAAGAAGAATTTGGATTCTACCATCCAATGGGCGGTCTCACCATTCCCTATAGAGAAGACATCTCCATTGATCTCATTTCTCAATTAAGCATGGCATGAGAGATGGAACCGATAATGATCCGTGAAAGCAATTTTGTAGAGTGAACACTTACAGATAACATATGCAAAAAATTCATTAATATGTCTTCCCTGAGGAGAACAAATGTAATTCAATTCTTGATTCCTTGAATTGAAATAGAAATAGAATTAGATACTCTTACATGCACCTTGTATGATTTCTCAAAAATGAAAGTAAATGCATCTTTGATCTGAAGTTGAATATGTTTTGTCATACTATTCACCACACAACAAATTTCCATTCATTGATTTTATTATTCACCTAGTTGAACTTGTCAATATTGGCTTAAAAAGCTAACAATTCGATGGAGGATTCGAGTTACCGTAACATGTTTAAATTGTTTTAGTTAGAATAGATATGTGGTATCTGCAGTAGTTTATAGAATTTGGTCCCTAAAGATGCTAAATCATCTCTAAATTAACAATGCAGGTGATATTTGTGGCTGTGTAGCAACAACACATGTGATAGCATGTCTATGGCTTGAAGAAGGTTTGCAGTGGTGGAACAAGAAATAGGCCATGCAACTTAGGTAAGTAGTTCATTTCCAGCATATTATAACGGGTCGAAATTTATATAGCACTTTTTGGGAGTAGATTTGTGTAATTAGCACCACTTTAATAACTCTAGTTTAAATAGCACTAAAGATGGGATTTGGACAAAAATACCCCCGATCATCTATCTTTTTCTCCTGTCAGTCATTTTCTTTTTTAATTCAGAAACCACCATTGATGGAGCTCCGAGCTCCATCAATGGAGTTGTCGCCGTCGACCGGTGAGTTGACGAACAAAACCATCGAAAAAATGTTCATCCAATGCCAATCGTTGTAACTGTAGTGTTTGTTTTCAATTTCGAGCTGTATAGAGAGAGAAACGAAGCCAAACTAGAAAGGTCATCGATCCTTCATCATCAGATCTATGACGATCCATTGCGAATCTGATGAAACCGATGGCACCAACGAACTCGACGTCGTCCGATCTTTTAGATCCGACTATATCCGGAGTCGATGGGCACCACCGTCGGCTCGTCGCTTTCACCATTGATGGAGGTCGAACAGACCTCCATCGCGATGAAAAAGAAGACGTAAAATGAATTAAGTCTCGAAAAAAACATGAATAAGTCTCGAAAACGTATGAATAAGTCTCGAAAACGCATGAATAAGTCTTGGGTATTCATAAATAAGTCTCGAAATGGAACAAATACGTATTTATAAATTAAGTCTCGAATAAGAGTAATAAGTCTCGGGTATTCATAAATTAAGTCTCGAATAAGTGCAGTAAGTCCCGGGTATTCATAAATAAGTCTCGAAATTAAAAAACAAAACTCAACATCAGCTACTGTTCATCTTCTCCGATTCGACAAACCCAAACTCAAACCCACCAATTCAAGATTCAAACAAACCCCCATTCAGATTCAACAAACTCACCATCCACATCAAAATCAACAAATTCATAATAAAAACTAAATTGAAAACTCAAAATCAACCAAAACAAAATTAATATATCATAATCAACAAAATCAAATTTGAAATAAAACATCAAAAAACTTTTTTTTTCCAGAAATATTGTCTTCAATCGCCACTGTTCTGTGGCCGAGAACTCCTATCAACCCAACTCCGTCTTCGTTCATTAGATGATGGAGGGAGAGAGAGAGGGATGGAGAGAGGGTGGGCGAGAGAGAGAGGGGTGGGCTGAGAGAATGGGAAGAAAGAGAAAGTAAAAAAAAAAGATAAAAACAAGTAGGGGCATTTTAATCCCATCACTTACTTTGGTGCTAATAAAAAATGAGTTATTAAAGTGGTGTTAGTTACACAAATCAAAATTGGAAAAGTGCTATATACCTCTATTTTCTCTATTATAACACAGAAAAAATATATTTCTTCTTTTAATTAATTTGTATTATATGAGGAGCCATAATCCACATATTCAAATAGAGCTTTATTTAAATAAGAGATTCAGAGTTTAGAAACAAAGATTTTATTAAATTATAGAGCGGAAAAGTTTGAAAAATAAAACCCTTCTACTTAAGTTTTTATTAGAAGCCACCTTGTCAGCCATTGTTCACATTTTGATCCCCAATATTTTTTAAATTATAAGTTGACCCTCTTTTTTTTACTAAAATAATTGACAATTTGCTCCAATCATATCCTCGCCGTATTCTTTCCGATCCTTATCGTATCCTCCAATCAAACTTGTGAAAAATAGTCAAAACTAGGACATGCCAAATTACGTGTCTATACTTGCAGGGGCGTAGCTGGAAAAAAAAATCGGGGTGGGCTAATCTAATATTTTTTTTCTTATTTAAAAATCCTAAGAAAATATTGTTATTTAAAAATCTTAAAATTTTTCTTTGTAATAATCAAATCAAACGATACAGGAGAAAATTCATAATGAGAAAAATATCAAGGATATAAATAGTGGTAACACACAATAACAAATTTCAATATATATTTTTCTTTTCAAATCCCCAAAAGTAAAATAAACCTTAGTTTTCCTAGATTTTTCTTCTCTTTCCTAACTTTGTTATCCCGCAAGAAGACACATTAATCTACAAAACCTAAATCTCAAAAATAAAATAAATTAAAATACAATACTTAAATAACAATCATAAAATACAAAACCTAAAATCAAATTCATTATAAGTAAATAAATAAAAAAAGATCAAAGCTTAGGGAATTTACTATCAAATTGAGAGATTTAAGATAAGAGAGGACTGAGAGAAGTTAGAATTTGAGATTTGAGAAAGTGGAAAAATATAAATGTGAGAGATTTGGGATTGAATGATGATTGCTGAAACAAGAATAATTATTTTATTTTATTTTATATTATTTTTCATTTAGACCGATATATTTTAACAAAGTTTTTGGATTAGTTAAACATATGTGGAAATGGTAAGATATGTCACCTTTTTATATATGTGTTGTAATGATGTCACCGTTTTAATAACTTAAGTTTAAAATGCACCTATTATGGTGAACTACCCAAATTACCCTTAAATAATCTATTTGTATTCTCATTGTGCTTCTATCTACACTTTGAAAACGATAACTCCTCTCTCTCCAAAATAGTTGTCTGAAAATCGATATACAACTCATCTCTCTCCAAAAAACTTGTCTCTCTCCAGATTCAGTTAAAAAAAATAATATATGTTTGTGATCTTCCTTTATACATTATCATATATTTCTGTGTGGTTTAACAATGTATCCATTCGTTATGATTTGTTGTCCTAATCTTTGTATGAACATGTATGAACATGTATGAACATTTAGTCTCCAGATCCTGTTCGAGACTTTTTTTAAATACTTCGAGTCTTTTTTATCAGTGTTTGAGCTATTTTGATATGATTCTGAGTTTTTTTATACTCTTCCGAGTTTTTTTTATTTGTCTTCGAGTTTTTTTGTCAGAAAAACTCGAATCAAGTAAACAAAAGCTCGGACATTTGGTAAAAAAGCTTGGGCACTTGGTAAAAAAGCTCGATTCGAGTTTTTTTACCAAGTGTCCAAGTTCTTTTTAATGGGTTCGAGCTTTTTTACCAAGTGTCCCGAGTTTTTTTTTTACTTGGCAAAAAGGCTCGAATCAAGTGTAAAAAAGCTCGGACACTTGGTAAAAAAGCTCGAATTACCAAGTGCCCGAGTTTTTTTACCAAGTGCCCGAGTTTTTTTGCACTTGATTCGAGACTTTTTGCCATGTGCCCAAACTTTTTTTTAACTTGGCAAAAAGTCTCGAATCAAGTGCAAAAAAGCTCGGGCACTTGACAAAAAAGCTCGGACACTTGGTAATAAAGCTCGATTCGAGTTTTTTTGCCAAATGCCAGAACTTTTTTTTAACTTGGCAAAAAGTCTCGAATCAAGTGCAAAAAAGCTCGAACACTTGGTAAAAAAACTCGATTCGAGTTTTTTTGCCAAGTGCCCGAGTTTTTTTGCACTTGATTCGAGTTTTTTTGCCAAGTGCCTGAGCTTTTTTTTAACTTGGCAAAAAGTCTCGAATCAAGTGCAAAAAAGCTCGGGCACTTGGCAAAAAAGCTCGAATCGAGCTTTTTTACCAAGTGCCCGAGCTTTTTTGCACTTGATTCAAGACTTTTTGTCAAGTGTCCGAGCTTTTTTTTAACTTGGCAAGAAGTCTCGAATCAAGTGCAAAAAAGCTCAGGCACTTGGTAAAAAAGCTCGAATTACCAAGTGCCCGAGCTTTTTTGCACTTGATTCGAGACTTTTTGCCAAGTGCCCGAGCTTTTTTTTAACTTGTCAAAAAGTCTCAGCACTTGACAAAAAAGCTCGGACACTTGGTAAAAAAGCTCGATTCGAGCTTTTTTGCCAAGTGCCCGAATTTTTTTTAACTTGGCAAAAAGTCTCGAATCAAGTGCAAAAAAGCTCGGGCACTTGGCAAAAAAGCTCGAATCTTTTTGCCAAGTGCCCGAGCTTTTTTTTAACTTGGCAAAAAGTCTCGAATCAAGTGTAAAAAAGCTCGGGCACTTGATAAAAAGGCTCGATTCGAGTTTTTTTACCAAGTGCCCGAGCTTTTTTGCACTTGATTCGAGATTTTTTGCCAAGTACCTGAGCTTTTTTTTAACTTGGCAAAAAGTCTCGAATTAAGTGCAAAAAAGCTCAAGCACTTGGTAAAAAAGCTCGATTCGAGCTTTTTTTAAGTGCCTGAGCTTTTTTACACTTGATTCGAGACTTTTTGCCAAGTGCCCTAGCTTTTTTTGAACTTGGCAAAAAGTCTCGAATCAAGTGCAAAAAAGCTCTGGCACTTGGTAAAAAAGCTCGATTCGAGTTTTTTTACCAAGTGCCCGAGCTTTTTTGCACTTGATTCGAGACTTATTGCCAAGTGCCTGATCTTTTTTTTTAACTTGGTAAAAAGTCTCGAATCAAGTGCAAAAAAGCTCGGCACTTAACAAAAAAGCTCGAACCCTTACAAAAAAATTTACACTATATGCTAAAGCATAACATGTCGAAAATTGTTATACAGCTTCAATATGTACTTGTGCTAAAGCATAACCCTCAAGGTTCAAGCTATGACATTGAAGGTGATAATCATTGCCTAGCTTGGTAACCACATAAACTCATTGTGATTTAATGTTGATGGCTTACCAAGAGTTGGTAGAGATGGGAAGATAAGTAAGGCATGCTTTATGTGACAGTCGTAGGCCTTGCCTTCCAAATTGATGCATTTAATAGGAGACATGAAGTTGATATCCAGGACATATTATGGCTCAGTTTGGCATTGCTTTTCCAGCTACTTTTAGGGTCAAAAGTGATTCTGAACCTCAGACAGGGTGTTTGGTAAAATCATGGGGAAGTACTTTTGGTCACTTTTAGCTTCTCCCAACTGAGTTTTTGAGAAACTACAAATACATGCTTTTGGATTTTGGCTTTTGCTTTTAAAAAACGCGCTACAGTGATATTAAATGAAATTTTACTAACTTTCCAACTTTGTCCTTACCTTTAACGAAATTTAACAAAAAAAATTGGGCTTATATTTTTGTACAAAAAAAAATGTTTTCATAATTAATTCAATAAAGTAAAATAAAAATGAAATAAAAAATAAAATAAAGAAATAAAGAAATAAAGAAATAGAACTAATTCATTAAATAAAGTAGAATACAAAAATGAGAGTAATTAATTCAATAAAGTACCATAATTATATAACACTTAACACTAAATACAAATAAACAAGAAAAATGTAAAGTATAGCAAATTAGTACCATTTAGATGTCTTTGTCCTTTTAGTAATTTTACATACTCACAACACTTTTTATATCAGTTTACCAAACACATTGAAATTGCTTTTAGTTCTCACAGCATTTTTTAAAATCAGTTTACCAAACACTCAGCTGATTTTTCCCACAGCAATTCTAAAAGCAATTCCCCCCATAGCAATTTCAGAAACATTTCTCCCCACAGCACAACAATGCCAAACTGAACCTATATATAGGGAAAATTTCACAAACTTCCCATGAGTTTACACTCAGATATAACTTTTGCTAAAATTGCACATACTTCCCTACTTTTCATTGACTAAATGTTTGACTAGCTTTAAAATTTTAAATAACTAAATTATTTCTAAATTAATTATTTTATTATAATAATTATTATATTTAAGGATTTTATTATAATAAAATTAATTAACTAACCATCTTTTTTATTTAAACAGGTAGGGGTTTTATTACAAATAGAACCTAATTAATTAACTAACCATTTATTTATTTATTTATTTATTTAAGAAAAATAAAAACAATTTGATAAAAATATTTTTTTTAAAATAAAAAAATGGTTAGTTAATTAATTAGGTTTTATTTGTGATAAAATATCTAACCGTAAATAAAAATGGTTAGTTAATTAATTTTATCATAATAAAATCCTTAAATATAATAATTATTAAAATAAAATAATTAATTCATAGGTAATTTAGTTATTTTAAATTTTAAAACTAGTCAAACAATTAGTCAATGAAAAGCATGAGAAGTATGTGTAATTTTGATAAAAGTTACACATGAGTGCAATATTAGTTAAATTTATGGGAAGTTTATGTAATTTGCCTTTATATATATAACCTTTCACATGATTGTAAAAATCATTGTAATTGATGTCTGTTTATATATAACCTCCTAACAACCACTTTTTTTTTTAAATTACTTTCTGTTCCATGGTATAAAGATTTCAAGATGTTAGTCCTACAATTTATAGGATCGTACAGTTATGTGTTAATGCAAACAAAAGACTTTATTTTATTCAAATATCTTGTTATTCAAGTGGTTCCTCAGTAGACTGTAATTCAAGAAAAGTTAATGAACATGGAAAATACCAGGTCCTTGTAGGAAACTTTCAATTCGTAAAGATCATTGAATCAAGTATAAACTTGGAATATCATTTGTATTACTGAACATGGGTCCCTGAAAATGTACCCTGCTGTTGTACAATATGTACTGATGTGAATGATGATGGGGGATGATAGTAGCCTTAGTAGGGCATACTTCACATGAACGGTAGCTTGTCTTGCAAGTTGATGCCTTACACTATCAAAATCTGGAGGAATTTACATATAGATTGTTATACCTTGTGATTGTTTGAATGCTTAACCTTTCTGTAATGAAGATATAATTGGGCAATTCAATCAATATTCAAATAATGTGGAATGACACAATTGAATTACAGAAACATATAGACAATTAAGAAAAATGATAAGCCAATTGAGCTTGAAAGGGACTACTTTGACTTTCATTTTGTTTGAGAACAAACAAGATACAAGTTGTAATAATATTTACACTGTATATTGGTATAGTGTTTAAAAAATTGTGTCAACTGGTCATTGTTGGTGTGATTTCCTCATGGCATGCTTAGCTGACAAATGAGATCAATGAAGATGTCTTCTGTGCAGGGAATAGTGATATCCCCATTGGGTGGTCCCACTCCTTAAATGAAGCATCTAAGATGCAAGACCAACCCTACCTCATCCTTGCTGCAGAGTTCTGCTATGCTCCACATACTAATTATGCATTTAAATCTAAAAAGATATTATCCGAGAAATTTTCTAGTTCTCATGATAATATAATTAGGCAGTGCTGGGCTGTTGGTTAGATATGATGGAGGAGATAACTGTTAAAATATAATATATTCTAACACTAACATATCAACCCTTCATAGAATCTTGGGTTATTGCTTGAAAGAAATTTAATATGCATCATCACAGTGACTAGCTACTTTATTGTGGTCATACAGAAATGAAACAGAATTGATGAGAAATAAGAAGTGCAAGTATTGTTATTAAGAATGAATCAATTTCAGATCATCTATTCTATACAAAAATAATGAAGTTTGCATGGATTGCAACAAATTAAACAATCAATATGTATATTTTTTCTATTCAAAAAATTTGTATTTCTGTCAGTAGTGCTGAAGAGTTAGCATCATTCGGGGTTAGCCACTTCAAGATCTCTCTGAATTCATGTCTCCTGAAGTCTAGAAACTATCCATGAATACTTCTTCGCTGCATGGGATTGTGAGACCACCGGCAGAATGATCAAATCCAAACTCTTCTTCGGCTTGACATAGTAGATTTTGAAATGAAGGATATTTCAAGTATGAAATCGGAACCACAAATCTCTTTTTTTCGGTTTCTCCAACATAAACAGCAAAGTGACCTTTGGGCACAATCGTGTTCTCTGAGGAGAAAATTGGGCGTCTTAGAGTCTTCGTAGCATTAACAATCTTGATCAGGAGGAAAACCATGATGACTTGAATTGTAATTCTTTTAAGAGTATTGGTTGAGAAATGAATATGTTTGTGAGATACTTTGCACTGACTAACTATCCTTAGAGAAGGCATAAATATATACAGAGTCTATATCAGAAATCTGAAATATATCAGAGTCATTCAAAGACCAGTGCAATGTAGTATCACATGGTTTTGCTTCCCAACAAATTATAAGGTTTCAAGTGTGATCTGGCTGATTGCAACTTATCATGGCCTACCACTAAATGTAGCAACAGCAATATAACATTGATTGGTGGCTTGCTTATTAACTTAAAATCTGTGTTTTCCAGCTATGCATAATTGAACTTCCTGTTATTTGTCAAATCATGTGGTGTGTTTTAATGGAACTTAGTCTGACCAGAAAATGTTCATGTGACATGTTGTCTTAACTTTGTGAAGGAGAGGTTGAGAGTTTGAAGCATGTCTTAATACAATTAATTAACTTGTGCAAGGTATTTAGCATCCATAACTCTTTATAATCTGCAGTGGTCCGGTGGTCCCTGTAGAGTTTGTTGTTCCAGATGAGGTAGGGCATGGTGTTTGGCAATTTGAAGATGAATGGATAGACAGAACCATGTGATCCCTCATCAGGTATGTCTCTTTATCATAAATGCATTTTCACCACTCAATCATATCATCAGAAGAATTTCTTAGGGCCCTATCATATATATATATATATATATATATACACCTATGATATGTTTCACAAACATCACAAGTCTCAACTCAAGTGTTCTAAATCCTCTTGACTTGCAAATCCTTTGAGATTCATTTGTATCTGTATCTACACAAACTCATGGGTTTCCATCTTCCCAGGATTGTTATTGCTGATAAGCAGACTCTAAAGTGCCCTCTTTTCTCTCAGGAGAATACAGTTGTACCCAAAGGCCACTTTGTTGTTTATGTTGGAGAAACCGAAAAGAAGAGATATGTGGTTCCGATTTCATACTTGAAGCATCCTTCTTTCCAAACTTTGCTGAGTCATGCTGAAGAAGAGTTTGGATTTGATCATCCTAACAGTGGTCTCACAATCCCATGCAGTGAAGAAGCATTCATGGATCTCACTTGCAGTTTCTAGTCCTCACGAAACACGAATTCAGAGATCTTGAAATGGCTAACACAGATTATGCTAACTCTCCAGCAACAGTATTGACACAAACAGAAATTTTTGAATAGGAAAAGTATACATAGAGAATGTTTTTTTCAATCCATGTAAACTTGATTGTTTTTGTATAGATTGTATAAAATTGATTGAGCTTTAATAACAATACTTTCATCTGGAGCTGATCATTAGCTCTTCCAAATTATTGTTATTCCAGTTAATTACCACACCTAAAGAATTCATCATGGCTCGATCATCTGTCATTCATATATACTATACATGGTTTTATTAACCTGGACAGGTCTTATATCTACATTTTTGCTTTCAAAGCTCATTCATCGCTCTAATATTTTTACCTGTTACTACTTGTTTTACAAATTAATCATTTCGGGTTACCATAACATGTTGAAAATTTCTTTACAGCTTCAATATGCAGTATCTGCAGTAGTTTACACAAATGGGGACCCTGATGATGCTAATCTAGCATCCCTCAAGTTCTGACATTGTAGGTGGGGTGATAATCATGGCCTGGAAACAACAGCAACTCATGTGATTTCATGTTGATGGGTTCAAAAGAGTTGGTTTAGATGGGATGAGAAGTAAGGCATGCTTCATGTGACAGTCATAGGTCTTGTCTTCCAAATTGATGCATTTAATAGGAGACATGAAATTTGTATCCATGGCATATTATATATACCCTTTCACATGAGTGTTACAATCATTGGAATGTAAATCCAGAGACTGATTTATGTGATAAAACAAAATTGACCGCACTCCTAATTACTATTTTTCTCATTACTTTTTGTTCTTGATATAAATATTTCAATACGTTAGTCCTATTATAAGCATGAAGAAGAAGAAGAAGTCTTAAAATGTAATGAGAATATCTTTAATTTATAGGATCATATAGTATCGTGTTCCTTTGTAGACTGTTCTTCAAGAAAAAATGCACACTTTGGTCAATCAATACAAAGCAGTCCAAATTCTGGAGACCGACTAGAAAAGCAAACCATGTAATGTCTAAAGTTAATGTACTAGGAAAATACCAGGTCCTTGTTGTACGCAACTTTCAATTCCTGAAGATGGGTCCCCTGAAAATTCTAGATTCTGCAAAATACACTTTGCTGTAGTAGCATTATGTACAATTTATGTACTGATGTGAATGGTGATGGTGGGCTGACAGTAGGGCATACTTCATGTGAACTTCATGGTAGCTTGTCTTGCAAGTTATGCCTTTATCGAAACCTTGAGGATTTACATTCAGATATCGATTATACAGTTGTTATACTGGTGTGGGTGATGATGGGATTGGGGACTGATGTACTGTGGCATGCTTCAGGTGAACATTACGTTGATTAAACTATATCAACTTTAAATATGTGTTTTTCCAGCTATGCATAATTGAACTCCCAGTTGTTTGTCAAATGATTTGGTGCGGTTTAATGGATGTTAATCTAACCAGAAAATGCTCATGTGACATGTTGATTGACAAAGGGTCCCTCTGAATATTGCTGTTCCAGATGATCAGGTACTCAGGTAGGGCATAATGTTTTGCACTTGATCAAATATCCATGAAAATTTTGTAAGTAGATGGAAGACCAAGCCATGTGATCACTCACAGACTCTTCCATCTATATGTATACACATATGGTTTGATTCACAAGCAGAACAAGTCTCAACTATACAATCTCAACTATTACAAATCTTCTTGATTTCCATGTCCATTTAGATAAACTACCGATTTATCTACACAAAATCATGGGTTTCCATTTGCCTCAAATTGCTCAAGTTAAGAAGCTTCTTCGACAGTCTTCATTTACTTCGAGTCAGTCTTCTACAATGACCACAGATGTCCCAAAAGGCCACCTTGCAGTTTATGTTGGAGAAAGCCAAAGAAATAGATTTGTGATTCCAGTCTCATTCTTGAACTATTCTTCATTTCAAGACTTGCTAAGTCAAGCTAAAGAAGAATTTGGATTCAACCATCCAATGGGCGGTCTCACTAATCCCTGCAAAGAAGACATCTTCATGGATCTCATTTCTCAGTTAAGCATGGCATGAGAGATGATATTATCAAGTGAATGCAATTTTGTAGAAATGATAAGATGTACAAAATTTCATTAATATTTCTTCCTTGTAGAGAGGAAATGTAATTCTTGTATGGAAATAGAAATAGATACTCTTACAACTTGTATGATATTCTCAAACAAAATGGAAGTAAATGCATCATATAATCAGAAGTTTTATAACTTCAAGCTCAATTGTCTGTCCATTCTTCTTATCTGTCCATTATTGTCATCCAATTGTGCTATTGTCCCAGCAAGACATTAAAATCTTTTGATTGCTAGAAAACATCTGCTGTTAGTGAACAAACATAATCATCTTGGAATAGAATGATCGAACTGGTTACAATCTTATACACATAAACAATTCCATTTAACTCTTACCTTTTAAAAGCTTGGCGGGCTTCTTATCCGTAAGGACTCTTAGCATCCAATATATTTCTAGAACTCCATGGGGCATATGTTAAGTACAAAGACAGGATACAACATATATAACTGCTTGCAGCTTGTCTTGTGTTAGACTAAAATTTCATGCTCTTAAAAGTAGTTCAGCAATGCAATTAAATAAGAATCAACAATTAAAATGTAAGAGCTCATTTATCTAAGGATGTCTTTTAATCAGGTCAATTGGAGTCTTGAGAGTAGCAATATAGAAAATATCGTATTCATATGTTAGGTTGGTTTGGTGCTTCTAATCAATCTTTCCCCAACTAATATCAGGGTCAAGTCAAGATCAAGGACCGACATAGTCACATGGGCTGGAAAAAAAAAAGTTGTCATGACCATCTATGTTGTCTGATTGAAAACATGAGCAATTAGATCCTTGTGCTAGCGAATCACTACTAGGGTACTAGTTAGTATATCATCCAAATGGTTTACCGGAAGTAGTCACAATAAGCTGGCCACCATTGAATGATATATCTCAATTGGGTCATAACTGTTTCCTACCATTTAATGGTAGGCCATATATGATGAGTTGTAATCAGCCAGACCACACTTGAAAACCTGTTGAAACCTTATAATTTGTTAGGAGGCAAAACCATGTGATACTACATTGCACTGGTCTTTGAATGATTCTGATACATTTCGGATTTCTGATGTAGAGTCTATATATATATACCTGCTCTAAGGATAGTTAGTCAGTGCAAAGTATCTCACAAGTCTTACATATTCATTTCTCATCTACTACTCTCCAAAGAATTGCAATTCAAGTCATCATGGGTTTCCAGCTAACCAGGATTGTTAATGCTAAGAAGACTCTAAGGCGCCCTATTTTCTCCCCAGAAAACACAACTGTGCCCAAAGGTCACTTTGTTGTTTATGTTGGAGAAACTGAGAAGAAGAGATTTACGGTTCCAATTTCATACCTGAAGCATCCTTCATTTCAAAATCTGTTGTGTCAGGCTGAAGAAGAGTTTGGATTTGATCATCCTACTGGTGGTCTCACAATCCCATGCAGCAAAGAAGTATTTATGGACAGTTTCTAGACTTCAGGAGACATGAATTCAAAGATCTTTAAGTGGCTAACTCTTCAACCCTATTGACAGAAGTAGAAAAAGTATACCTAGTGATTGTTTGATGCAATCCATGTAAACTTTATTATTTTTGTATAGATGATATGAAATTGATTCATTCTTAATAACAATACCTTCGCTTCTTATTTCCCATCAATTTTGTTGTGTTTCTCCATGTCCACGATGAAAGAACTAGTAACTGTGATGATGCTTATTAATTTTCTTTCAAGCAATAACCCAATGCTCTATGAAGGATTGATCTCCCTCCATCATATCAAAACAACAACAACAGCATTAACAAAAGTCATAACACACATTCATCCCACTCACGACGAGGAGTCTTTTTGGGTTGATCTTGATCTTGATCATGATTAAACACTGAATGATGATTGAACAATCTTAAAGATGATTTGAACAAACGATGAGTTACAAGAGATCTTGGTTTTGTGTTACACAGAAGCCAATGGTGAGTGTCGGTATATATATATTCACAAGGATAAGTGGTGTCTTCATTATGTTGTGGTGATTGGGAGTACTAAGGCCATATGATCATCAACTCGATCAGAGAGGTAGGCCATTGTCACATGTTGGTTATGTATTTTTTCCATCTACCAGAGCGATGCAAAAAATTTTAAACATTAAATTTTTTTGCAAACTGCAAGAGTTGTGATATAATATTCTTTCAACGCGTAAATGGAATCTACAATAGCTAGCAAATTTCAATCTTCAACAATGAATCCTCAAACACTACATCTGCATAATTAGTTGTTTGCAGGATTTTCAAAGGATGAATCACACCACAGAAACTAGTAAGTTGTGAGTAAACATATAAACTATATCAATCGATCAATCTTAACAAGCGCATTATATATATTCAACAGATAAGGAACAAGCAATAAATCAAAATACAGTAATTTGAAAAGGAATCAACAAAAGTACCACACTTTGTGGTTGGGGAATTGGGGAATTTGAATCTCAAAAAGTCTTGAAATACATACAAGAATCAAAATGCAATCTCACGCATTGATTTTACTTGAAAAAGACAGTCAATGAATTACAAGATTGGTGCTTTAGAGAGAGAGAGGGAGGGAGCAGAGAGAACCTGGGTTGCAGAGCCAAGAATGACAATCCTCGTCGCCGTTGGATCACCGGGTGTTTTTGCACAGCTACCAGAGCCTTATTTTTGTTTTTAATTTCCTTCACGAACCAAAACGAAAGTCCACGACAGAAAACAAAATTTATGTTTGAAATAAAAATCGATGATGTGTGTGGATACGTCATTTCGAAAGGCCAACGTGGTATGTTACGTCATCCTACAATTGCTCGGGTGTACAGACAGGTCAGAGGAAGGGTATAGACATAGTGCTGATATAAATGAGCACGACATCATATATGGATGACGAGATCTACCACCTCAGTGAAAAGTTGCTTGCGTGGAAAAACATATCAACTTAGTTAATGATGTGTCTAACCACATCAGTTAGTCTGGATGACATGTCTAGTCACGTGAGCTACTCCACACTCACGTGTCTAAACAAATCGGCCTTTTGACTTGTATGGGCTGACATGACGTGCCCACACAAGTCAAGAAAGTGATTAAAAATTAAAAATACCCTATAAATCGTTAAAATGACAAGAACCGAAGAAAGAAGCCGAAATCGAAATCGAAATCGAAATCGAAAATGGCTGATGCTGTGATGTCTGTGCTTGTACGGATGGAAAGTTACCAGGTATTTATTTTTCTGGGAAATTGCTGATTTTCAAAGTTATGGATTTTATTTGAATGCTTATGTGATTAAACCACCTGTGTTGCGATTTTTTGTTGATTCATGATTGTAGTGTTAGATTCAAGGAGATTGATTCCTTGATTGTTTTTCTTTAGACTGATGGGCATGCTGTTTTTTTTTAACACTAACCCACATCGGTCAGTCAATTAGTTCAAAATCCATATGATGACACTAGAAAATAAAAAACAAAAATCCGTTTTATTTTATTTTTTTGCCAAAAGGTGTAGAATTTACATTAGATTTTACTCTGTGTGTTTCCACTTTAGAATGCATTTTTAAAATTGAAATTCTTTCAGCTTCACTTACCAAATTGTCGACTTGTATAAGACATTTCAGGGCTCATCTTCAAATAGTTTGATGTGTTCTAATGGATGTTAGTCTCACCAGCAAATTCTAATGTGATATGTTGGCTTAACATTGTGAAAGAGAGGTTGAGTGTCTGAAGCATGTTTTAATACAATTAATTAGCTTTTTATAATCTGCAGTGATCCCTGTAGAGTTTGTTGTTCCATATGAGGTAGGGCATGATGTTTGGCAATTGAACAAACTATTCCTTGAGAATTTGAAGATGAGTTGGAAGACAGAACCATGTGATCCCTCATCATGTATGTCTCTCCATCCAATATGCATTTTCACCACTCAATCTCATATTATCGGAAGATTTTCTTCTTGCCCTATCATCTATATATATACACCTATGATATGTTTCACAAACATCACAAGTCCCAACCTCACAATCTCAAGTGTTCTAAATCCCTTAGAAATTCATTTATATCTTTATCTACTCAAACTCATGGGTTTCCATCTTCCTAGGATTGTTAATGTTAATAAGCAGACTCTAAAGCGCCCTCTTTCTACTCCGGAAAATACAATTGTGCCCAAAGGCCACTTTGTTGTTTATGTTGGAGAAACCGAAAGGAAGAGATACTTGGTTCCGATTTCATACTTGAAGCATCCTTGTTTCCAAAATTTGTTGAGTCAGGCAGAAGAAGAGTTTGGGTTTGATCATCCTACCGGTGGTCTCACAATCCCATGCAGTGAAGAAGCATTCATGGATATCACTTGCAGTTTGTAGACCTCAAGAAACATGAATTCAGAGATCATGAATGGCTAACATAGATTATGCTAACTCTCCAGCAGAGCAGTATTGACACAAATAGAAAATTTCGAATAGGAAAAGTATACATAGAGATTGGTTTTTTGCAACCCATGTAATCTTGATTGTTTTTGTATAGATAATATAAATTTGTTTGAGATTTAATACTATATATTTTTTTCTCTCTTCTGAATTACAACTCTGTTCTGTTTCTGTATTTCCATGAACAATAACTAATCATTTTGTCATTCCGATATACCACAGATCAATGAATCGATATTTTAGCCCTTTCGTTTACAAAGCCTAATCATAATATTTCTAATGAATCTGTCATTAAATTAAGAAAATTATAGGTGGATTTATGAACCTGGACTGGTCTTCTTTCTCCATTTTGTATTCCCAAGCTCATTCATCACTTGGATATTGCAACCTGTCACTACTTGTTTAACATATTAACCAATTTGTGTTACCATATCATGTAAGAGAAAAATGGAATTAGCTTCAATATGCTGTATCTGCGTTATTTGACACAATGGGGCCAGGACCCTGGAGATGTATAAACATCTGTGAAGTGAGACATTTCAGGCGATAAATGTGGCCTTGCAGGCTGATGGCTTTAAGAGGTTTGGTAGCAATGGGACGAGAAGTGTAGGACATGCTTCACATGACCTTTATAAATCCCGTCTTCTAAGTTTATGCGATTAATAGAAGGCAGCAAGTTTATCATAGCTGTACACTGCTTCATAGTGGTACCTCAACATGTTTGTCAATAGTATCGGATTTGCTGTTTATCACTCAAACTAGATACTGCAAAAGACTCCTTGCAGTAACAACATCTTGTACAATAATGTACTGATGTAAGGACTGATGTGAATGGTGATATATAAGGACTGATGGTAGGCTGGTAGCCTGGTAGGGCATTCTTCAGGTGGACTTCAAGGTGGCTTGTCTAGAAAGTTGATTAAATTATATCAACTGCAAATAGGTGTTTTTTCGAGCTTGCATAATTGAAAAGGAGAGATCAAGTGCTATAATGGATGTTAGCCTGACAGGAAAATGCTCATGTGACATGTATTAATACAATCAATTAGCTTGTTCTGATACCTACTTGTAGAGTTTGTTGTTCCAGATGAGGTAGGGCATGATGTTTGGCATTTGATCAAACTATTCCTTGAGAATTTGAAGATTAGTTGGTAGACAGAATCATGTGATCCCTCATGAGTTATGTCTCTTCATCCGAAATGCATTTTCATCCTATGATTTTCTTCGGGCCTTATCATCTATCTATATATACACCTATTATTAGGTTTCACAAACATCACAAGTCTCAACTTCACAATCTCAAGTGTTCTAAATCCTCTTGACGTGCATATCCTTTGAAATTCATTGTATCTTTATCTAAACAAACTCAGGGGTTTCCATCTCCCCAGGATTGTTAATGCTAATAAGCAGACTCTAAAGCGCCCTCTATTCTCTCTGGAGAATACAGTTGTCCCCAAATGCCACTTTGCTGTTTATGTTGGAGAAACTGAAAAGAAGAGATATGTGGTTCCGGTTTCATATTTGAAGCATCCTTCTTTCCAAAATTTGTTGAGTCCGACAGAAGTTCTTTCCAAAACTTGTTGAGTCCGACAGAAGAAGAGTTTGGATTTGATTATCCTACTGGTGGTCTCACAATCCCATGCAGTGAAGAAGCATTCATGGATCTCACTGGCAGTTTCTAGACAGACCTCACGCAACACGAATTCAGAGATCTTGAAGTGGCTAACACAGATTATGCTAACTCTGCTGCAGCAGTATTGACAGAAATATAAATTTCTGAATAGGAAAAGTGTGCATAGAGGTTGCTTTTCTGCAATCCATGTAAACTTGATTGTTTTTGTATAGATTTGATTGAGCTTTAATAACAATACTTTCATCTAGAGAATATTCATTAGTTCTTTCATTATATCAAACTCAAATTATTGTTATTCCATTTTACCCCAGCCAAAGAATCCATCGTGGCTCGATCCTCTGCCATTATGGTAGAGATACCATTCAGATTACTATACATAGTTTTATTAACCTGGACAGGTCTTCTTTCTTCATTTTGCCTCCGAAGATCATTCACTGCTCTAATAATTTCACCTGTCACTACTTGTTTAACAAATTAATCATTTCAGGTTAACATAACATGTCGAAAATTTCTATATAGCTTCAACATTTACTATGTGTCTTAAAGCATCCCTCAAGTTATGACAATGTAGGTGATAATCATGGTCTGGGAAAAACAGCAACTCAAGTGTTTTCATGTTGATGGCTTGAAAAGGGTTGGTAGAGATGGGATAAGAAGTACGGCAGGCTTCATGTGACAGTCATAGGCCTTGTCTTCCAAATTTATGCATTTAATAGATGAAATGAAGTTGGTATCCAGGACATATTATTATTATTATTATTATTATTATTTATATATATATATATATATATAAAAGCTTTCACATGATTGTTAAAATCATTGGACTTGATGTCTGTCACAGTTTTGGTATTCTACAGCTAAGAAATAGAAATTATGTATTCCTGAGACTGATTTTGGTGATAAAACAAATTTCACTGCATTCTTAATAACCGCTTTTCTCATTACTTTCTATTCCATGAAATAAATATTTCAATACGTTAGTCCTATAATTTATAGGTTCTTATAGTAATGTGTTAATGCAAACAAAAGATTTTATTCTATTGAAATTTCTTGAAATTCAAGTGGTTCCTATGTAGACTGTACTTCAAGAAAAGTTAATGTACTACGAAAATGCACTTTTGTCAATCAATATCAAGCAGTCCAAATTATAGAGACTGACTAGAAAAACAAACCTTAGAAAGTTAGAATATCCATTGTATCAGAACATGCATGGGTCCCTTGAAAATGGTTACTCATCACTCAAACTAAGTTCTGCAAAATACACCTTGCAGTAGTAGCATGAGAACATGGTGATGGGGGGCTGATATTAGGGCATACTTCATGTGAACTTCATGGTAGCTTGTCTTGCAAGTTGATGCCTTACAACCCGGAGGAATTTATATTTAGATTGTCGGCTATCACTAGAACCAAAAGCTTAATTTTGGATATCGTTTATGCAATTGTTATACTGGTGTGGGTGGTGATGGATGGAGACTAATGTATCGGGACATGCTTCATCCGAACGTTCCGGTGGCTTTGTCTAGAAAGTTGATGGAACTATATTAACTTCAAATTTGTGTGTTTTTCCAGCTATATATGCATAATTGAACCCCTGGTATTTGTCAAATCATGGAAGATCATGTTACTCTCAAGTACTTTGTGATTGCTTGAATGCTTAACCCTTTTGTAATGAAGATATATAATTGGTCAATTCAATCAATCATCAAATAATGTGGAATAGCACACAATTGAATTGCAGAAACATGCAGATAAGAAGAATCATAAGCCAACTGAGCTTGAAAGGAACTACGTTTACTTTCATTTTGGTTGAGAACAAACAAGATACAATAAGTTGTAATAATATTTACATTGTATACTGTTCTAGTGTTTACAAAATTGTGTTTGCTGGTGTCATTTGCTCATGGTATGCTTAGCTGAGAAATGAGATCAATAAAGATTTCTTCTTTGCAGGGAATAGTGAGACCGCCCATTGGATGGTCGAATCCAAATTCTTCTTCGGCTTTGCATAGTAAGTCTTGAAACGAAGAATAGTTCAAGAATGAGACTGGAATCACAAATCTGTTTCTTTGGCTTTCTCCAACGTAAACTGCAAGGTGACCTTTTGGAACATCAATGGTCATTGTCGAAGGCTGACTTGCATTAAACGAAGACTGTCGAAGAAGTTTCTTAGGCTGAACAATTCGTGGCAAACGGAAACCCATGATGCTTTTGTTTAGATAAAATTGGAAGTTGATCACAAAGCAGGACACTTGCAAACCAAGGGGATTTGTAATAGTAGAGAATGTGTAGTAGTGTTGGAAAGAATTGTATGGCTGAAGCTTTTGATGGTGAATAAAAAAGTAGAATGTTCATATATATAGAACAAATGCTATGTGGACAGCTTTTGTGGAGAGAAATCCACCGAAGGACATTCAAGAGTGGAATCACATGGATTTGCCTCCCATCCCACCTTTATAACAGATTCTGATGTTTTTATTTTCTTATTGTAAATCTATTTGTTGTTGTTCATCAGTCATAGTCTTCTAAGCTAGACCACAAAAACTAAAGGAGCCCCACTTGAATTTTGGTGTCCAACTGGCCATTCAATTGATGAATACACAAGCTATCAGCTAATGTGATGATGTTTGTTAGGTACTATAAACAAACAGGAATCGGTGTGTGGAATAAGAGAGTTGGGGCCTGAATTTGAAGAAATGAATGGGCTGGTGGGAACACACCCAGCAACCTGTCATGTGATCTTGTTCAATGTAGCATTATATTTTGATTGAATGTAGGAACAACAGTAGTAGTTGAAGGATCTTAATGGGAACATTCATGGCTATCAGTTTCATGCTTTTCACCGAATGTTTCACTGAATTGTTTAAATAACTATGACATGTTTGACAAATCTGTCTCAACTTGATAAATCTCATACTTGAATCAACCTTGTTCAATTCAGGAATTCGGATTTGATCATCCAATGGATGGCTGCTCACGCTTGCAATTTCTTGAAGAAAAGACTATTTCTTAACATAATCCTTTGAACAATTTACGGTATATTTTTTTAAATATACAGTAATTTGTATGTTAAGAGCTCTTTTTTACTGTCACCTAATCAATATTGCTTCAAATTGTTGCAGGAAATGCACAATATATCAATTGTTCTAAGTCAAGCCTTTTTAAGGGCTATAGTGAATTACATGGAGGATAATACTTGTAGCATCACCAGGGCTGTAGACTATAGTATTGGCATCTGGTGGTATTAATTTGATGGAAAATACTAGATTCATTAAGTTGATTCCAACACGTAACATAACAGAGCTTTGAGGTTTAGTAGCATTGTATTCAGCTATTAGAATGAATCAATTTCATATCATCTATTCTATAAAAAAAATAATAAGAAGAAATCATATACATGTATAGTTATGTGAACAGAAGAAATATAGGAAGGAAGACGGTTTCTCACTAAAAGAAAATGAGTTAAAAACAAAGATTCCTTATCACAAGAAGGTTGATGCCTCTAAAATATATATCAATTTGAACTTCGAAGTGTCATCAAATTTCACTTGTTCAAGAAATCCATAAGACTTGTATGTTTGGTTGTTTCTATCATTCATGTCAATTGTCAAATCAAAACACAAAGGGTCTGCCAGTCGTAAACTCATCCACCATCTGAAAGAAGAAAAACACAACACAATTAAAGAAGATTATTATCACTTACATATTTACTTTTTGCATTTTCTGCAAATCACAATGTACCAATCTAATGATACATTATTGTTTAGAACAACATCATCAAAATTCATTATGGTAATGCAAGAAAGTTACCTCTTCGGTCACTGC
This sequence comes from Dipteronia dyeriana, assembly GCA_032871835.1. Lineage (NCBI taxonomy): Eukaryota > Viridiplantae > Streptophyta > Magnoliopsida > Sapindales > Sapindaceae > Dipteronia > Dipteronia dyeriana. The sequence continues at coordinate 95,560,308 of CM065295.1, read as the reverse complement.
AGCCCGAGACCTCTGATGTCTTTCAACCACTTCAGTCAAGACTTGAGTCAAACGCTGCTTAACTTCTCCAGTTAGCATACGTCCCGTGCCATATTCCTAGATGAAGAGGGTTAATGAATATTTTTCGAATTTGAATCATGTTTTTGCTTATAACAATAAAATTAATTGAAGAGATATAAATCTAACCTTTTTATATGTTCAAGTTCTGCATCATCGTCTAGGAAAAAATTTAGATATTTCACTGGTATATCAACCTGCAAGAAGATATCCAATAGGTAAAAGGAATTGAGTGCTTGCAAGTAATTTTAATTCCAAAATTAGCATAAAGAGGAACTATAGTACATCAAGATTTGCTCCAAGTTTTCTGTGTTGTTGTAAACTTTCTTGACCACCAGAGAATGCATACTGGTTTATCTGCAGATTTCACAACCACAAATCACAGTCAGCTATGTGCACACACACAGCCTATCATAATTTACTTGTGTTAAATTCTCGAGAAACAAAGAACACAGACAAACTCATGCACACAAAAAAAAGACATGAAACCTTGTTCTTGATGACTTTCGCTGAATCTGTAAAATAAATGGCAGAATTGGAATCACTAGCCGACATTTTTCTATGCTCCCCCTGCATCATGTACCCAGATTTCAAAACAACAATGATCATAGTTGGCAAAACAAAGGTGTCGCCATATGCATACCAATACTTTCTTGTAAATTTATTGTAATGCTCAAACATAAGAGAATACCTGCAGGGCAGGGAAGAATGATGACTCGATTAATGCAGGCTTGCGATATCCTATCCGAGGAGCAACATCACGTGTCATTCTGAAATAAGGATCCTGAAGATAACATCATTTTAAGAAACTAATGTTAAGAGCAGAAGCCACACACGCACACATATCAGCATATATATTTGTTTTACGGTATATTCAAATTGATAACACTAGACTTGACAAAGAAAGGACCGAACCTGGTCAATGGCACATGGAATTAAGCAATGGAGATGATCATTGCCTAGAAATTGGCGTGGGAAAGTATTGGAAAACGATGCCACTGCCTGCATCAACACAAAATGGAGCATAATGATAGCTTATATTAATTTATGCAGCAGCTATACTATATGTAATTAGTAATTTGTGCAGCAAAAAATAAAAAATACCTGAACTGCCGGATAACTTTGTTTTCTCATATTATCTTCACTGGTGAAACCAAAAATGCTGTCAGCCTAAACGTCATTGGAAAAATTGAATAAGTAAAAGTGTAAAACATAAAAAAAAAATAAGGAATAAATAACAAAAAAACTACAAATAGGAGTGAAAATAACTACCTTCTTACACGCTTAGAAAAGCTACTAATGTTCTTATAGAAGGCACTGCACCTGAAATTTCATATAGAATTTTGTAAGAGCAAGATGTGACAAAATGCTTCATGAAACAGTAACCAAAACCAACATCAATACCAAAAGACAGAAATAATAGGATTATATTTAACCATTGTTAATGACATTCTTGGTCAAGATATATTTATATCCCTAAACCGATCATTATGCTAATATAATGATTTTCTAATCAGGACGTTCCTGACAAAAGAAAGTTCAGGATCGTAATTTTGTAAGTTTACATAACATTATAAAACTTAATGTTATATAGAGTTACGAAGCTAAAGTCCTGATTTTTTTTGCAGGGTCCATCTTGATTAGAGAAGCACCTTAAGATTTAAAAATATATTATAAACATGCAACAGATTTACTCACATATAATTAAAGTTAGCAAATATAAAGGTTTTCTTGACGGTCGAAACCACAAGCAATAATGTCTTTAGCATTTTCGCGTCCTAGTCTCTCACACTCCTCCATTGAAAGATTTTTGTCATGTAAGTATTTTTCATCATCGGATAGTTGTATAACAAGAGGAACATCAAAGGCATCTTGCAGGTATCTGCAAGCAGTTAACACATTGATATCAAGTCAAAAAGAAAGATGCTTACAATATTTGGTTGATTTGAAATTTCTGTTGATTGTCAACAAAAAAAAAAATTCTATTGACTACTCACTTTGTAAGCATAAAAGGAACCAAATGTCCCAAATGTAAAGATTCAGACGACGGTCCCCTTCCTGTATAGAGAAAAAACTTCTCTCCTCTCTCGTATATATCCAATATTTTGATAAATCTCTGACAAGCCACAAATAAAAAAAAATTCAGGAAAAAAAAAACTTGTTTACATAAATATAATACGGTGGGAGGGCGGGAAGTGTACCTGTGGGCGAAAAAGACCCCACGTCTGAGAAAGACAGGTAGAGGACAGCCAGTAAGTCGTTGAACTCTGTCGAGCAATGATTAAATCAGTTATTTGTAAATTCCAAACCCAAACCATACAATGCGAACCCTAATAAATCAAACTCACTCACTCCACAAACCTTCTTCAAATTGACTGTTGAAGTTGAATTCGTTGCTATTGTTGATTTGCTGCTAAACTGCCGTGGGCCATGCCATGTTCTTCTACTTCGTTTTACTCTTTTGCTTCCTCCTCATCGTCGTCTTCCGTGATGATGCAGTTGTTCATATCCAGCTGAGGAGGAGGAGGCGAGAGGTTATCGATGGACGCGACTAACAAATTAACCGATTTGTGTTACCATAACATGTAAGAAAAAATTGAGCAGAAGGTTTTGTGGTTGAAGAATCTACACACCGATTCAATCGAGTTACTTGTCTTCTTCTTCTCTCTCGTTTTGGTTTCAAATCTCTCCAGCGTCGGTTAAGTGTCTCCGTCTCTTCAATCGTAACCGGAATCAACGTCCGTTTAGTCCCATCATCACGATTTCGAATAAATGCCATGTCATTTAAGGGTGATGACGTAAATTGAGTGGGTGTCAACGTCATCCAAGTCGTATGACGTGTTCGTGCACGTCATCGTAACTGGCCGATGTGTCATTTTAGAAGCGATGACGTGTTGGGAACTTCATCGATTTTGTGTTGACGTGTCTGTGCACACGTCATTTAATGAATGCTGATTTGACACGTGACCAAGTGGCTGTTGACGTGATATGACACATCGTCCAAATGGTGTGACGTGCTCACACACGTCCTTTTTTTCTGAAAAAAAAAGCAGCAGTGAAGGAAGTATGAAGAAGACAAGTCGAATCTCTCTCCCAAATCGTATATTCCGACTCAAAACGACGTGTCGTTTCTCAGCAGCTGCAGCGGTGACAACTTCCGTCTCTGGAGGCAGACACTGAACTTGGCCGTCTTCCACAACAAAGTCAAGATGAGGAGGTGAGCTCTGTTTTCAAGTTGAGTTCTCGAGCGGGGCATCGACAAGGTGATTCTTTTGTTATAATATTCAACTGCAAATAATTAGGTTTGCGTTTTTAGTACTGTTTTCAAGCTTTTGTTGGGTTTTGAAATTCTTCTTCTTCATGTGAAGCACACTGGGTGGTTTGTTGTTTTATAACTCAAATTTCAAGAATCCATATAGTTGTAGATTGATTGATTGAATGTTTTTTATAGTGGTTGATCTTAGTGAAGCTACTGCAATGTTTATGTGTATTATTGTACTGCTGAATACAGATAATTAGGTGTTTTTACTACTGTTTTATGGTTATTGACATTGTGGTTTACTTGTTAGAGTTTGACATTGTGGTTATCGACATTGTGTATTATTGTACTGCTCGATATAGTTTCGACTTTTGACTTTCCAAAGTTTCAAGCTTTCATTGATATAATTGAAATTCTTCTGCATGCTTGAAAGAAAATTAATATGCATCATCAGTTCATCACAGTATGAGAAATAAGCAGTTAAAGAATTGTTATTAAGAATGAATCAATTTCAAATCATCTATTCTATACAAAAATAATAAAGTTTACATGGATTGCATCAAACAATCACTATGTATACTTTTTCTACTCAAAATTTATTTCTGTCAATAATGCTGAAGAACTAGCATCATTCAGGGTTAGCCACTTCAAGATCTTTGAATTCATGTCTCCTGAAGAAATTGTCCATGAATACTTCTTCCCTGCATGGGATTTTGATACCACTGGCAGGATGATCAAATCCAAACTCTTCTTAGCCTGACACAACAGATTTTGAAAAGAAGGATGCTTCAGGTATGAAATCGGAACCATAAATCTCTTCTTCTCAGTTTCCCCAACATAAACAGAAAAATGATCTTTAGGCACAATCGTGTTCTCCAATGAGAAAATAGAGCGCTTTAGATTTTTCTTAGCATTAATAATTCTGGGCAAGTGGAAACCCATGTGGACTTGAATTACAATTCTCTTAAGAGTAGTAGATGAGAAATGAATATGTATACGTAAGATTTGTAAATCATTAGAAACTTTGGCACTGATTGACTATCCTTAGAGCAGATATATTTGGCACTGACTGATTATCCTAGAGCATATATATATATATATATTTAGAGAGAGAGAGAGAGAGCAAATCTGAAATGAATCAGAGTGACTCAACGACCAGTGCAATGTACTATCACATGGTTTTGCCTCCCAACAAATTATAAGGTTTCTAAGTGTGATCTGGCTGATTGCAGCTCATCATGACCTACCATTAAATGGTAAGAAGTAATGATGTCCCAACAGAAATATAACATTGAATGGTGGCCTGCTTATTATGACTGTTGGGTAGAGGTAGACCATTTGGATAATACACTAACTAGTGGAGACTAGCATAATGATCTAAATGCACATATTTTCTATCAGGAAAACAGATGGTCATTAGACTCATTACTACTTTGTTTTAAAAAAGCACTTAATTTTGGATATTGCTTATACTGGTGTGGGTGGTGATGGGGCATGCTTTAGGTGAACGTCACGGTGGCTTGTCTGGAAAGTTGATTAAATTTTATTAACTTAAAATCTGTGTTTTTCCAGCTGTGCATAATTGAACTTCCTGTTATTTGTCAAACCATGTGGTGTGTTTTAATGGATGTTAGTCTGACTGGAAAATGCTCATGAGACATGTTGTCTTAACATTGACACATTGTAAAGGAGAGGTTGAGTGTCTGAAGCATGTGTTTGTACAATCAATTAGCTTGTACTGATACCTAATATAACAAGATGCTTAGTTTTCCAATACTCTTTATGATCTAAGGTAGGTCCTTCTGAATTTTGTTGTCCCAGATGAGGTAGGGCATAATGTTTGGCACTTGATCAAATATCCATGACAATTTGATTAGGAGATTGAAGACAAAGCCATGTGATACCTCATGAGCTTCACCATTAGCATAACACATCAGAAGATATATATCTTACAGACTCTTCCATCTATATATACACATATGATTTGTTTTACAAGAAAAACTAGTCTCAACTACCCAGTTTCAAGTATTACAAATCTTCTGGATTTCCAAGTCCATTTAGATCCATTTCCAGTTTCATCTAATCAAAATCATGGGTTTCCGTTTGCCACGAATTGTTCAAGCTAAGAACTTCTTCCACAGTCTTTGTTTATTTCAAGCCAGTCTTCCACAGATATCCCAAAAGGTCACCATGCAGTTTATGTTGGAGAAAGTGAAAGAAAGAGATTCATAATTCCAGTATCATTCTTAAACCATTCTTCATTTCAAGACATGCTAAGTCAGTCTGAAGAAGAATTTGGATTTGAACATCCAATGGGCGGTCTCACTATTCCCTGCAGAGAAGACAACTTCAATTCTTCATTGATCTCATTTCTCTATTAAGCATGACATGAGAGATGAAATCAATAATGATAAGCGAATGCAATTTTGTAGAGTTAACACTTACGGATAAATTGTACAGAAAATTCATTAATATGTCTTTCCTGAAGAGAGCAAATGTAGTTCTTCTATGGAAATAGAAATAGATACTCTTACATGCACCTTGTGTGATTTCTCAAAAATGAAAGTGAATGCATCTTTGATTGGAAGTTTTATTCCTTCAAGCTCAGTTGTCTTCCAGCACTGCCTGATTATATTATCATGAGAATGAGAATTAGAATTTGAATAAGTTTTGTCATACAGTTTCACCAAAGACCAAATATCCATTATTTTTCATGCATTGATGGTACTATTCACCTTGTTAAACTTATCATTATTCGCTTAAAAGCTAACAATTTGATGGAGGATTTGAGTTACTATGACATGTTTAAATTTTTTTAGTTGGAATAGATATTTGGTATATGCTGTAGTTATATAAATTGGCCCCTAAAGATGCTAAATCATCTCTCAAGTTATAGACATTGCAGGTGATATTTGTGGCTGTGTAGCAACAACTCATGTGATGATAGCACTTCTATGGCTTGAAGAAGGTTGGCAGTGATGGAACAAGAAGTAGGCCATGCTTCATGTGAACTTCATAGACCTTGTCTTGCAACTTAGGCAAGTAATAATTCATTTCCAGAACATATTATACCTGTATACAGCTTCGTACCGGCACGTTTAGCATGTTAGCGAAAATCAATGAACTCAGCAATTATAATACAGCTTTGCAACTAGTCAAGTATTGGTTCATTTCCAGGACATATTATAACTGTATACAGCTTTGTAGTACTGGCACATTTAGCATGTTAGGGAAAAATCATTGGATTTTACGTTAGTTACAATCAGGGATTCTGCAGCTTAGGAGATTGATTCCTTGACTGATTCAAGTTGACTATTCTTCTTTAGAATGCTTTTCAAGATAGGCTGGGCAAGATGTTTTTGTACACTAACACATTGGTCAATCAATAAGTACAAAATCCATATGATGACTAGAAAAATTAAAAAAAAAAAAAATTGATAATTGGGATATTACTAGTTTCTCATGTTTTGTAACAGTTTCTTTTCCACCACTCTGGAATGCATTTAAAATTGAAATTCTTTCAGCTTTACTGTCCAAATTGTCAACATGTATAAGACATTTCAGGGCTTATCTTCAAATTGTTTGATATGTTTTGATGGATGTTAGCCTCACCAGCCAATTCAAATGTGACATGTCGGTTTGACATTGTGAATGAGAGGTTGAGTGGCTGATTATTTTGTTATGTTTTTAGTACTATTTTATGGTTACCGACATTGTTAGAGTTTGAGATGGATAGGTTCGGTGGCTTTCCAAAGTTTCAAGCTTTTGTTGGGTTTTGATACAATTGAAATTCTTCTTCTTCATGTGGAGCACACCAGGTGATTTGTTGTTTAAGAACACAAACTTCAGCACTTTATAGTTGTAGGTTGATTGTTTTTTATATTGGTTGATCTTAGTGGAGTTACTACAATGTTTATGTATATTATAGTGCTAAATGCTGGTTGATCTTAGCTGCATTTAGTGTTAGATTAACATCTTGGCTCCAAACTGATTTCGAATTCCTTGAGGAAAGAACCAAATTCATGAAACCATACAACTAACTGCTTCAATGAAGCATCTAGGTTTGATATGATGGAGAAGCAAACAAATCAACCCTTCATAGAGTCTTGGGTTATTGCTTGAAAGAAAATTAATATGCATCATCACACTTTATAATGCACATAGAGAAACACAACAGTTTTGATGACAATTGACAAATAAGAATTAAAAGTATTGTTATTAAGAATGAATCAATTTCAGGTCATCTATACAAAAATAATAAAGGCTACATGGATTGCAACAAACAATCACTATGTTTACCTTTTATATCTCGGGGTTAGCCACTTCGAGATCTTTGAATTCATGTCTCCTGAAGTCTAGAAACTGTCCATGAATACTTCTTTGCTGCATGGGATTGTGAGACCATTGGCAGGATGATCAAATCCAAACTCTTCTTCAGCTTGATATAGCAGATTTTGAAATGAAGGATGCTTCAGGTACGAATTTTGAACCACAAATCTCTTCTTTTCAGTTTCTCCAACATATAAAGTGACCTTTGGGCACAATCGTGTTCACCGGTGAGAAAATAGGGCACCTTAGAGTCTTCATAGCATTAACAATCCTAGTCAGGTGGAAACCCATGATGACTTGAATTGCAATTCTTTTAATAATAGTATTGGATGAGAATGAATACGTTAGACTTGTGAGATACTTTGCAGTGACTAACTATCCTTAGAGCAGGTATATATATATATATATATATATATATATATATATATATATATATATATATATAGACTCAATAACTGAAATCTGAAATGTATCAAAAGTCATTCAAAGACCAGTGTAATGTAATATCACATGGTTTTGCCTCCTAACAAGTTATAAGGTTTCAACAGATTTCTAAGTGTGATCTGGCTGATTGCAACTCATCACAGGACCCAATAGAAATATAACATGGAATGGTTGCTTGCTTATAATGACTATTCGCGGTAGATCTTCGGATGATATACTAACTAGCACAAGGATCTAAATGCTCATGTTTTCAATTAGACAAAACAGATGATCATCACTACTTTGTTTTTTGAACTACCAAACACAGGAAGCCTACCATTTTTCCTGCCCATTTGACTGTTGGTCCTTGATCTTCACTTGAGCCTGATATTAGTTGGCGAAAGATTGATTAGAAGCACCAAATCAGCCTAACATTTGACCGGATTAAAAGACATGGTAAACCATGCCTTAGATAAATGAGTTCTTACATGTCAAGTGTTGATTCTTATCTAATTGCATTGCTGAACCACTTTTAAGAGCAAGAAATTTTAGTCTAACACAAGACAAGCTGCATGCAGTTATATTTGTTGCATCCTGTCTTGACTCTTGATATTTAACATATGCCCCAAGGATTTCTAGAAATATATTGGTTGCTCATAATGGAAAATCTAGAGACCTTAAGGATAAAATGATCGCCAAACTTTTGAAAACTAAGATTTGAATGGAAATTGTTTTTGTGTGTAAGATTGTAACCGGTTCGATCTATCTATCCCAAGATGATTATGTTTATTCACTAACTGATGTTTTCTGGATGGTCATAGAAGCACAATCAAATTTAAATGTCTTGCTAGGACAATAGCACAATTTGTTGACAGAAATGGACAGATAAGAAGAATGGTAAGACAACTTAGCTTGAAGGAATAAAACTTCCGATCAAATGGTGCATTTAATTTCATTTCGTCTGAGAATATCATACAAGTTGTAAGAGTACCTATTTCTATTTCTATTTCCATAAAAGAATTACATTTCCTCTATACTGGGAAGAAATGTTAATGAAATTGTGTACATCTTATCTATTTCTAGAAAATTGCATTCAAATATCATCTCTCATTGCATGCTTAACTGAGAAATTAGATCAATGAAGATGTCTTCTCTACAGGGAAAAGTGAGACCGCCCATTGGATGATCGAATCCAAATTCTTCTTCAGCTTGCCTTAGCAAGTCTTGAAATGAAGAATGGTTCAAGAAGGATACTGGAATCACAAATCTATTTCTTTGGCTTTCTCCAACGTAAACTGCGAGGTGGCCTTTTGGGACATCTAGGGTCATTGTAGAAGATTGGCTTGCAGTAAACGAAGACTGTTGAAGAAGTCTCTTAGCTTGAACAATTCGAGGCAAATGGAAACCCATGATTTTGTTTAGATAAAACTGGAAAATGGATCTCAAAGGACTTGGAAATCAAGAAGATTTGTAATACTGCTTGAGATTGTGTAGTTGAGACTGGTTCTGCTTGTAAAACAAATCATGTGTATTTATATAGGTGGAAGAGTCTGTAAGGGATCACATGGTTTTGTCTTCCATCTACTCATCAAATTTTCGTGAATATTTGGTCTCAAGTGCCAAACATTATGCCCTACCTCATCTGTCACCACAAAATTTAGAGGGACCCTTTTGTGAATCATAAAGAGTATTGGATGACTCAACTTCTCCTTTACAATGTTAAAGACATGTCACATGAGCATTTTCTCTGTCAGACTAACATCCATTAAAACACACCAAATGATTTGAAAAATTACAGGGAGTTCTATTATGCATAGCTGGAAAACACAGATTATAGACAAGCTACCGTGACATACACCCGAAGCATGCCCCAGTACATATCAGTCCCCATCACCACCCACACCACAAGTATAACAAAATGCCTTGGATTTCGATACTGTAAGGCATCAATTTGCACGACAAGCTATCATGAAGTTCACATGAAGTATACCCTACTATCATCCCCCATCACCATTCTCACATAGTGTATTTTGCGGAATCTAGTTTGAGTGAATCTAGTTTGAGTGGTGAGTAACCATTTTTAGGGGACCCGTGTTATGTCTTGTTGATACAAAGGATATACAAAAATTATACCGATTAAATGATCTTCGGGAATTGAAAGCTGCCTACAACAAGGACCTAGTATTTTCCAAGTACATTAACTTTAGATATATCACAGGATTTGTTTTTTTTTTTTTTTTGTCTGTCTCTAGAATTTGGACTGTTTGTTATTGATTGACCAAATTAAGTGCTGTAGAAAGACACCATACCTAAACCTTTCTTGAAGTACAAAAGAACTGCTTGAATTTCAAGAAATTAGGTTAGAATAAAGTCCTTCGTTTGCATTTCCACTTAAAACATGACTATACGATCCTATAAATTAAAGATAAATTTTAAGATTTCTTCTTCTTCCAGCATATGTAGGACTAACATCTTGAAATATTTATAAATTTATATTAGAGAACAGAAAGTAATGAAAAAAAATCTCAGGATTTACATTCCTATTCTGTAGAATACCAAAACTTTAACCGACATCAATTACAATGATGTTTACAATCATGTGAAAGGGTGTATACTTATATATAATGTCCTGGATACCAACTTCATATCTCCTATTAATTGCATCAATTTGGAAGACAATGCCTATTACTGTCACATGAAGCATACCCTACTAATTATCCCATCTCTACCAACCCTTGTCAAGCCATTGACAAGAAATCACAATGTGTCTCTGTTGTTACCAAGACCAAAAGAAAAATGAAGAGAGAAGACCATGTATAGTCAGTCATCTGAATGATATACCATAATAGCAGATGATCGAGCCACGGTGGATTCTTTGGTTGGGGTAAAATCGAATAGCCATATTTTCAGTTTGATATAATGCAAGAGCTAATAAATCAGAACTAGATGAAAGTATTGTTATTAGGCCTGACTGATTCAGTAGAAATATTATGATTAGAAACAGAACAGAATTGCAATTAAGAAGAGATAAAAAGTACAGTATTAAAGCTCAATCAAATTTATACAATCTATACAAAAACAATCAAGTTTACATGGATTGCAGGAAAAAAAAAACAATCTCTATGTATTCTTTTCCTATTCCTATTCAAAAAAAATTATACTGCTGCTAGAGAGTTAGCATAATCTGTGTTAGGCTGTTAGCCATTTCAAGATCTCTGAATTCATGTTTCGTGAGATCTAGAAACTGCAAGTGAGATCCATGAATGCTTCTTCACTGCACAGGATTGTGAGACCACCAGTAGGATGATCAAATCCAAACACTTCTTCAGCTAGACTCAGCAAATTTTGGAAAGAAGGATGCTTCAAGTAAGAAACCGGAACCACATATCTTTTCTTTTTGGTTTCTCCAACATAAACAGCAAAGTGTCCTTTGGGCACAATTGTATTCTCCGGAGAGAAAAGAGGGCACTTTAGAGTCTGCTTTTTAGCATTAACAATCCTGGGAAGATGGAAACCCATGAGTTTGTTTGCAAAATGAATTTTAAAGGATATGCAAGTTCAGGGGATTTAGAACACTTGAGATTGTTTGAAGTTGGGACTTGTGATGTTTGTGAAACATATCATAGGTGTATATATAGATTATAGGGCCCGGCGAAAATATTCCGATATGAGATTGAGCAGTGAAAATGCATTTTGGAAGAAGAGACATACCTCATGAGGGATCACATGGTTATGTCTTCCAACTAATCTTCAAATCCTCATGGAATAGTTTGAACAAATGCCAAACATCATGCCCTACCTCATCTGGAACAACAAACTCTACAGGGACCCCTGCAGATTATAAAAAATTTATGGATGCAAAGCACCATGTTAAGTTAGGCACCAGTACAAGCTAATTAATTCTATTAAGACATGCTTCAGAAACTCAACCTCTCCTTCACAATGTTAACACAACATGTCACATTGGAATTTGCTGGTGAGACTAACATCATTAAAACACATCACACAATTTGAAGATAAGCCCTGAAATGTCTTATACATGTTGACAATTTGGTGAATAAAGCTGAAAGAATCTCAATTTTAAAATACATTCCAGAGTACTGGAAAAGAAACTGGAAACACAGCTAATGTAAATTCCTCACCTTTTGTGAAAAAAAAAAAAATCGCTTTGAATCTAACACAGCTAATTAAAGACTTATTGATTGAATCAGTCAAGGAATCAATCTCTTTGAATCTAACACTACAATCAACAAAAAAATCACAACACCGGTAGTTTCATCACACAAGCATTCAAATAAAAACCATAACTTTGAAAAAAAAAATCAGCAATTTCCAAGAGAAATAAATACCTGCTAATTTGTCGTCCGTACAAGCACAGACATCCACGGCATTTCGATTTCGATTTCGATTTCAATGTCGGCTTTTTTCCTCTTCCTCTTCTCCTCTTATCATTTTAACAATTTCTAGGGTTTTATTCGATTTTTTTAATTTTAGCTACTTTCCTGACTTGCGTGTGCACGTCATTCCAAAAGGCCCATGTGTCCAGACATGTGAGCGTGCAATGGCTCACGTGACTAGTTACGTCAGCTATACTAACTCATGTGGTCGGACACGTCATTAAATAAGATAACATGTCTTTTCATGCGAGCAACTCTTCGTTAAGATGGCAGATCTCGTCGGCTATATTTGATGACGTGTTCACTCACATCAGCACTGTACCCGTGCTCCTCTGTACATCCAAGCAACTGTTGACTGAAGGGTAATGCCACGTCGGCCTTTCTTGATGACGTGTTTAAACACGTCATCAAATTTTATTTCAAAAATAATTTGTTTCCTGACATGGACTTCTTTTGTATTGGTTAGTGAAGGAAATTATAAAAACAAAAATGGAGGCTCCGGTTAAGCAGCTGTGAAAAAACACTTTGTGATCCAACGGCGTCGACGATCGACGGCGACGAGGATTGTCATTGTTGGCTCTGCAACCCAGGTTCTCTCTCCCTAAAGCTCCGATCTTGTAATTCATTGACTGTCTTTTTCAAGTAAAATCAATGCGTGAGAATGCATTTTGATTCTTGTCTGTATTTCAAGACTTTTTGAGATTCAAATTACTCAATTCCCCAACCACAAAGTTTGAACCTTTTATTGATCTCTTTTCAATTTACGGCATTTGATTTGTTGTTTGTTCCTTATCTGTTGAATATATATAATGCACTAGCTAAGATTGATTGATTGATATAGTATATAATGTTTACTCTCAACTTACTAGTTTCTGTGTTTGTGTTTCATTCTTTGAAAATCCTGCAAACAACTAATTATGCAAAAGTAGTGTTAGAGGATTCATTGTTGAAGATTGAAATTTGCTAGCTATTGTAAATTCCATTTAGCTTGAAAGAATATTATATCACAACTCTTGCATTTTGTGAATGCTTGAAACTAGTCTAGTGTACTGGTGACAATGGCCTAACCAACTGTGGTGTTGTCGATGGTTAACAATTATCGAACATAGTTTTAAGCTTGTTCAAATCATCATTCTAAGTTTCAATCATAATCAATATCAAGATAAACCCACAAAGACTCGTCGAATTGGCAATGAAGTGGCAAGGAATGGCTGCTGCGAAGCATAGGAGAATCTCATAAATCCGGGAAGTAGTAGTGATGAGAATCAGGATCATTCAATTGCTAACAAAGGCAAATTTGTTGTGTACACAAATGATGGAAAAAAGGTTCATGGTTCCCTTGGAAGTTGGAATATCTAAGCAGAAATATTGTCTTCATTGAGCTCTTGAGAATTAGAAAGTTTGGTCTTCCAAGCAATGGAGCTATCACAATGCCTATGATAACACCACCTTAGAGTATGTCGTTTTGTTGGTCCGAGGAGTACGGATGCCTGAAGAGTTAGAGAAGGCTTTGCTCACTTCCATAGTAACATGTCACCAATATTTGGCACCATCTTCTCTTGCTCAAGGCCACCACCAACACCTTATTTTTGGATACGGAAATATTTTGATAGCAATTACTCTTTAGACTAGTATTTGTTCACAAATTATAAACAATATGGAACTGTGTATATAGACAAATTATAGCAAACCCAGAGATGTCCAAAGCTGTATTATAATTGCTGAGTTTATTGATTTTTCACTAGCATCAGAAATGTGCCAATACAAAGCTGTATACAGGTGAATATGTCTAGGAAATGAACTATTACTTTCCTATGTTGCAAGACAAGTTCACATGAAGCATGGCCTACTTCGTGTTCCATCACTGCCAACCTTCTTCAAGCTTTAGACATGCTTTCACATGAGTTGTTGCTACATGGTCACAAATATCACCAGCATTGTCTAACTTGAGTTGAGAGATGATTTAGCATCTTTAGGGGCCAAATTATCGAATTGTTAGCTTTTTAAGCCAATATTGACAAGTTTAACTAGGTGAATAATACAATCGATGAAAGGAAATTTGTTGTGTGGTGAAATAGTATGACAAAACATATTCAACTTCCGATCAAAGATGCATTTACTTTCATTTTTGAGAAGTCATACAAGGTGCATGTTAGAGTATCTATTTCTATTTCCATACAAGAGAACTACATTTGTTCTCCTCTGGGAAGACATTAATGAATTTTGTGTACAGGTTATCTGTAAGTGTTCACTCTACAAAACTGCTTTCACTGATCATCATCAGTTCCATCTCTCATGCAATGCTTAACTGAGAAATGAGATTAATGAAAATGTCTTCTCTGCAGGGAATGGTGAGACCACCCATTGGATGGTCGAATCCAAATTCTTCTCCTGCTTGACTTAGAATGTCTTGAAATGAAGAATGGTTTAAGAAAGATACTGGAATTATGAATCTCTTTCTTTCACTTTCTCCAACATAAACTGCAAGGTGACGTTTTGGGACATCTGTGGAAGACTGGCTTGTAGTAAATGAAAACTGTCGGAAAAGTTTCTTAGCTTGAACAATTCGAGGCAAAGGAAAACCCATGATATTGTGTAGAATGAACTGGAAGTTGATCTAAATGGACTCGGTAATCAATAAGAGTTGTAATAGTTGAGATTTGTTCTACTTGTTATACAAATCATATGTGTATATATATAGATGGAAGAGTCTATATGATAACTTCTGATGTGTGATTTTAGAGGTGAAGCTCATGAGGGATCACATGGCTTTGTCTTCCATCTACTCATCAAATTTTCATGAATATTTAATCAAGTACCAAACATTATGCCCTACCTCATCTGGAATAGCGATATTCAGATGGACCCTCTGTGAATCATAAGAAGTATTGGATGACGAAGTACCTTGTTATATTAGGTATCAGTACTAGCTAATTGATTGTATTAAGACATGCTTCAAACACTCAACCTCTCCTTTACAATGTCAAGGTAAAATGTTACATGAGCATTTTCTGGTCAGACTAATTAACATTCATTAAAACACACCAAGTGATTTGACAAATACCTGGAGTTCAATTATTCATAGCTGGAAAAGCATAAATTTTAAGTTAATTTGATTTAATCAACTTTCCAGACATGCCACCTGAAGCATACCCCACCGTATCAATTGTATAATCAGTATTAGGTGCAGTTTGTGAAACTCACACGTTTATAGGTTACAAAATATAGGAATGTGAAAACTCACCCACACCTCTGCATCTTGAAACTGTGCTGCATCAACTTGCTAGACAAGGCACTGGGAAGTAAAACACTATCCAGAACACAGATTTATGTACACAATAGTACTAACATTATCTAGAACACTGATTTTGATACTGTAAGGTATCAACTTTGTAGATAAGCCATCGTGAAGTTCGCGTGAAGAATGCTCTACCATAAGTCTCCATCACCAACCATAGCAGCACATAATTTGTACAAGATACTGCAGCACTGCAAGGACTCTTTTGCTGTATCTAGTTTGAGTGATGAGAAACCATTTTCAGGGGATCCTATATATGGATCCAATTTCAATATAAAGGATATTCCAAGTTTATACTGATTAGATGATCATTAACTTTAGACATATCACATGGTTTGAAATTTTAATCATCCTCTAGAATTCATACGGCATGATTGACCAAAGTGAGTTGGTGTAGAAAAACATATGCCCATACCTTTCTTGAAGTATAGTTACAAAGTAACCACTTGAATTTAAAGAAATTTGGATAGAAAAAAACGTTTTGTTTACATTAACAAAGTACTATGTGATTCTAATTGAAGATATTCTTGATACATTGACTTGTTAAAAGTTTTCAAACATGTCACAAGATTGCATTCCTTAGCTTTACTATTGGTTTGATATGATGGAGGAGCTAACAGATCAACCCTTCATAGAGTCTTGATATGCATCATCATCACAGTAACAAATCAACTAATGTCACCATAAGTTGCCATCACCAACCATTGCAGCACATGATTGTACAAGATACTTCACAGATGTTTATAAATCTCCAGGGTCCCCCCATTGTGTAAAATACTGCAGAAGCAACATATTGAATCTAAATAATTTTTTGTTTTTTAATATGTTATGGTAACACAAATTGGATAATTTGTTCTGAATATAGTTTTCTTAATGTAATGGCAGATTGAGTCGAAATAGTATGATTAGGAACTGTGAACTACGAGTTTTGTTAGAACGGAAGAGCTAAAAACATCGATTCAGTGGTCTGTGGTATATTGGAATGACAAAAGGAAAATTGAATAATTAGCAATAAAATGATCAGTTCTTGTTCATGGCAATATAGATTGTATTAAGGCTGAACCAAATAAATACAATATAATCTATACAAAAACAATCAAGTTTACATGGATTGCAAAAAACAATCTCTATGTATACATTTCCTATTCAAAATTTTCTATTTGTGTCAATACTGCTGCTGGAGAGTTAGCATAATCTGTGGTAACCATTCCATGATCTCCTAATTCATGTTTCTTGAGGTTTAGAAACTGCAAGTGAGATTCATGAATGTTTCTTCACTGCATGGGATTGTGAGACCACCGGTAGGATGATGAAATCCAAACTCTTCTTCTGCCAGACTCAGCAGATCTTGGAATGAAGGATTCTTCAAGTAGGAAATTGGAATCACGTATCTCTTCTTTTCGGTTTCTCCAACATAAACAGCAAAGTGGCCTTTGGACACGACTGTATTCTCCGGAGAGAAAAGAGGGTGCCTTGGAGTATGTTTATTAGCATTAACAATCCTGGGAAGATTGAAACCCATGAGTATGTGTAGATAAAGATGAGACAAATGAATTTTAAAGGATATGCAAGCCAATAGGATTTAGAACACTTGAGATTGTGAAATTGAGACTTGTGATGTTTGTGAAACATATCATAGGTGTATATATAGATGATAGGGGATCAAGAAAATCTCGTGATGATATAAGATTGACTGGTGAAAATGTATTTTGGATGAAGAGACATACCTCATGAGGGAACACATGGTTCTGTCTACCAACTCAGCTTCAAATTCTCGAGGAATAGCTTGATCAAATGCCAAACATCATGCCCTACCTCATCTGAGATAACAAGGAACCACTGCAGATTATAAAAAGTTATGGATGCTAAGCACCTTGTAATGTTAGGTATGAGTACAAGCTAATTAATTGTTTTAAGACATGCTTCAGACACTCAACCTATCCTATACTTACAATGGTAAGACAACATGTCACATGACCATTTTCTGGTCAGACTAACATCCATTAAAACACACCACACGATTTGACAAGTAACAAGAAGTTCAATTATGCATAGCTGGAAAAACACAAATTTTAAGTTGATAAAATTTAATCAACTTTCTAGACACGCCACCGTGACGTTCACTTGAAGCATGCCCCACTGCATCAGTCCCATCCAACCCACACCAGCATTAGCGATATCCAAAATTAAGTGCATTTTGATACATACAAGGTTAGGTTTCCAGTACTTGGTGGTCAGAAAACAAAGTAGTAATGACCATCTGTTTTTCTGATATAAAATATGTGCATTTTGATCACTATGCTAGTCTCTACTAGTTAGTATGTTACTATACACAGTCATAATAAGCAGGCATCCATTCAATGTTATATTTCTATTGGGTCCCATTGATGAGTTGCAATCAGCCAGATCACACTTAGAAACCTGTTAACACCTTATAATTTGTTAGGAGGCAAAACCATGTGATACTACATTGCACTGGTTTGATCAAATGCCAAAAATCATGCCCTACCTCATCTGGAACAATCAAATTCAGGACCCCCAACTTTCATTGCACACTCATTCTCCTTTATTTGTTGTACTTAACAAACATCATCACATTAGGTGATAGCTTGTGTGTTTGATATGAGATAATTGATCAATTTCATAAAATCGGTTGACCAGTTGGACACCAAAATCCAAGTGGGCACCTTTAGTTTTTGTGGTCTAGCTTAGAAGACTATGACTGATGAACAACAACAACAAATAGACTTTATAAAGTTGGGATGGGAGGCAAATCCATGTGATTCCACTCTTGAATGTCCTGTGATGGATTTCTCTCCACAAAAGCTGTCCACATAGCATTTGTTCCAACACTATATATGAACATTCTACCTTTGTATTCACCATCAAAGCTTCAGCCATACAATTCTTTCCAACACTACTACACATTCTCTACTATTACAAATCCCCTTGGTTTCCTTCCAAGTGTTCGGCTTTGAGATCAACTTACAATTTTATCCAAACAAAATCATCATGGGTTTCCGTTTGCCACGAATTGTTCGGCCTAAGAAACTTCTTCGACAGTCTTCGTTTAATGCAAGTCGGTCTTCCAGAATGACCACCGATGTCCCAAAAGGCCACCTTGCAGTTTACATTGGAGAAAGCCAAAGAAACAGATTTGTGATTCCAGTCTCATTCTTGAACCATTCTTCGTTTCAAGACTTACTATGTCAAGCCGAAGAAGAATTTGGATTCGACCATCAAATGGGCGGTCTCACTATTCCCTGCAAAGAAGACATCTTCATTGATCTCATTTCTCAGCTACACATGCCATGAGCAAATGACACCAGCAAACACAATTTTGTAAACACTAGACCAGTATACAATGTAAATATTATTACAACTAATTGTATCTTGTTTGTTCTCAACCAAAATGAAAGTAAAAGTAGTTCCTTTCAAGCTCAATTGGCGTATGATTCTTATTTATTACTTTTGTATAGAATAGATAATCTGAAATTGATTCATTCTTAATAACAATACTTTAACAGTTAACTACTTATTTCTCATACTGTAATGAACTGATGCATATTAATTTTCCTTCAAGCATGCAGAAGAATTTCAATTATATCAATGAAAGCTTGAAACTTTGGAAAGTCGAAACTATATTGAGCAGTACAATAATACACAATGTCAAACTCTAACAAGTAAACCACAATGTCAAACTCTAACAAGTAAACCACAATGTCAATAACCATAAAACAGTAGTAAAAACACCCAATTATCTCTATTCAGCAGTACAATAATACACATAAACATTGCAGTAGCTTCACTAAGATCAACCGCTATAAAAAACAATCAATCAATCAATATACAACTATATGGATTCTTGAAATTTGAGTTATAAAAACAACAAACCACCTGGTGTGCTTCACATGAAGAAGAAGAATTTCAATTGTATATCAAAACCCAACAAAAGCTTGAAATTTTGGAAAGCTGAAACATAAACCGCAATGTGGATAATCATAAAACAGTAATAAAAACACAAACCTAATTATTTGCAGTTATATAACATAACAAAAGAATCACCTTGTCGATGCCCCACTCGAGAACTGTACTTGGAAACATAGCTCACCTCCTCATCTTGACTTCGTTGTGAAAGACGACCAAGTTCAGTGTCTGCCTCCAGAGACGGAAGTTGTCACCGCTGCTGCTGCTGAGAAACGACACGTCGTTTTGAGTCGGGAATATGTGTCATGTCACGTCAACAGCCACTTGGTCACATGTCAAGTCAGCATTCATTAAATGACGTGTACGCAGACACGTCAACACAAAATAGATGAAGTTCCCAACACGTCATCGCTTATAAATGACACATCGGCCAATCTCGATGACGTGCACGGACACGTCACACGACTTGGATGACGTTGACACCCGCTCGATTTACGTCATCACCCTTCAATGACGTGGCATTTATTCGAAATCGTGATGATGGACTAAACAGACGTTGATTCTGGTTAAGATTGAAGAGACGGAGACAGTTAACCGACGCTAGATAGATTTGAAACGAAAACGAGAGCGAAGAAGAAGACAAGTAACTCGATTGAATCTGTGTGTAAATTCTTCAACTTCAAAAACTCCTGCTCATACGTATTTCTGCTCAATTTTTTCTTACATGTTATGGTAACACAGATCGGTTAATTTGTTAGTCGTCGTCCATCGATAACCTCTCGCCTCCTCCTCCTCCGCTGGATATGAACAACTGCATCATCACGGAAGACGACGATGAGGAGGAAGCAAAAGAGTAAAACGAAGTAGAAGAACATGGCATGGCCCACGGCAGTTTAGCGGTAGATCAACAATAGCAACGAATTCAACTTCAACCGTCAATTTGAAGAAGGTTTGCGGAGTGAGTGAGTTTGATTTATTAGGGTTTGTATTGTATGGTTTGTGGGTCGACGAATTTAGTGTTGTGTGGAAACAAATAACTGTTTTAATTATTTTATTTTATTTTATGAAAATAGAATATAAATTTATAATCAGCTATCCTATTCAGAACAGGAAATCAATTAAAATTAGGAATAAATGTTTGACTTATGTTTTAAATCTTTTCTCCTCCCGCCATTATAAATAACACCTCAGCAGAGCTTGAAAACTATGGCGCTGATGAACAAAGCAGCCGAGATCAAGAGGAAATTGCTTCCACTGGTGGAGGATATTGTAAACCACAATGATTACCGCGTCGAAACGATCGACCAAGCGCTAGAGACGCTTCTTGCCTTGAAATCATTAACAATCCATGCTTCTTCTTCTCAGGTTTGTCTTCTATCATCAAAACAATTTTTTTTCTTTTTTAATATTTATATTTGCAATGTGATTATTTAAGGGTCGACTAGAAAACTTTACAATCGATTGCGTTTGGAGGACAAATTTTTTTTTTTAAAAATTATTATTATTAAAATTCGGTTTGAGATGGCAAAAAACGCCCTGGTGCGGCGCATCGTGTATTTTCTATGAAAAGTTGAAGACCGAGTCAAAAGTCAAAATAAACCCTAAACCCTAAAAATATATTATTTAATTTTTGGATCATATAACATTATTTCATCAGCATGGATAAAATTTGGAGTCATTGAATATCACCAGAGAGTGCAATTATTGGGAAGAATTTCTTCAATTCACATGAGCCACGTCTGAATCGAAGAAACAAGAAACAAAATTAATGGAGAGAATTCAATGGCAGCAAAGCGAGCTCTGACTCATCAGTAAAATACCAATTTCTAAAAATGAGACAGAGACCACGAGAGAGTGCAATTTGTAAATTGTAATCATGCACATTTGTTAGTTTTTCTATTTATCATCGTGTATTTTCTATAAAAAGTTGAAGACGGAGTTAAACGTCAAAATCATGTATTTTCTGTGAAAAGTTGAAGACCGAGTCAAAAGTCAAAATCATGTATTTTCTTTAAAATTAGGGTGGCTACCAAAATACTTGTCAGTGTGTTGGGTTTTGAATTCTGTACTTGTCCAACGCGTTCTGTTATTTTGATTTTGATTTTTTTTTGGCTTATATATAATAGTTACATGTCTGAATACGTGATTCTAATTGTGTTATATTATTTGATGGATTGATAATAATTAGAAAAGAAGATCAGGTATCTTCTTCAGGAGGGAAGAATATTGATTATGACAAATTAATCACTCAATTCGGCTGCCAGACAGTCGACAAATCATTGCTCGACAGAGTTCAGCGACTTACCGGTCGTCCTTTACCTGTCTTTCTCAGACGTGGGGTCTTTTTCGCCCACAGGTACACTTCATGCCTCCCACCGTATTATATTTATGTAAACAAGTTTTATTTCCCTGATTTTTTTTTATTTGTGGCTTGTTGTGTAATGACAGAGATTTTAATAAAATATTGGATATATACGAGAGAGGAGAGAAGTTTTTTCTCTATACAGGAAGGGGACCGTCGTCTGAATCTTTACATTTGGGACATTTGGTTCCTTTTATGCTTACAAAGTGAGTAGTCAATGGAATTTTTATTTTTATTTTTGATTGACAATCAACAGAAATTTCAAGTCAACCAAATATTGTAAACATCTTTCTTTTTGACTTGATATCAATGTGTTAACTGCGTGCAGATACCTGCAAGATGCCTTTGATGTTCCTCTTGTTATACAACTATCTGATGATGAAAAATACTTACGAGACAAAAATCTTTCAATGGAGGAGTGCGAGAGACTAGGACGCGAAAATGCTAAAGACATTATTGCTTGTGGTTTCGACGTCAAGAAAACCTTTATATTTGCTAACTTTAATTAAATGTAAGTAACTCTGTTGCATGTTTATAATATATTTTTGAATCTTAGGGTGTTTCTCTGACCAGGACGGACCCTGAAAATAAAATCAGGACTTTAGCTTTGTAACGCTATATAACATTAAGTTTTATAATGTTATGTAACCTTACAAAATTACGATCCTGAATTTTCTTTTTTAAGGACCGTCCTGATTAGAAAATCATTATATTAGCATAATGATCAATTTGGTAATATAGATATATCTTGACCAAGAATTTCATTAACAATGGTTAAATACAATCCTATTATTTCTGTCTTTTTGGTTTTGATGTTGGTTTTGGTTACTGTTTCATGAAGCATTTTGTCACACCTTGCTCTTATAAAATTCTACATGAAATTTTAGGTGCAGTGCCTTCTATAAGAACATTAGTAGATTTTCTAAGCGTGTAACAAGAAATAAGGTAGTTATTTTCACTTCTTTGTAGTTTTTTTGTTATTTATTCCTTTTTATGTTTTACACTTTTACTTATTCAATTTTTCCGGTGACGTTTAGGCTGACAGCATTTTTGGTTTCACCGGTGAAGATAATATGAGAAAACAAAGTTATCCGGCAGTTCAGGTATTTTTTATTTTTTGCTGCACAAATTACTAATTACATATAGTATAGCTGCTGCATAAATTAATATAAGCTATCATTATGCTCCATTTTGTGTTGATGCAGGCAGTGGCATCGTTTTCCAATACTTTCCCACGCCAATTTCTAGGCGATGATCATCTCCATTGCTTAATTCCATGTGCCATTGACCAGGTTCGGTCCTTTCTTTGTCAAGTCTAGTGTTATCAATTTGAATATACCGTAAAACAAATATATATGCTGATATGTGTGCGTGTGTGTCTTCTGCTCTTAACATTAGTTTCTTAAAATGATGATATCTTCAGGATCCTTATTTCAGAATGACACGTGATGTTGCTCCTCGGATAGGATATCGCAAGCCTGCATTAATCGAGTCATCATTCTTCCCTGCCCTGCAGGTATTCTCTTATGTTTGAGCATTACAATAAATTTACAAGAAAGTATTGGTATGCATATGGCGACACCTTTGTTTTGCCAACTATGATCATTGTTGTTTTGAAATCTGGGTACATGATGCAGGGGGAGCATAGAAAAATGTCGGCTAGTGATCCCAATTCTGCCATTTATTTTACAGATTCAGCGAAAGTCATCAAGAACAAGGTTTCATGTCTTTTTTTTGTGTGCATGAGTTTGTCTGTGTTCTTTGTTTCTCGAGAATTTAACACAAGTAAATTATGATAGGCTGTGTGTGTGCACATAGCTGACTGTGATTTGTGGTTGTGAAATCTGCAGATAAACCAGTATGCATTCTCTGGTGGTCAAGAAAGTTTACAACAACACAGAAAACTTGGAGCAAATCTTGATGTACTATAGTTCCTCTTTATGCTAATTTTGGAATTAAAATTACTTGCAAGCACTCAATTCCTTTTACCTATTGGATATCTTCTTGCAGGTTGATATACCAGTGAAATATCTAAATTTTTTCCTAGAGGATGATGCAGAACTTGAACATATAAAAAGGTTAGATTTATATCTCTTCAATTAATTTTATTGTTATAAGCAAAAACATGATTCAAATTCGAAAAATATTCATTAACCCTCTTCATCTAGGAATATGGCACGGGACATATGCTAACTGGAGAAGTTAAGCAGCGTTTGACTCAAGTCTTGACTGAAGTGGTTGAAAGACATCAGAGGGCTCGGGCTGCAGTGACCGAAGAGGTAACTTTCTTGCATTACCATAATGAATTTTGATGATGTTGTTCTAAACAATAATGTATCATTAGATTGGTACATTGTGATTTGCAGAAAATGCAAAAAGTAAATATGTAAGTGATAATAATCTTCTTTAATTGTGTTGTGTTTTTCTTCTTTCAGATGGTGGATGAGTTTACGACAGACAGACCCTTTGTGTTTTGATTTGACAATTGACATGAATGATAGAAACAACCAAACATACAAGTCTTATGGATTTCTTGAACATGTGAAATTTGATGACACTTCGAAGTTCAAATTGATATATATTTTAGAGGCATCAACCTTCTTGTGATAAGGAATCTTTGTTTTTAACTCATTTTCTTTTAGTGAGAAACCGTCTTCCTTCCTATATTTCTTCTGTTCACATAACTATACATGTATATGATTTCTTCTTATTATTTTTTTTATAGAAAAGATGATATGAAATTGATTCATTCTAATAGCTGAATACAATGCTACTAAACCTCAAAGCTCTGTTATGTTACGTGTTGGAATCAACTTAATGAATCTAGTATTTTCCATCAAATTAATACCACCAGATGCCAATACTATAGTCTACAGCCCTGGTGATGCTACAAGTATTATCCTCCATGTAATTCACTATAGCCCTTATAAAGGCTTGACTTGGAACAATTGATATATTGTGCATTTCCTGCAACAATTTGAAGCAATATTGATTAGGTGACAGTAAAAAAGAGCTCTTAACATACAAATTACTGTATATTTAAAAAAATATACCGTAAATTGTTCAAAGGATTATGTTAAGAAATAGTCTTTTCTTCAAGAAATTGCAAGCGTGAGCAGCCATCCATTGGATGATCAAATCCGAATTCCTGAAATGAACAAGGTTGATTCAAGTATGAGATTTGTCAAGTTGAGACATGTTTGTCAAACACTCAAACATGTCATAGGAAGGAGTGTGTATATATAGGGCATGAAGAAAATATTCAATTAATAATGTATTATAATTGTATTTAAACAATCAATGTAATCATTAAAATTTCTCATCTTCTCAAACATTCAGTGAAAAGCATGATTATTCCTATTAAGATCCTTCAACTACTACTGTGTTCCTACATTCAATCAATATAATGCTACGTTGAACAAGATCACATGACAGGCTGCTAGGTGTGTTCCCTCCAACCCAATCATTTCTTCAAATTCGGGCCCCAACTCTCTTATTCCACACACTGATTCTTGTTTATTTGGAGTACCTAACAAACATCATCACATTAGCTGATAGCTTGTGGATCAATTTCATCAAATTGATTGGCCAGTTGGACACCAAAATTCAAGTGGGCACCTTTAGTTTTTGTGATCTAGCTTAGAAATTATGACTGATGAACAACAACAAATAGACTTTATAAAGTTGGGATGGGAGGCAAATCCATGTGATTCCACTCTTGAATGTCCTGTGATGGATTTCTCTCCACAAAAGCTGTACACATAGCATTTGTTCCAACACTATATATGAACATTCTACCTTTGTATTCACCATCAAAGCTTCAGCCATACAATTCTTTCCAACACTACTACACATTCTCTACTATTACAAATCCCCTTGGTTTCCTTCCAAGTGTTCGGCTTTGAGATCAACTTACAATTTTATCCAAACAAAATCATCATGGGTTTCCGTTTGCCACGAATTGTTCGGCCTAAGAAACTTCTTCGACAGTCTTCGTTTAATGCAAGTCGGTCTTCCAGAATGACCACCGATGTCCCAAAAGGCCACCTTGCAGTTTACATTGGAGAAAGCCAAAGAAACAGATTTGTGATTCCAGTCTCATTCTTGAACCATTCTTCTTTTCAAGACTTACTATGTCAAGCCGAAGAAGAATTTGGATTCGACCATCAAATGGGCGGTCTCACTATTCCCTGCAAAGAAGACATCTTCATTGATCTCATTTCTCAGCTAAACATGCCATGAGCAAATGACACCAGCAAACACAATTTTGTAAACACTAGACCAGTATACAACGTAAATATTATTACAACTAAATGTATCCTGTTTGTTCTCAACCAAAATGAAAGTAAAAGTAGTTCCTTTCAAGCACAATTGGCTTATGATTCTTCTTATCTCTATGTTTCTGTAATTCTATTGTGTGCTATTCCACATTATTTGAAGATTGATTGAATTGACCAATTATATATCTTCATTACAAAAAGGTTAAGCATTCAAGCAATCACAAAGTAATTGACAATAACACCTTCAACACCAGGGAGTTCAACTATGCATAGATAGCTGCAAAAACACACATATTTGAAGTTAATATAGTTTCATCAACTTTCTAGTCAAGCCACTGTGACGTTCACCTGAAGCATGTCCCAATACATCAATCCCCATCACCACCCACCCCAGTATAACAATTGTGTAAGCAATATCTAAAATTAAGCTTTTGGTTCTAGTGGTAACTGACAATCTGAATGTAAATTCTTCCAAGTTTCGATATTGTAAGGCATCAACTTGCACGACAAGCTACCGTGAAGTTCACATGTTGTATGCCCTACTATCATCCCCATCAGCATTCTCAGATCAGTACATAAATTGTACATGTTGCTACTACTGCAAGGTGTATTTCCGGGGACCCAAGTTATGTCTGTGATACAAAGGATATTCCAAGTTTATACTGATTAAAAGATCTTCAGGAATTGAACGTTGTCTACAACAAGGACCTGGTATTTTCCTAGTAAATTAGCTTTTCTTGAATACATTCTACATTTCTTGAAGTACAGTTTACAGAGGAACCACTTGAATTTCAAGAAATTTGAATAAAATAAAGTCTTTTGCTTACATTAACACATTACTATACAAACCTATAAATTATAGGACTAACATCTTGAAATCTTCATATCATGAAACAGAAAGTAATGAGAAAAGCGGCTATTAGGAGTGTGGTATAATTTGTTTTATCACCAAAATTAGTCACAGGACTGCATAATTTACATTCCTCAGTTGTAGAATACCAAAACTGTAACAGACATCAATTACAATGATTTTTACAATCGTATGAAAGGGTATATATAATATGTCCTGGATACCAACTTCATGTCTCCTATTAAATGCATAAATTTGGAAGACAAGGCCTATGACTGTCACATGAAGCATACCCTACTTCTCATCCCATCTCTACCAACCCTTTTGAAGCCATCAACATGAAATCATAATGAGTTTCTGTTGTTGCTAGGCCATGATTATCACCTACAATGTCAAAACTCATAACTTGAGGGATACTTTAGCACATGAATATTGAAGCTATATAGATATTTTCGCCATGATATGGTAACCCCAAATGATTAATTTG
This sequence comes from Dipteronia dyeriana, assembly GCA_032871835.1. NCBI lineage: Eukaryota > Viridiplantae > Streptophyta > Magnoliopsida > Sapindales > Sapindaceae > Dipteronia > Dipteronia dyeriana. The sequence goes on along the minus strand of CM065295.1, from coordinate 95,532,639 downwards.
CTAAACAAGTAGAAACAGGAAAAATGGAATAACAATAATTTCAGTTTGATAAAATGGAAGAGCTAATGAACCAGCTCTAGATGAAAGTGTTGCTATTAAAGCTCAATCAAGTTTACATGGATTGCAAAAAACAATCTCTATGTATACTTTTCCTATTCAAAATTTTCCATTTGTGTCAATACTGCAGCTGGAGAGTTAGCTTAATCTGTGTTAGCATTTCAAGATCTCTGAATTCGTGTTGCGTGAGGTCTAGAAACTGCAAGTGAGGTCCATGAATGCTTCATCACTGCATGGGATTGTGAGACCACCGGTAGGATGATCAAATCCAAACTCTTCTTCAGCCTGAATAAGCAAATCTTGGAATGAAGGATGCTTCAAGTATGAAATTGGAACCACGTATCCAACATAAAAAGCAAAGTGACCTTTGGGGACAACTGTATTCTCTAGAGAGAAAAGAGGACGCATTAGAGTCTGCTTATTAGCATTAACAGTCCTGGGAAGATGGAAACCCATGAGTTTGTTTGTAAAATGAATTTCAAAGGATATGCAAGTCAGGGGATTTAGAACACTTTAGTTGAGATTGTGAAGTTGAGACTTGTGCTGTTTGTGAAACATATCATAGGTGTATATATAGAGATGATAGGGCTTGAAGAAAATCTTGCGATGATATGATTGAGTGGTGAAAATGCATTTTGGATGAAGAGACATACCTGATGAGGGATCACATGGTTCTGTCTTCCAACTCATCTTCAAATTCTCAAGGAATAGTTTGATCAAATTCCAAACATCATGCCCCACCTCATCTGGGACAACAAAGGGACCACAGCAGATTATAAAAAGTTTAATCAAAAGCTACGCACCTTGTAATGTCATGTATCAGTACAAGCTAATTAATTGTATTAAGACATGCTTCAGACACTAAACCTCTCCTTCACAAAGTTACAACAACATATCACATTAGAATTTTCTGGTGAGACTAACATCCATTAAACACATCAAACAATTTGGTGAGTGAAGCTGAAAGAATTTCAATTTTAAAATGCATTCCAGAGTGGTGGAAAAGAAACTGTTACAAACATAAAAAGCTAGGAATATCCAAGTTATGTATAGCTGGAAACACACTGACCAAAAGCTAACGTAAACTCCTCACCTTTTGGTAATATAATGAATCATCTTTTTGGTATTTCCCATGTATATTAACTCGGAAATATATCAACAACAAAAAAAGTCTAGTCATCATAAGGATTTTGGACTTATTGATTGATCAAGGTGTGTTAGTGTACAAAAACATCATGCCTAGCCTATCTTGAAAAGCAGACTAAAGAAGAACAGTCAACTTGAATCAGTCAAGGAATCAATCTCGTAAGTTGAAGAATCACGAATTGTAACGAAGGTAAATTCCAATGATTTTTCACTAACACACTAAATGTGCCAGTGCAAAGCTGTATACAGGTATAGCGACCATCATGACTTCAATAGATTGTCCATTAGAAGCAACCGATATATTGCTAGAACTCTTTGGGGCATATGTTAAGTACAAAGACAGGATGCAACATACATAACTGCTTGCAGCTTGTCTTGTGTTGGACTAAAATTTCTTGCTCTTAATAGTAGTTCAGCAATGCAATTAAATAAGAATCAACACTTGAAATGCAAGGGCCCATTTATCTAAAGCATGGTTTACTATGTCTTTTAATCTGGTCAATTGGGATTTAGAGAGTAGCAATACAGAAAAATTCATATGTTAGGTTGATTTGGTCCTTCTAGTCAATCTATCTCCACCTAATATCACCTCCTAACTTGGTTGTGAATCAGAAACATAGTCACATGGGCTGGAAAACAGTAGGCTTCCTGTGTTTGGTAGTTAAGAAAACAAAGTAGTCATGACCATCTGTTTGGTCTGATTGAAAACATGAGCATTTAGATCCTTGTGCTAGTCAATCGCTACTAGTTAGTTTATCATCCAAAGGGTCTACCGCGCACAGCCCTTCTAAGCATGCCACCATTCAATGTTATATTTCTATTGGGTTCCATGATGAGTTGCAATCAACCAGATCACACTTAGAAGCCTGTTGAAACCTTATAATTTGTTGGGAGGCAAAACCATGTGATACTACATTGCACTGGTCCTTGAATGATTTTGATACATTTCAGATTTCTGATATAGAGTCTATATATAATTATATATATACACCTGCTCTAAGGATAGTCAAGTCAGTGCAAAAGTATCTCCTGATTTACAAGTCTTACATATTCATTTCTCATCAACTACTCTTAAAAGAATTGCAATTCAAGTCAACATGGGTTTCCACTTGCCCAGAATTGTTAATCCTAAGAAGAATCTAAGGCGCCCTATTTTCTCCCCAGAGAACACTACTGTGACCAAAGGTCACTTTGCTGTTTATGTTGGAAAAACTGAAAAGAAGAGATTTGTGGTTCCGATTTCATACCTGAAGCATCCTTCATTTCACAATCTGCTATGTCAAGCTGAACAAGAGTTTGGATTTGATCATCCTGCCGGTGGTCTCACAATCCCATGTAGCGAAGAAGTATTCATGGATCTCACTGGAAGTTTATAGACTTCAGGGGACATTAATTTAGAGATCTTGAAGTAGTTTACCATGGGTGATGCTAACTCTCCAACACTACTGACAGAAATACAAGCTTAGAATAGAAAAGGTATACATAGTGATTGTTTGCTGCAATCCATGTAAACTTTATTATTTTTGTGTAGATGATGTGAAATTGATTCGTTCTTAATATCAATAGTCAATACTTTCACTTGTTATTTCTCATCAATTATGTTGTGTTTCTCTATGTCCACCATGAAATAGCTAGTCACTGTGATGATGCATATCAAGACTATGAAATATTTTGTGAATCCTACTATAAAATATGGATATAACATAATATAAAATAAAAATCTGGATGGATGTGAACTTTCTGCATTTGGACTCTTGATAAGGGATACAGCAGCAGCTAAGCAAATTTCTTTTCCTCAATTTGGGTTCAACATCGTAACAGACATCTTCACTTATTTGTAACCATATATCTCTTTACATAAAGGACTGACATCTACTAATGGAAAATATATTGAAAACCATAGGGTTGATTAACTATTTGATAGCGGTTCCATCAATATATGACTTTAATGAAGATGTCTAATTTCCACAGAATTTTTCTTCATGAGATGGTAAAGGTTATTTCATTGAGACTCTCTACTTTGTAGAAGGCCATTAAAAATAATGAAAGTTAATTAAATGGAATGCAGTGAGGAATTCAGAGTTTAGAGAGCACACAGAAGGACACTTTTCTCTGTAAAGACACACTGGAATGACAAGAGCACAAATTACAAAATCATACCTTCCACAGGACCAAATGATATACTGGTATCATCAAAACCTACATAAATCCAATGATTTTTGCATAAATTTTATTGCCAAATAATATAACCAATTGCATAAATTAATGTGAACAACCTACCTACACCATTCTCATTATAGATCAATTGAATTGATAATAGATCCCAAAAGAGAAATTTGGCCCGAAAAATCCTGAGTCAATCATATAGTTTTTTTTTTCATGGGATTTATCTTTGGTTCCTCTTTTGTCTTCAAGGGAAAAAAAAAACTTAAATTTCTTGTGTTTGAAGGAACAAATGATATTCAAAACATAGTTTTATCTTAAATGCTATACAGTCAAATGTGTCCCATTGCTGAAACATACCACAACGCTGAACTTTGAACCAAAAATTTCATTTTACTAGTTTGACAAAGTACTTATGCAGATTGGAATTGGCTGTTACTATCTTGAACATGATCGCGCCATCGACTAATGTTAGAGTGCCTAAATGTTATTGTAGGATCAAATCGGTTCTGGCCATTTAAAGGCATGGGACGAAAATCTAAAATGGAGCCCCTCGTTCATATTCATAGTTTGTCGATATATATACAAATATATAACTTGTTTCATATATTTGATCTAAAAATAATAATTTCATTAAGATAAAACGTTATCATGTTATAAATACATTTCTTATATAAACAAATAAAATTCTCATAACAAATAAGCAAAAGTTGAATAGAAATACGGAATAAATGAATTATTGTCTGAAACTTTATTTTTTAATTTCAGTTGGGACAGTGTGTTATGTAGATTTTGGGCCCTTTTTCTTATCTTTTTAATTTTTGAATGAATTTGACAATTATTTTAAAAAGCAGTTTGGAGCTGAGAACCTTTTATTTGAATGAAATAAAAACTTGAATGGGTCTTTTTAAAAAAAATATTTATTTCGGCTCATCTGTTTTAAAACTCAAACATGTAACTAAGGCCCCCATCATATAATGGGCCATGGGCAGGTGCCCTCCTCTCTTCCTGACCTAAGGCCGGCCTATGTTAGACAATTTCCTATCGATTTAAACTTTTATGTCTAACAGTTAATGACATGATATATGGATCTTGATTACGCCAAGAGTCCTGTTAATCTCCACATACATTTGTTTTTACATTTGTTTTTATATTTGTTAGTGTCCTCGTTGTCTTCCAAGTTAACTCATACAACGGTCATGTTTGGTTGGACGAATCGGAACGGAAAAAGTGTCGTTCCTGGTTTGCTAATTTGGAAAAAACTTTCCATTGGAATTGAAATTGTTGTCTTGACCATTTCCCTGACCAAAGGGTCAGTCAAGCTTGAAATTGTGCCCCCAACTGCTCATTTTTCTGATCTTTAGCTGGTCCTTCACTGGCTTACACCCACAAATCGTAGGACATGTTTGTTTGTCAACATATGCTGATTAGTTGAAACACAGGACCATGTGATGCCCTCATGAGCTATGTCCTGAGCAGACCCCATCAAATGATTTTCACTCCAAAAAAAATTACTAGGATTTTCACATTCTATATCCTCTATATATACACATATTTTTCTGGATCACAAGCAAGTCAAGTGTTCGGATATTCTCTAGTTCTAGCTTTTTTCCTTACACAGAATTCCCTCAGTTTATTTTTTTTTCGAAGAACATATCACTGAGAATCATGGGAGTTCGTTTGCCTGCTGGTTTTGTTGCTGCCAAGCAAATTCTCCGGCGGACTGTTTTGACAGGAAGCAAATTAGCAGCTTCAGCCTCTTCAGATGTTCCAAAAGGTTACTTTGCTGTATATGTTGGAGAGGTCCAGAAAAAGAGATATGTAGTTCCAGTGTCCTTTTTGAACCAACCTTCATTTCAGGCTTTGCTTAGTAAAGCTGAGGAAGAGTTCGGATTTGATCATCCAATGGGTGGTTTGACAATTCCCTGCAGAGAAGACATTTTCATTGATCTCGCGTCTCAATTCAGTAGTAGATCATAAGACAAAGGCACATAAAACTTACTGACCAAACACAAGTTTGTATAAACAGAGTTTGCAAAATCCAATGCATAACAATCAATGAGTTTATGTAGTTCAGTAGCTTCATATTTACTCTATTGTAATTATTCTCTTTAAAGGAATGACTACTCAAAAGCCAAAATATCAGAAAGAATGAATTTTTTTGAATCCCTTTTCAGCTGATCAACTATATAATGGATTTATGTTAGGGTTTATTAGCCAATTAATTCACATATCAATACATTACATTATCATATAAAAATAGTTTTAATGGTCATCAAGATCGTATTAACATTAAAACAAGATCCACTCTTTTAAAGCTTGACATCTAAGAGGTTCATTTGGATAATTGTCAATACATGAAGAATAAACAGTAGTAGGTTTAATTGGATTTGCAGTTGCTCTTTCTTGCTCGAAGAATATTCGGTATCCATCATTTAAATTATCTGGCTGCCAATGTACTTAGCAATTTGGTAGTTTTAGATGGTGTGGGGTTGCGAAATGGGAACAAGCAGTAGGACATGCTTCACATGCACATCACAAGGCCTTGTTCTGCAAGTTAACCTATAATTTTGTCGGCACTGTAATGTTTAACAGACTGTCACTTCCAATATTGTCGCAAAGATTAACCAAAACCTTCACTGATGAAGATATGAAGTACTCAATCATGAGCCAGGTTGCTTAACTATTTAACTTGATGAGCAGATAAGCCTAACTGGCTGGACTTGTTCCATTGAACTGATGTAAGATTGAGTGATTTTATAAAAGACTAACAATTTTGATTAAAATGAGATTCATGTGAACAGATTTTGCGGTCTACCAGACTTCTGAAAGGCCAGTTGAATCCACAAAAGAGGCATTTCATCTCAAGCTCCATAATGGTTGGACACTATGTATTCCAACAAACATGCACTCTCTCAATCACTCACCTAGCTCTTTATGATGAGTTGGAAGACAACAACATGTGATCTTTTAATGGAAATGTCTCTTAGCAAACCCTACTTCAATGCCACTTGAGTCTTGACCACTCGCACCACATTTCAGAGATTGTCCTCGATACCCTTTCATCTCTCTCTATATATAGACCGCTTGATATCATCACAAGCAAACCAAATCCTCACCATCTCTAGAGCCATTAGCAAATCTTTTGCTTTCTTCTCCTACCAAGTTAAATCTAAAGATCCTCATCACATTTCTATAGTGAAATGGCTATTCGTTTGCCTGGTATCGTAAATGCTAAGCAAATTCTGCGCCAAACGAAATTGTTTGCAAACCAAGCAGCTTCAATGTCTACTACTGCTGTGCCAAAAGGACACCTTGCAGTCTATGTTGGAGAGAGCCAAATGAAGAGATTTATAATTCCTGTATCATTCTTGAACCAACCTTCATTTCAGGAATTGCTAAGAAAAGCTGAGGAAGAATTCGGATTCAATCATCCAATGGGAGGTCTAACAATTCCCTGCAGAGAAGACATCTTCGTAGACTTAACTTCTCGCTTGAATAGATCATCATGAGGTGGTGCTACATAAGCTAATCAGGAATGAAATTTTTTGTAAATTCTTATACATTGGTTCTCCTTTGTTTAAGAAGAAGATAGAGATGAGGCGGGGATTGCTCCCCATACGGCGTGAAATTAGAAATTAGTGTAGCATCTGTCACATTTTCCTATTGATGAATGTAATGTTGAAAACTTCGTTCAATGGAGATATAAAGTCTCTCTTCATATTCAAAGTTTTTGAGTACCTTTTTCCTCTCTTTCACACAAATAGGCATGACCTTATTATATGAATCAAACTCTGTCCTTTTTACTTCCTTCAACCGTGAGAATTACCTTGGAAGCAAATCAAATTATTCTGTATCTCAACATGGAAATGTTAGAGTACTTAAACACTATTGTCACACTCTTTCCTAGCAGCGCTTTCAGGTCTAATGATTACTAATAGGAAAAACCATAAAAATGTCTAGAGGAAACGATTACCATACATAATCTGATCTGGAAAACGGTGTGTATTCATATTATCATATATGATTCGGAAGATTGGCCAAAAAGATATAATAGATGACTGGCATGTGTATATGTGGGCTCCAGTATTCACCATTATGTGGTTGATCTGCATTTCAGGCCACATGAACTTAATGACCGTATTTGATGCAAGTGTTCATTGGAATATACCCTACAGTGTAAATGCTGCTGGCAGTACTGTTCCTGCTAGAAGTACGGTGAATTTGATCGGTCCTCTCCTTTCGTACACTCAAGGTACTGTAAATCAAAATGGATTTAAGTCTAAAAGTAATGTATCCAGTTAATGTCATATCATGCAACTCAGAAATATCACTATACGAAAGGAATACCTCTACCAAAGCTCAGTCTCTATAATTATACAGTATCGTCTATCGATTTTTGTTCATTCTTCTTTCATTTCAGAACATGCATTCAAAACTGTTGTCACTACTTTTATGCCAATGCTTCTTATCCAAATGTTTCATACCCTATCTTTAGCTTGATTTTGATTGGCTTATTTCAAAAGTTGTAGGACATGTTGTGTATCACCAAATAGTCTCGATATATATTTTTGATTCAAATCTATGAGAATTTGTTACACGACAGAACCATGTGATATTCCAGTAAGCATGTCCTGCAAAGAGACCCCAGAAAATGATGCTTGTCTACCCCAAATCATCTTTCAGATAATTTTCCCACATCAGTATACCATTCGATTACATCTATAAATACATGATAAACTTTGAGAGACATCAAACCAGCTCAAATCTTCACCTTCTTTGTTGATAGCTTTATCTTACACACAATACTCATTCCAAGCCATCTTGAATTCTTTCTCTTTGATTCTTATTCTAGCTATGGGTTTCCGTTTGCCTATCCGGGTAGCACGTAAAGGAGCCTCAGGTTCTTCAGATGTACCAAAAGGATTTCTTGCTGTTTATGTTGGAGAGACACGATGAAGAGATATTTAGTCCCCATATCCTATTTGAACCATCCTTCATTTCAATATTTGTTAAGTAAAGCTGAAGAAGAATTTGGTTTTGATCATCCAATGGGCGGTCTAACAATTCCTTGTAGAGAAGATGTTTTCATTCATGTCATATCCAGCTTCAACTAATTAAACAGTGAAACTCAAAAGACAGAAACCATTAATTCTACAAGGTAGCTTCTTCGACTTTTCGTGGGCTTGAAATTCATTCTCGAAGCATCGGTGATGTCATTACCAACTAGACAAGCCTGCATTGGTGTCATGTCATCTAAATATGGCTGATGAAAAGAGAGGAGAAGCAAAGAAGCATGTGTTATTCATTGAACTATCTACTACAATTTGAATCAAATACTGGCCCTTCAATTTTATATCAGAAGAACCTGGTTTTTTTATGTCGTATTGTAAGGCTCTTAACTTTTCTGTAAAGGAAACTGAGGATTGGATCCTCCATTAGATGAAATAGTAAAAACAAATCCTTTCTTTCTTCCTTAAAATTTTTGTTTACTCTGACATTCTGATGGCCATGTAACTTAGAAACTCACCATGAACATGCAGTATGCTAATAATCTACTTTCAGCTGAGCAACATTGAGTGAGAATTATTGACTTGAAAAACAAATATGTCATTCAATAACTATAAATTTCCTTTGGTCTTCATGCATTTATGAATCTCCTGATCATTTACCAGTTTACTGAGAGTTAATCAACCAAGAGCCATAAAATGTCTGAGAGACTTTAACCTTCTGCTATCTCTGTGGTCTTCATGGATAAAAGTCTAGCCAAATTCACTAGAGCCCTTCGAAGGTTAATGAAACAGAAGTGAAGTAAATGAGTACAAAAGGGGGGTTGAAATTGAATTAGTACCCATCTCTCAAATTAAGCCTGGCCATTATTGAATATGTTATCTTTTCAATCTGAAACAATCTCAAACACTTGGAATTAAAGAGTAATTTGGTTTGTGGAACAAAGGGGTGGGCCGCAACAGCGACTAGTAACTGTGTGACATCCTTACATGTGCTGTTCACAAGGGTGTGTCTAGCAACTTAATAAATGCAGTCCAATTCTTGCCTTCAGCTTACATGATACTTTTAGACATCGGCATGTTCTGATGTATTCAGCTGTTTCAGGTTTTTTCAAGTCAAAAAATCGGAATCTCTTGTTATTCTGAAAGAGCAAAACTTAAAATGTGAATCCAAAGAAAAACTCATCTACTACCAAGTACTTGATCACAAACTGGAAGACAAGACCATGAGATCCTTCATATGTCTTGTCTTTCACCAAATCTACTTAATTGTCTCTTCACAACTCACTCCGGATTTTTGGAGATTTGCATCTCAGCTTGTGATCATCTATATATATACAACCAAATTGTTTCCAAAACCAAACCAAGTCCTCACATTCTCTAATAGAAAAACTTTCCTTATTCCCCTGGTCTTTCAACATATTCTAACAACTTTCAACAGTCATGGTTATTCATTTGCCTAGAATTTTGCACGCTAAGCAGGTTTTCCGTAAAACAAACCTGTTTTCGAATCAATCAACATCCATTGATGTTCCAAAAGGCTACCTTGCAGTTTATGTTGGACAGAGCCAAAAGAAGAGATTTGTAATTCCCATATCATTCTTGAACAAGCCTTCATTTCAAGAATTGCTATGTATGGTGGAGGAAGAATTCGGATTCAATCATCCAATGGGAGGTCTCACAATTCCCTGCACTGAAGACATGTTCATTGATCTCACTTCTCAGTTGAGTGGTTTGTGATGTGTAGCAAAAGATTATGTTAGAAGACACAATTTTGTTTACTCTTGTGTACATATATATTTTTTTTTCTATAGAGGAAGAGATGCGAGTGCAAAATGTACACTCAATGCGTAATAGAAAACTATTCAGATTTTTTCACATTCTGATTCAGTATCTTTAACACAACCCAATCTACTCTTTTTCACTTAATGATGAACACCAGTGATTAAATATCTCTTCAAAACTAATTTTTCATAACTTGCCATTCAATAATTTGGCTAAAATTCTTGTTCCAACAGAATTACTTGGCAAGTATGAGGTCTTCATCGGTAACTTTTCCTTACCAGAAGCTCGAATGAGGCATTTTTACACACAGAAATCACTTGAAAATCTTACATTTACTAGAGCCCTTCAAGGTTGATGATAAAAAGTGAAGGAGCGTGCAAAAAAAAAAAATCTTGAAAGGCTGGAAAGCAGTGACGTTTTAGTCATCTATTTCCAACAATTTCACCACTTCCGTACTTTTTTTTTTTGTGGAAACAATGTGGGGCTTGAGATGGCGACTTGTCATCGGACACACTCCATGTGATATTCACAAGGGTATCTCTAGTGTAGCAACTTTTCAGATGCTAAGAGGGCATGATATGCAACTAAATGCAATTCTATATACTGCCTCCAACTTTAATGATATTTGTAGGTTTCTCCACTTAAATAAATTTAGAACCTCTCATTATTCAGATAAGAGTAAAATCTGATACATGACAAATCACTCAAATTTCAAGTGGGGTCTCTTGTAGGTTTTTCACCTTGAATGGTAGGACAAATTTTGTTCCAACAAAAGAAAAGTCTTAATCTACTAACAAGTACCTCATCAGAAACTGGAAAGACATGCCATGTGATTCTTCATATGTCTCTGTCTCTCACCAAATCTTCACTGACTCCACATTTCAAAGATTTTCTTCACAGCCTTTGATCTATATATACACAACCATATTGCTTCCACAAGCAAACCAAGTCCTCTCATTCTCTAATAGCTAATCTTCCCTCTTTCTTTTTCCCTCAACTCATTTGCTATCTTCATCACCCTTTCAAGTATTTTCATTAATGATGGCTATTCGTTTGCCTAAAATTCTCCATGCTAAGCAGATTCTTCGTAAATCAAACTTGTTTTCAAATCAGTCATCATCATTAGATGTTCCTAAAGGCTACCTTGCAGTCTACGTTGGCAAAAGCTGCCAAAAGAAGAGATTTGTAATTCCAGTATCATTCTTGCACGAGCCTTCGTTTCAAGAATTGCTGTGTATGGCAGAGGAAGAATTCGGATTCAATCATCCAATGGGAGGTCTAACAATTCCATGCACTGAAGACATGTTCATTGATCTCACTTCTCGCTTAAGTGTGTGATGTACCAAATTAAGCAATTTTGTATACTGATCATGTACATATTTTATTTTCGGTAGAGAAAGAGTTGAGAGTGGAGAATGTACACTCATTCGAGAAAGTTACTAATAGAAAATCCTTCAGACTTTTTGACATTCTAATTCAGAACTTTGTATTCAAAACACAATTCAATCAATATATTTTCTCTTGGTACTCCAAGATAATGTAAATCTCTCTTCCAAATCAAGTTGCATGAGTTTCATTTCTTCATAAACAATTATCAGAGCTCAACTCATCGTCTTGTAAGCATCACTTACTACAAATCCATCTCAAGTTAGCTTTCGGTTTCCTCAATTAAGATGGCGTATTTCACTAGCAATACGAGAAGTGACAGATTGATTAGATATTGAACTTAAAGTTAGCAAATCAGGTATGATAATTACTCCAGCTTAATCATTTTGAGACAATATAATCAAAGGCTTGTTTTGGAAGACCAACTTCAACCAATTGAACCATCATCAAGTCTAGATATAAAAATTTATCTTCTTTCAACATCTGAAGTTTTGTTACAGTTATGCTTCTTAGTCATGTCTATTACAAAGAAATCTGTTCAAACACACAGCTCCTCTTATATTAAAGATTGAAAGATTAATTAATGGTGACACACAAAATTATATTAACATATAAACGGAGTCAACTTTGAATAGATGTTCTCAAATTGAAGAGAAAAATTTCAGTAACGTATATATTAATATATATACAACTGACTTTCTTGTATGGGTACAATTTTTTGTCCCCATCTCTTTGTCTGCCTAAAACAAAAGAACTCTACATGGACTTACAAAATTGGATATGCTAATTAAAGTTCTAATGATGCATATCATGATCTATTCAAGCTAGAAGTGAGACTAATGAAGATGTCTTCTCTGCAAGGAATCGTGAGACCACCCATCGGATGATGAAACCCGAATTCTTCCTCAGCTTTACTAAGCAATTCCTGAAACGAAGGTAGATTCAAGAACGACAATGGAATAACGAATCTCTTCTTTTGGATCTCTCCAACGTAAACTGCAATATAGCCTTTTGGAACATTTGCTGATGTAGTTGTCGTTGTTGTTGTTGCTTGACTTGCAAACAATTTAGACTGGCGGAGGATCTGCTTAGCCTGCGTCATGATACGAACTGCCATAGCTATCAATCTATACGTAATTATGTATGTATGTTACTGCTTTGGAGTTTGAAGATGAGTTCAGAAGAGAAATGAAAACTGAGGACTTGATTTTTGTTGTGAACACAATACATGTATTTATACAAAGATGTGAAAAGCCATGTAGGAAACCATTGAAATATGTAGGGAGTGACACGGTGACACCTAACCTAAGCTAAGGCTTCACACGGTCATGTTCTCCAAGTCAATCTCATCACCCAAAAATTTGGTAGTGACTGAGACTGTACATTGGTTGGGAAGACATTTTGGCCAACCATTTCTAAGATAACAACCTACAAAGGGGACCCAAATTTATGTGGCTGAGGTCTCGAGATTTTGAACATGATTGAGCCATACATTTATGACTTTGATTATGGTCAATTTTGGCAATTCTTAGTGGACATGGGACCAGCAGGCTCATCATCCTCTGTGAACAACTTCAAATGATGATATCTTTGCTTTACTTGAATGAAATTCAATCCTGAGAATTCGTTATTCGGATTTTCGGATTTCGGATGTTTACATGTTCTCACACAAGGCCACAAGCATTTGATCAGAGCAACCCCATCTGTAAATAATTACTGGGTTGATGTAAGAATTTTGATTTCTCATAAAATGTTCAATCTTTAGATAAATTTTAAAATTAAATTATTTTTATATAATATAGTGAAAATATTTAATCAAAACCACCACTTCTCCAATTAGAAAAAATTTCAGTGTCTCCAAGTTCTACACTTGACAAGCTCAATCTAGATGTCATACTTGAATTCAATCTCTGAATTTTTGCAGCAAAGCTCTCAAACCAAGAATCTAAAAGCCATCAAGAAGCTCCATGCTCATCTACTAACAACAGGCTTACTATTTGCCGTCTTTAGTTTTCAAAGCAAACTCATTTTATCATACACAACATGTCTTGACAAAAAAACCAGCCTGAAAACCCTAAAGGACTGTTTGAAATTCATAGACTCCAGAAACCCATTAACCTTCAATGTTCTGATATCCGATTTTTATCGAAATGGGTTTGCTTTTTTGGGGCTAAAAACCTTTTCTTTAATGCACGTTAATGGTGTTTGTTTAGATAATTATAGTCTGTGTAGCTCTTTGAAGGCTTCGTCTTCTATAAAAGATGTTATCTTTGGTAAACAAGTACATGTTCATGTGATAAAGTCAGGTTATTTGTCTAGTGTTTTTGTGGGTAGTGCTTTGATCGATTTGTATGCTAAATCATCCTCTGTTGGGGATGCAAAAGTGGTGTTCGATGAAATTCCTGTGAAGAATAGCGTGTGTGCGAATGCCCTTCTATCGGGTTATTGTGAGGCTAAGTTGTGGGCTGAGGTGCTTGAATTGGTTAGATTAATGCCTGCATTGAAGTTGGAGTATGATAATTTCACATTATCAGCAATGTTACGTGCATGTGCAGGACTATCGGGTATTGAATTTGGTAGGCAGGTGCATGCCTATTTGATTCGAAAATTCGATGATATGGGGAATGATTTGTTCGTACAGAGTTCATTGATTGAAATGTATGGCAAATGTGGTTTAGTGTGGAAAGCATTAAAAGTGTTTGATTTGGCAGGGCATGAACTAGGAGGAGAAAGAAGTAAGGATGTTGTTTTGTGGACTTCAATGCTTGGTGTATACGGTAGGAACGGGCACTTCAATGAAGTGATTCAATTATTCGAAGCAATGGTAATAGCAGGGACCGAACCAGATGGGGTGGCATTTGTGACGGTAATTTCAGCTTGTGGTCACACTGGCCAAGTGAAACTTGGTGTTGAGTGTTTTGAATCCATGATTGGCGACTACAAGTTAGATCCTGGCCCGGAGCACTATAGTTGTTTGGTCGACTTGCATTGTAGGGAAGGAGAATTGGACAAAGCATGGAAGCTGATCAATGAGATACTAAATAAAAGGCATGGTAGTGACAGTGTCTCTATGTGGGGGGCTTTGCTTAGTTCTTGCTATGATCACGGAAACTTCGAGTTGGGTAAATTGGCTGCACAAAAGGCCCTTGAGTTGGATCCCCAAAACGTCGGAGTATACGTTATGTTATCCAACTTATATGCGAAATTCAATATGTGGGATGAGATTGGCCAATTGAGAGAAGTGATGAAACAGAAGGGATTGAAGAAAGATGTTGGTTGTAGCAGGATTGAGGTCTCAACTTCAACGAGGTGAAATTTCAATTACAAGGGGGCGTTCGAAGAGATGAGAATAGAATCAAAGAATTCGTTTCGAATCAAATGATATCATCTAAGCTGATAATGAGCAGTTTCTGGCTGCTGCTCAGAACATCAAGATTGATCAAATTGGTTTCTAAAGAGAGCAGCAATTGAGTTGCTTCTTTCAAAATGCCAGGATTGAATTCATAGTATCATGTCATGTTTGTGTTCTTGGTTTGGGTTTTTTGACAAAATCAAAAGTTGTTGGTGGGTTGAACAATGATATCACATTGAATAGAGAGATACCTTATGTTAACAAGTTAATAATATAGAAACATTTATGACAATGGTATTCCTGTAATGGAATGCAGTCTAATTGTTAATAATATCTATCAACTCATGATTGAAATTACGTAAAATTATATCGTTTCTTATTTTATATCCTATGTACCATCAATCAGGTTTCGATTGAGGTTTCGATAGTGTCAATGGTTTCATCTTATCTGAATGTAAATCAATAATTACTAATTTCTATAATTTCGTAATCGAAGCGTAATCGTAATCGGAATATATATATATATTCGATCGATTCGGTGTAGGTACCCTTGTATACGGGTCCACGTAAGTATTATATTTTTTATTGACTAAATTGCCCCTGTTGCCGCTTCATGTCCAAACATGATTGGTTATGTACAAACAAATATCCAAACTCTCGTCGTAGACAATCACTAAAGAATTCCAGATGCTATTCGAGCTTGGAACACAAACAGTAGAAAAACCAGTCGCGATTGAAAAATCAAACCACCTTAGAAGAGCAAAACTAATCAATAAATAAAACCCTATTTTTTTCCTGAAACTTAACCCTTTTTTTTTTCCAGAAGAAGAAGGGTGTATCAGAGCATGATAAACAGTTCATCGTCGAAAAAGCAGGTTTCAGATCAGCCGTCCGAAACCAGTGGGTCCGCATCACAATCACAACAACGTCCCAAAATGAGCAAAACTGAAGACTGTGAAAAGAAGGTAGATTTTGTTTTTTACATGCTTGATTTCAATCTGATATTAGAAGCTTAGATTTGAGATAAGTTTTTAATATTTTTAATTTGTTAGAAACTATACTACGTGCGATCAAAACCTGTTATTTTTTTTTTGAAGTTTTTAATATTTCAAATTCAAAAATCTGTTTTGGGATGCATTATTTCAGTGAAATGTATTTCAAGCTGATAATTTGAAACTGTGATTTGTTATGAGTTTCATTTAGGACAATAATCCATTTCTTAAATCAGCAAAAGTTGTTACCTTGAAATCAAAAACTGTTTTTTGAATGCAGGTTTTAGGTACTTGTTTTTTAGTATTGTCATTTCCAATAGATAGGGAACTGAATTTGATTTGAATCGAGGAATTTTGTTGTAACGCGTTATGTTTTTTGTGTAGAATGTGAATAAGAAACTTAAAGATGTTGAAATTAGTGTTCCTATAGTCTACGGTAATGTTGCATTTTGGCTTGGCAAAAAAGCAAGCGAGTAAGTATCATGATTGTGTAAGTACTGTAGTTTTATATTCCTTTTATTTTGCTAAATTACATGTTTGAGTAAGTGTTTGTTTGCATTCTCTTAATGGCTTATTAGGTATCAATCTCATAAGTGGACAGTGTATGTTCGAGGTGCAACGAATGAGGATCTAGGTTCGGTGATAAAGCGTGTTGTTTTCCAGTTGCATTCCAGTTTCAACAATCCCACTAGAGTTCTTGACTCACCACCATTTGAAATATCAGAGTCAGGGTGGGGTGAATTTGAAATCGCAATCACACTTTTTTTCCACAACGATCTTTGTGATAAGCCATTGAATTTGTAAGTTGTTTTGCCTTCTGATTTACATGAGCATTGCTTAGAATTGGAATCATGAATTTGGCCATATCAGCTAGTGTGTGTAATGTACTACAAATTATGTCCATTGGTGAGCCACAACCGAATCCAATTCAACAGTGAAGGTAGGCAGGATCACTGCCTCAAGTAAATATATATAGGAGTTCTTGGTTGTATGCCAAACATAAGATCAGTTAGAGTTTGATGTGTTGCAAACACCGGTTGTTGTGTGAGTGGCTTAGGTGTAATCTTTTGAACGGTAAGCTAATGTGTGTGATGAAGCAAGTTTTTGTCTGTCTAGTTGTATGTAAGTGATGTACCATGTTAGTTTATAAGTGTGATCTTAAGTGATATTGCAAAGATCGGTTTCTTTGGCTCCTAGGTGTTTCAATTCAACTGAAAGAATTCAAGTCTTATATGATCAAATTGTATTATTCTTATTCAAACCCAATATGTAATCATTATATATTTGAAAAGGGGAAAAAAGATCCCTTTGGGATTAACTCTGTTTAAGTTTAAAATATACACAGATTCCATCATTTGAAGTTGTACCCAGAGGATGAGTCTGGTCCCATGTCTACAAAAAAGCCTGTTGTTGTTGAATCATATGATGAGATTGTGTTTCCCTTTCCAGAGCCTTCAGATAGCTTTTTAGCTCGTGTGCAGAATTATCCAGCCGTAACCTTGCCCAGATTACCTGCTGGTTTCACTTTGCCTGCACCTGGTATGTTTATGAGCTATATTGCCAACAGATATTTCTTTCTACTATGCTTAAACTGAATAAGTATGCTTCAAATTACTGTAGTACCAATTGAGGATTCGAGTAGAAAGAAGAGGGGAGACACTAAAGATCATCCCTTGAACCAGCTTTTCATGAATTTTTCTGAAGCAGATGAGCTATTACAACTTGCAGCTGCACGTCAGCAGGTCAGTTGGAATGCTTCCCGTTTCATTACAGTTGATTCACTTTGTATATAATAGTAGATATCAGTAGTAAAATATGCAATTGACCATTTGTTGATCTTGTTTATTTCCAACCATGTGGTGCTGTATATGATTTATGTATTAATGTATTATTGGTGGAAATCTAATCATTTTGACAATCTAGATTAATATTATATATGTGTTTTGCATTATGTTACCTCTATACATGATCCTCAATTGATGTTACCTAAGCTTTAACTAAACAAATAAAGACTTATGATGTATGATTGGTAGTTAATATTTTATATTTACACACACACACACACACACACACACACACACATATATATAAATGATGTCAACAGTAGATAATGACCACATATCACAAACTTATTTGAAGCTGAAGAAAATCTAAATCAGGAGAGGATTTTTGTTCTCGTACAAAAGGTCTTAGATCCATTCTCACTCTCGGCCTCTCGCCATTCATCAAGGTCAGAAAGGGTTTTGTTTATATTTGAGGGAGGTTAGTGCGCACGCACACACACACACACATGTATAAATAAGAAAATAAATTATCCTTATATTTAGTTCACCTAGATTCAATCTTCTGATTCCTTTGGGATCCTTATACTGACTAATCAAAGAATTTCCTAGGAACCATCCTCCAAATAGATCCAAACAGTAGGAAAACTAGACATGTTTCATGTGAGTTAGGTACTTGCATGCGGTATTTCGATGGGAAGCTAACACGTTTTCCATCTTCTTTCATTTACTAAATGGGATACACAACAAAGATGGACATACTACCAAATTCATAGTAATTTCATCCAATTGTGCCGTTGGGATGAACTTGAAGTGTACAATGGAAGACAAATCTTTACGTAGAATGCTTCGAAGAGTGTTGATTAAATTTAACTATTCATACCCAGTAATAGTGATGGAGGGCAGTGATGTGTGAAATATGATTATGATCAGTTGCTTGGATTGAGTCAGATGACGGGATGTAATTAATAGATCAAAATTAGTGGTCAAAACCATACAGTTTCCTTTGCATGGTTTTTCTGTTGAATTATAGCCATATGATCTACATCTCAAAACTGTGCTATCTCTTCACCACTATGAAGGCAGCAAGTTGTGATAGAGCATTATCTGAAAATGCTCAGTATTTTCTCAAGTTTTCAAGGATTTCATGGTCGCAAACTTTCACATGGGCTGGCACCTGTGAGTTACTTGGATAAGCCTTAGGGATGAGTCCTTGTCAAGATTGGACCATTGTATGAATTACTTTAATCATTTTTTAGATTCCTGGTCTTTTTGGTGTATAAATTATCACAATTCAATATCCCATATATTTCTGTAAATTCTCGGTTGATGATAAATGATAAATCTAACCATTTTAAAAGAATAAAAAATCTTAGCAAAGTCATAAATAATGTGTTAGTTCTTTTGGATGGAAAATAACAGTCTACATACATGCTTTGTTGTGTGCATTGCTTTCTTACACTCAAGTTCCAAATTTGATTTTCTGCACATTTCTAACTTCCACTTGAACTTTCTTAGTCAATAATTGTATCACAATTGATAGGATTTCATATTTGGTGTGATGAGTTTAGTTTTTGTGGTAATCTGAAAACATCTTTAATTATTTATTCTATTTGCAATAATAGTTCATTTTGGACTTTCACTAAAATTAGTCATGCCTCGATTAAGACAAGCTGTTTCACTATTTTACAAATTTCTGCTAGTTACATATTTTTGACAGTGTAGTTCTAATGTTTCAGGTGCAAGCTCATATTGCCAAACTCAAACGACAGATAAGCTTGATAGATGGGCAGCAACAACAACAACTGAGAACTACCTCAGACCAGTAACTTTACATTACTCCTACAATTTTTGAGATTTCTGCTTCAAATTGGTTATGCAGAAAAGCCACATGATGGCATAGGATTGTAACAGTGATATGTATTTTATTGCATACAGAGATTTTTGTCCATTTTCTTTCTTATTATTCTTTTTTTTTTTTTTTACTTTTTTGTTGTCTGTACCTCAATGTGACATTAAAAATAAAAGAATAAAGTATCATTTGAGTGATGAAAAAGTTAATTCCTTGAAGTAACTCCAATTCTATGCTGAGATCAGTGCTTTGCAATAGTGATATGGATTTGTATCTGTGTAAATACTTGATTTTATCACCTTTTGAATTTAGATTTCTCATCACAGAAATTAACTAGAATTGGAGGAGTGAATGGAATGCAGTAGTATGTATTCTTGTTAGTTTTGAGTTAGTTGGAAGTAGAAATGCAGGAAACAGTTTTGGGTGTGTAAATTCATGAGTATTTGCCTCAGGAGTTCCCAGAAAGATACTTTATGATGATCTTTTTAAGGCTATATATGTTGCTCCCATCCATGCCAGGGGATTTGAACTTCATAATTATGGAAATCCAGGAAGGTTTGAAGTGACAAGTTAACTGAAAGTTTTGTTGGAAACTATGATCTTGTGCACTTATTATGAAGTTGTCAATGCACGTATGTAAGTGTGAGGTTATAATCATGACAGAGAAGCTCTAGGGTTGAGAATTATATTTCTGGGTGTTTGGATCAATCTTCAGAGAAACTCTTAGGCTGTGTGTGTTGTTTTGACCCGGCAAGGGACCAGGGATGTGTAGTATGGATGGTTTTGCTACTAACTTTGTTTTGAAGCTTTAGCTGTATACAGATTGAACAAATTCATTTTGATATTACTGTTCACAGTTTTGTTTTGATTTTTTGCACATTCACTGATCAATTCAATATTTTGGTTGAATGTGTCCTCCAAAACTTGTACAATTGGTAGGCTTATGCAGAGTTTATGAACTAACTTGTTGGAAGTGTTCCTTGATGGACTTATTTACACAGGTACATACATATACAGGTCTCCTTCAAAGATGAGGGCCATTCAAAGGTACTTACCGCAGTCCTTTTGATGGTCATCTCTCATCTCTGCTCCAGCTTTTGGATGGGGTCCTCCTGCCATGTGCTGTCAAGGTCTTTTCACTATAATTACATTGTCACTCTCATCATCATCTTGATTTGGTTTAGGCACAAGCACATAAACCAGGTACAATAATACAACCCCAGTTTTTTTTATCTTTAACTCAGAAAATGCTCTTAATCTTCTTCATCACTGGGTCCACATAAATAATAATAATTTGAACAATTTCTTAGAAAGCCTACTATCTCTATCTAGGTTCGGTGATAAAGCATGTTGTTTTCATTCCAGTTTCAACAATCCCACTAGAGTTCTTGACTCACCACCATTTGAAATATCGTAGTCAGGGTGGGGTGAATTCGAAATCACAATCACACTTTTTTTCCACAACGGTCTTTGTGATAAGCCATTGAATTTGTAAGTTGTTTTGCCTTGTTAGTTCTGATTTAGTGGAGCATTGCTTAGAATTAGAATCAGAATCATGAATTTGGCCAGCCAATTTTACTAAGACACTGTTAGTATTCTTGGGTTATAGAGCAAGGTTCAATAGTATACTCCAGAAAAGAATAACAAATAAAGTTATAGTATCAAATTTGAAACAACTATTGGATTTAATATTGGAGTGTGAACATGGAGTGGAGTCACTGCCGGTATTCTTGAGGAACTAATTCCTTGTACATCACAGTATCACTGTATTAGCATTAAACCAGATCTTGTATCCACTATTTGATATATATCAGTTGGTGTGTGTAATGTACTACAACTTAATGCTTATTTGATTGACTAACCACAACTGAATCCACAGTTATGCAGTGAAGGTAGGCAGGATCACTGCCATAAGCAAATATTTATAGGAGTTCTTGGTTATATGCCAAACACAAGATCAGTTAGAGTTTGGTGTGTTGCAAACACCAGTTGTTGTGTGAGTCGCTTATGTTTAATCTTTTGAACGGTAAGCTAATGTGTGTGATGAAGCAAGTTTTTTCTGTCCATTTGTTTGTAAGTGCTGTACCATGTTAGTTTATTAGTGTGATCTTAAGTGATATTGCAAAGATCAGTTTCTTTGGCTCCTAGGTGTTTCAATTCAACTGAAAGGATTCAAGTCTCATATGATCAAATCGTATTATGCAAACCCAATATGTAATCATTATATATTTGAAAGGGGGAAAAAACGATCCCTTAGGATTAACTCTAATTAAGTTTAAAGTATACACAGATTCCATCATTTGAAGTTGTACCCAGTGGATGAGTCTGGTCCCTTGTCCACTAAGAAGCCTGTTGTTGTTGAATCGTATGATGAGATTGTGTTTCCCTTTCCTGAGCCTTCAGAGAGCTTTTTAGCTCTTGTGCAGAATTATCCGACCGTAACCTTACCCAGACTACCTGCCAGTTTCACTTAGTCTGCTCCTGGTATGTTTATGAGCTGTATTGCCTACAGAAATTTCTTTCTACTATCCGTAAACTGAATTAGTATGCTTCAAATTACTGTAGTACCAACTGAGTATACAAGTAGAAAGAAGAGGGGTGACACTAAAGATCATCCCTTGAACCAGTTTTTGATGAATTTCTCTGAAGCAGATGAGCTATTACAACTTGGAGCTGCACGTCAGCAGGTCAGCTGGAATGCTTTCTGTTTCACTACCATTTTATCACGTTGTATATAATACTAGATATCAGTAGTGATATATAATTGACCATGTATACATCTTGTTTATTTCCAAGTATGTGATGCTCTGTATATGATGTGTGTATTCTTGGTGTAAATCTAACCATTTTGACAGTCTAGATTAATATTATATATGAGTTTTGTGTTATGAAAAGAAATTAAACCTGCGAGAAGGTATATATTTTCTTAACCTCTAATGATCCTCAATTTATGTTACCTAAGCTTTTAACGATACCGGCCACGTATCACAAACTTATTCAAAGCTCAAGAAAATTTAAATCGAAAGAGGATTTTTTTTTTTTCTTTCGCAAAAGGTTTTAGATCCATTCTCACTCTCACCATTCATTAAGGTCAGAAAAGGGTTTTGTTTATATTCGAGGGAGGTTAGTGTGCATATCTATGTAAGAAAATAAATCATCGTCTTACTCTTTCAATTTCACATATTTAGTTCACCTAGAAGATCTTCTGATTCCTTTGGGATCCTTATACTGACTAACCAAGAAATTTCCTAGGAATCATCCTCCAAATAGATCCGAACAGTACAAACTAGATATGTGTTTCTTGGTCTATAAATCGCCATGTTTAGGTACTTGCATGCAGTATTCTAATGGGAAGCTAACACATTTTCCATCTTTCAACTGTTAAATGTGGTACACAACAAAGATGGACATACTACCAAATTCATAGCAATTTCATCCAATTGTGCTGTTTGGATGAATTTGAAGTGTACAATGGAAGACAAATATTTATGTAGGATGCTTTGACGAGTGTTAATTAAATTTAACAATTCACACCCAGACTATCCTTGTGAGCTTATATTCAGCAGAACAACACTACGAAGGATGATTAGAGTGATGGAGGGCATGTGTGAAATGTAATTAGATCAGTTGCTTGGATTGAGTCGGATGGTGGGATGTAATTAATAGATCAAAATTAGTGGTCAAAACCATACAGTTTTCCCTTGCATGGTTTTTCTGTTGAATTATAGCCATATGATCTACATCTCAAAACTGTGCTATCTCTTCGCCACTATGAAGGCAGCAAGTTGTGATAGAGCATTATCTGAAAATGCTAAGTATTTTCTTAAGTTTTCGTGGATTTCATGGTCTCAAACTTTCACATGGGCTGGCACCTGTGAGTTACTTGGATAAGCCTTAGGGATGAGTCCTTATCAAGATTGGACCATTGTATGAATTACTTTAATCATTTTTTAGATTCCTGGTCTTTTTGGTGTATAAATTATCACAATTCAATATCCCATATATTTCTGTAAATTCTCAGTTGATAATCACAATTTACCAGAAGGAAAAAAATAATCTTGGAAAGGTCATAAATAATGTGTTAATTCTTTTGGATGGAAAATAACTGACTAAATTCATGCTTTGTTGTGTGCATTGCTTTCTCACACTCAAGTTCCTACTTTGATTTTCTGCACATTCCTATCTTCCACTTGATCAACTTTCTTAATTGTATCAAAAATGATAGGATTTCATATTTGGTCTAATGAATTTAGTTTTCTTGGGAATCTGAAAACATCTTAATTATTTATTCTATTTGCAATGATAGTTCATTGTGGAGTTTCACTAAAATTAGGCATGCCTCGATTAAGACAAGTTGTTTCGCTATTTTACAAATATCAGCTAGTTACATATTTTTGACAATAGTTCCCAATGTTTCAGGTGCAAGCTCATATTGCCAAACACAAACGACAGATAAGCTTGATAGATGGCCAGCAACAACAACTGAGAAATACCTCAGACCAGAAACTGTACATTACCCCTACACATTTTTTCAGATTTCTGCTTCGAATTGGTTATGCAGAAAAGCCACATGATGGCATAGGAATGTAACAGTGATATGTATTTTATTGCATACTGAGGGTTGTTTCATTTTCTTTCTTAATATTCTTTTTTTTTTTTGTCTGTACCTCAATGTGACATTAAAAATAAAAGCATAAAGTATCATTTGAGTGATGAAAAGGTTAACTCCTTGAAGAATTGCAATCTTATGTAGTATGCTGAGATCAGTGCTTTGCAAATAGTGATATGGATTTGACATGTGTGTAAATACTTGATTTTATCACCTTTTGAATATAATTTGTCTCATCACAGAAATTAACTAGAATTGGAAGAGTAAATGGAATCCAATAGTGTATGTATTCTTGCTAGTTTTGAGTTAGTTGGAAGTGGAAATGCAGGAAAAGTTGATGGTTGTGAAAAATCATGAGAATTTTGCCTTAGGTGTTCCCACAGACACTTTTTTTTTTTTTTTTTGAAAAGAAATGAGTATCTTTGTGGGAACACCTAAGGAAAATACTCATGATTTTTCACAAAGATACTCTCTGATAATCTTTTTAAGGCTATATATGTTGCTCCCATCTATGCCAAGGAATTTGAAACTTCATAATTATGGAAATCCAGGAAGGTTTGAAGTGACAAGTTAACTGAAAGTTTGGTTGGACACTTATGATCTTGTGCACTTATTATGAAGTTGTCAATGCATGTATGTAAAGTGTAAGGTTATAATCATGACAGAGAAGCTCTGGGGTTGATATTTATATTTCTGGGTGTTGGATCAATCTTCAGAGGAACTCTTAGGCTGTGTGTGTTGTTTTGACCTGGCATAGGACCAGAGATGTGAAGTATGGATGACAATGCAAGTCTCCTAATGATTTTGCTGCTACTAATTGAAGCTTTAGGTACATACAGAATCAACAAATTCATCTTGATGTTACTGTTCACAGTTTTGTTGTGTTTTTTTTTAACATCTACTGATCAATTCAATATCTTGGTTGAATATGTCCTCCAAAAATTGTACAATTGGTAGGTTTATGCAGAGTTTATGAACTAACTATTTGGAAGTGTTCTTCAATGACTTATTTACACAGGTACATACATACAAGTCTCCTTCAAATATGAGGGCCATTCTCAGGTACTTGCAGTACAGCAGTCCTTTTGATGGCTTTTGAGGAGGAATGGAGGATAGATCATATAAATTTCAAATGGGTTGGTGGTGGTCATCTCTCATCTCTGCTCCAGCTTTTGAATGGGGTCCTCCTGCCATGTGCTGTCAATGTCTTTTCACTATAATTCCATTGTCACTCTCATCATCATCTTGGTTTAGGCACAAGCACATAAACCAGGTACAATAATACATTACATAAATAATAATTTCAACAATTTCATAGAAAGCCTATCTATCTATATCTGGGATTCTTATATATGCTCAAGGTACTAATCCAATTATTAGTGTTAGTTCAGCTGTCCTTTTAGTTGTTCAATTTTAGTGTGTATTTAGTTTTTACTTTATTTTTTTTCTACCTCCTTTATAGCAAATATTCACACCTGATTAAATGTCCACACCATCATATTTTTATGTGCCATTTTTTTTTCTCTGTTGTCGAGTCCTTTTTGTTTTTGACCATTTTATCTTACAACCCATGTGAGCCTGCCTTATTATTTTTTTGCTTGGCCACACTTTGGTGGCATCACCATCACTTATCTGATAAAAAAAGAAACTGTTCAGACAATAGGTGATGCCATCCATACTTTTTTCTCTTAACTTTCTGGTTGTTAATTAATTAAGTTGTTCTTGTTATTTATAGCTTTCTTTCAAACAACCCAAATACCTCTATCTATTTTTTATCTTGACATCACCATCATCAGGTTTCTTTCATGCAATTTCATGACCTTATAATTCCAGTGTTTTATTAGAATTCACATGGGGATGAAATTTTATTTTTATTTTTTTTTCTCAATTACAAGATTTTCATTACATTTAAGTATATATATTTTTGAGAATTAAAATTAGATTTTTGATCCTCTATTTATCTTAATTTTTACTCTAACACATCTAAAGTGTAGTTATTGGTTGTTAAGAAGGAGAATAAAAAACATATCACCTCCTAACACAAGTGATAATGCACATCTCTATCCATATTAATTGTTGGGTGTTGGAATTACACCGTACATATTTTACAAGTATATATGGGGATTTTCTTTTCGATGCTTTATATATATATAAATGTACGAAGTGTATAGTTATAATTTTGGGACGATGAAAATGGGATGAAAATGGGTTTTAACTTTTAAGGTATGGGTAGGGGTTTGATAAATTGGAATGTGTTGATATCACAAAAGACTTTTACGTACTTGACTATGTTGTCTTTACAAGATGGTTTGAATTGGAGGCAAGAGTAACATGGCCCTGCATGTGCTTAACACAAGGCAAAGTCATTTTCAAACTAAAAACAATCATATATACATACAAGATTTCATGCATACTCATGCTTCGGATACACGTGGATAAGAAAATCTTCGGTGCATTTAGTGCGCGTATTAGCTGAGAGGTGCATCCCTCATTAAAAAGTTGGCATACGATGGGTTTAAATTAAATATCACATCTAAATTCTCTTTTTTTATTCTCTTCACTGTTTATTTTAAACTTTATGGAATCACATATCAAATCTTAAGTTGACGGATTGTTAATGGAGGTGCACTCGACACACCGAATATTTTCTTGCTGTCTCTCTCTTCTTCTCTTCACCGCATACACATTTGATTTATGTGACAGAAAAATGTGGGCCTTTAATTTCTCTACTTCATGTTCTTATGATTCCTTTGCTCAACTTTCATTCTCAATCACAGAACATGCCTGGCCTGTACTTATTTCCAAGATCACGACCCATGCCGTTTGGTTATAAAAAAAAAAATCTTCTTTTTCTTCACTCATTTTAATTTAATTGCCAAAAGGAAAAAAAGGGAGAATACGATCTATCTCGACCGAAATTGAGAAATCGAGTAATAAGTGATCACTTCATATTTACGTTAAAGAGATAATAGATTCAAGTTATGTTTCACTTCTTCCGCTTTAACAATTTCACTATAGGCAACTATTTATAATCACCATGGACGGACTTGTGTGGGAGGCCTTAAAAAAAGTTAAAAATAAAAAGAAAAAAAAATAAATTAATTTCAATTCTTAATTAAAGTAAAAAAAATATGTATATAATTTCTCTTCCCTTTTTTATCTTTATATAATAACAATTATTTCTCCCCATTCCTTAAACTTGGTTCAATCTATTTATCAACATCTACATTTAGATATGTTTGAGTGAATATTATGACTTTAAATATTCTATTTTGTTACTTAAAAAATATTTTGTTTTGTTGTGAAATGTTAGGGTTATTGTTAAATATAGATAATGAGATTTTAGGAATAATCCAATTATTATTTAATCTAATTCTAAATTTACAAAGTACGATATTTTATTAAATTTCTCAGAACATTGTATTAGTATATTTTGAATGAATCAAACTAATATAAGAATTTTGTATAATTTAATTCGTGTTCGAATTTACATTTCATATTTCTCTTATAAATTAATTTGAATTTTTAAAAATAAAATAAAATTTAATAACATATTTATTTATAATATACATTTTACGGGACACCCCACTTTGTCCTCCAAACAAGGTGATGTCGATATTCAGTATATAAAAAAAAAATCAGTCCACCCTAACCTTCAATTCTGGTTACGTCCCAGATAAATCACCTATTTTAAAATGCATGTATAGATTAAGTCATTCTCACATGTAAATTTCTGAACATTACTATGTTAGGATTCGAGTCGTATAACATTGTGTAACATGATAAATATATATATATAACTATACACCCCTTACATTAGACAAAAGTAGAAATATAAATAATGTATCTTCTATATATTTTCTTATTTCTGTCCATTTATATATAGGCAAATACAGTTCTATACGGGTGTAGAGAAAAATAACACATCAATCATTGTTCCTTAAATTCTTCGCCCAGTTAAAACTAGAAAAAGAAAACACAAAATTGCATTTAAACTTTTAGTTTTTCAGAAAAAAGAAAAAAGAAAACCAGAAGTATATAAATAGTATTAAGATTCAACGTGCTTTCTGGTGCAAGTCCTTGTCTGTCTTTAATCAAATTTAAGACAACCTTTTAATGGATATGTTGGACAAAATTTCAATTAGATCAAATACATCAAGATCATGTCGGTTTCATAATTTATTACAAACCGTTGTGTATCTCTCCTTTGAAGTTTCATAATACCTATCAGTAAATCAGGAACTTGTTAACGTAAAAAAAAAATACGACTATATTACTTATATAGTTATTTGAAAAGCACACGGTAACATAATCCTTAAATCAAAACTCCAGGAGATGGTGAATGAAATATACACTTTTGCTAATGCTTTTAGTGGGGATACATATACAGGAAGTGCATGTAAATGTGAATCTGTGATGGACATTTTGGGGGTTAAAAAGAATCAAAAAGAGAAGACAGAAATGCAAGACATTTCCTTCTGAAGCATTAAATTTTTAGGCTTTTTTGAACACTTTCTGAGCCCTAGAACATGGAGATGTAAACTTGTGCAAGCTAGCTAGATTGGAAGATATATGTATCTACCTATCTCTCTCTCTATATATATATATATAGATAGATAGATAGAATATTTATGTCTCATTTGAACTCTAGAATTTAAGTTGCTTGTGATGGTGGTGGTGGTTTATCCAGGACCACATGTGAAGAAAACTGTGTTGGGACACTTACTTCATGTCTAACAAAAAAAAAACACACACACACACACATATATATATATATATATATATATATATATATTCGGAATTAGTGTTTTTATCGTTTTATCAAACTTTCCATTAAAAAGACAAATTTATCTCTACCACCTACAACACACACACACCAAAAAAAAAACCCTAAGTGTTTAATTTGTGATGTGTTTAATTGAAGAAGAACGGTGTTATGATTAATTGATAAAAGTTGGTGTTTTTAATTGAAGAAGATTACTTGTGTGTTTCATTGAAGAGTATTTTTGTCTCATCAGATAAAAGTGTCGTAAAAAAAAGCAAAACACTAATGCTAGATAAAAAAAAAATCAAAACATTAATACTAGATAAAAATAAAAATTCCATTAATTATATGGTTAGTTTCAGTACATTGTATATATATAGTGGTTTTTCTATATGTGCATATTGATATAACTTATATCAGTGTATTGAATGTGGACCATTGATTATAGAGAAGTTTTGATAAGTTCATTCACTCTGAATCAAAGTACATAAATCTGATGATCCATATTCATCGAACGCACTGACGAATTTATATCAATGAAATACGTACTGACTTGAAAATTTATATATTTATTGAGTTGTATAGATTGGAATTTGGATATATTGAACATGCAGATCAACCATTTTTTCTGTTCTTTTTGTTAATCCAAAAAACTTTATATTTATTTTTGGATTCTACACCCAAAACTGCTATATGAGGGTTAAATACGTGCATATGCGAGTATAGAGTTTTTTTGGGACGAAAGTTGTGAAAAGAACGTGATTATACATGTGTCAAAGTAAAATACTACTAGAGCTGAAAATTGTTAGCATCGGTCGAAAATACGACATTTGCTGCCAATAGAATCTGCCATATGTTTCCATAAATTCTTCCTTATAACACATAATATCGGTATACAAAACGAATTATAAATGCATATCATTTCTGGGTACAGTGGTAATATATCTTGAGACTTTAAATCTCATCGAGAGTATTTTATAAGTATATTTTAAAATTATATATATATAACATTTGATCTCAATAGATTTCAACTAATCTAATGTCAGATTAATTTTAGGATATATGGTTAAATAGGTGTATTTCTAATGAAGTAGGACCATCATGATCATGCAATATAGAGATTAAAAAATAAAAATAAAAAGTTAGTTTAGTGAGGTCAAAACCTGTCAATGGAAAAGTAAAAAAAAAATACACGGGTTTCTGCAAAAATAGTTTTGTTGTACTTGAAGAAACTGTTTAATTTTTTAAGTGTCAGTGAGTTTTTGTAGAATCACAAGTCCAAACAATTACAAGCAACCAAAATATGAACAGTGCCGTACTGTCTAGTACTCTTAAATTTGGCCCGTGATTTTAGGCAGAGACAGAGTGCTATAGAGTAAGCCGAGTAATTAATTATAATTAAGAAGAGAATCAATCAAAACACAATTCAAATTAAAGGCTAGTTTGTTTTTTTTTTTTGTCTTTGTATTCCATAAAGTGTCTTATTGTTTGTGTGGATGACGTATAAACGAATCTCAATTTTGTAACGTTACATAATAAATAAATTACATAGTTAATTAGTATCTTGAATTTGTAACATATTCTTACCCCGTTAGTTAGGATCTCACATAAAAAAAGATGAGCCTTGCTAGATTAACTAAGGAAATTGAAATTTGATAAAAGATTTAAAAAATTAAACCTTAATAAGATTCGAGTGTTATTTCATATTCAGATAGACATAAATCATAAATTATCATGTGTGGGATTTCGCTCTTTATTTCCGTACTAAATCGTAACTCTATAATATTACTGAATTATGATATTCTTAATCGAAAAACATATAAGATCCCACAACAATATATATATATATATATATATCACACCCCAATAAATATAGATCGATGGAGAGAGAGAGGGTGGGGGATCCATAGTGTCATTAGGAGTAGCAACAGAGAATTGTAAACCCAATGGTGTTGGCTCCCACCATGTCCTAAACTCACTTACACATACCTCAAAACACCCGTGGTATGTCCTTTCTCTCTCTACATCTCTTTTTCTCTCTCTACATCTTCTTAAATACAACCTTTAACCCCTCCCATCACCACCACCACCAACACTTTACTCACACTCTCTCTCTCTCTTGTCTCTCTCTCTCAACATTCCTTCCTCCAAACCACACAACCTCCTCCTCCTCCACCACCCCAAATAGTAAAAAAAACAAAAATGGCGATTAGAAAACTAAACAAGCTATCATCACAAACTACAGTCCTGAAGCAAATCCTGAAGAGATGCTCAAGCTTAGGCAAGAAACAACAACAAAATGGATCATACATCGACGATGTCCCTAAAGGACACTTCGCCGTCTACGTCGGCGAAAACAGAAGCAGATACATTGTCCCCATCACATTCTTGACTTACCCTGAATTCCAATGCTTGCTCCGACGAGCAGAGGAAGAGTTCGGCTTCGATCACGATATGGGCCTCACCATCCCCTGTGAAGAAGTCGTTTTTCAGTCTCTAACTTCCATGCTCAGATGAAGAGATCGGGACAGAGAGAGTCTTGATGCATGCTTTGGAGAAGATGATCAACAAGAAGAAGCTTTTTTTTAACAGTATATATACTACTAGTACTACTTTTGCTTCTCTCTTTTTTTCACATCTTCCTCCATTAATGTGAGAGACTCTGATCTTGGTTTCTTTTTTAAATGTTTCTCTTATCATCTTTTGGAACCCATTTGGGTTTTTTTTTTTTTCATGTTTAGTGATCTAACATCATGATCAAAGAGCAAGGAAATGTTGTGGGTCAGATTTGTATAAATTCTTCTAAGCTGGTTTTCCTCACAGTTGTGGCTTGTTGTAACTCTGTGAGAGAAGTTAATGTTAATGAAAAAAAAAACAAAGGGTTGATTTCCCTGTCCAATTAAGTGCACTATTCAATTTTGCAACATTACAGAATTTATTCATTACCAATTTATCGTATGAAAAAAAACGTACAAGAATCCTACACAAGATGAAGCATCTTCCATATTTCTATATCTGTCTCTCTCTTTTGTTTGTTTAATATGTGTATGTGTGTGCATAGCTTGAAATTTTTTAAACTTTTTGTTGCAAAAACATGATCTTCTTCTTCAGTCAAATTAAACATTTGAAAAAGAAAAAGAAAAATCGAAAAGAAAAGAAAAGGGTGTCTCATACGATAATAAAGCTTGTCAGAGAATATGTGGGGGTACATAAGTTTGTACGGACAACATGTTACTATAATTAGGTTTTTTTTTTCTATGTTAATTATCTCTCTCATTTTGGGTAAAATTTCAGAAATCAGAATCTTCTTAATTTATTGATTAATTTTCAAATTAACATTATTGAAAGAAATTAATTCTTGTTTTTATTGGAAAATTCCATCATATGGGGCCACACATGTGAATATTAAATGTGTTGTGCTATCTTTTGGTTAAACATAAATTAAAGTGATCTAATTAAGATTTAAAGTATTAAGGCTTAAGGGTATAATTGTCATGGAATTAATGTGTAGATACCATAGTGATATTTCTAATTTATTGAGGAGCCGAATTAGAAATAGTCAAAATATAATATTATTATTATATATATATAGGGTTATGGTCCCTAAATTACACGATACTTTTTTTTCTCTGTATTCCCATCAACAAATCAAAATAGAACACGGTAGGGTTCATAAAGGTCGTGATAATTTAGAAGATCACAACTCGTTCATAAATCTCCAGCAATGGATTCAGGTACGCTTCCTCTATTGATTCTTTTCCACTTTTCTCTTGAATTGACATGGTTTATATTATGTGTATTAGGGTTTGATTAATCATGATATAGAAACGTGTTTAGGTTATTGAGATTAATTATGTGCCTATGCATGTTAGTTTTTGTGTTAATCGAAATCCTTACAATTGGTATCAGAGCTACCCATAGTCGATTATTGAGGATTTAAGATTTGGATTTTCGTTTTTATAAAAATCTGGATTTTGTTTGTCTGTTGTGTTTTGATGCATATTTATTTTTTAATGTATATGTTGAATCATAAACAAAATATTATGTTTATGTTTGATTTTGTGAGTTCAGTGTTGGATTTGGGTTTTGATCATCTGTGTTTGAGTTTTGTTCTTAAAAAAAAAACTGAAAATTTTGGTAGAGATCATACTCACCGGATTTTTGGTTTTGGGCTTTGGGTTTTGGGTATGCTCGTAGGTCGTTGGGTTTCGACCCAGACCTAACTCTGGTCAAGTCACCCAAAGTAGTCTCTTGGGTTGGTAGGTTTTCCATCAAACCCGTTGTCTGAATCGGGTCAAGGGAGATCGCCCAGACCATTATTTTTTTTCTTCTTGTCTGAATAGAAATTGTTCTTGGCTGCATGGATCTAGACCTTGCACTTCGGTTTGAGCAACCCGCTTCTCTTACGGATGCAAGTTCTCCTAATGATATGAAGAACTTTGAGAAGTGAGATCGCTCAAATTGCAAGAGTCTTATGATCATCAAGAGCGGCATTACAGAGGCATTTAAGGGCGCGGTATCTGAAAAGATAACCACAGCCAAAGAGTTCCTAACCGAAATTGAAAAGCGTTTTATGAAAAACGATAAGGCAGAAACAAACACGCTTTTGCAAAGTTTGATTCTATGAAGTATAAGAGCAAATGGAACATAAAGGAATACGTTATGGAAATGTCTCATATTGCTTCTAAGCTTAAGGCACTGAAACTCGAGCTGTCTAACGACTTGCTCGTGCATTTGATATTAATATCACTTCCTGCACAATACAGTTAGTTTAATGTCAGTTACAACTGTCAAAAGAAGAAATGGACTCTTAATGAGCTCATTTATTACTGTGTGTAAGAGAAAGAGAGACTGAAGCGAGACAGGACCGAAAGTACTATTTGGCTAGCACCTCTAAGGATAAGGGCAAATAAATGAAGAATAATGAAGCTGCAAAATACCTTATAAGCTTTGGACAGGCGAAAATCCGAGTCTAAAGCATTTTCACATTTCGGGATGTCCAGCTGAGGCAAGGCCTTACAGGCCACAAGAAAATAAATTGGACTCCAAAACTGTGAGCAGCTACTTCATTAGCTATTCTGAGCGATCAAGGGGCTATAAGTTTTATGATCCCACACTTAGGTCAATTTTTTTAAACTAGAACTGTAACATTTTTTGAGGATGTTGAGTTTGGAGGAGAAATAAGGTTAGAGATATTGTTTTTGAGGAAGAATCGGTTACGATTCCTACTGTCGATTTTGATACCTGCCATTGATCAAGAAGCAAATCTGGATCATCAACCAGACAATGTTGAACAACCCCTCATTCAATATGAGGGAATTGTTCATGAGGAACAAACTCAACAACCTCAAGAACCAGTGCCATTAAGGCGATCCACTAGAGAAAGGAGAAATGCTATTCCGGACGATTTTTTTCATATTTCTCCAGGAACATGAGGAAAACATTGGAATGATGGAAAATGATCTAATCAACTTTCATCAAGCCATACAGGGTTCCAACTCTCAAAAGTTGATTGATGCCATGAATGAGGAGTATACGTCTATGCAAGACAATAAGGTTTGGGAACTTGTCCCATTACCAGAAGGTGCGAAGCCCATTGGTTGTAAATGGATATTTAAAACCAAAAGGGATTCAAAAGGTAATGTGGAGAGGTATAAGGCTCGTCTTGAAGTTAAAGGCTTTACCCAAAATGAAGGGATTGAATATAAAGAGACTTTCTCTCTGGTTTCAACGAAAGATTATTTTAGGATAATCATGGCACTTATTGCACATTTTGATCTTGAGCTTCATCAGATGGATGTCAAGACGGTGTTTCTCAATTGTAACATAGACGAAACAATTTATATTATGCAACCAGATAACTTTGATTCGGGAGACCCAAAGAATATGGTTTGTAAATTAACAAAATCCATCGATGGACTCAAACAAGCTTCCCGTCAGTGGTATCATAAGTTTCATCAAGTGATTATCTCTTTTGGTTTTGAGATAAACGTCGTCGATAATTATGTGTATCATAAATTTAGTTGGAGTAAACACATATTCCTGGTGTTATATGTCGATGACATACTGCTTGTCACAAATGATATAGGCATGTTGCATGAAACCAAGAGATTTCTATCAAATAATTTGAGATGAAAGATCTTGGTAACGTCTCATTTGTATTAGGGATCCAGATACAACGAGACCGCTCTCGGGGTATTCTTGGATTATCACAAAGGAGCTATATTGATATAGTGCTTAAAAGGTTTGGCATGCAGGACAGCAAACCAGGTGACACCCTGTCGCTAAGGGAGACAGTTCAGTCTCAATCAGTGCCCTAAAAGTAACCTTAAAACTAAAGAAATGAAGAAGATTCCCTATGCATCAGGTGTAGGGAGTCTAATGTATGCTCAAGTATGTACGCGTCCGGATATTGCGTACATTGTTGGTATGTTAAGCAGATATTTAAGTAACTCTATGATGGATCATTGGAAAGCAGCCAATCGGGTTATAAGGTATTTGAAGAGAACAAAATATAACATGCTTACATATAGGAGATCGGATTAGTTTGAGATCATAGAGTATTCTGACTCTGATTATACTGGATGCCAAGACAGTAAGAGATCCACATCAAGCTACATATACATGTTGGCTGGTGAAGCTATTTCTTGAAGAAGTGCCAAACAAACACTCATAGCTTCTTCCACCATGGTAGCAGAGTTTTTAGCATGCTATGAGGCATCCAACCATGGAATATAGCTGCGGAATTTTGTCACTGGGTTGCGCATTATGGAGGGTGTTGACCAAACTATATTGTGACAATAAGTCAGTAGTGCTATATTCTAACAACAACATGAGCTCATCTAGGTCAAAGCATATTGACATTAAATTCCTAATTGTGAAGGAAAGATGGCAGAGTTGACATATATCCATAGAACACATTGGGACAAACTCCATTATAGCAGATCCGCTTACAAAGGGATTACCACCCAAGGTCTTTCATGAGCACGTTGTTCATATGGGTGTTATTTTATGTGAGGATATCACATTATAGTGGGAGTTTGTATAATTTTATATTTTATTGCTCTATATTTTTATTTTGGATATACTTATGCATTTATGTATTTGGATATTTTTCAGATCAAAAATAAAGTATTTAGTTAATTACACTATGTTACATTGTGTTAAGTTTTGATCTCACTAAGGAATAAAGTAGGACCAGTTGGAATAGACATGTATAGATCACATTGCATGTAATTTTCATGTTACGCATCCATGATTGATCTATGTCATCTGGTTATGTTGGTATACGTGACCATTGATGGGTTTAGTCACGCTAAATGTGACGAAAACCGTTTTGATCCTATATCGGCATAATCAATGGACGAGATTGTTCGGATATACCCTAAAATTGTGATAGCAAAATTTTAGAGCTCATAAAGTCATATACATTTTTTAGAGTTACATATGTGGCCCAGTGGGAGATTGTTGGAAAATTACATCATATGGGGCCACACATATGAATATTAAATGTGTTGTGTTATCTTTTGGTTAAGTCTAAATTAAAGTGATCTAATTAAGATTTAAAGTATTAAGGCTTAAGGGTATAATTGTCATGGAATTAATGTGTAGATACCAGAGTGTTATTTATAATTTGTTGAGGGACCGAATTAGAAATAGCCAACATATAATATTATTATTATATATATTTAGGGTTATGGTCCCCAAATTATACGATACTTTTGTTTTCTCTGTATCCCCATCAACAGAGCAAAATAGAACACGGTAGAGTTCATAAATGTCGTGATAATTTGGAAGATCACAACTCGTTCACAAATCTCCAGCAATGGATTCAGGTACGCTTCCGCTATTGATTATTTTCCACTTTTCTCTTGAATTGACATGGGTTATATTATATATATTAGGGTTTGATTAATAATGATATAGAAATATGTTTAGGTTATTGGGATTAATTATGTGTCTATGCATATTAGTTTTTGTGTTAATCGAAATCCTTACGGTTTTTGCACACATAGATTTGATTAGTAGTTAGTAATTAATAATTATGATAATTTCATAACAAATAGCAAAAAAATAATTGTATTAATAATTATCAGTCTGATTTTTGTTCATATAAATAATTTCCCTTTATTAATTATTTTTAAATGAGATAACCGTATAAATTCGCATGGAAAAAAAAAATTCAAATCACCAAAGTGAGGTCAAGCATATAAATATACAATAGACAGTCACATAGACATTGCTTTCCTCTTTTGTTTTAAAAAGGAACAGTAAAAGCTAGTATGCTTTTTGTGTTTATAGTACAAATTAAGGGACCAGAAAACACCTAATCTAATTAAATCCACCCATCACTTGCATGGATTCACTTTCTCTGTCTCTCTTTTTCTGTTTACTTTCTATGTTTTTGTATGAAAAATCAACCCATGCATTCATTGCAATTTATGTATGTGTCTTCACTTTCTCTATCATGATTCATACACATATTCAATTATGAATGATACCCTGGTGCTGACATTATTCTTCAATTACAATTACTCTTTTTAGGTGGACAAGCTTTGTGTAAATATAAAAATATCAAGGAATCAAATTTTTAAAAATTTTGTTAGAATTATGGGAAATATGGTAAATATGTACAGAATATATAAAATATCGAACAAATATTGAGAATATCATTCATATTTATTTGACTCTTAGACCTTACATTTAATTTTTGTTCTTTCTTAAAATTTTAAATAGCCTAAATTGATTAAAAACTTTTCCAAAATTCATCAAAATAAAAAGGTTTATATATATATACATTTTAAGAATCTACTACAGATCTATCTGCATTTAACTCATATCGTACAAAATAAAAAGCTGATCCATCCTTGAACTGTTGAACATGTTCTCTGACTCTCTGTCTCCATTTTTCTTATTTATTTATTGTGTTAGAATTTATATTAATAATAATATCAAACCTATGCATGGATTGCAAATATATTTTCATAGATTTATTAATTTTATGCATTATTTTTTTTTCATTGCATGTAGGACCAGGTGATCAGTATATCAGAGGCCAAAGCTAGATGGTCCACTCACACTCTCTCTCTCTCTCTCTGGAGAGAAGAAAAAATCGATTGACTAAAAGATATAAATGCATCCAATTTATCTCCTGCTTTTAATTTCAGCCACAAGAAGTGCTTAAAAGTTCTGACACTCTCATAAAAGCACTCTTTCCATATCAATAACTGCTTCTCCTCCCAACTCCCTTTGTCTTAAAACATTATTTATCTACCTTCTGTTCTGTTGTAAAAGATCCATTCCAAAATTTACTTCCACACGTAATCCTTCTCATATATATATATCATTTTAATATTATATTTCAATATATAATTTTATTTTTATTTTTTTATTATTTAAAATTATAAAAATTCGATTTATATAATATTTGTTATTATTTAAAATTATAAAATTTAACAATTAATACATTTAATATATTTATACAATAGTATTTTTGTAATTGAAAAAAAAAAAAAATTATTGTTACGTCAAATTTGATACAACATTTATCATTACTTTGAAACATACTTTTTCACTCTATACTAAATTATAGTATTAACACATTTAAATATCATTGTATTAAGATATTATAAGAGGAGTCTTAAATTTACTCTCTCAATCCACTCCCTCGACACAGATATATTGACAGCAATAAATGTCTTATATTAAAATTTTAATTTTTATAAATAATCTATTTTTAATTTTATTTACAAAACAAACTAATAAATAATTTTCTAGATTTTCCTTCTTCATTTAATATCAATTTAAAAATAAATAAATAAATAATATATTATATTTATGGTTTGTGTTATTACAATTTAACACTTCCCATTATATATATATATATACCTGCACTCTCTCCCTCTCTCATGGATATTATTTGTCAAATGATTGAATATATAAAAAAAAAATTAATAAAATCTTTGGACATTACATGATTCTTTGTTGAGCATATTATTTATATATCCTAATCCTATACATTATTAAAGTTGATGACATTTTTTATTTTTATTTTATTTTAAATATAAATACTGTCGGGACTTTACGAGATTAGAGAGAGGGTTGCTCCATCAAATCGGAAGAAAACTCCTCACACATGCTTATAAGATGTATATGGCGAGATATTACTCCTACTATCGGTAAGATGTTACATAGGGACTATATAATCATTTTTACTGAGAGGTGATGTGTATATATATATTATTTATAATAATAAGTTTATATGTTTTTTTGTTCATTTTAAGAATAAGTTTATATGGTTAAATTAGTTGAAAAGAAGTTTCACATATATATAGTTTGTACTTCAACCGAAACCATACAGATATGTTGTTTACATGATAAAATAAAGGCAAGCATCATAATCTGCAGCAATCTATAAAAATATCTAGAAAATTTTCAAATGCTTGTTTAATTCACAAACTCTAGTTTTATTTCAATCCATGGTTTTGACCATATTGTTTACTTAATTAATTTGTCTAGGGACCTTCAAGGCATGAATTTTTATTTGGATAGACCATTAAATTAAAAAAAAAAGATATATGTAGTTGAATAAAAACATTTCATCTGCTTTTACCCGCATTTTTTTTACCATGCATTTCATTTACATCTCTTAATGGGTGTGGTAGCCAAAAATAACATAAATACTAAGGTCAAAAACATTGAGTCTGCACTGATCCAATCCGAAAGGATTCAAAACCTTGACCAAGTCTATAAAAGACTAATTCAGTTGTGCAATTCAAAAAACTGACCAAGCCAATATAGTTGAAACATATTGAGATCCTAAAGATCTCGGAGAATAAAAACCACAACCTCATCCCACGATCTCAGGATCCTACAACCAAATCAATTAGATAACACTTTGCCTTCACTATAAATATCCAACACCCCTTTCATTTAAAGGGTCCAGGTTTGTCTCTTTGATTTATTTAAATCAAATTCAACAATTCTAATTCACTTATTTTAAACGGATCGATGACGGTCTTGCCTCGTCTCCTCTCATCAATTTAATTTGTTAAACGCTCAGTCCAAACAAACATAAGGCCATTCGAACGACATTAAAACAACTTTGTATTCTCTTTTTTGTTTTGCAAGAATGATAGTGCCCTCCACTCTACCGAATTCAACTGTGGATTTTTGGGGTGTACAATTTGGGGCCCTGGCAATTATTTTGGTACAACATCCTCTTTGACGAACGAATTATTACTTCCAATCAACCGAAGAAGAAAAAAAATTGCAATGTGTTACGGCGACATACTACTGTAATTTCATTTACTCAATGTTTTTGTTAACTTGTAAAGTCAAAATTGCACCTACCTATTTTACTGTTCCGTGAAAGATTGATAGATCGGTATTGTAGAATCTAACGAAAAAACTTTTTCAATTACTGTTTCCTTGTTCTTCTACTTTGTTTGTCATGCTTAGCGGATCTTTAAAACAATTATTGAAATGATCCAAGCACCAGGCACCAATATATATATATTAGCGCCTACGGAAATTTTCAAGTCAGTGTGCACTATATAATTATATAAGGACATTGAATGTGAGTCACTCATTTTACATGTTTTGTCTTTATATGTATGTACTTGTAAAAATTCTTTTATAAATGAGTCACTCACATTCAATGTCCTTATTTAATTCCATCAGTGTGCACTGATAGGATAAAGACTATATATATATATACATACATATATATTGTGTCGACCTGAAATATATTGGATGGCTAAATTTGAACAAAAATGTGATTCAGATCCAACTGTACAATGTTGTCCTACAAATTTTATATCAAATATTCAGATATAACAGAAAAAGATGTTTGTCACATGTAACAAAGACTTCAAGTCAAGCTTTCATTCTACACTAAGCAAAAAGCCATACATAGTTGTTAGTTGAACGGATGACTTTAGGATGCGTTTGGCAAGAAGATAAGACAAGACAATATGGGACTAGACTGAACTTAACAGAATAAAATATGATATGTTGTTTTATATTGTGTTTGAAAGGTCTAGAGAAAACTGTAAACTGTACTATTATGTGTTTGGTATGGTTGGGACATGACGGAACAAGAGGTTCAAATGACCAGAATGCCCCTCTTAATTCTAAAGACTTTAAAGATAAAAAAAAAATTATTAGTTTTGGTTTTCTGGGGTGGTAAGATTTGGAAACAAGATCTCATCGATCATCAGCATCATCAAATGAAGGATATTTTATTAAAATAATTAATTTGACAGAAAATCAATTTTCTATCAAATTAATTGTCTATTAAATGGGGGTTAATATTTTGTTACAGACTTTTTAAATTTTTTTACAATCTCGATCTCATATCATTTTATTCAATCATCAACATAAAATTTTCATTAAATCAACATCAACCGCATCATCTTCTTCTTCATTCTTATCAAAAACAAGAAAACTCAAAATCCCCATTAGAGATCTCCACCTACCAAACCAACAAAAAATCTCAAGACTTAGGCCCAGTTTAGCATTGTTGTGTTCTGGGAAGAAGTGCTTTTAAAATTGTTATGGGGGGGATTGCTTTTAGAATTGCTGTGGGACGAATCAGCTGAGTGTTTGGTAAACTGATTTTCAAAAGTACTGTGAGAACTAAAAACAATTTCAATGTGTTTGATGTGTTTGATAAACTGAAATAAAAAGTGTTGTGAAAATGTAAAATTACTAAAATGACATAGACATCTAAATGGTACTAATGTGCTATACTTTACATATTTCTTGTTTATTTGTGTTTAAAGTTAAGTGTTATATAATTATGGTACTTTATTAAATTTATTAGCCCCATTTTTTATTCTACTTTATTTAATTAATTAGCCCCATTTATTTATTTATTTTATTCTACTTTATTTTTTTATTTCTTTTTTATTCTACTTTATTAAATTAATTATCCAATTTTTTTTATACAGTTATGGTAACATTTTTTTTTACAGAAATATAAGTCCATTTTTGTTGTTAAATTTCATTAAAGGCAAGAACAAAGTTGGAAAGTTAGTAAAATTTTATTTAATATCACTGTATCGCGTTTCTAAAAGCAGAAGCCAAAATCCAAAAGCATGTATTTGTAGCTTTTCAAAAAATTAGTTGGGAGAAGCTAAAAGTGACCAAAAGCACTTCCTTTCGATTTTACCAAACACCTTGTACTAGGTTCAGAATCACTTTTGGTCTCAAAAGCAACTAGGAAAGCAATGTCAAACTGGACCTTATTTTTAATCTCAAAAACACCTCTATTTTTTTCTTTCAATTTCAACTAAACCAAACGAAACCCAACATGAGAGATATAGAATAAAAAGAAAATTGGAAGAAATCTGGAAGAAAATTAGAAGAGAAAGGAAAATGGAAGGAAATTATAAGAAAAGAAAAAAGAAAACTGGTCAAAAATCAAACAAAATCACAGAACATACATGGTGTTATTGGTTGGACGAAATCAGAAAGAAAGGAATTTAATAGGGATTCAAGAGAAAGAAAGGGGAATTTAAGCGGGATGAGAGAGAGGGGAAAATTTGAGAGCAATGCAATGTTGAAAAAGGGAGAGAGAGAGAGAGAGAGAGAGAGAGAGGGAATTAAGTTGGTGT
Source organism: Dipteronia dyeriana (assembly GCA_032871835.1). Classification (NCBI taxonomy): domain Eukaryota; kingdom Viridiplantae; phylum Streptophyta; class Magnoliopsida; order Sapindales; family Sapindaceae; genus Dipteronia; species Dipteronia dyeriana. The sequence goes on along the minus strand of CM065295.1, from coordinate 95,490,123 downwards.
ATAGGATAGGTTTGTGATTTTTGGGAATGTTAAAGGGTAAAATCGTCTTTCACAAACTTGTCCCTAACATGGGACAAGTTGGTCAAGGGTCTGAGGTGGGACTAATTTTTATGATTTTTGTCCCACCTTGTCCCATGTTGTCCCACACTGAGTTCGTGCAAAATGTGGGATAAGGACAATCTGTTCCATGTTGTCCAGTTCTGCCCCGCATACCAAATGCACCCTTATGAACCATATGGTCCCACGAATAAGCAATGAAGTTGTTTGACAAAATAGTGAAAAAAAAAACTCTATGATGAGTATTCTACAATTTCCATTATACGTCAAGCGTTCCATAAATTTTGCTCAACATCGAGAGTTCTGCAAATTTTGCTCAACATCAAACGTTCTACAAGTTTTGTTTTACGTCGAGCAGTCCACAATTTTTGCTATACATCGATCAGTCAACAAATTTGGCTATCCATCGAGCATCATGTCGAACGGAAATTCTCCATGTAATGGCTCTCCGTCAAGTTACATGTATAGCCGAAATTCTCCATGTAATGGTTCTCTATCGAGCTACATGTAGAGCAGAAATTCTCCATGTAATAGCTCTTCATCGAGTTACATGTCAAACCAAAATTCTCCATATAATAACTCTTCATCGAGCTACATGTAGAGCAGAACTTATTCATGTAATAGCTCTCCATTGAGCTACATGTCGAACCAAAATCTCCATGTAATTCCTCTCCGTTGAGCTACATGTCGAGCCAAAATTCTCCATGTAATAGCTCTCCGTCAAGCTACATGTAGAGCCGAAATTCTCCATGTAATGGCTCTCTGTCATGCCCAGATTTTGCTCCATGTCGAGCCTAAGTTTTGCTCTATGATGAGTTCTTAATGTCTCAATCCATGTTGAGTCGAGTCCAAAATTAGCTTCATGTCGAGTCCAAATTTAGTTCCAAGTTGAGCCCAACTTTCGCTCCATGCCGAGCTCAAGTTTTGCTCTATGATGAGTTCTCTAAGTCTCTCTCCATGTCGAGTCGAGTCGAGTCCAAATTTTTCTCAATATCGAGCCCAGCTTTCGCTCAACGTCGAGCTCAAGTTTTGCTATATGATGAGCTCTCCAAGTCTCGCTCCATGTCGAGTCGAGTCCAAAATTATCTCCATATTAAGCCCAAATTTCTTTTCATGTCGAGCCCAAGTTTTGTTATATGATGAGCTATTAAAGTCTCGCTCTATGTTGAGTCAAGTCCAAAAGGATGTCGAGTTCAGCTTTCGCTCCATGTCGAGCTCAAGTTTTGCTATGTGATTAGCTCTTCAAGTCTCGCTCCATGTTGAGTTGAGTCCAGTCCAAAATTAGTTCCATGTCGATCTTAGATTTCACTCCATGTCAAGCTCAAGTTTTGCTCTATGATTAGCGATGAACATTTTTCCCATGAGGCCTTACCCCCACGGGACTCCAACCCCATTTGAGGGTAAATTTTACCCCCAAATAAGGTTTGGGGGTAAGGGTGAGAGCAAATTTTTCCCTAAAATCTAAATGGGAATGAGGGTGGGGGTGGGGGTGGGGGTGGTGGTTGGGTTGAGGTTGGGGGAGCCTACCTCCACCCTTATTCCTCAATTTCTTTTAATATGGGTAGGATAGAGTCTCATTTCTCCCATCTCCCCATATATATATATGGGTAGGTTTTAGGAATGAGGGTGGGGGTGAGGGTGAGGGTGAGGGTGAGGGTGGGGGTTGGGGACCCCTTCCGGCCCCTTCCGGCCCCCAACGCTCATCCCTAGTGAGCTCTCCAAGTCTCGCTCCATGTCAAGTCGAGTCCAAATTTTGCTCAATGTCGAGCCCAGCTTTCGCTCTATGTCGAGCTCAAGTTTTGCTCTATGTTGAGCTCTCCAAGTCTTGCTCAATGTTGAGTCGAGTCTAAATTTTGTTCAATGTCGAACCCAACTTTTGCTACATGTCGAGCTCAAGTTTTGCTCTATGATGAGCTCTCTAAGTTTCACTCTATGTTGAGTCGAGTCCAAAATTTACTCAATGTAGAGCCCAGCTTTCGCTCCATATAGAGCTCAAACTCCGCTCTATGATAAGCTCTCTAAATCTCGCTCAATATTGAGTCGAGCCAAAATTCACCATGCAATGGCTCTCTATCGAGTCGAGCCAAAAAGCGCCATGCAATAGCTCTCCGTCGAGTCGAACCAAAATTTATCATGTAGTGGTTCTTCGTCGAGTCGAGCCGAAATTCATTATGTTATCACACCATGTCGAGCTACATTTTGTGCTCCAATTCGAGCCTAAATTTCACTCAATGTCGAGCTAAAAATTAGCTCTATGTCGAGCTATCCAAAATTTACTCTACGTCAAGCGCTCTACGAAATTGGATCAGGTTACAATCCTTTATAAATTTCATTCTTCGTTGACTCAAGCTCTCCAAATTTCACTCTACATCGAGCTACGAACAATTCCCAACACCGTCGATCGACTAACGTTTAATAAAAAATAAGTGGACAAAATAGGCAAGTTCAAACAACTTCTTAAGAGTACATTACAAAAGAACGGGGTTATCAAAATAATCCAACCTACAATTTTTCTATCCAACTAAATATTGGAAACTACTAACGACTAGGAATGGCAATGGGTCGGGTTTGGTAAAATCCAAACCCAAACCCGCAACAATTTGTGTCATCTAAACCTGTCCACGAACCCATAAAAATAAACGGGTTCGGGTTTCACCCGCGCGTTTGGAGGAAATCAAAGCCTGTCCACTAACCCATGAAACAAGTGGGTCCATGAGTCAAACCCGTAAACCCGCCAATTTTTTTTAGAAAAATATTGCTATATTATTTAACTATATGAAAATTGTAATTTTAAAGACTATAAACGTTTAATATATTAAAAAAATTAACTCATTTCAAGTATATTTCTTAGTTCATACAAGAGTCATAGGAGACAAAGCATACACACACACACATGTATATATATGTGTGTGTGTGTGTGTGTGAGAGAGAGAGAGAGAGAGAGAGAGAGAGAGAGATAGTTGATAATTACAACTTAGAATGAGTGAAATGATTACATTTTATTCTTTATATAGTTAAAAATGTTTTTTATTGGAGTTTAGATTTATTATATTTTAAATAATAAATATTATATAATTTTTATTTAAACGTATTTGCGAGTCACCTATGAGTTTATTTTCTCAATCCAAACCCACGCCCAAACCCGTTGGGTTTTTACTATACGGATTCACGGGTTGTTATTTCATCCCCCAACCCCGCTCCAAACAGGTTGGGTTCGAGCGGGTCCCACATGTTTAGGTTTTATTGTCATCCTTACTAACGACTGCTGTAGACTGTTCAATGCAAGAGTTGAGTCGAAACAATTCACTCTCTAACTTGAAGTCTTCAACTTAGAGAGTGAGGGTCTAACTGTGGTAGCCAAAAATAGCATAAATATTAGAGTTCAAAATTTTGAGCCTCAAAACTTTGAGCCTGCCTAGCACTGACCCAATCTGAAAGAATTCAAACCTTACCAAGTCTGTGAAAGACAAAGTCAGTTATGCAATTCAAATAACTGACCAAGTCAATATAGTTGAAACAGATTGAGATCCCAAAGATCTCGAAGGATAAAAACCACAACCTCATCTCACGATTTCAGGATCCTACAACCAAATCACTTAGAGAACACTTCGTCTTCACTATAAATATCCAACACCCCTTTCATTTAAGGGGTACAAGTTTTTCTCTTTGCTTTATTTAACTCAACTTCAACAATTCTAATTCACTTATTCTAAACGGATCGACGACGACCTTGGCTCGTCTCCTCCCAACAATTTAATTTATTAAACGCTCAGCCTAAACGAACATAAAGTCATTCGAACGACACCAAGTCAACTTTGTATTCTTTTTTTTGTTTTACAGAATTGTTACTGTTCTCCGCTCTACCGCATTCAGCTGTGAATTTTTTTTGTGTATAATGGGTTAATGAAGTAATTGTAATTGAATTAAAATATTTTTGAAATTCATATGAAGTTATGGATTAAAATTTAAAGATTAGAAATTGAACCGGCAAGTATACGATCATATATAGTTTAACTAAATCGAAAAGAATTTTTTCCTAAAACAATCCCTAAATTACCATGAATATTGCAATTTTTAAATATAAATAAAAAAAATAAAAAAAATTGAAAGGGGTAAAAGTAAATAATTGGAAAGTTGATTTCAACAGAGTACGTACTCTGGACTCTGAAGAAGAGGCGGGACAGATTTGACATGGAGATTAAAATTGTTGAATTAAAAGAGAGACAAGGTCTTTCACATCAAATAATTATCAAAATTTGAAAGAAATAAATGAGTTGGAAATTGTTTACAGGTAAAATCTAGAGGTTTCCAGGTGGGCTGTCATGTTTCTTCTGCATTTTTGTCTCCAACGTCTCCTTCCTCTGTAAATTCCTGCAAGGTGCCTCTCTTCTCTCTTGTCTCCTCATTTTCTTTCCCTTCTATCTTCCTACTTTAGGTTATTTGTAATCGGTCTCCAAAATACTGAAAATGAAATATTCCAAATATATTGTACCTCACAAATTAATTGCGTTGAGTTGATTAAAAAAAAAAATACATAATCGGAGTAAAATCGGAATATAAAAAGGTGAATAGTAATGGAGACAAGGGAGACTATAAATTTAGAGATCAAAATCTCATCTTCATTTTGAAAACTAATCGGAGTAAAACCAATTTTCATTTTGACAAAATAGAGATTGGTTGAAGATGGTTCTTCTCCGTTCAAGATGATAGCGATAATGATTTTTTTATAACGTTATATAATCAATTATTTATGAAATCAATTCTATAAAATTACAATTTGACGATATTGGAAATGAATATCCTGACTCGTGTCATGTTTTACTGTGTAACATTACAAAAACAATTATGTAATGACGCAGCGGGGTATAGCGAAAAATAAGAATGATCACTTTGTCGAACCCTGAGGCACACTCAGACGAACCTTGACGCAGCGACCGGTAGTTACCCAAGCATGAACCGCCATGCAGGGGCCATCATTCCCTAATCTTCGTTAGAAAATGGTGCTCTCAAATCCTCAAAGAGCATGTCGAATTCACGACAGATAAATGTTCCAAAGGAACGATTTTAGTAAAATCAATCAAAGGTTTAAAAGTTACAATAATTAAAAAAAATAAGACTATTTATAATAAACTAATCCTAATACGACTCGAATACGACATTCTTAAAAATACTAAAATAAGAAAAGATCAAAACTAATCAAAACTAATCAAAATCAATCAAAATCTTATAGGATTCATGACTCCTAACTTGACTATAAAACAAAGATCAAATCTTACCCAAAAGGTAAGTTTGATTTATTTTCAAAACCTAAATTTAATTCCTAATCAAACTAAAATAAATAAACTTACTAAACAAGAAAACACCCAAATTAACAAAATAAGAAAATAAAGAAATTGTTCGACATGGGCCGCGGTTCCTTCATTTTTGTCCTACATCAGTCACCCCTTCTTAAAAAGAACACGTCCTCGAGTTCGGTTGAAATACGCAGAAAGACAGATAAACAAAGAAGAACCCATATATTGTCTTGCGGGAGTGGTAAACGCCAACTGAAAAAACTCTTTGTAGTTCATCCCAAATCCACAACGGCACCACAACAATTGTCCAACGAAATGCAGAAGATGTCTAAGCTATTCGCCACTGACGATGCCTATTGGTTGCGGCTTGGACCGCTGGACACCTGTAGAGGTTTGGACAATAGCGATTCCTCGTTGCTAGCTCTTCCCATCTCACATAGTATTCTCCTCCTCTTAAAATAAACTCGTCATCGGGTTTGGCAAGATTTTGTTTGGGTGGATTATACTTCAAATGTACTATCTTGTCAATCACTGGCTTGAATAAATATACTTCAGATGGCAAGAACAATGTTGGATCTTCAAAATCCAAATCAGGAAAAATAATCTTCAAATTACCCCAATAAAAATTATGTGGATTTTCAAATAAGTTACCACCCTTGGAAACTTTATCAATAGAAATTGATTTAGCTTCCAGTTTTGCTTCAACCACATCTAAAGTGCAATCAATATCAATCTTTGGATCGCAGTCTTCAACTTCTAAGATACAAGACTTATCTTCAATTACTTCGACAATTTCCATTTCATACGAAATATCTTCAACTGTATCTTCTACATGACAAAAATCTTTAAAATAATCAATTGGAAGATATTCCTCCCGCATTACATGTTTCATCACAGGCCATGATTGGATCCTATCCATTCCAAATCTTTTCCGATCCTTCTGAAAGTCTTCCCACCAAATTAATGCATCGTTTTTCAAATAAATTTCTATAAGTAAAACTTTCAGACTTTCTTCAGTTTTCTGATATGTAAAATATTCTTCAACTTCTTTCAACCAATTAAGAAATTCTTCAATTTTCATATGACCAGAAAAAAAACTAAGTCTTGGTTGAGAATCATTATAGCTCGAAAAATAATTATTGGAACCAAGAGAACCATTGAAACCCATTGAGAACCGAAATCAGAATCTGAAAAAAAAAAACGTACCAAAATTTGAACCCTGAGAACTGCTTACGAAAAATTAATTCACTCGCGGCTTCAGGTGTGTGTGATGGTGGACGCAATCTGAAATATCTGGAACTCGTGGGACTGAACTGAAATTTATGGCACTGTTGAGGTTGATCTGCAAATTGTAACATTGTTGGGTTGATCCACAATTTCTGCTGTCTCTGAGGCTGATTGTTAATTCTTGGAACTATCACACATGCACTCTCATTCTTTCTTTTTCTTTTTTCTTTTCAATTTCGTTTCTCTATTTTTTTTTCTTTTTCTTTTTTATGGGGGGTATGGAGGGTGAATATATGGTGTTTAGGAAGGTAGTTGGTTGTGGTTCGTGGACACTGAGCCTAGCACAGAGGTAGACTCAGTCGCTCTGATACCAATTGACGCAGCGGGGTATAGCGAAAAATAAGAATGATCACTTTCTCGAACCCTGAGGCACATTCAGACGAACCTTGACACAGCGACCGGTAGTTACCCAAGCATGAACTGCCATGCAGGGGCCATCATTCCCTAATCTTCGTTAGAAAATGGTGCTCTCGAATCCTCAAAGAGTATGTCGAATCCACGACAGATAAATATTCCAAATGAACGATTTTATTAAAATCAATCAAAGGTTTAAAAGTTACAATAATTGAAAATAATAAGACTATTTATAATAAACTAATCCTAATACGATTCGAATACGACATTCTTAAAAAAACTAAAATAAGAAAAGATCAAAACTAATCAAAATCTTCTAGGATTCATGACTCCTAACTTGACTAGAAAACAAAGATCAAATCTTACACAAAAGGTAAGTTTGATTTATTTTCAAAACCTAAATTTAATTCCTAATCAAACTAAAATAAATAAATATACTAAACAAAAAATACCCAAATTAACAAAATAAGAAAATAAAGAAATCGTTCGACATGGACCGCGGTTCCATCATCTTTATCCTACATCATGTAAAGTTATGTAAATGGAAATAATTGATTATTAAATATATCTTTTAAGCAATAATTGTGAGCACCAAATCAATAAAGACATCTAACTCTTTCCTGCCTCACTCTATCGATTTTAAAGTACAAATATCACAGTAAAAGGGCAAGCAAGATTTGACATGTTTATTTGTACAAACACATATTGGGAGAAAAAAATTCAATATAACACATTAACACATTTTATATTAAATTTACAAATTTCCCAGATTTAACAAAACACTTTAAGTTCTATCAATTTTTAATCACAACATGACAACAAATTTGAGTCATTTAAAAAAAAAAACAAATTATATATATATGTGTGTGGTTTTTGTGAAAGAGACTAGTGTCATTTTAAAAATTCAACATATGGAATTTGCCTAAAACAACAAAATCGAATGATTCAGCTTTCACTCACATGAGAAATTAAATATAATCATAACATATTTCTTACAATATAATTAATTAATTAAATTCCCGAATAATTATACATTAATTGTTCTATCACACACAAACAAACAAACAAAAATTACCATTTTCAAAAGTTGATGGTTTTTAATTAATTTAATTTCAGGTGGAGTTATAGACTTATAGGTTGAAAACAAGAAATCCAGAATCTTTGCCAGAAGTTTGTAATGTAAATACAAAGCAATAAGAATCTCATCTTTCCTTCAAAAAATAAATAAATAAATAAATAAAATAAGAATCTCATCTCATCATCTCATATGAAACTTGTCAATCCTTAGAATATCCTACTCATCTCCAACCATGAACTTGAATAAATAATTATTACAATTATTTATGGATAAAGATTGGAACAAGTTTTTTTTTTTAAAAAAAAATTGATTAAATTCTAGCCATGTATGCATGCATTCATGGTATTAATCATCTAACTCCTTGTTTCTACAATTGTTTATGGAGTTCTGCACAAAGTATTCTCTCATGAAAAAAAAAAACGTTGGAGATTTCAGCACTTGGTATATAATTTTCGGTGGTTTATGTGTGTTAGTAATATATATGCCATTGATCTTGAATTATTGATGATTATTAGATTTGAAGTTTCATGTACCCAACTACATTTTAAATATAATACACTTTTTTTTTAAGTTCACATTTTTTTAAAATTAAAGAAAATTTGATTACCTTTAATAAAGTTCAATCAATTTGTATTACAATAGAAATGAATATTTTAACTAAACATCAAGAAAAATGAACAAAATTCATCGATTCTTTATCGACCGATAATAAAGTTCGATGATAGATTTAAAAGTTTGCATTTCGATTATTTTTCTTAGGTAGTTAGAGCAATTCTCAACCATACATTTACACATGCACCTAATCGGGATATACAAATATATGTATCTAATTATCTATCCATCTATCTATCTATGTAAAATATATTTTTTTAAAATTAAAATAAAATTTTCGTTGTTTCAAGTGTTTTAATGTTATAAAGAAATTGTTCTTATGTCTTTTCTAATAATCGGGTGAAGGACAATGAGAGGGAGAGGTGGGGAGAAATGTAGGGAAGAGATGTTGGGCTCACAATATTTTTCATGAATCGAAACTCAAAGTGACCTTTGTCGGCTCTTCTTCCTCATCTCCTTTTCACTAATTCTCATATATATCCACAAAATTTATTATTCATTTCTTTATACACATTATAATATTATCTGGTGTGGAATCTCGTTTATATTACATGGAATCCTAATCTACTCTATAACGTTAAAAAGTAAATAATTTGTATATGGTAGATGTGTATACAAAACTGAAACCACCTTACCAATCCTTTTCAAGATAATATTCATGTTTGAAGAAAAATAAAATATCTCTTTTTGTGGTGTACTGAAACTCAAAATTGGGTGTACCTATAAAATGAGATTTATGATAAAGATTAAAAGAGGGTTCATTTTTATGTAATAAATCGACGAAGTCTGTTTCTTTAAATTGACAAAATTCAAGGATCGACCAAATCGATATTAAAAGTAATTACCAATCGATCCAAAAACTTAAGTTATTTAATATTTATATAATTGGGGTTGACAATAGTGTTTAACACGTGTGATAGATACATACAAGTTATGGTATTTAAGACATGTTGTGTGAGACATTAATGTTTAAAATTCGATCTAATTTGATGTTGATTAGTTTTTGTCTAATTTTTCCGATACAGTATGATCCAACTTGGAATTAAATTAGATCGAATAATCCTATTTAATATCAATTGGGTTGCAATAATTTTGAATATAATTCTCATCATATTCTATTTCATGTTAATTCAATCCATCTGCATCTCCAATAAAATTCACATGTGGTGTTTTCATTTTTTCATAAAACATCATATTTTTTATTCGATATAACCATGAGTGATCTTAGGTAATCGTAAAATAAAACATTATGGTCGTGGGTAATTTGGTTACACGGCCATTTCAAACCACTCAAGTGACTAAACATGATCTCAATCGATTAATTCACGACTGTGTAAAAACAGTTTAAAGAGTCCAAACTAGTTAATTAAGATCATTCACAACCTTTTTTTTATTAATAAAAAAAATGATACGAATGTTTACATCATAAAAAAAAAAGAATCTAAAGGTATCCAATTCAACAATTCTATTGAATGAGACATAAAACGACTGCGTTTAATTTAGTCTACACTATGCTTAATAGTTTGTAATTAAACATACAATGATACAAGTCACTTAAAATTAAACATACAATGATACAAGTCACTTAACCATATTGATTCAATATAGTCATCGATGCAATTGTCATCACTAAATTTCAATTCAGTTCATTGATTATAAATATAAGAAAATAGAAATAATCTGCGGATCTCTCTCCGAACCACTCGTAATTATACTCGTACAGTATATTAGCAAAATCCATAAATATACAAACATATATACCTTGCCACCTGGTCCCCTAAGCAAATTGCCTTGGCAAAATCATTTTCAAAAAAAATAAAAAATTCATTTCCTCTTTTACCAAAATTGTCCCCAAACACTTCCTTTCAAGGCCTCAACGATGAGAGAGAACTGAAAGCAAAAGGTAGGGACAAAATTGTCTTATTAAAGAAAAGGTACGAAATCTGTACTGGGCCTATCCATGACCGATTCCTTTCTAAATTTAATAAATTTTAAAACCAATAAAAAAAAAAAAACGGTGGACGAGAATATCGTGTTGTCAGTCTGTGACTGGTCAGAATGCCTTGTGCTGGGAGTGAGTAGCACGTGATTTTTGCCCCCACATACGGGCCCCACTTACTTGGGCTACCCGAGAGAAGTATTTGACGTGTATCCACGTAGAATTGTTAACATTATAACTCAGAAGTTCATAACATGTGTGTAAATGGGTCGGGTTGATCCGAACATAATATATAATATATATGGGGTATTGTAAAAGTTACAAGTTTTTTTTTTCTTTTAAATTCGGTTGATTTCAATCAATGGTTCAAATAAATAAAAAGTTAAAAAATTAAAAACTAAAAATATAATGGCTCATGACTACCTTGTATAGTTATAGATTCAATACATTAGCTAAATGTAGGGGTGTGTATGGTTCGATTCGATTCGATTTTAGGTCAAATCCAATTGAACCTAAAATATTTCGATTCATCCAAAATTGAACCGGTTTAAACCTAATAAGAAATGAAAACCGAATTGAATTGAACATATTTTAATCGATTCGATTCGGTTCGATTAAATTTGGTTTTGGACCTAATGGACCGGCTAGCTTAATGGGTTTTTTGATTTTTTTTTACATTAATGGGTTGTTGGATACTAATTTTGGACATTATAATAGCCAAAAAAACCAAATCAAACCTAACTTAAAAATATATTTTAAAAAATAAATCAGTTAAAAACATATTACCCTTAAATATATTAAATATTTTAGGTTTTTTTAAACTTATATACTCGGTTTATTCGGTTCAATCCGGTTTTAAGAAAATCAAACCGGTTTGAACCGAAAAAAAAATCGATTTTCAATTTTTAAACCGGTTTAAACCGAATTACCCTTACGAATCGAATCGAATCGAATACCCTTTTTTCGGTTCGATTCGGTTCAAATCGTAACTTTATACCCACCCCTAGCTAAATGTACTAAACTACTAATATATACCTAGGGTTTGTATTTTGAAAAAAAAAAAAAAAACCTTGCATATATATTCCTTAATTAGCAAAATTAAAGTGGGAACCATCACAACACTTCTTTGCTTAAATGATATTTGTGTGAATAGATTTTTTCCAAAAGTAACATCGTATATGTATTGCATAATCTCGACATATTTTTATATGTTATTGATATATTTAGTGTTAGATTTATTTTTATTTTCAAATGGTATTTATGAGAGTATGTACCTTTCAATAGTAGTTAGTTCGGCTGTTCATATATAGTTCTATTTCGACAGGTTTTATGGACTACTCAATGTGTGTCAGATTTGTTTCTAATGAAAAAAATCTCAATTTGTTGTGAAAAGACTTAAAAAGGGCCTCAACAAAGGGGGCCTCTTTTAAGATAATTAGGCATGACAAATCAAGGAGGGCCATTGATGACAGACTTTGAACAATCCCATCTTAACTTAGCTGGTCCTTGGCCCAGCCCATCATGTCCCAACAAATTTATCTAATGTTGGGGACCCTATTTGCCACTCTAATCTCAGGGTTGGTTTAAAAATATCTGGATTCTCTGTTGATTCGAACTCTGTAAATTCTCAAGTTTCCTGTTATGTGTCAACATTTTGATTAAGATAATGTTCAATTAGCTACCCTTTACAAGAACACTTACAATTATGTGACATCCAACAACTAAATAATCTATTAAGATTTAACGAGATCAAACGTTACATATGTGATCTAAATATACCTATCCATAATATTTGAGAGAACATTTCTCATATATAGACTAGTAGATACACACCGTGGGACTGGAATCCACCCACAAAAGAGAAAAGAGAAGTACACGTAAGTTTAGCTAAGTATCAATAATCCGTGGTCTCGGTCAATGCCCATAGTTTTTCAAGGCTCTAAATCATTACATCAAAAGAAGTCTATCTTCTCTAAAGTCTAAACTAATAATATTATTCCCTCCATCGTTTTCTATATTGCCTCAAGCCATGTGTATATGTGTACGTCAAGTTAATGTTCAATCATCAAGTTCCATCACTTGACTGAATTGCATCCAATTCGTATGAGGAGATCATAAATTTTGAATTGATGGGTTTTAAACAACTTTGTTCCTGTTTCGCTAACCCTACTTAGATAAGCTCCAAATTTTAGTCCCCAGACAAATTGATTACAACAAATAATTTATATACGTTCCTTTCAATTATTATCTTTATAGAATCGATTACACTCATCATGTATATATTGGTATCAAAAACTTATTAAAGTGTTCGTTGTTTCATTTGAATTCGATTACTAAGTGAAATCAATCGAATATCTTTACGTTTTACATTATTCGGATTTCGAATCTAATAAACATTAGGGGTTACTTGCTGTTCTGATGTTGGTATAGAGTTAGAAAATTACAACACATTAATCATCTTCTATCAATATCACTTACATTAATATCTCAAAACAAGAATGGATAGATGGAAAACAACACCATTTTTTTGTTCATATGAGTTGACACCATGAAGAAGAAAGGTCTCTTTGTTGCTTGCTTGTATCAACCCTTTTTATCATGATTTTGATAAAATTCAACATGGAATATATGTTCAACTACATACAGCCCATTATTATTATTATCATCATCTTCAACATGACATGATGTGAAAATAACATTCACTATAAACTTGTTAGAAAACAATCAAATCAACAAAATATAGTTCAACATGTATGGATATATCCAATTAATGTCATAAATTGGTAAATTTTTTGAAATATAAAACCTCTTTTACATTATCATAAAAGTTTAACTTAAGAATATTCCAACTTGTAGAATTCAACAAAAGGTTATCTTTAGCAAGATCAAATTATATATATATAAAGTGTATAAGATAATTAGATAAATTATATGGCGTTTTTAAAAAACATTTGTCACCTTATATCCATATTTTAATATTATTTAGTAATTTTGAAACTTGAACGATATTATTGAAACAATGATTTATCGATTTTCGTTTAAATTGAATTTTATAGAAGATAAAACTCATATCGATTATTTATTACAAGTATATCGGAAGATGTGCATAACCACTCAACCAAGAGTTGATGAGTCGTTCATATTTTTTCACCGATTATATTATCCATATTTAAACAACAAATTATTATAGAAATTAAGGTGTTTCACTAGTAAATCCATCACACTCACATCAACGAAATTGCATCTTAGATTCATGTCCCACTTTCCTAATTGACTCTTAAATTTGTAATAGTTTAAATAATGATAAATAACATATCACCTTTATCCGATCTCCTCTGAAAGATGAAAAATTAAAAATAAACCATAGTAATATCGTTTAAATGAATTTCAGTCTTATTGTATATCACTCTTGGATCACTGTCTCTTTGATGGAAGGAGACTTCTTCTTCTTTTTTAAGGAAGATGGAAGGAGATTACTTGATTTCTTGAATTGATTACAATCTTTTTAGAGGAGGGGATCTGATTCGATCGAACTATTTTAAAAATGTCAATAGTAGACCACTGGACCATTCTTACATCGTCTAAATTATCACCTCTTTGATAGATGTAGACTTGATTCCATGAATTGAATATGTTGATCATGGCTTTGTTGGAAAACAAATCCCAAATCGATGTGTCTATTTTTGTGATGAAACCTACTGGCCATATATATATATATATATATATATATATATATCTTAACGTGTCATTAAAGTAGAGAATGATATATTAACTTTTAATTGACAGGATTAAAAGTCTAACTAAAGTCATGGTTGTTGTCAGTTTTCCTGCTTAATTGGTGGGTCATAATTTGGTTCTAGCCTTATCAATTTATTTATATTTTTCATGCTAAGGATTTGGTTCAACAGATAATTAATATATATGATACTTCTGATCGAGTGAAAATCCCAAATATAATCTATATTCAATTTCACATATTATCACGTGAGATGTGAGATGAGATGTGAGACAGTATGTATGTATATATTATTATCTAATCAATTCATTGTTTTATAACGTTACAGAATTAAATAAAATTAATTTAGAAATGAACAATATATCTATATTATTAAATTGTAGGTTTTGACTATATCTTTCTTCTTTATATCCTAAATTTATTGTTATAATTAAAAAAAAAAAGTTTTTGTTATTTTTGGATCTCTATAGAATTATTAGACCATATACAAAACAAAATTTGTATACAAGTTTCTTTTTACACCAAACTAAATTGTGTTATAAGGCATTAACCATTATATTATAAACAAATAATCAAATTAATCGCATAAACTTTAAATCTTTAATTAATTAATTAATCAACAAAAGTAGAATACATCAATAAGATTCTCTTCTAATAGTTCAAATAATAATAGTAAGATTCTATTCTGAACAAAATTTGGAAGACCAAATTGACTCTTTGGAGTACTTTGAAGGACCCAATTAAAGTTGGAGTCATGCACACACAGACACCCGTAAAAATCACTAACATTTTTTTTTATAAAAAAAATCATCTTAACAAATTAATACAATGATTAGTGCTTTAATCAACAACATAAACACAATTAACAATAAACAACTATATTGTTTATAACTAATAATGATGTGGGGGGTTTATAAAAGGCCACGCAAAAGGATAGTAATTGGAAGAAGAGGAATGTCATGATTAAAAAGGCAGAAAGCACAAGCACTTGTTCACTTTTTTATCTGCTTTTTCACAATCACTTTTTTCCACGGAAATGTACTGGCTTATCATTCACGTCTAGGCAAATCTTGTACTAATAAAATTGTTTATTACTTTATTTGATTTTTTTTTTTTTAATTCTATACTAAAATCATAAGTAAAGCTCCAATACATTTTGTGAAATATGCAAATCTATCCGCAATAAAACAAATGCACATGAAAGCATAAAAGAATAATAGAGAAATATGTCAGATTTTACACGGTTCGGCAATTAAAGTATTTTCTATTTCCAATAATTTCGGTTCTCTATATTTTTTATTCTCCTTTAAAAGCGAAGCTATCACTGTATAATCACAGTCGTGTAAAGCAATATGCATACCACCTATGGCAAAAGACTAAGAATGTTTGATATTGTTATCTTGGCCATATTAAATATTCCATATTTCCTATCCCAAAACAAAGTTGATATAAGGGAGATTTGAAAAACTAACAAGTTTCGATCATTTTTTGAAAACAGACCTATATCCATTATGTAAGGGGTATATATCCTACCAACTTCTTCTCATTAAATTTACATGAAATTAAACGGTTAAAATGAATCATAAAAAACCACCAACTATAATAATCCTGATTTTTATATATATTTGAAAGGTAATTAAAATGAATCATAAAAAATCACCAACTATAATAATCCTGATTTATATATATATATATTTGAAAGGTAATTAAAATGAATTTAGATGAGATTAAGCGGTTAAAATGAATCATAAAAAATCACCAACTATAATAATCCTAATTTTTATATATATTTTGTTGAAAGTTAATTAAAATGAATCATAAAAAATCACCAACTATAATAATCCTGATTTTTATATATATATATATATATATTTTGAAAGGTAATTAAAATGAATTTAGATGAGATTAAGTGGTTAAAATGAATCATAAAAAATCACCAACTATAATAATCCTGATTTTTTTTTATTTTTTTGAAAGGTAATTAAAAATCATGATTTCTAAATCTAAGAAAATCAGAGATTTAAAATGATTCCAAAATTTGAATATTGTGAATAAACGGTCAATTTAACCAAAACTTATGCAATTAAACCATGGAAATTAAATTAAAGCAAATAATTCGACATCAAATTAACAGAGAAATAAAATAAAATAAAATACAAATTGATTACTTAGAGAATAATTTTCATTAAAACATGCAATAATTGTTACAATTTTTTGATTTATCCCTGCAATTCCTACAATTAGTCAATCAAGTCTCAATTAAAAGTCACTGAATTTACAAGAGATAATTATAAAACTACTCTTCTACCCCCACACGCTCCTCCGATTCAACTCAACTCAACTCGGGACGACTCAGTTGAAAAAAAATACGCACCTAATATTAGCCATCTCCTTAGCCAAAACCAAAAAAAAGAAAAAAAAACTAACCCTCCCGAATAAAAATATTAATAATAAATATTTTTAATTAATATTTTTTTCCTCTGTTAGCCTTCAAAACTCGGTTACTCGCCCGAGTGGACTCAGTCCGGGCCGGGTTGTCATTTTAACAGACTGATTTATCAGCGAAGGCACGAAGCAACGGTCTGGACTCTGTCAAAGCGCCGACGTGGCAGCGTCTCTGGAAATCGTCGAGGGCGGAGAGCCGACCCGACTCGGAGGAGACGACCCGGAGGATCTCTTCGAAGGTGGACTCGTCGCAGGGGATAGTGAGTGGACCCACGTTGGCGAAACCGTACTCCTCCTCCGCCTGCGACAGCAGCCGCTTAAATATTGGGTGGTTCAGGTGGGTGGCGCGTACGATGAACCTCCTGCAACCAGCACCCACGCACACCGCAACGTGACCAGCCGGCACGTCGGACGGCGCCGCCGTCGCTCCTCTCGAGGAGGCCGTCACGCGAGCCTTCCTCCTCCACTGTCTCAGCATCTGTTGGATCCTCACAATGTGACGGATCTTGTTGGACTTCGACATCGTCGTCGTGAGAAAAAAAAAGCGCAGTTGGTGAGTTGGAGTTTGTGAGTTTAAGAGTTCCGAGTCGTGTTTTGTATTTGGTGTTTGTGTTTTGTGTAGTCTGACAAAAACTATATAAGGGTAGAGAGAAGTGAAAGTGGGTTTGGAGTTGGAGATAATTACGAGATTGTGTGTGTAGTGGCAAATGGAGTCATGACCATGTGAGGAAACTTTTATCATTTTTTTTGTTTCGTTGGTTTTATTAGTTTTCTAGATAATTGTGTTTAATTAGAGTAAGTTTATGATAAAATAATAAAAAATAAACGAGGAACCGAAAAGACTTTTGTCTCGATGCGTATAAAATAAGAACAATATTCGGGTACTGATTGGTCTGTATATAAGGTACCGATCATATTAATGAGATGGTGTCACATGACCTATTTTATTAGATAATTGTAAAAAAAATTAAAGAAAAATGTCACGTGGCAACACCCGGTTAAAGGGAAGGGATAATAGCTTTAAGTACTAATTGGATGCAATATGATGCAGTAAAAACAATAATAATAATAAAATGTTATTGTTAGTCAAGTGCTTTCCTACTGAAATTTGAAAAATTGATTTATATATCAGGAGCTGGATGAGAAGAAACTCTCATGTCCAGTTCTGTAGTAAAGATGGAATTGAAAAAGAACCATCAACTATAACCCCAAGAGAACAAGATTCCGTAAACAACATAGAGGAAGAATGAAAGGAATATCTTATCGAGGTAATCATATTTGTTTCGGTAGATATGCTCTTCAAGCACTTGAACCCGCTTGGATTACATCTAGACAAATCGAAGCAGGGCGCCGAGCAATGACACGAAATGTACGCCGTGGTGGAAAAATATGGGTACGTATATTTCCAGACAAACCAGTTACAGTAAGACCCACGAATCGATTTATCAGAAATTATTGAGATCTGAATATTTATTTTCATTAAGATTGAACAATATATAAGCAGTTAATTGAGATTTTTTTTTTAATAAGATCTGTCAAGATTATTAAGAAATACATGAGATCGAGAGATCTGAATATCACATCGATAGTTGGATATTTATCTAGCCAAGATTTAGGAGGATATATAATATTTACTTTCACGATGAGATATATCTCCTCCCATAATTGTTTTAGTCTCTATAAATCCTATAAAGATTGATCAATCCATTGAACGATCTAGAAATTTACTCTAATTATTTTGAGATACTACTCTTATAAACACGAGAAGAAAAATCTCCACATATATTGTTGAAGAGATGTACTTGTTTTATAATTTTTGAGACTTCTTCTACCGTGTTTAATTGTATAAATAAATTTTGTTTTTGAAATCTAAGAAGTATTTTCAATGCTTAAAGAAACACTTACAAAATGTTTTTCCCCTTTTTTTTTATGCAATTGAACACTTTTGTAAAATTTGTTTTTGTTCCTTAAACGTTCTTTAAAAAGAAAAAACACATCCATATGATTTATATGATAAAAACAAAAACATTTAATCACATCGTTTGGATGGATTTTTTAGTTAATAGTTTGGATTATATATCATTACTCATATAATTCTATCTTTATGTATTAATCGTAACAAATAACTAAAAAAAATCGTGATAATATCCAAACAAAATATCAACTGATATCTTGATACAAGGTAATTGATAAAGAGATTATCTATTTCCAATTTCTTTGATTTTCATCTTTGAAACTCTTAAAAAAAAATTAAAAAAAATGAGTTTGGATACGATCCTCTACTGTAATATTTTTTTCTAAGTCATTTCTTGGTAGAGTTAGTGACTCATAATATAATATTGCTATTTTTTCTTCAAAAATAGTGTTGGAAACTTAAAACTTAAAATTGCTGTTTAGTGTTATAATAACCTTTAAATCTCAAAGACATTTATAATTATCTTGCAATCAAACTCAAAATTTCAATCTTCCATTATCATTCCACCACTTATAAATCCACCATTCAATATTTTCTTTAAATCTCAAAGACATTTATAATTATCTTGCAATCAAACTCAAAATTTCAATCTTCCATTATCATTCCACCGCTTATAAATCCACCATTCAATATTTTCGACAAAGAACAGTGATGGGTATTATATATATTAGTCAGTTTTTCACAATAAATCCCTTTTTTTTTAATTCCGGTAAGGATTACCGTGAAATCATATCGATTTTAATGAATTTTGATCTGAAATTTTTGTGGATAATAAGTTCGTTGAAATTTATCTATAAATAAAATTTGAAAACTTTTCGAGCCTGAATTTCTTATATTTCACGTATTTTTCTATTGCTTTCATACTTTTTTTAAAAAAAATTGGTAAAAATTATTGAAGTACTTGAAAAATTCAAATAAAAATTTATTCAAATGAATGTGATTTTATGGTGGTTTTTACCGAAATTAAAATAAGAGATCATTTACGAGACTCTATATATATATATATATATATATATATATGACATTTGCATGCTAATGATTTGGATCTAAGTTCCAGAAATAATACAACTCAATATAAAAAAAAGAGTGTTATATTTATTTTGTTCCTAAATTGTTTTCATTTTATTTATTTTTTTGTTTTTAGTATAGTGATAGGATTTGATTTGATTATATTCTCTTTCGAATATATTTATTTATTTATTTATTTTTAAAACGTCATCCCAAATCATTGATTTAAGGGATGTACTGGATTGATATTTTAATAGTCAATTTTATGTGTTGAATTGTTTTATGGACTTGTAAGACTATTAGGATTATTAGGATTATATATACTACACTTTTAGAATTGTGAAAGAGTTTTTGAACTTTATTTATAGACTTTTATAATTATGGACTTTCTATAGTTGATTGTTGTATTCAATTTTCTCATCACATTGATAAATACCCACACCCAATATTAATGTAAGGCTATAGTTGAACATTTTAAACTTATAATTTCAGGACGTCCTTACTAGAGAATCATTATGTATGTATGTATATATATATACATAAATTTTCAAGTCAGTGCGCATCGATATAAATTCGTCAGTGTATTAGATGTGAACCATTAGATTTGCATACTTTAACTCCAAGTGTATGCACTTGTCAAAATCTCTTCATAATCAACGGTCCGCATGCAATGCACTGATATAAGTGCGTATTGACCGGAAAGCCACTATATATATATATATATATATATATTAGTAAAACAACTATATATATATCTTTATCCACGCTAGTCATTCCAATTTATGTACAAATAAACCATTATTTACACCTATAAAAAGAACATGAATAATAATAAACATATCACGGTTAAGAATCATTATTCAACATCTGTTCTATGAAATTTAAGTTTTTTTTTATAAAAAATACAAATTAAAATAACTTAAATTGTTGTTAGTCCCTACATTATTGGTCAACTCAACCATCCAACTATTGATCAATCAAATACCAAACGAAACCATAATCCATGAATAACGCACTACACCACCCCCTAACCTTTAATCTTCGGTCACCAATTACCCATCCGTGAACCGTAACTCGTCAAAGCTAAAGATCTGACGAGGTATGGAAGTTGAGAAACTGAAAATTTGTGATGAAGATCTGATGGGGATACATGATTTTATTTTATTGTTTTTTAAGAATATTTTGTTTTTTTTATCGACTTTGACTCCTCTATTTGAATTTTATGTTTAATTTTTTAAATTGAATAACAAATAAATTTTGGATATCACGTAAATTATATGATATATAGTTATTTGTTACATGTGAAATTGGCTCTTGGTGCCTTTTTTTTTTTATTTATAAATCTCTTTAATGTATATGTAAATATCGACACTACTATTTTGATGGGAAATGTATGGAGGTGGTATAAGACATGGACACACTCACACACTTGATGGTGATAAGTGCACTGTACTCCTTCACACCTTTAGAGTTTGGATTCTTCAGAGGATTGCTGGAGATGATTTTGAGTGTGAGAGAAAATGTTTGGAAAGTATCGAGGAAGATAATAAGACAATTTTGGGTTCAAACTATTTATACATATCATTAAAAAGGTCTGAAAATTACATTTTGTTATGAAATCTTAAAAATCTTGATCTCAATCCAATACCACTAGACTATTTGTTGCATATTGAAAGTCTAGATTCAATACCACAAGACAATATGGATATGGATTTTTTTTAAAAAAACTTAAAATTCTAGATCCAATACCAAAATAAAAAATTGATATTTTTAAAAAATCTTAAAAATCTTAATTGAATATCACAAGATTTATCTAACTTGTTAAAAAGTCTCAATTCAATACCAGAAGACGTTTACCTGTCTCGAACCAATACACCTCTTAGTTAAATGATCTCGACTAATTTTGCCTCAAATTATCATGCAATTTTTGTTTCTATTCAAGAAAATAAGCGCATGTGCCAATCATATTTTGATTTTCAACATTGATCTTCTTAGCATACCAAATTGTTTATTTAATTTTAATTAGGTAGCGTATGTTCATGTACTCAATTGATGTTATACATATATTCATTTCAATTAATATATATTTTTGACTTCTCTTCTAATTATTCCATTTAATTAACAAATTTTGAGACTTTTGATAAAAGTTTCATATACACTTTGACTTGAATTCAGGATTTTAAAAGAATCATATGTAAAGGATTATTCATGTGTGTAGTGTTTTATTTTGATAGGATTTGGTATCGACCCTTCACTCGTTCAGGATTTTAAAAGAATCATATTCAAAGGATTATTCATATGTGTAGTGTTTAATCTTAATATGATTTGGTATCCACCATTCACCTGTTCAATATACTAGATTTTAATGAATGACAGCCAAAGTGACTTTATGAAGAGTGTAAAGGCCACATTTATACCAACCAATTAACTAAATTCATATTATAATTTATAGTAATTAAAACCAGGCCCCATAATATTTATTTCCTCAATTAAGAAAAAAAACTTTAATTACACACACCATACAATGAGCAACAAAAACAACATAATATTTATTTTTAATTAACAACACATCAAGTCATCAGCTATTTTTTTTTATATAGATAGAAAGATGAAAATGACAAATAAAATACTATATTATATATATTTTTTGTTGAGTTTTTTATTTTTTATTTTTTTTCTCTTAATAATCCCATGATCTCTTGTCCCCTTCAGTGTCTTTTTTAACACAGTAATCATGATTAAAATAGTAAATAAAATAAGATTTAGAGAATATATGATGGGGCCTGTTTTTTTTTATGGACTGATTAGATTAGATGGGTTAATTATTTTTGTATCTAAGCATGATTTTTTTTTTTTTTTTGCTTTTTTAGAGAAAAAAAAAAGGGAGCCTTGGCAGCATAAGTGTATTGTACATCATCAAATATTTGCTTAATAGGAACACTAATAACCTACCCAACATTATGCTTTCTTGCTGTATTAGTTGGAGCACTTAATTGCCACCAAAATAATCAATACATTCAAGCTATGACAGGTAGATCCTGTATATAAGAAAATTATTGTTGTACTACATAGGCATATATAATAATTCTCCAGTCAAATCTAATCAGAATTGTATAATGTTTTTGAATTGATTCTATAACAGTTTCAAAATGGTATGATGTTTTTGAATTGATTCCATAACAGTTTCAAAATGGTATGATGTAACGAAACGTCTAATTTTATAGTGTTTTGGAGTAAAATCCAGTCGAAAAGAACTATTACAATGGGTCTTGTCAAATCTATTGTAATTTTTCTTCTTCTTTACGAAATACCTAATTTGGGGATAGTCTTGTTTTGACAGATATATATATATATATATATATATATATTTGAATTTGTTTATGGTTGTTTGAAATATATATAGTATTCATTGAAATTATCATAAATTTATCACAACTCTTACTAAAAAGGAGGTTTTTCAACCAAATATGAAATTGTATATTGCTAAATTCACTTATATTATATCGTTAAAAAAAATCACTTACATTATATACCATGAGAGACATTAGAGAGACCCATTTTTTTATTATTACTTTAAAAATTAAAAATAAATAAATAAATATAGATTGATTCTCACCCACATAGAATTTGATTTGTTGTAATACCTTATATATTGTTTTGATAATTTTACTTTTTGGTAGTTTTTTTTTGGTTGTTTTTTGCAATAATTAGGACGGAGGCACTATAAATACATGACTATATGTTGCAAAAAAAATACATGTAAAAGTTATTTAAGTGGCTAGTGAACTTTTTTGAGGTTGGTTTTTTTTAGGTTAATTAACAAAAATTCATTTATTGTCATGTTACTATAAAATAAAATAAAATATATTCATTGTTTTTAACTTTTTATGGGAACAAAGTGCAAGTCAAAAGCAACCCTCCAAATAGTCAATGCTGTCGTTTTTATTCACTTTTTTATGATTATAATAAATAAAATGGAACCAATGATCGATCACTTGCATATATGTTAATGGATTCATGGTCAATACTCACTTTCACCTGTAAGTTTTTTGAATTTTGATCACTAGCTAGTTTATTGTTTTTGTATTTGTTTTCGGATTTCAATAACAAATATAATATATTGACCCGTTTAAATATTATTTTCTCGGTATGAAAATTGATATTTACTCCTATAGCAGTATTGAGAGAAAATAATTTAAGGACATC
This sequence comes from Dipteronia dyeriana, assembly GCA_032871835.1. Lineage (NCBI taxonomy): Eukaryota > Viridiplantae > Streptophyta > Magnoliopsida > Sapindales > Sapindaceae > Dipteronia > Dipteronia dyeriana. Next base: position 95,466,132 of record CM065295.1, on the reverse strand, counting down.
ATCGATGAATCTTGTAAATGTGAAATGAAGGGTACCGATGCTTTTATTTTTACTTTTACGATGTGCAATTTAGATTTAATTTTATAGATATTTTGACTGTCTTGATAGTGCACAAACACTGATTATTAAATGGAATAGGTGAGATTTGAGAAACGCTTTAAATGTATTGGTCCTATTATATGTATACACGTCCAACTAACCGTGACCGGCGAACATGCACTTGCATGCATGCAATCAACCATTAATATCACCAACTCTTGATTAAAGACTCTAATTAACTGAATAATTTATCAAGAGTGACAAAAAATTATCAGGCGTAGACTGTTTGTATATTATTTTAAAACTGAATCCACTATCTAGATCATCTGTAATCATAATAGGGCATGTAGAAATTTTAGAATTGGGAGGCCAAATGTTAAAATTAAAAATGATAGTAACAAAATTTAAAAATTAAAAAAAATTATAATTTTAAACTTTTTTTTTTCCCGGTGGAGAGGGGTCATGGTCCCCCTGACTAGACATGTCACCGGTTCGGAACCGACGGTTCCGGTTTTGGAAGAATCTAAACCGGAATCGGAACCGGAATCGGAATTGGTTCTGTCCGGTTCTGGTTCCGGTTCCGACGGTCCGATTTTTTTTTTCTTTTCATTTTTTCATTTTTTCATTTTTCGTTCACTACAAAATATTACATATGTAAAAGTAAAATTGTAAATACATGTTATTGGGTTGTCTAAAAAAATGTAACTAAAATAAATAATTAAAAAAAAATGATTTGATGTGACTGTCCGGTTTGAACCGGACTGGGACCGGAACCGTACACTGTAGCAGTTCTGGTCTGGGACCTCAAACAACGGTTCGGTTATGATTTTCTGAGGATCAGTTCCAATATGGGTTCACCTATTCGAACATGTCTACCTCTGACCTCCATAAGGTCTGCCAATGTATTTACCTATTTGGTAGGGCTTTTTAAGAATAAATAACTCAGACACATGACACATGAATTTTCTAAGAGAAAAAGAAAAAGAATATCACATATGTTGATATAATCAAACTTCTAATTTGTTATGATAATAGACATAGATTTTCACGCTTGATCAACTTTCTAATATTACGGAACTTATTCTATAACATTATATAATCGATAAATGGAATATGATCAGTTTTATGTTCCCTTGATTATCGACCATAACAATAAGAGAAATCTCGTCAAAGGATCTTTGCTTGCTTCCAATCAAACACATCTAATCTCCAAAAGTGCTTCCGCACACAGTAAATTGCTAATTTGTAGTTGATTAACATTTTTCCGGCGGAATTACAGGGATTGATCTAAACTTTTCTTCAAAAGCACTTTTTAAATTTTTGACAGTTTCAAAAGCACTTGATGATCAGTTGACAATAACTTGAATTTGCAGACAGCACACAGTGATTAGATTGATATAAATTATTGTACCAACTGATTAAACCTGTCTGATTCTGACCAGACCCTCCATAATTTATTTATTCAAACTTCAAATTAAACTCATGATCGTATCAAACTCCATATCTCCATGCAGATTTGTTTTACAAAACCAGAATTATTTTCTCAGTGTTCTGTTTCTCAGGATCCGACACAACCAAGTTTAAACACAATTCACCAACTGCAGGAACAGAGAAGATATGTAATGTATATATACCAAAGATTTATGAATAATTAAATCTACAGTACTAATTAATATAATATTATTATGACTTATGAGAATATATAACAATATAATTAATTATTAAAAAAGCCCACTACTTGCAATAATCTTACATTAAAAATAAATAAATTTAGAAGCTCTCGTATAAGACTTGGAACTTGGTAGATTGATCTACCTGACTTTTTGTTGAATTACTACAATATGAGATTATGAGATTGAGAGAGAACTCAAATATTCTATAACTTCCTCGAAGATGTTAATTTGAGAGATTACTATAACTAAATCAATCTCATTTTATCAAATTGATGTTTTCTTTAGACTATTGAATTAAAATTCAATGATAAACTCCGATAATATACTTTGTCGTGCCTCTTCGTCAATATGACTCTTAAATGAATTTTTTCCTATGTTAAATTGGATTTTGCAAGAGTACATGATTTCTATAAAATCACAAAATTTAAAATTAGGGGTGCATTTCTAATTGAAAATGAAAATTAATGGCATACAAGTTCCATTGCAAAAGGGAATTAGGAAATATAACTTAATTACTTGGGTGATCGGGTATGATAAGTTCCATTTTTACTTGGACTGAATTCGTGATTTATATATGAGGTGCACATAATTTAATTCTTAATCGATTTTAATAATCTCTATAATCTCAAATAACTAAACATGTCATGAATCGTAATAACTATATATTTAATAATTGTATTTGTTTGATTTCAGTCGATCAAAATCTTTTAAAATGGCATCAGCCCAGGCCCATAAAGCCATAGTACACTCAGCATTCAGCCCAAAATTATTGATTATTTGGGTTCGGTTTAGCTTCCAAACCGACCCAATCGGAATTTGGGTTCGGACCGAAACCCTTTTTTATTTACCAAAATACCCTCTAATAAATTCTTGGGATATTCTGGAAAAAAAAAAGAGAAAAAAATCTGAGAAGAAGAAGAAGAAGATTAGAGTAGAGCAATGTCACAAGTAGTCTCCTTCCACAGTCTTCTACACACAAACCCACCACCGTTTTTCTCTCCGCATAATCACAGCCACCACAGTCCTCTATCAATCACGACCGTCCATTCTTGCGTATGGACCCGGAAATCGACGGCCCCGGTTCACCTGCTGACGACAGGGATGAGGAGGATGATAAAGTGTATGGCGAATCCTCGGAGAGTGAAAATGGTAGCGAAGCAGATAATGAGAGAGCTCTCCGACATGCTTTTGTCAGATAAGGTGTTGCAGTTCGCTGTCTTGCCTGAAGCAGCTTTAGGAGCCGACCGTTATCTGTCTTCTCTTACCACTATCAGCGACGTTGAAGTCTCAGCTGACTTGCAAGTAATGTTTTTTCATTTCTTTGACAAATTCAAATAAATGGGAATTTTTTTATAAGATTAATTTGATTGTGGGTTTGTTTATATATGCATTTGCTTTAGAGTTTTATGTGAAATTTTCTATTTTTTTGGTTTTGAGTATACTCTAGTTGTATTGAGCTATAATTTATGCTAATGAAGAAAGAAAAATTGCAGCTTTTTGTTGTTTTTGTTGTTGTAGTTGTAGTACATATAGTTACTGTTATATAAGTTTGTAAGATAGTGTTGTTTGGATGGTTAATTGAAAACGAAGGAAAAGAAATTGTTTATAATCAAATATCATATTACTGTAAATATCATATTTGAGCTCAAAATCTTAATTTACGGCCAGAAACTAAGTCGGGCTTCACTGGATTAATGGTCCTTTCGTAGCAGATAGCATTGAGCCCTTACAAGTTATAACAACATGGAGGCTTGTCTCTTTTTAGAGTTATGTTACATTGAATGGAGAACATCTTGTATGCTTAATTTGTTTGTGTTTATTTATATATGCATTTGTTTTAGAGTTTAGTTTAGTTGTATTGAGCTATAATTTAAGCTTATGAAAAAAGAAAAATTGAAGTTTGTTGTTGTTGTTGTTGTAGTATATATGGTTACTGTTATTACAAGTTTGTAAGATAGTGTTGTTTGGATGGTTAATGGATAACAAAGGAAAAGGAACTCATTATTATCAATATCATATTACTGTAATATCATATCTGAGCTCAATATCTTAACTTATGGCTGGAAAGTAAGTCAAGTTTAACGGGATTTATGGTCCCTTCGTAAAGGGGATAGCATTAAGCCCTTGTAACAACATGCTGGCTTGTCACTTTATAGAATTATGTTGCATTGAGGGTGTAGTTCTTTTGTGTTGTAGTTTATGGTGGGATTGTGGGAATAGAGCAAAACGGTTCCTTTTCCTTAATGGATAACAAAAGAAAAGGAACCGTTTATTATCAATATCATATTACTGTAATATCATATCTGAGCTCAAAATCTTAACTTATGGCCGGAAAGTAAGTCAAGTTTAACGGGATTTGTGGTCCCTTCGTAAAGGGGATAGCATTAAGCCCTTATAACAACATGTTGGCTTTCTGTAGAGTTATGTTACATTGAGGGTGTAGTTCTTTTGTGTTGTAGTTTATGGTGGGATTGTGGGAATAGAGCTAAACGCTTGGTTAAATTCGGTTGTTTGTGTGTTTGTTTATATATGCATTTGTTTTACATTTTTACGTGAAATTTTCTAATTTTTGGTTTTGAATTTAGTTTAGCTGTATTGAACTATAATTTCAGCTTATGAAGAAAGAAAATTTGAAGTTTTGTTGTTTTATATATAGTTACTGTTATATAAGTTTGTAAGATAGTGTTGTTGGATGGTTAATTGAAAACAAAGGAAAAGGAACTGTTTATAATCAAATTTCATATTTGAACTCAAAATCTTAACTTATGGCCGGAAACTAAGTCGGGTTTAACGGGATTTATGGTTCCTCTGTAGGAGATAGAATTGAGCCCTTATAAGTTATAACAACATGGTGGCTTGTCTCTTTTTAGAGTTATGTTACATTAGGAGTGTAGTTCTTATGTGTTGTAGTTTATGATGTGAATAGCTAAAAGTTTGGTTAGATTCGGTTGTTCTAATAAGTCGTTCAGTTTTTGCCTTGTTTGTAGGTGGTTAAAGTATATGTATCTGTTTTTGGGGATGACAGAGGGAAGGAGGTTGCAATTGCTGGATTGAAGTCAAAAGCCAAGTATGTTCGTAGCGAGTTGGGGAGGCGTATGAAGTTGCGGCTTACTCCCGAGATACGTTTTATAGAAGATGAATCTTTAGAGAGAGGAAGCAGGGTAAGAACTTATCGTATGTTGTTTTCCTTTGCAAAATTTTGGTTTTTTAGCTGAGTAGTAAATGGGATCTTTGATATGATTCAGTGGTTCTCTTTGACATTCGTATTTCCAAATTGTCTCTTGAGCTTCTTAATCTGTTTGTGTTTGCACATAAAGGCACAATGACTATTAGATATCATCTTTATGTTTAAGGATTCAATGTATTAAGTATAGAATGTGAGCACACCTAAGAATCTAAGATCATGACTTAGTAGTAGAAGTGATATCACTCCGATCTCAGTTTTCTTTCCATGGAGACCGACCATGTGTTTCGTAAGAATGTTGCAGATGATAACTGTGATAACGGTTCTTTTAACCATTATTGATTTTGCAGTGCCCTAATATGAAACAATGATAATTGCAGCATGGAAATTTCCTACTGCTCCATAAAATTTCCAAACCATGCTTATGGTCCTTGTAAATTATATTTTGCTCATCTATTTTGGTTGTCTGAGCTAGCACTTATAGTAAATCTCTACCTTTTTCAAGGTTTGTGATTTATTTAGATGAAGTTTTGAAAACAGAATGTGGTACATGGTCCTCATATTTGGATGTTTTGGAATCTGTGGATGCTACTGATTCTCACGATATGAAATTTCGTTTTTGTACTTGATGCAATACTTCTAATTTCTAACATCTGTGGAACAAAAATGAGATTGTAATGTGTCCCATAATAGTTAATTGTATAGAACAACAGATGGACTGGACAAACAGAAGATTTCATAAATTCAATTTCCACCTATATTTGGGCTAGGCAATTTGAACTCCTTAATCGACCAATCAATCGGTAATTTTTTGTCATGGTGGAAGGAATCAACACTAAAAACAAGCAAACCTTATCAGTTTGCAATTAATGACGTGTATTCATTTTGAGTTTCATAATGCTGAAGTCTGAACAACCTCCATATTTTGTTCATTTACCTGGAGACCTTGTGTACATAACTGTAGTTACTGACAGTCCGCTGTTTGTGCTCTGAGCTCATACTGATATGTGTGTTATAACTATTTCAGGTAATTGCAATATTAGATAAGTTAAAGGCTGAAAAAGAGACCGGAAAAGAACAAGATGGAGAACAGTTTGAGTCACCTGATTTGCCTCAAGATGAGACAGATTGGGAGGGCGATGACCCTGATGATGACATTATATACGTAAAGTAGCCACTTTCCTAGTTGATAAGCACTTCAATTGCTTTTTGACTTACAGAAGGCCCTTCCTGGCCCTTCCTCGTTCACAGGTTAGTCATGTTGTTACAAGTCATTATGGTGAAACTGCAGTTAGTGAAATTGTCACCGGTGATTTATATCTATTGCAAGACTTACTTATTATTTAACTTGCACAAATATTTTTCTTGATTTGTTACGTTTTCTTTCCCTTCATACAATTGCACTTGTGATGTAAACATGAAACTCTAACTTGGTCATTATCATATCCTTGCTGTCCCATTTGTGACCGGAACATCCACAGTGATGGATACAATATATTCAGAATAATGGTGCGGTGATTTGTTGGTTTTCGTCTGCCAAATGTAGGGTTTCTGTTATGGATTGTATAATTGCCTAGGGGAGGCACATTACTTGCTTGGACTGGTATAGAATATTTTTCTATGAACACTTTGATATTTTCTTTATTTTTATGGAATCACTTTCCTTCAGTCATCTGGGCAGTTTAAATAAGACTATAACTCCATGTATGCACGGTGGAGATGCAACCATGTCAGAAACAAGTCTGCTTCTTGCCATCATCAGAAGCATGGGTTTCAAGTTTTAACTATGCCATATTGTACGAGGCTATTCAAAATTTTGTATTATGTGCAACATTTAATCCCTTTTATCACTCCGTTGACATTGAATACAAATCTAGGTGGAAATATTGTGGTTAGATACATTAAGTATTTGATACTTTCGAAGTTAATTTAAGTTTTAATGTAAATAAACTTCTGCCATTGGATTTTTTTTTGGCTCTCCATAGCTTTAGATATGTAACTATTGTTTTCCTTTTCTGTTGCTTCTTGCTGCTCACGTTTTTTTCATCAACAAACACAAAAACTAATGTGCAGATGGGCAACCAATAAAGATTTCGAATTCATGAAAGGAATCGACAATCTATCCCTACAAATCGTCGGGTAGATACCGAAATTCACCTTGCATCATGTAGTTACGAACTTACAATTTATAAATCTTAAAAGCATTGCAATCACAAACAATCTCTAACAAGGGTCCTTCAACAATGCAAGTAGTGCGTTGAGAAAACAAGGTCATAGCTTTGGAGGCTTCACAAAGTGAGATTGAGAGCCTACAAGACCTGCTTAGAGCCAACAATGATGAAAATAAAAGAGCTAACTTATCGAAGAAAATTGAAATATCCTTCAGAAGAAAATCTGATCATCAAGCATTCATTATGAAGTTGAACACTATATATTTCAACAGCATAAAAAATCAACAAGAATTACATCTTAACAGTAAGGGGAATTGGATACCTAACAGTAGTGACAAATTATTATTTGAATCAGAGAAGGATATGATCATTCAACCGATCTCCCATTTGTTTACTGAATTGAAAGGTAAAAACATCCATAACAATGGCCGGTGTCAATCATGTGAAATTTCTCAAAGGAATAACTCTAAAAAAATTCTGAGATGCAGAGCAGCCGGCTTGGTCTATAGAAGCCATAAGCCAAAAACAAGAAACTGCTACTGTCATTTACCAATTATTTCTACACTTAACTCAACTCAAATATTCACCCCACTTATAAAATGAAAAAACAGATCCCATCATCTTCAATGATGTGCCTTAGCTTCAGCTTTCTGGTGAGACTTTGCCTTAGCCTGAGAGAAAAAACAACAAATCCGATAAGCACTTCATAATCAACAATTAGAACATACACAGATGAAAAAAAAAAAAAAAAAGGGAAAACATAAACACGACAACATTAACACAAAACTACTACTATCTATAAAACTGAAACAATATTACGAATTAAAGTAAACCGGTTCATTCATAATTCTGCCTCTACCTCCGACTTCATATTTTCTCGTACGTATTGACCTTTCTAGATTATACGCCCCTTAAAACAACACATAGACATAGTGATATCATGTGAAATTATATAACAAGTTTCAAGAGAGCAACTTTCAACAAGGATCAAAACCTTATATTTTCTCACCAAAATGAAGGTAACACTGGAAATGATGATCAATTAATATAACTAAACATGAAAATCAGTCTCAGATAACAGATAAAAAAACAAGCAAAGGCATCGATTAGCAATAATCTATTCGAAGTGTGTCCACAAAAACAAAATTGATGGAAAACAACCATTATTAAAAAGAAACCACTCCAAATTCTGATTACATTACTAATGTTAGTCAAATTGAACTACAACATTAGAACTTATATTAATGAAACTGAGAACACAAATTTATAAATAAAAAATTAAAATTAAAGGGAGTACCTTGAGGTACTTGAGCTTCACGTTGCCCCAAACGAGTCCAAAAGAGAAAGCTGAAGCACGAGCCACCTGTTATCAATACCCACAAAAAACCCAGATCAGAAACAAACAACACAACAAAAAGGGCCAAAACTTCATATACATTCGAAGCAAAACGAATCAAAAAATTAATGAAGAAGAGGAAGAAGAAAACCCTAATCGAGTGTGGATTAGAAGAAAGAAAAAATGAAATTACCAAGGCGAGAGTGCTGGTGCCGGAGTAGGGGCCGGCAGGTGGCGTCATCGAATTGCTTGTTATGCGATTGGTTGTAGAAGACGAAGATGAAGATGAAGACCAACAATAGTCTGCAAATTTCACGATTTGCCCTAGATATTTGAATCAGATAGTCAGATGGGTCTTTGATTGAGTACGCTAGAGACTATGCGTATTGAGATAAAACGGCGCCGTTTATTTCTCGCATTATTACAGTAATTAACCTTGTATTTATTGATATTTCACTAAAAACAGGGTGCCTATATTGACGTATTTTTATTAAAAATTTTAATTATAAAAATACCCTGATAAAGATGGATTATTTTAATTAAAAATAAATCATATATTATATAGATTCATTAATTACATTAATATTTTCAACCGTATTTCTTTATTAAAAAACACAAATATACTAATAAGGACGAATTATTCTAATTAAAAATAAATCATATATTATATACACTCATTAATTACACTAATATCTTCAACCATATTTCTTTATTAAAAAACACAAATTTACTAATAAGGACGAATTATTTTAATTAAAAGTAAATCATATATTTTATACACTCATAAATTAGACTAATATCTTCAACCATATTTCTTAATTTAAGGAACACTTATTTGAACTTATTATAAACCCTAACGTATGATAAACCTCAATTAAACTCTAATTTTATTTCAAGTATCAAACATTCTCAACAATTTTTTTTAAAGATAATCGTAGATATCAACAAGTTTTTTTTTTAAGGTAACTATAGATATCAGTAAGTTTTTTTTAAAGGTAGCGGTATAAATAAGAGAATTCTATATTGAAAATATCTTGACCACATATACAATTCGGTTCCACATATTCCCTTTCATATGGCTCATACATTCAACATATTTCCAAAAGTAAATTGGACCATCAATAAAAAAATGATTTGATTCAAAAAATAATGTGATTTTTTTTATAATTTGGGTGTGATAATAATTTAACGGTGTTTATAAATAATATATATTAAAATGAATATATTCATTTCAATGAGTGTAATATTGATATTAGGGTGAGTGTTTATAGTAATATTTATTTTTTATATTTTAGACAATGATATATTTATAAATTGAGTGTACTAATAAGTTTTATTGATGTCAATATCTGCACTTTAAAAACAAATGAAGAGAAAATCGATAGATACCATTTTAATTTTAGTTTATTCTTAAAATTGCCAACAACTATAGGTAGTGCACATTTACCCTTCCATGTTAGTAACTGGGATTCGATTCTCACCATTTATATCTTACTAACACGTGTGAAGGGTTTTATTATCGGTGTTGTAATAGTATATATTCAGAAGATCCCGACATACCATTAACTCGTTTAGTGTCAAATTTTTTTTAAAAAAATAATGTCTGCAGACAAAATATTCTTTTGACCTTTAACCGTTAGAAGAGATGTGATTTGGATCGTAGTAGTATTATAAAGATTAGTCTACAAGTATATGTTTCAATTCGTTAAATTCATGTTAAGAGAGATTAAATATTTTTATTGGTTAAGTTTTTTTGTTAGTTGATTAATGACATAATATCAGAGTTTGGATTGTCCAAAATAGAGATGCACATTTTTCCTTAGAACCCCAATACTCGCGTCCTCATCCCCATCCCCATTTGTTTTTTGTTTTTTTGAAAAATCATTCCCAAATTGAAATGGGAAGATGGGGAGGGTGGACTCCTCTCCATCCCCATTTCCATGTTCTCCTCACAATTATATTTTTTTCATTTTTCCTAAACATATATAAATATAATTATAATATATATGTGTGTTCGTAATGCATTAATGAAATTTATTTTGTATTTGTAACGATTTTTTTTTTTAGTTTAATTTGTAATTTGTAATTAAATGGGGAAATGGAAAAACGGGAAAAACAGAGAAACGGAGAAAAAAACATGAAAAATAGGGAACTAGGGATGATGATGGATATGCCTCGTTACCTCCCCCCAAAATTCCCCATCTCCATTTTCCCCAAATGGGAAAATGGTGGGTGGTGGGTGGTGGGGGATGGGGATGGGGATGAGGGAACGGTATTGGGGGACCTATATCCATTTTCATTCCCCAAATGTGTATATCTAGTCCAAAATGCTAGAATGAGGGTTTTGAGGCTCCCGCATGATTATATTTTTGTTGCTTTTATTTTTTAGCTCGACTTATCATTCAAAACAAGAGAGAAAATGAGATCATTTAGGCCCCGTTCTTCAACTGTTTTTCAGTCCGTTTTCATTTTTGTTTTCAAAAAACAATTTTCGGATTCGCTTTCGTTAACCGTTTTTCATTTTATTAATAAAATGAAAAACAAAATCAATGTTAACAGTGAAAAATTTAAAAAACACAAAATACATATTTTCTTTGTTTTTTTACTTTTTTTTCCTTCTTTTTTTCGTTCCTCTTCTATGATCCTCTTATTATTCTTCTTCTCCAATCTTCTTATTCTTCTCCAAACCCTTTTCTTTTTTGATCATCTTTTTTGTTGGAGATTAATTTAAAATGTGTGTACTTTATATTGAGAATTGTTGAATTGAACAAAAAACTGCTTCGAACTATAGCTTGTATCGAACTAAATATTGTTGCAACCTATCAAAATAGAAATTGTGTGCTTCAAGGCACATCATTATTGATGCTTTCCTTAAGACACTATTTACCCCCACCAATCGGGTGTTGCACCGGGTTATGCAAATATGTCTCCAAGATACAATGAAGCATCGGTGTCTAATGTCATTGCGCACTAACGATATTAGACCGTGAACACTTTTAACGTTTGCAAGCTTGCCAAGATACGAAATTCTATCATTGCGCAACTGACAGAATATCGGTAATTTTAATGCAATAAAACAACGTGACAACATGTGTTTATTTAAAAATGAGAAAATAGATATGAGAGATCACAGACCAAACTCTCTAAGTTAGCCAAATTTTGGTATCTCTCAAATGGTGTAGGAATGGACATTTTATAGAGTGGTTTGCATACATTCATGAAACATTGCAACCTTTGTTGCTTTGTACATATTCACGAAACAATACAACATTTGTTGCTTTGCACTCATTCATGAAATGATGTGACTTTTAAGTATAAAGTTGTGTATTTTCATCCAATAAGACACACATACACCATTTGGAATAGTTGTGACTTTTTGTCAACAACTTTTGGAAAGTTGTGTTCTTTCCGTTCCAATTCAATTTATTTGAAAATGTTCCAACATTTTTCTTCTTCTCTGATCCTCTTATTCTCCTTCTCTGATGCCTCTTCTTCTCCAATCCTCCTTTTCTTATTCTTCGATCCTCTTCTTCTCCTTCACCGATGCTTATTCTTCTCTGATCCTTCTCCTTCTTCGATCCTCTTCCTCATCTTATTCTTCCTCGATCTTCTTCCTTTCTTTTTCTTCGATCTTCTTCTTGATCGATTTGGTTTCATTTCTTTTTCTTCTTTTTTAATTTGTTGTATCTAATTTTTATTACTGTTATTTATATTTATTAAAATAATACTTATTTATAATTTAAGATTTTAGTTTTGATTAATTGATTAATTGATTTTTTTAGTAATTTGTGATGTGTTAATTTTGTTCAATTTAAAAATTATATTGGTTAATTATTTAATCAATTTGTTTATAATTGTAATAATATTAAACAATATGCAAAATTTGATATTTCAATTTTTGATAGTTTTCAGTTAAATCTACTAGACGCGTTTTTTTCGTTTTCAATTTTAAAATATAGCTTTCAATATATGCTACTAGGGGCGTTTTCAGAATTCCAATATGAAACCAAAAACACTGTTTTTATTTTTATTTTTATTTTTGAAAAACAGTAATCGTAAAACGTTTACAGGATGGACCCTTAGATTTCACAAATTTAATATAGGTCGTATCGAAACCTTTTATTATATGTACTGATACGATTGAATCTTTCTAACTAATTTTCTATTTTGAACCAATTTTTAAAAGAAGTAGAACATTATTTTGATGGAAGGGGCCATGAAATTAATTGGGTGTTGGTAACATCCTATGGGGACAATCAAAGATCGATTGAAAAGTTCTTGATTATTATTGTTGTTGTTATCGGGTCTTTTTGTTGGATTGACACTAGCATACAAACACACATGACATACGCTTACCCAACTTGGGCATCTTAGCCAATTTCAATTGGCTTGTGGGAATTCATCACTCGCTTTCAAATTTCAATTTATAAATAGGCAAAAAGGAAAGAAAAAAAAGAGGGGCTTCTCTTGTCTTTGGATCGTGACTCTCCTACCTGACACCCTCAAAGAGTCTTTAATTTTCAAAAGTAAAATTAAGCGTGATTAAGACACTAATCTATTTTATAAAGATTATGACTTTTTACGTTGTCGATAGGACACACGCAAAAATTATCAATTTAAAATTAAGAGTTTCCAAACTTTTCTTGATATAATTATAAAACTCCATTTGAAATTCGTAAGTTAGCGATTCATCAAAACCAATATTTACTTAGTATGTGGATATATTTATTATTTTATTTTATTTTATTAGAAGATATATTCATTATTATTGTCTTGTTCTTGGAGTGTTCCAAACACAACACACACTTTGTCATCGCCTCATCGGTACAATTGCTAACCATTTCTCTTGGTTTGTAGCAATCCATCACTCACTTTCAATACACACAGAGGAGAGATTCTAGGGATGCAAAAAGTGCTTTTCAACTTAGATTGTGAGTTGTGACTTCTCCTCCTCACCCTCATGTTCTACTCTTTAATTTTCCGGAGCTCCATTAGGGTGCTTTTATACTTTCCAATGAAGTAAATATTGATTTGGTTGAAAATACATTAGGATCAATTTTTTGAAAATTTTAGTGAAAATATAAAAAATATCATCAATACTCTTAGAATACTTTGTTGGTGGATTCCACAAGACCGTTGGACTGCCATATTTAGTACTAATAACTTTTAAAATATATATATTACAATAATTCAGGATTTAGATACAGGGGGTAAACTTAAACCTACAACATATAGTATATGTGTGAGAGAAACCATTATACCAACCTTATTTTGTGTTAAACCAGTAAGATTAGTAATCAATTGATTCAAGTAATTAGGTATATTTTTATATTTAATTTTCGTTACTGATTAATAATTATAGTGTAATTTTCATCTCACTTAAACAAATCTTGATATGTCACTCTGGTTAGTGTGTGACACGTAATACTTCCAATGAAAACAATCCACTCTCTTATTTAAAATATCAACAAAACCATAATATCAACAATAATTTGGAAATAATATTGCAATAAATATTAACATTTATAATTTGACTCCAAACTAAAATCATGTGATAAAGTAAAAAAGAGATGGTTGAATTATTACCTAAGATATAATTAAAATTACATGATAAGTAATATTAAAACGTCGTGTTGGGATTGATCCTAAATTATCACTATAAAATTATTAATATAATTATATTCCTTTGTGGTTTTTTTAAATGAGATATCTTAGCATAAGTATTTGTAAAAATAGTAGTAATTTTGTTTTATAGGTCCATCTCGTTAAATATTGTCAAACCTCTAACTTTAGGTTAAAAAAACATTTTGAACTCTAATTATTTATTTATAATTCAAATTAAATCAACTTAAAATTTTGACTTCAATATTTCAATTGCTTATGTGTTTTTAATCCAATGGTTGAGATTTGAATTTATTTACAACTTTTTAGTTAAGAGTACATTGATAATTGAGATGTTAAAGTTAAAGTTAGTGTTTTAAGTCATAAATTTAAATTGATTTAGCCGAACCATTTATTTATTTATTTTATAAGTAAACCTATTAACACCCTAATTATACCATAAAGATAGTATAGCCATATAGGTCCATCCACCAATTAGGCAATTACTATGTTTCCTATTTTTGTAAAAACAATCACACATTCTCTAATAATACAATCTTTATATATATGGCAACAAAACACACCCTTAAAACAAAGTCAAAATAACAGCTAGCCAAAGTTTATATATATAGAGAGAGAGAGAGCATTTATTTGACAATTCATCTAGAGTAATTTTTTTTTTAACTTTTTACTGTGGATAGGATTCCAAGTAAGAGGTATATTTTCCGAGACTAACAAAATACAATACCACATTTTTAAGTTGCATATAGAAAATAAGATAAAAATATAATAATATAATAATATTTAAAAAAAGAAAAAAGAGATGAGGTGAAATTAAAGAATAATCCACTAAGAATAGTGTATTGACACAGTTACCTCACCCACAAGTACCACAATCATATACAATTTGTATTCTTATATTCCAACTGCAAAACCTAGAAAAAGCATCTTCAATTTTGAAGGACTTTTTATATTTTTCAACTCTCTCGCTCTGTGTTTGCGTTGTGTCTCTCACCACCGTCTCTCTTTAACAAAACTTACACAGAGACTCGTTGATGGCTGCTGCCACCACCACCACCGCCACCGCCACGAACATCTGTCCTCTCCCTTCAAACCAGAAACCAACCCAGAAAATCCCTCTCTTTATCTTCCCCAAAACCCATCAAAACCCCACCTTTTTGTCTCAAAAAAATCCCAACTTGACCTGCAAGACCAACAGAAGTCACCACTCCAGTATCTGCTCAAAGAACCCTCTCTCTGAGTCTTTTAGCTCCAATCAAGAATACCCAGATGAGGTTTCAGTTGATTTTGATGATGACGATAAGCCCCGTGAAGAGTGCGGCGTTGTGGGAATCTATGGAGACTCAGAGGCCTCTCGCTTGTGCTATTTGGCTCTTCACGCTCTGCAACACAGAGGCCAAGAAGGTGCAGGTATTGTTGCTGTGAATAAAAACGTTCTTCAATCTGTTACTGGTGTTGGTTTGGTCTCTGAAGTGTTTAATGAGTCTAAACTTGATCAATTGCCTGGTGATATTGCTATTGGGCATGTTAGATATTCAACTGCTGGTAGTTCTATGTTGAAAAATGTTCAACCTTTTGTTGCTGGTTATAGATTTGGTTCTGTTGGGGTTGCTCATAATGGTAATTTAGTTAATTACAAAGCTTTAAGAGCTAAGCTTGAAGATTATGGTTCTATTTTCAATACTAGTTCTGATACTGAGGTTGTTCTTCATTTAATCGCGATATCGAAAGTTAGGCCTTTCTTTTTGAGAATTGTTGAGGCTTGTGAGAAACTTGAGGGTGCTTATTCTATGGTGTTTGCTACTGAGGATAAGCTTGTTGCTGTTCGTGACCCATATGGGTTTCGACCTTTGGTCATGGGTAAGAGGAGCAATGGAGCTGTGGTTTTTGCCTCTGAGACTTGCGCTCTTGACTTGATCGAGGCTACTTATGAGAGGGAGGTGTATCCTGGTGAGGTTTTGGTGGTGGACAAAGATGGTGTTCAATCTCTTTGTTTGATGCCTAACCGGGTACCTAAACAGTGTATCTTCGAACATATCTATTTTGCACTCCCTAATTCAGTTGTTTTCGGGAGGTCTGTTTATGAGTCGAGGCGTGTTTTTGGGGAAATACTCGCCACTGACGCTCCTGTGGAGTGTGATGTTGTGATTGCAGTACCGGATTCTGGGGTGGTGGCTGCACTTGGTTATGCAGCGAAAGCTGGGGTGCCCTTTCAACAAGGGCTGATAAGGTCTCACTATGTGGGGAGGACCTTCATCGAGCCATCACAGAAGATTAGGGACTTTGGTGTCAAGCTGAAGCTCTCTCCTGTCCGGGGAGTGTTGGAAGGGAAGAGAGTTGTGGTCGTTGATGACTCGATCGTGAGAGGAACTACCTCGTCGAAAATTGTAAGGTTGCTCAAGGAGGCTGGAGCTAAGGAGGTTCACATGCGAATTGCCAGCCCACCAATTATCGGCTCCTGTTATTATGGAGTGGACACACCAAGTTCCGAGGAGTTGATTTCCAACCGGATGAGCACCGAGGAGATTCGAGACTTCATCGGGTGTGATTCGCTCGCTTTTCTGCCATTCAACAGCTTACAGAATCTGTTGGGCAATGATTCTCCGAATTTTTGCTACGCTTGCTTCTCCGGGAACTACCCAGTTAAGCCAAGGGAGATTAAGGTTAAAAGCATTGGCGATTTCGTGGACGATGGATTGAGTGGAAGCTTCGAATCCATCGATGGCGGTTGGGTTCAAGGGCTCCGAACTCAGAATCTGCAGGATGAAACTGTTTAAGAAGAAGAACAAAACAGGTAATTGATTGGATTTGGTGGGGGTGTAAGATGTGTAATTTGAGTTTGTGACACGTCTTAAAAATTGATCTGATGATATTTATTTTTTTTACTCAAAGTTTTAATGCTTTACACAATTTTGTTGTCTCTTTTCAGTTTTGCAACAATTAAACTATTAAATGTCATCCATTAATCTTTCATTGATGATGATATATTATGAGCAATGAAATTTGTGTATTTCCTTTTATATGTGAACCAGTTTCTTTTCATACATTCTATAAATATGTCAACCAGTGTCTTTTCATACATTCTATAAATATAGATTGCTTTAAATTTCCAGTGCTCTGTTTCTGCTTTCGAACATGAGTCAATAAGTTGGCAGTAGTAATTTATTATCACTTTCAAGTGCAAAAAATGCACATAAAAACAGCAAGATTCATGGTAGGGGACGGCCACATCTCCGACCCTAAATAAAAATGTTGAAAACCCCCGTCTGAAATCCCTGATATCTAGCAGCATCCAAAATTTGCTTTCACGTGCCTAAAATCCCGTCAACTGGTTCCAGCATTAGCAGGTGGAGAGTCCAGTGGCCTAGACCATTACCAAAACTCAGCCATTTTCTGCCCGGTCGTAAGCATTCGATTTGTGCTTTGGAGAGAATGTAAAGCCATCAGGAACTTTGCCAAGCAACATCTCAGAGATTCGAATCTGCACAGATGGAAATGTTTAGTTGAGAAACCTAGTAGTGGTTGCCAGTCCGCCAAATTAGAAATCAAAACAGCATACCCAATCAGCAGCAGATTCAGAGGCCATTAGCGTCTCAAGGTCATCACGACCAAAGTAGGAGGGTGGACGCCAGTTCAGTCGCTGTGGGATGACTTCTAAAAGCCCAACTGGTATATATCGGAAAGTGTAGCTAAACCATTCCAACAGGAAATGCCTAGTTGTCTCTACCCCTGCAGAAAAAAAAACACAACTAGTTGTCAAACAGGCATGTACTTAATTAACGTTTCGAAAAATTTTAACCTGAAAAACTATTATGACTAGCAAGCACTAAGTTATCAATGAACGCAAAAACAATCCCAAAAAATAGCATGTAGATGTTGCTGTGTCTTTGATACACCGCATACCTTTCTTATCGGATCCCCAATGTTGAAGGCCAAAACGTACGTAATCCTTCAAAATGTTAAAACGCTCCCCAGAACTGATGTCCCAGTGCCTCTGTTCTTTTATTTCAGTAAATATCCAAGGCTGTGTAAACAACATAGATATTAGTCATGCAGATTATAAACCTCAGCTTCAATGAAACGAGTGTACAAGCATGCGAGGAAATATAAGTTCATATGTAATATACACCTTAATAAGGGCTCCTCGAGCAATCATAGAGGAGGTGAGCTCAGGGCAGTCGGACTTGTGCTTGTTCCAGTCTACATATGAATTAATATCACCGTTACCCAAAACTTGCAGATCATTGGGAGCCTTTCTGGCACACTGATATATGTAATCCCAATCAGCAAGCTTGCTATAGCGTTGCTGACGTGATCGACCATGAACTGTCACTGCACTTGCTCCCCAATTGCCTATATCAGCAATTAACGAGTCAATTCGGTTTTTCCCTTCAAAATAACCAGTCCGCACCTAGCATAACAAAATAAGAATACAACATTATGCATCTAGAACAACTTTCACATAGAAAGAGTAACAAAAAATTTGGAATCAAAAGAAACATGGGAAAACCAAGGACAAGATTTTCCATAGAAGCAGAACAATTAGTTGAATATTGCAAGCTTTTGATGATTCAAAACAACAAAGAAAGAGTATTGAATTATTTTCTGCTAATGTCCTAGGCTGGAAATTTATGCAGACAAATTTATTTCGTCAAAAACAAATAAGTACCTTAACAGTTATAGGTTTGTCCACAATGCCAGAAGCTGCCTGAATTACACTTTTCATCCTCATTGGCTTTGTAAGAAGAGATGACCCAGCACCTTTGTTAACAACAAGATCAATTGGGCATCCCATATTGATATCAATGAAGTCCACTGTACATTCCTGATCAATAAGTTCAACAGTGTGTGCCACAGTGTCTGGATATGCTCCACATATCTGTACACCAAACAGATCTTCTGATGAATGCCGCCTCAGTAAAGCCCATTCTGAAGCTTGACCCTATTTCGAAACAAAAATACAATCAGAAAGTATCTCGTGAAACATTATATATGCAGCATATAATAAAAAAAAAGTCGGGTAACTAGAAAACATTACTACATATCCAGAAAGCACCTACTAAAGAAGAGAGGAAAAGAGAAAAATCAGAAAGATCATATGATGTTCTTCTGCTGCTAAAAGATGTGGCAAACATTACTGATCCCAGGTACTGGTATATCACAGTAGAAACTACAAATATAAAGGAATACATATAACCCGCAGACACTAGCCTTAATTATTGGGTATTAAAATGTAATTCTGTCATTCAGTGCGAGCTAAAGAATTACATACTTCAGAGAAGGTCCAAATCAAAGTCACTATATCAAATGTAAAAGACTGAAAGGACTTGTGTTCTATAAATTAAAAGGGCAGCCAAAGTCAAATTACAAGAAACTTCACTTCATAGCAATTAAGTTACAAAAAGGATCACTATCAACTACAATGATAACTCTCATAGCATAGGCAACATAGCTGACAAAAGCAATATGGATACCTGCAAGAGATTTGTACACATTGCCATTTCACCGCATGTTACATCAGCTCCCAACACTTTGCAAACCCTTCGGAAAGGAAGATTTCCGACAGTGGTTAAAGGGGCTAGATACAGCTTTTCTCTAAAATCAATAAGCTTCTTCTCACGAGGATGGACTTTTAAACTTTTATCACTTTCTGTAAGACTATCGTCGACAACAGCCTCTAGTTCAGTTTGTGCAGAGCTCTTAACAGGATCTTCCTCCAACACACTAATACCTGAGGCAAAAAAAAAATATTGAAATGAGAAAGATTATTGATGCAAGACAAGATATGAACTAACAATCCAGGCTGACATGAGCGAAACCTACCATTGTCAGCTTCACCAGAGCAACAATTTTCAACGATGTCAGATTTTGCTTTCTTCAGTGGTGGAAGCTCAGTAGATGCACTAGTCTCATCCACACCATCCTCTTCAGGAACACTTGGACAGCACTCAGAGGCATGAGACTTATTAGAATCAATTCCATTGCCTTCCTCCTTATTTTCCGTAATTTTCATTTTTGATTTGGTAAGAATCTGCACCATCATAACAACCCAAATAATTGTAGCACGCGCTATGATGGAATAGAGTCATTCGGGAAATAAATAACACGATTAAGAACCCCGTCTTTGATTCAATATCAATAGAACCAGTTTAAGACAGAAAACCAAGAACATAAATGCCATTGAGGACCAACATGAGAGTAAAAATGTTAAAAGTATCATACCAAAAGCCCGAGGGATTTTAGTTTGGTGTCAGCCTTGGGAAACTTCATTTTATTCTTCCACAAAAGCTTCTGCACATCCTTTTTCAGTCCATTGACCTCAGAGCTTTTATTCTGCTCTTCTAAGGTACCAGCAATAACACCATCTTTATGTGTACCCGAAAACCTGCACGTGAAACCATAACGGCATGGACCTTCCTCACTCAAAAACGGGCAATCACCCTCTAGATCAGCCGGCTTCTGCATTTCAGAACATCTACATCATCACTATAATTGTTCAACAACATTATATATCAGAGAAACAAAAAGTTTTTAACTTGGATTTTTGATACCTGAGCCTTAAAGGCTTCCAAGTCGTGGCTGAGGCGGCAATTATCTTTATATTGACATGAACTAACATCTCCAGTCTTAGCTACTGCTGGACAGAGATTTAGTGCGGATTTTTGTTCCTGCAAAACCAATACAACTATCTTCAGTGAGATCACAGATGAACTATTTCTCTGCCTCAGCAAATCGAGAATAAACCACATCCAATTTACTCGTAAATTACACAGTAAACACTAACTTCTGGTTCAATTTGACCAACATTTCCAAATTTAAAATCATCCAATAATTTAGCAGACAATTTGTTATTGTGCAACCATACTATGGTGAAATCTCAACCGCTCATTTTGTGTCAAATTTTTTACACCTAATGACACTACACCAAAATTAATCAAAATTGAATTTTAAGCTAGAATACACATCATGCAAATGTATAAATGCTAAATGAAACCTGAAGACGTTCGCGTTTGAGTTGCCGTTTCGATTTCTTCTCCTTAGCTAAGGCCGTCGTTGGCTTCGACGACGAGCGAGAGTCGGACACACAGTTGGTCAACGAAACGTCGTCGTGGTTGTAGCTCTTCTTCGGATTGGTTCTGTCCGGTGGAGGACGGATGAACTCCTTTTTAACAGGAGCTATGGCTTTGGCGACGAGCTCCTCGGCCTTGAGATTGAGGTGATAAAGAGGAGCTCCGGTAGAGTTCGGTTCCGGAACCGGCGGAAGAACCGGAGGCTCGCCGAGTTCGGCGGCGGACTCGGCCATGGAGGAGTGGAAGAAAGCGAGTTTTGTTAACTCGGTGACTTCAAACTCAGCGGCTGTGATTGGTTCTTGATGAGATAAATGTGGAAGAGTTATCAAGGGTTTATAGTTTTAGGAGGGGGAGGCTGATGAAAACGACGTGACAAGGTGCCGTTTTTGGCGGGGAAAGAAAAAACATGAAAAAATTTGTCAGAAGTGGGATTTGAACCCACGCCCTCTCTCGAAGACCAGAACTTGAGTCTGGCGCCTTAGACCACTCGGCCATCCTGACTTGCTGATGACACATGGCAGGCTATAAATATAAATCAATATGGTTTTAGAATATTTAAGTTTATTAATCCTAAAATAGAATTTTACGATCGATATTTCTTATATCAAATAACGTGACATGTGAGGTGTCAGTATCACATCAGTCAATATATAATTTCATGATTTAAAAGATATTGGTTTTTAAAAAAAAAAATAGAAAGTACAATATTAAAGAATCTCAAGCTTAACTTATTTAGCCAAAACAATAAAATACTTTCTTAATAGGAATATTGATCCTAACTTATATAAGCAACACAATAAAACACTTTCATAATAGGAGTAGTGATCCTAACATATAATGGCAAGACAATAAATACTTTTCTAATAGGAACAGTGATCATAACTTATCCGGGTAAGACAATAAAATATTTTCCTAATAGGAGTATTGATCCTAACTTATATAGGCAAGATAATAAAATACTTTCCTAATAGGAGCAGTGATCCTAATTTATATGAATTCGAATCTTTGAAAAAAAAAAGCACTTCATATAATCTCATAACGCATAAACATTAGAGCATCTCCAATGCAAGCGTGGATTGCGAAAAATAGAGATGTTACGTAGAATTAATAGATATTCTTTTAAAAAATCTTTCTCTAATATAGCAGTGCATATTCAACATTAAACTGACGTGACAAAAAAAATAGATATTGTCAATACGACCGTCCACTTTCAGACGGTCTGTTGCACAGTCCTTTTTTAAGCTGATTCAGTAAACATTTAAAATTGATATTAATTTTTTTATCTATTTTTAGTAAAACAATAAAATAAAAAAGAAAATATGAAATAAAATTGAACACAACATTAAAAAAAGTGTTTTAAATGGAAGAATGAAGATAAAATTTAAGTTGATTGTCTATCAAGTCCATATTTATACCACATATCCTTGACATTGTTACCATGTCAACAATAATTCATATGCAAATAATTTTTATATCGGAGATACTATCACTATGAATATATGGTTAAAACATGATTGGTTTTCATAACCAATTACACGTTTTTAAAATGTTATAAAAAAATAATCACATAAGTAAAGTACAAATCCAACTTATATATACAGGTAAATAAAATACTCGTAGTAATCCTGATATAATATAAATAGAAATAAGAAATGTATAATATAATTTTACTAGGAATATCTGCAACAATTTCCTTAATAGACATGCTCTCTGCTGTCCACTGCACTACACGATGAAAACCAATTGAATTAATTATCGGACGGATGGCAAAAAACTGGGTCAGGTCCGGGTATACCTGGACCCGACGGATACCCGGATTTTGTAAGCCAGGAAAAACCCGGATATTACAATCCAGGTATCCGGCCTGGAAAAACTTGATCGGATATCCGGATTTTATCCGGGTTTTACCCGTTTTTTTTTTTTGAAGGAATTCTAATTTTTAAATTTACCTTATTTTTAAACCATCAATGGAAGATAATTTATGTATAAGTATATGTAAAAATGGACCCTCCAGTACCCCACTTTATTATTTTTTACGTGTAAAATATGAATAGTCTATAATTTTAAGAACAAGCAATTCAGTTTACATCTTTCTTTCGACTGGTGTTAGCTGTTTAAAACCAGAAAATATTTTGTAGTTTTGTCAATTGTACCTCCAACTAATACTAAGAAATTAACAACAGATGGAAAACAAAGTAAATTAATTTATATATTATTGAGCTGGTCTAAGAATAGTCTAAAATGAACCATTGATTTTTTGGTCTGCTAGCTGTGGTTTTTCTTTTCTCAAAATATTAACTTTCAAAAACTAACTTTTTTTTAAAAGGTCACATGAAATTTGATGGACAGGACTTCAGCTTAACTTATCCTCCATGAAATTTTAATAAGCAGAGACTTTACCCCTGGTAATTTTAAGGTCATCTGCAGTTAAAAAGTAGGACTTTAAATTGACAAACAGTTGTAACTAGACAACTGAAGAGAAATAGTGAAGTGTATCATCAACAGAAGTGATCCTGAATTCCTAACATCTCCAAGCAGTTAACAAAATTTCACCTCTCTAGTTAGCATCTTTTGTTCAAACAAAATTCAGTATTTGGTGCAAATGGAGACATTAACAGAACAGAGGCTGCTGCTATTTCAGCTCAAATCCATCAGTTTATTCTATTTCTCAATCACCTGGCTCCTCCAGCTTGCTCCACAGACCTTTTTAAAAAAAAATTAGGGCGGTTGTTGGAACAGGAGAGAAGAGGAGAGGGCGGCGGTTGGAAGAATTTGGAAAGTTTGAAAATAAAATTATGGTTTATTTTATTTTTTTTTAATATTAATATATATATATATTATAATATAAAAAAAACTGGATACCCGTGTTACCCGACCGGGTTTCCGGGTATACCCGGACCCGGGCTGAAACACAACCGGCCCGGGTACCCGGATAACCATTACCCGGTGCCGGGTAAAAAGGATCTGGGTTTTACGGGAGTAAGGCTGGGTTCCTGACCCGGCTAGGTACATTTGCCATCCCTAGGACCATAGAATCAATATGTGATGAAAAAGGATAATAATTAACACCAATATGTCACCTAATTCGAGCGGTAGATAGACGAACTTCTAGATAGATAGATAGATACCGTAAAAAAAATACATATAATCACATTTTTTCTATATAAGCAAATTACAAATCCAAGTCATTAATTGTATACGTAGCAACCACAACAATATTAATATAACAGGCACAAGTGCATACTGTAGGATTGTTTTTTCTTTCTTTTTATAATAAATTTCAAGAATCAAATAATAGTTTAAAGTTTAATTGACTAAATGTCATCAATATCATAAATTATTGATCCTAACTAATTAATTTTACATAACCATAGATATATTTTGTGAAGTCTCTCAAGCAACATGACTTGATTTGCTTTCCCAGGAGTTCACAAACCACAATACACATGCTCTCTGCATAACACATATGATGAAAACCAATTGAATTAATTATCAGACAGTAGAATCAATATGTAAAAGAATTTGAAAAAAAAAATCAATATGTAATGAAAAAGTATAATAATTAATACTAATATGTCACCCAACCAGAAATGTGACATTTTTTAGATCTTTCTTGGAGGAAATGGGTTTGGGAAGATATTAGTCTTTTAATCGGAAATGTTTGCAAACTCAGGGAAGTACAGAGATTCACAAAATAGAATGGAGTTTCAGCTCTTCAATTGAGTCAAACTCAGATTTCTTCCGGTGGCTGTGACCGCTACTGCTTTCTTTTTAATTTGAAGAAATCTCTGAGTCTTTTGCATCGTAAGTAATCAAAACCCCAAAAGAATAATTTAGTTACAAAGAGTTCAAATCCGCTACAAAATGCTTCAGTGCCGATAGAATCATCGGTCATGGCGATTGGCGCATTTGGTACAGTTTACAAGGGTATTTGAATATTAGTATATGATCTAATGCCAAATGGGAGTCTGTTTGAATCAAGAACACCATTGCCATAATGCCATGGCAATACAAGAATGCGATAACCAAGTCATTCACAGGACCAGCAACATAGTGTTATATGAAGAGTTCAATGCTAGAGTAGGAGATTTCGGTTTAGTTGAGCATGACAAATCACCAGACGCAACTAACAGGTGGAGCTACAGAGAAAACCGATGTGTTTAATTATGGAGATGTGGTTCTTGAAGTTGCTAGTGGGAGGAGACCGATTGATAAAGATGCAGGCAATTTTGGCACCATCTTTGTTTATCATTATTATTATTATTATTATTAACTTATATTTATTATATTCATTTGTTTATGTATTTACAACACAATAACTTTATTACAGTTCATTTGCCTTTTTGTGTAATTTATTTGTACGATTAGAGGGGGTGTTACGTACACGGTTTCCTTTTAACAATTGAAAAATAATATAGGAAGATTGCCGGCACTGCAATACAAAGATTCAAAGAAGATATAAGCCCGTAAGACAAAACAATAAAAGATTAATATAATTCTTAATAGGAGTATCGATCCTATTATAATTAGAAATAGGAAATATAATATAACTAAGAAATTTAATTAGAAATATAATCCCTAACATAACTAGAAAATATAATATTATTATAACATTTCTCTCAAGCTCATGATGCCTAAGAAGCATCGATAGTTTGTCAACGAGTTAAGACAATAACTCGGGGAGAGATGTAATTTGAGGTAGATTAAACAACAACTCTCCAAGTGAGTTTTCCCTCGACATGCTTGATGATGGGTGGTTGATGCTAGTTACATCATTTGTACAACATTCAAGAGCCTTGATATCATCGGCTATAGTTTTATTATCAAAAATGTTGTTCAGCTGAACATTGCTTCCAATCCCATCATCAGCATTAACCTGTAAGTTTTGAGCTGTGTCGTCGGGTTTCTCGTAGAGGAGGCAACCGAGAGAATTAACTCTTGATATGAGGGATTTCTCATCAAAAGATGTTGTTAATTGTGTGTCGCTGAGCAGGCATTGTGCAATCCCCTCTAGAATTTCATGGCAGTCTTGTCCTTGTTCAGACAGAGGTTGACCAATCATCTGTTCCGAAATGCAGTAATGTCCAATGTGGTTCATGGGTGAAGAAGCTTGATCCCTTGACATATGCTCCGATGAATGAGTTAACATTGCAGTCGGTGATGATAGATTCTGGAAGCCAGAGATAGCATAACCAAAATATGGTGAATCCAAAATCATCTCTGGCTGTTGGCTTAAGAAATTCAAACGCGTGTCACATTGAATGAGATTTTCGAAATGTTTGTTCAATAGGCCTTGTGGACACTGTATAAAATGTTGCTTGTGTATGCTAGCTTGTCCATCAGTAAAATCTTTTGATTCCTGCCACAAGGTGTGCTTTTTAGGCATTGGATGAATCTCCCTAAAGAAAAGGGGTCGTCTAGTAAGCACAACATTCAATGTCCCGGGTTCATCTTCATGCATATTTGCATTGAGAGCCATAATATCCGACCATTGGATCTCTATTTTTCTCTTGAGACCACCTTCAATAACTTCCCATACAAGCTTCTTCCTAGCAAAGTAACACTTGGCCACCAAATCGTTTTTGTACCTTGGTTTATACACCCAACTCCCGATTCTCAGAATTGAAGCATGAAAATTGGAAGCCTTCAGCTTGCCAGTACTACTTAAAGTCGCGGTGGCTTTGTTGCTCTCCTTTTCAGTAGTAGTCGAAGCAGTGTCCCATTGCCTGAGCCTCGTTTGAATCGAATCCAACATTGAATGGCTCTTCCTTATTCGTAAACCCAACGGATGCTGGTCAAGTAAATTGTATTGCGAAGCTGGGATCGGAAACTTGACCGAACCATCACAACCACTCCATGAAGTTGTTGACGATAGCTTGGATCGCTTGTTGAAAGGTCCATGCTCCTCCTCCAACGAGTCCTCTGTCATCTCCAATTCCACCACCGGCACCTTGGCTCGATACCACTTCGCTTCAGGCTCCAGCCTCAGATTTCCTGATTTCATTATTAATTGGACTGTAAATTTATCAAAATTAATTTCTTAACTTCTCAAACCCACGCAAACAAAGAGAATTACAAAAGATATGATCTTGATTGTAGAGGGGATGTTAAAAAGCCAAATATCAACAAGAAAAAAGAAAACTAAATACCAACTGGAATATCAAGCGGAGAAAAACAACTTGTAAAACACATGAATGATTTAAAAAAAAAATATAAAGAATCTCAAGCTGAACTTATTTAGCCAAGACAATAAAATACTTTATTAATAGGAATAGTGATCCTAACTTATATAGATATAGATAAGACAATAAAATACTTTCATAATAGGTGTAGTGATCTAACTTATACAGGCAGGACAATAAATACTTTCCTAATAGGAGTAGTGATCTTAACTTATGCAGACAAGACAATAAATACTTTTCTAATAAGAGCAGTGATCCTAACTTATATAGACAAGACAATAAAATACTTTCCTAATATGAGTAGTGATCATAATTTATATGAATTTAAATCCTTGATTTTTTTTTTCGACCTCATCTAATCTCAAAACACAGAGGATACAAATCCAACTTATATAGAAAAGACAATAAAATACTTTTTTTTCGTAGTAATCTTGATATAATATAAATAGAAATAGGATATATATCTAGAAATATAATCAGGACGTAATTAGAAAATATAATATATTTCTACTCGGAACATCTGTAACAATTTTCTAAATAGACATGCTCTCTGTACTACAGTCTACACACGATGAAAACCAATTGAATTAATTATCAGACCATAGAACCAATATGTAATGAAAAGGGATAATAATTAATACCAATATGTCACCTACCCGAAATGTTATTAATCTTCCCTAAGGCCTTCTTTATATGTTTCTCGTATGAAATGGATTTTGGAAGATAATTAAATGTTGCATCCGTACAGGCCACCAAGATTGTCGTCCGGGTAAGAATACATAAATAAAATTCAAAGAAAAAAAAAAACAAATAAAAGGAGATTAGCATATTAAAAGAGTAATTGAAATTATTCCCACCCACACCGTGTATATATATTTCTTTAGTCGAAATGAAAATCCGATTTCATCCTTTTTTCCTCTAAAAGAGGCCCAAAGTGTGCCCTCCCAAATCCCAACGCAGATGTGATTGTTTAATTTGACCCCATACATACATGAGATTGAGGGTAGGGGGTGTGCACCCAAACCATCAGGCCGACAAACCAAGTGGATTGGTTTGATTTTGTTAAAACCAAAATAATATATATTTTTTTTTTTAAGTAATAGAGTACTCATACAAAAAGGATGTACATATAATTATTTAGGAATGTAAATATTGCAACTCAAAAAAAAAAAACCGATCGGATTGTTTTTGAGCAATCAGATTGGTTTGTGTTGATTTATGGGTTGTATCAACACAACTCAAACCATTACAATTATATATTTTTCATATAGAATCACTGATTCCAACCGGTTACAATCGATTATCCATCGTGAAAAATTCTTATAAGATCTTACACTTGATATATATATATATCTAATAAAATAATAAAAGCCTAAATTTAACATAATTTTATATTATATTTATTTCGGAGTTATAACTCATAACCCCGCTATTTTTTTCTCAAGCCACTGCTTCATCAAAAGTTGTTACTTGTTCGCACTAACTTACTATTTTTAAGGGTATGTAACTATTCTTTATACTTTTTTTTTTTCAAAATTCAATTTTTTTTTAAATGTTTCCTACAAAAATGCATAGCATATAATCGTGTGATTATGTTCATTCCTCATATTCTATGATTCAGAAATATCAAACCCTCGATAATGAAATTATAGTAATTGTTTTTATTTTGTTTCCTATATGTATATGACAATCATTACGATTATTAATTGATTTTTGTTATTAACCTTTTAACGATTATTGTTCGCACTTAAGTTAAATCTAGTATTATACTAATTATTTTCTCTAAACCGGTGAACTAAACCGTTTTTATTGGACTGGTTTTACCATATAATTGGTTTGGCTTGTGTTGTAAAAACCTAGCCGGATTAAATAATGGTTTGGTTTCAGTATAATCAAAACCAACTCAAATCAACCTACGCCCACCTCTACAAGTGTTATAATTATATATGCCCCATCAAAAAAAAAAAAAGAAGCTTGAATTTATATATAATTAGTTGTTGTTTTCTGATCACCCGAAGATTGTGACGTTGATGAAGATAAGGGATGTCCGCTGCCTCCAGAAGAGCCCATGCCATATTACGACGATGACTCATTATCATTATTATCATCATCAAGAACAACAACACCACTGCCGTAGGGATTCTGATCAACCAATTGATCATGAGGGTTTTTAGAATGCTATGTCTATTATTTTCGTAAGAATTTTCAGGACTTCGTTGTTATTGCTCTTGTTGGAAGCTGGGACTAGGGTAATATTATCCCCAGAGTAATTAACAGAGCGTTTAGGTTTAATATTGGTTGTTATCATAACCATGAAACCCGTAATGGAATTAAAGGGTTTGATGCAACAAGTTAGAATCTTCTCCTAACCTTCTTTTTTCCTATCAATAGACAGTGAAAAATATAAGGGGGAAAAACATAAGGGAAAAAAAAAGAGAGAGGAGAATCCTGATCCGCAATGCAACACAGGCCGACTTCTTTCTTTTTCTTTTGATTTCAATTAGGGTTTAGAAAAATGAAAAAAATCCTAATCTGGTTATTGCAGCGCTTTTTTAGTTCAACTAGAAGCACATATCAGGAAGGTTAAAAAAAATAAAAATAAATAAATAAATAAAACCAATTGAAGAAAATTACACATTTTTTAGTGAAATAACCAAAGTTGGAAGAGTCCAAGTTCAAACTCTTGTAATGTCACAGCAAAAAAACAAATCATGTCTTGAGTGATGTTTTTTTACATATCTACTACCATATAAATAATAAATAAACATTTATAATTATGAAAAATATAAAGATTATTGCCCTTGTATACGAAAAGACTGTCACAATCCGAGATGGATATATGAAACGAGACCGAGACTGATTCAGGAAGAACTTTGTAATCACCACACACCCAGAGAAAGCAATGGTGGAGTTGCAAAAACTAATAAATGAATGGACTGATTAAGAAGCTACTAGTAAATATTTAATGTGTTCGAAGACTTCATGAGACGGGTAAATAGGGGATCGGAGGGGTTTCCATCCTTTCACGACCTACTGATTCGACTCAGGTTTTGTGGTTGGGTTCCCGTTCTGCAGCTGCTGTTGTTGAGACTGCTGTGTTTGCAACTGATGGAAGGAAGGCTGCTGAGAGTGCATCTGGTACATCTGGGAGTTCATGGCATGCTGCTGCTGCTGCTGCTGATGATGATGATTCATGCCCTTAGAAGGGTCAGCATCCCCGGCAAGCTCTTGGGTAGCAATCTTCAAACGTCGAACCTCCGCAGTTAACGCTTCATTCAAGGCTGTCATAATTGAAGACTTTTAAGCATGCATTCATAAATAATTGAAGACTTTTAAGCATGCATTCTGAAAATCATTTTCAACCGTCAAATAAGTTAAGTATGTGTTCATTTAGAGCTATCACAATGTATGGATGAATAAATAGAGCAATGAAATGGAAAACCACATAAAAAGAGGGATACAAACATATAAGCATATGGGCTTCTTCTTCTGAGACCACAAATAACAATAAGTAATCTAAAAGCACACAATTATTGAATTATACAGCACGCAGAACTACAGTTTTTTAACAATCAACCAAGCATACGTAATATATACTAAATCTCCCGATCACCGCAAGTGTTATTAAGGTCATGATAAGTGGTTTGTATGATCGAGATGATCATTATAATTTATATCTGATCCACTAACATAAGAAAAGTTCACATAAATTAAGATCATATATTGAGTTATGTATGACGAGTGGTTACAACTTGCCATTGAAAAATCGCTACTTTGTGCGATTGGGAAGATATTTCCTACTTCTACCGTCAAACAAGGAAGTTTCAAACATGCAGTGAGAACACATACGTGTAATGAGGGGTAGGTGTCACCATTGCAGGTTATGCATTTTCTCATTTTCTACCATGACTTTGAAACATTCACTTTAGAAAAAAACGTTTTAAAAATAGAACAAAAGACTACCAGAAAAAAATATATATGCACATCACAATCTATCTGCAAAACACCTACAAGCCTTACACAAATACACTAATTTCTGCAAGAAAGTCAAAAGGTTTGAAACCTTTGTGCACTTTTTACTCAATAAAATAGAAAAGCTTTGAAGAAGTTGAATCAATACCGTCTCGAAGCTGAGCCTGTTGTTCCATGGCTTGAAGGCGAAACTTCAATTCATTATTCTGGTTTGTAAGCCCAACTGAATCCCTCTGGTTAATTTACAAAGAAGACAAAATTTAGAAACTTTAAAAAACAAAAGAAAAAGAAGTAACGGTGCAAACTCTCACCACCCTAGCTCCCCTACCTGTAAAAGTGTAAGCTGTGCAGACAATGTGGTAGCTTCTGTTTGCAGAGTCTGAACCTTGTGTTCCAATTCGGAAATGTATCGCATCTTCCTTTCTTTGGAACGAGCAGCCGATTGACGATTTGCCAGAATCCTACAATTGACAAACCACTAAGTAAATAATGGAATGAGCAAAAATTGCTTAGTAAGGCAATGGAACAGACAAATAAATTACCTTTTTGCACGCTTTGGGTCAGTTAATGCAATCTCGGAAAGTTTTTCATTAGCCATAATCTTCTTTAGTTCTGCCCCACTAAACTCACCATTCCCAAACTCCAAGCTGAAGGCAGGTGAATTGGTATCAATTGAATTGCTAGGCGAGAGTTGTCCAGGGCGAGTTCCTGAGGAAGGTGGCAGTTTAGGCGACTCATCACCAAAGTTCAACTTCTCCATGAAACTATCCATGGAAACACTTCGATAATGTCTACTTGTAGGAGCAATATCTCCCCCCGCGCTCCTTTTAATCCCTTCCTTCTTCAGCAAGCTGTTCCCACCTTCATTTACACTGCTTTCAGCTTCATTGTCACTGCTATCACCTCCATTGGTTTTTGTCCCACTGGCTCTGCTGTCCAAATCTTCACGATTCTCAGTACCATTCTTATCATCTGTCCCCGAGGAGTTCAACGCATCAATGTTCTCCAAATTCATATATGCAGAAAACAAATCATCCACAACTTCCCCTTCCGATTTCCTCTCACCCATTCCTTCAGCATTGTTATCACTACCTCTCTCCCAACTCGTTTCCTTCTTAACTAACTGAGCTGGTTTAGCCACCCCAGCATTCTCCCTCCCAGACACCGACAATCTCTCAAGACCACTAGTGACCCTTGGCGAAATAAGTGGCGGAGATTGCATCATCACCGACGAAAATCCAAATGGGATATCACTATTAGACCTTCTATGCTTATTGCGTGGGGGCAAATTCTCACCGACCCGCGAAGCATTACCTCGATTAAAAGGTGAAGGCGGCAATAACAAATGTGAATTCGCATCCCTATCTTCCATCGACACATCAGTGGACACTTGATCCGAAATTGATGTGGAAGGCGAGTCTCTAAACGGAGAGGGGCTTAACGGGGGCAAAGAATCAAGCGAAAAGAACAATGATGGTTGCGATAAAGATCTTGAATGAGTAGGTCCAGGAGCAAAACTCTGCGAACCCATCTGCTGGTTCGATGGGTTCGCAGCCATCGGCCTAGACACAGGGATCAACGAATATGGCGAAATGGGTGGAATTTGGTTGGGATGTGACGGTGGAATACCAACTCTTTTGCTACCATCACCACCAAAATTATTCGTCGAAAAGTGCGAAAAGTGGCGAGCACGGATTTGATTAGTGTTCAACTGAGGTATATCTAACTGGTTTGTCGAAGATAAAGTTTGGTTATGCTTTGGAATTGAAGACGACGAAGTACCGAACGAAGATTGAATTCTTTGCATCATATCAGTGTTACAGTTACCCTCCTCAGTGTCACCCATTTTTTATTTTTTTTAGTTTTTCACTCTCTAATCTATACAATATAAATATAAAATGCACGATCAAAAACCCTTAAAAACACTAAAATCACCACTCCACGAATCTATAAAACCCCGAATCTCGATTAACCCAGTTCAATTCAACCAAAACCCAGTTGACAAACCAAATCAAAACCACTAGATTCTGCAAACAAAATGAGCAGCAGTAACAGTAAATAAATAAAAATAAATCACAACACTGAACACAAAACCAAAAACAGTTTACTAGCTATATAGAGAAGGAAAAAAAATCACCTTGTACCAGAGTCGGTCATTTCAATCAATAAATCTCCGGTTTTGACGGAAATGGCGATTGAAACATCATAAACAGCAGGCGCTTTCTCTCTCTCTAGCTCAAATACTCCTTCGAAATCAAAAAAAAAAAAAACAATTCTCCCTTTTAAATTCTTTCTAAAAAGTGTGTCTGTGACGACGAAGACTACGACACACGGATTTCATGACGAGAGAGGAGAGAGGGGGGAGAGAGAGAGGGACGCGTGAATTTAATAAGGAAAAAAAATAATTAAATGATTTCATTTCAATTTCATTTGAGTTTGATTTTCATTTTGAAAAAGAAAGATAGAGAGAGACAGTGGAATTTGAATTTGGGGTGAATTTCAATTTAATTCCGACTTCATTTGACTATTTTTTTTTTCTTTTCATTTCCTTTTCCATCTCTCTGTCTCCCGTGTCTCCGCAGCTTATCCTGCAATCAATTTTGCCGCTTTTACACTAATTATATTCTTTTTATATCTAATACTATACCAATCTGATCGGATATCTCTCAGAATTCAGAAACCATCGAAATAAACCGTTCCAAGTATGTTCCAAAATATAATGTATAATCACTTTATTTTAAAAACCCATGTAATCAACTGCTATAAATATTTCTATTTTTTGTATGAGATTCTTGACTTATATCATATAAATAAATAAATAAATAAATAAAGAAAGGAATCTCATAAAATTATTAAGATTAACTGTTATAAGGGCAGTTCGTACAAATTATTAATACTTTGTTAAGAACAGTTGATATCTACTGTTACGGGTGCAATCGGAATATGATGTATTACTGTTTTGCTAATAGCGGTGGGATGCTTCATTATTTATTATTTAATTATTATACTTAAACTATGGATGTTTGAATTCTAAATTGGGACCGTAAACTGGACCAACCCAAACCAAATCAAACCGTTCGGTTCGGTCTAGTTTTATATTTAAAAAAAACGTATGGTTTTATTTTTATAAAATCGTATGGTCCGATTCGATCTATGATCCGAGTATATCAAACCCATACCAGACTGTAAACCGAATATTTTTACACTATGTTTGGATTAGTAGAATATTGGATAAAGAAAATGAAAGGTAAATGAGGAAATGAAAAGGAAGTGGTTTTAATTATTGTTGTTTGGATGGTTATACATTTAAAAGAAAGAAAAAGAAGTCAATGTTATTTGGTGGGGAGAAATAAATGAATTTATTTTATTATATTTACGAAAATATCATTCTTTTAACAATATCATTGTCCAATATCAATATGGTTAGTTTTGAGATATTGAAAAATCATTAATTGTGGATTATTTTCCCTTCTTTTCCTCACAAAATTTGGTGGAAACCAAATTAGATAAAACAATAAGAAATTACTCTCTCATTTTCCTTCAATCTCATTTCTTTCTCCCTCATTTAACAATCCATCCAAATCATTTATTTTCCATTCTCTTCTATTCCATTAAACCAAACAACTATAATTTATTATTTCATAGTTGTTTTTTTCGACCACCAACCGGACAAGTTCGTACAAAGTGAAAACCTCCATTAACAAACAAAACTCCAAACATGAGATGATAAAAGATTTCAACATGTTTCTATTATTTTATGAAGTTATCACTAATAATAAAAAAATATTAATAATATTAAACTAAATTCGTGCTATTTATCATGATTTATTTGTATTTTTTTTTTACTTTAATGCATTTATTTGTATTGACATGATTATAGCAATATAAATTGTTTTTATTTAATAAATTTTAAAAAATGATTGTATTTATTAATATTTTTTCTACTTTCAAAATTTATATACAACACTTTATTTTTATTTTAATTACTCTTTAAAAAAATTAAAATAAAAAATAGTTTAATGAACCGTACGTAACAATAATTTGCATGTCTAGTTAATTGATTATCTTAACATGCTATATATATTTTTAAATGGTCAAACATTTGGATTTCAAATCAAAAACCGTTAGACCGAATCGAATAAATATAATTTAGTATGGTCTGATCTGAAAAAAATAACTATCTAAATTAATCATATTTTTAAAAGACCAATTTTATTGGTTTGATCCGGTTCTAATCGAAACCGGATCAAATCGGACTGTATCCGGTCATATTCTAAATTGCTAATTAATTTTGATCGCAGGGAGATCCATGTGTCTACTTCACGCGCTCACTTGGTGAGTGTAAATCAAACCAAAGAGGAAGAGAACAGATACTAGATAAGCAGGTATTTTTTTATTTTATTTTTTGGAATATTAGTTGTCCAAAGAAAAAAAAAAATGGTACATTGGATTTATATAAAAACATACATAAGGTACATAATTTTGCAACATTATATAGTTGTAATATGTAATGTTATAGAGTTGATATTGTATATCTTTTTAATATATATATAGTATAGGTCAGACTAAACCAATTTAAATTTATGTGTTAAAACTTTGATTTCAACATCTCAACCACTCATGTGCTCTTAATCCAAGTGTTGTAAATGCATTCAAATCCCAACAATTAGATTAAGAGCACATGAATGGTTGAGATTTTGAAATTTAAATTTATTTTTTAAAACTTTGATTTCAACATCTCAACCACTAATGTGCTTTTAATCTAAGAGTTGTAAATGCATTCAAATCCCAACAATTAGATTAAGAGCACATGAATGATTGAGATATCGAAAACAAAATTTTAAATTACAACTTTAAGTTGCTTTAACTTAATCCATATATATATATATATGTATTATAAAAAAGAATTAGAAATATGACCTTACTTAGAATGATCTTCTTTTAAAAAACAAACTCTATTTTTTAAAGTTCTTGTATTCTAGATATAAATGGATAAACATCCACATGTATTTCATGTATCATCATATGTAAATGACCTTTTTTTTTTAAAGAGTGTTATGAGATGATTAACGATTGAGTAATGTTATTTTGTCTATATTTTGTGTCTAAATGATGTGACAACACTTTAATCAATTCGTTCAAATTTAATTAGATTTATATGAATTAAATGAATGGACTACATTTTTGTCACGTCATTTGAGCACCAGTTTTGACTATTAAATTTAAGTAAAGTGGCATTACTCTTAATGATTTATCCTAAGTAGGTATATTATTCAATTCAAATATATATTTTGTGTGGTGCATGTATATAAAGTTTTTAAAAACATATGGTAAGATATTTCTTGGATATAAAATTAATTACATTGATGGTTAGAAATTTAAATATGGCAATGTCATATAATTGATAAAAACAATTTTTCTATCCTAAAAAAAAACTATAACAAGGGCTCAATTTATTGGCAATATACCCCAACTCAAATTTTAATATGTGTCCACATGTCTCGATTGATAATTTGATATACATTAATGATGCGTTATCTCACTCTTATTACATGTCATGTGAATCTAATTGGCACGTCTTTGATTATGATAGACATGCAAATCAAATCCCAATTTGTATTCAAACCAAAATTGTGTTGATTGATAAATGATTATATATTAATTATGTTTTGTCTCACTTGACATGTCATGTGAATCCAAGTGACACATAATTAGTCGGATTACTAATTGTGATTTGAGCTTAAATATGTAGCACTACTTGTAATTTTAATATGAATGCCAATGTTTTTTTTTTTACAAGAATACAATACTATTGCTTATTGTAATCTGTATTATATAAATCCATATCACGGATGTGAATAGGAAGTACAAAAGCAATCACCTTATTTAACCATTGTATTTAGTACATTTATTAAATAAATTCCTAAATTGGATAATAAAACATATTTTTATGTACATTACTTCATTCTATATCAAGAGAAAAAAAAAAAAACTCTAATCAAGTGGTCGTGCACTTTCTCATTCGTTTTTGTGACGAGGGTTCAACTTTTGAGTCGATCTCTTCCATAGAGTAAGACTTACATTCTACGATGTGTTTATATCAACTTTGAGTTAAGTGGTCATGTACTTCCTCATTTATATTAGGGTTAAACTTTTGTATATTATTGACTTAATTTGTATTAAAAAAGAATACCTAACTTTTATTTCTTAACAACTATCTTTTTAAAATTTATATATATATATAAAATACAAGTAGAGAGTAACGTGTAATTGACTGTACTTGTAAGTTGTAACCCACATGAGAAGAAAATGTTTTTATTTTGTGTGTTTTCCATCAAATTGAAAAACGTTTTTGGAGAATCTTTTACTTAGTCAAGCTTGAAGAAGAAGAAGAAAGAGTGACCTTTGGTTTGTGTGGTGATGAATGATGATAGTTATCTCATGCACGTTTAGCTATAAAATTAGAGATTATTAAATTGGGTTTTGCTTCAAACAATGAAACACAATGTTTGCTATTTTTAATTAACATTGTTTTGCTTTTTAACAATCATACACGTCGTTGACAGTATTAATAATCATTGGTTTGATTTAAATACTACGTTTTTATCTATTATGAATTTCTAATCAAATAAAGAATTATATTTATCCCTATTTCCACGAAATGAGTTTACGTAAGATCCAATTTTATAGTTTATATACAAATTTTAATTCCGAACCATGAATGATATAGTGGTTATAAATCAATCGCATTCGTTGCTACAATAATTTTGAGCCAACTAGTACTATTTATACATTCTTTAGATTTAGATTTTTTTTTTCTCAATCAATCATCTTTAAATCGGTAATTAATGTAAAGCCCCCACCACCCACCAAAAAATAATAAATAATGTGAAGAAATTTCAACCCAACTTTCACCTCTCCAACTTTTGTTTTTTACTTTACCTTTGATTAATTGAAAAAGATGAACAAATGGGACCCTACTTTTCCATCTAATTTATACTATATAGCTTTAGTATGTTCACTTTCTACATCATTTCAAGCTAGTTGAGACCAAAAATCCCCCCCCCATAATCCTCTTCTAATTTCGGGTAGTCCATGTTCATAATGTGGACCCTCTTGTATAATTATCAAATGTGAAGTCCCGGTTATGTAATTAATATCTAATTAATATTGTATAATGACTATGTAATGTTATAAAATGGAATTCCTGTATAAACAAGTTATAAGTCCCATATCAAATAAGTCGTATATGTATATATAAGCTCTCATAAATGATTTCTTGTTTTAATTTCTATAAGATTTTTGATGAAATCACATCGATTTTTATAATTTTTGATTTGATTTTTTATTTATGATAAGTTCATCTAAATCAATCTATAAATAAAATTTTAGATTTTTATAAGCATTGTATTTTTTTAAAAAAAAAATCACATATTTTGCCATTTTTATGATGCTTATAATTTAACAAAATTGAAAAAAGAAGAAGTTATAGTGCTTGAAAAAAATCACAAATTTAATTAATAAGTAGATTTCATTGAACTTATCATACACGTCAAAAATCTTAAAAATCAATATGATTTCATCAATATCCTTACCGAAATTAAAATTATATATCATTTATAAGAGACTCATTATATATATATATATATTATAAATCTACACATTTAATTTAATTTAATTTATATATCTACACATTTAATTTTATTTAAATTTTGGGTTATAGCCCTGCAACGAAATAAAAAGGTACCGCTCCCATGGTATAATGTGGTTCACTCGATCACTAGCATCGTACTAAAATGATGAATTAGAAAGTGGGGTACCGAAATTATCTCGATGTCCACTATGGATCTATGATTCATCTCTTAGGGACAAAATATGGCAAGCCCAATAAAACCAATTTGGCCTTTTGGGTAATCAATGAGACAAATACATTGTTTTACTTTATATTTTTTGATATTACTAAAAGTGTTTTTTGAAGGATAAAATTATATTAGCCTTAAACAAAAATTGTTACGTCTACTTCCAACTGGTTATCTACTTGCAATCCCGAGGGATGTGAAAGAAGAAATACACAACAATTTTGGTAAGAGTGAATATACAGTATAAATTAATAATTAAATGTTAAAGTAAAAAATTTAAGTTGATATCAATTTTGAATAGTTAAATGCGAATTTGACTAAAATAAATAATAATATTATTCAAAAAAAAATTTAAAAAAGAAAACGATCTAAATAAGATTGTGGATATGAATCATATTTTCCCTAACAATTCAAACCGTAGTTACTTGGAGGAGTTTCAAATAAAAAAAATGTGTATATATAGGTAATAACATGATATGTGGAACACTTGCTAATTATATGACAAACACATCCTCAATTAATGTTGTTTCCATATATCAAGTGTGGTTCCAACAGCATGCTTCTCACATAAGGAACTAATTAATCAACTACATGCCAATAGCTTGTTGAAACAGTGGCTTGTAATTTGGTACTTTTGCACATGTAAAAATTGGCTTAATTCCAATGTCATCCATGGAAATTTTGGATTAAATGTCCATGTTTCAATGTAGATCTGTAAATGGCAAGACATATATGAGAAATTAGGCTCATGTATGTGGTCCCCAAAAATTGGCATATAGTTGAAGTTGATGTTGGGGTTTTTGGTAGCTTGCCCACCTTCATATTTACTTCTCATAACGACAAGACTAATTTTATAAAACCCAAATGTTGTTTATTTATTTTATCTTTTAAATGTGACACTATTTGGGTAAGAAGTCTGTCGAAATCTGATAAGTTCAATATCTAAAATACGATCCTAAATATAACTATCACTATTGAAGAGAAGTCTCTTCACAATTTATAATTTAATAGATAAACGTGAGACTTTATTTACAATACCGTAACTCGAATCATGTGGAAACTACCAAAATGTTAAAATTTAAACATTATTGTTGGCTCTTTATATAATAGTTTGATCTTAGTTCTTACATGTTAGAGTTTGATAGTCTAAATTTTGGGTTGAGTAGGGTAGAACAATAATATATCAAGATTCTTTATAATTCAATCAATAATTTAGTCTAAATGGATTAGTTTGACCAATTCTTATGATTTTAAAATTTTGAATGTATTTGATATATATATTGTGATACACTATTATAATATAATATGTTTTTCTTCTGATAATCAATTTAAGAAGAAAAACTGAAAACTTTGGGACCAAAGAAGTAGAAAATGAAAAACATGGTTTAAAAAAAACGCTCTTTTAAAAAGTGTAGGACTAAAATGAAAATCTCTAAAAAATATTAATAAACAAAAATTCTCATAACTACCGCTATATTTCGTTTCCACGTAGACATGTCGGCGGTTCGGTTCGATTCGAATCGGTGAACCGAACCATAACTAAACCTGAAAAAACCGTAACCGAACTGTCATTTAAGGTTCCGAACCCGAACTGGACCGGAACTGGACCGAAACTGTACAATGTAACGATTCCAATTCTGGTTTTTGTTTTAGTGAAACGTCCGATTCCATCAAAAAAAAAATTATAAAAGAAAAAAAAACTGGACCATCGAAACTGGACCGGAACTGCCAGTTCTAAAACCGAAACCGAAACCGAAACCTGAAACCGAAACCGAAACCGGACATAACCGGTTCAGGTTCCTCTTGAACCGAAACCGTCGACATGTCTATTCCCGATGAAGTTCAAAAAAATGTGTATGAGAACTCTTTTAGTCAAAATCGTAGGAATAGTTGAATTGATATCTCTAGGATATGAAAAGTGTATCGACCTAACATGTAAATAGTTGATTTTGATAATTTTTTTATATATCATAATTCATAACCCGTTTGATATTAAATTTCTGAAA
Organism: Dipteronia dyeriana; assembly: GCA_032871835.1. NCBI lineage: Eukaryota > Viridiplantae > Streptophyta > Magnoliopsida > Sapindales > Sapindaceae > Dipteronia > Dipteronia dyeriana. Next base: position 95,425,018 of record CM065295.1, on the reverse strand, counting down.
GAATATATAAAAAGTTTTTTTTCAAATAATTAGTTGATTCGGATTGTATTCCTCATCCAGACAGATCTAACCGGCTGCTCGAATTCGGTCTTCGTTGATGTGCAAAATGTTTTTTTTTTAGTTTTTAAAGAAACATAGTAAAATAAGCCGACTGTGGAGTGTGGACCTCTTCGTGGGCCCTATCCTAACCCGATAATCGCGCGGTGAGGGGACACGTGGACACACAAGCGCCATCGATGGCGATGATCATGTTGACCTAAAATATTACCAAGACATTGACAGGTAAAAAGAGGACACGTGGACGTGGTGATAGATACCAAACAGCACTACTTTTCAGAGACACGTGGCTGCTAGGCAGAGCTTATCCGTTTGTCATTTAAGATTTGTCAATCAATTATCAATTCGTAAAAGCAAAATATGACCCCACCCAAATTAGTCAGGGCCCTACTTTAATGTGACAACGACGTGCCGTTTTGTCGCTCACCGTATCACGATTCACCGATTGTCCGATTCATTTGGGAGACGAAATCAACTGCTACAACGATATTACGACGAATGAATTGATTTTATTACTGAGGAAGAGACTCTTTCACATTTTATGATTTTATAAGAAAATAGAGAATTTCACCCACTATTCATCCTCTATTAATAATGTTAATAGAAGTTGCGTAACAACTTGAGTTATAATAAAAAAAGTTAACGAATAATACAAGGATTAGAATCTTTTAATGTGTGTCTTTTTCATTAATCTATTGTACTTTAAAATAAAACTCTATATTTAAAAATAATCTAAGTTAAATAAATTACGATCGTCGATTATTTATATCAACGAATTTATATAGATTAAACTAAATATTAGTTTGATAAAGAATCTAAATTATACGTATAGGATCTGTAACTACACATGACAGATTCATATATAATAGATTTTAAATTAACGGTTCCAACCAATAAAAAAAATATTAATAGGTAAACAGAAGCCAATAGCATGTGCTAATTTTTTTTATTTTTTTTAAGAGAAAAGTATTTTTAGTATTTTATATCTCAAAAAGTAATTGTATGATAACAAATAATTAATTGTATAAAAGTGCTTTTGAAATTTTTACTAGAAAGGCACTTTTTAACCCACTATCTATAGGTTTAATGAAAAATAATTTTATGTGACCCAACAGGTTTGAAAATGGGTAATTTGGTTGACTATTACCATAAACATATCGAATAAAATAAAGAGAGATATATAATATTCTCACAACATTTAACATATCTTTATAAAAAATATATAATGAAATTCGAATATAATATATAATGGGGCTCGAACATTATTAATATAAAATAACAGAAGGGGAAAGGGGCACTACACCTGTGTTGAAAGGTGATTTGGTTTTTTCTTGCATTTGAACAATAGCAAAACCTCGTAAACTTTCCATTATCTTCCATGGCCTATGCACATAACTTTATTATATATAAAAAGTCAGCTCTCTTTATTTCTCATCAATGGACATCATTTGTCTGATATCCATTTGCAGGACTCTTGTTAAATGGACTTCGTTCTGGTTGTCTCTTTGTGGTTGATTGTTAATGGAACCATTTATGTTAGAGAAGTGCAACAATTGTATATCCATTTTTAGACTTCCATATCTAATAGATCAATAAAATCCCGAAATATCTTATCGATCAATAAAAAAGATATACTTTGTTACTGTGAAATTAAGATTCTTTATTAAACTGATCTATACAGATATCAATAAATTCGATGTATTGTCCGGTGTATTATCCGAACAAAATCAGCAAACCAGAGATCTAAATCCGTTAATGTGACGGTGAGGTGAACCCAATTAGTATTATATTATGTAGGACACAAAACCTCAAATATTGATGGAACATGTCAACTGTCAAGCTTTGGTTTTATAATTGATCATATCTTACCAATCATGGCATACCACCATGCTCTCCAGTCAATGTCAAACAATATTTTTTTAATCAAATTTTCCCCACTTGCATCATGGCATTCTTCAAATTTGTAGTGCTTTTCAAATGGATAAACAAAACCTTTGAATTGAAAAAAATGTAGCAGGAGTTTGTTTTTTTTTTTTTTTTTAACCGACACTATTACAAGTGAGAGGTATGTAAGAACATGAGTGAAACTCCCGTTATAAGAGTGCAGTCTTCCCACTCTATACCATTACGATTTAATGGGTAAATATAAACTATATTTGTAGCAATGGTGTTTGAGTTGGAGAAGCACTCTGAGTAACACTGTTGATGTATCTAAGTATCTATCATTACATGTATGATGGAAAAATGTTTACCAAACAGAAGTGCTTATTGTTTGTCAAAATCATGCAACAAAGAAAAACTTGGTTTTAGTGTTGCTATACTTGGTGAACTTATATTGGGACTAAGGCAAATAAGATGATGGTTTCAAAGTAGATTCAGATGAATCATGATCGTATAGAAAGGTTGACTGTATTGGGCATCAAACCTAGTGGATCCTGCGAAGTCTCAATTTCTTCAAGCTGACCCTTTAGGAGTAGTGATTCTTCTGGTTTCGAGGGGGATCGGAATATGCAAAATCATCGAGATTTCGATCCTTGTGACCCAAAAACATGGCACAAGTGAAACAGAAGGTTTGAAGGAGGATAGGGAGAGAGAGAGGGAAAGAGAAATTAGATATTGAGAATAGTAGAGAATAGCGCAGAATCTAGGGTTGCAGAATCTAAGACATTAGAATACATAAGTTTACAAAACTTCCCTTTTACTGGGATAAATGTTTTGAGAAAAATTACAAAGGTCTGCCAACAACGCAGCAAGGAAATCAGCTTTTGATCGTTGAACCCTATCTTGCTTTTAAGCTATTCAACCACATTTGCTAAAATAAAAGAACTTGAAAGTCGAATTTAAGACCATAATGAGACGAACATACTTCACCAGAGATCGTTTGTACACTACTTGATGGTAATGTAACGATTCGTGCCATGTCTGGCCCAGTAGTTCTTCAGATCAAGTGCTAAGGACAGATCATGGCCTTCTGCTGCCAGCCGGCTAAGTAACTTTGTAAAGACACTACCACTCATCTTCCTGCCACCCACACGTGCATGGCGCTTGTTCGGCATCTGTGGCAGCGGGTAAGATGACAGGGTAGTGGTGCAACAAGATGACTGCCATCCTCCATTTCCCCATTTGTAGCATTGACGAGGAGATCCTGTGCACGAGCAAATTGGCACCGGCATTGTTGCTTCATCAAAATTAACCAGGTTTAATCCCACATCCAGAATATCCCAATCAGATCTCAACTTCTTCCCCTCGGAAGCAACTTTCTTATTCAAATCCTCACCCACTTTCTTCACCTTTCGTGGCGATGCAGAGGGCTTTGACATAACTGCTTTGTTCTCTTTTGTTCGCTTAGCTTGATGTGATTTGGATGTTTCACAAGAAATGATTGATATTGGAAGGGCATCAGTTACGTGCATATCCCCTGAATTATAATCTTCTACTACATCATTTGGATGGTATGTAGGTTGGTGCATACGCTTTGCTCCACGTTGAACTCCACCACCCATGGGGAAGTTGATGGCAGTTTCACGGTAATGCAATGCTGCAAAAGCATTGTCTCGTGCCATCAGGGCATCATCACGCTCGGCAAGGGCTTTATCTCGCTCCTCAAGTGCCTGATCTCGTGCAGCCAAGGCTTCCCTCTTTTCAGATATTGCTATATTCCGTTCTCGAATAGCAGCGTCCCTCTCTGCAAGGATGGACATGAGCTTCTTATTCATCACTAAGGCATTGTTTGGTTCCTTCATTTGATGCTGGGGCATCATGTTCCACTGTACAAGTCATTTGATTCTAGTCAGATGGATCTCAAGTAACATGTATAACAAGAATGAAATGAACAAGTATCAATAGAAGGAAGGCCCTGTTTGCTTACTCACCGGTGTATGAACCCCTTTGTAATATTCCATCTTATACCTCCCATTTTCATTTTGCCCATCATCATCCATCTTAGATCCACACTATGAGGTACAGCAATATTGATCTCAAGTTGCTTCACAAAATTTGATGTTTAGAATTTGGGAATCAACATGTTATACAGATGAAATTGCCTTCCGTTTCCAACAAGAAAAATCAAATGCAGAATTTCAAATGAAGCACGAACAACCTGCTGAGTGAAAGGACTTATTAATGTTGTGAAAAAGTAAAATAGGTTCCAAAAGAAGAGCAACCACAAGGATTTAGCTAAATGACAAGGAAATAATAATAAGACTTTAAAACAACACTTTTTGTTAAATAATTTTGATTATTATGAATTAAAAAAAAAATCCATTGTAAAGAAACCTATATATATATATATATATATATATATGTATGTATGTATATGTATGTATATGTATGTATATATATGTATATATATGTATGTATATGTATATATATTGGATTTACAAGGCAACAGACAGTTCCTTCTTTTAAATGTTCCGATCAGATAACATAATGCCAAATGACATCATACCTTCAAGACTTACAAGGACAACCAATCTAAGTTGCAAGCAGTACATTATTTAAACTGTCTTTTACTAATGAGAAGTGAGCTTTTTCAAATAAGTCAAGCTAATATACTTAATATGGTTATGTTACAAGATTAGCAAAGTTAAAAGAAGTCGTGAGAAGTGGCAGAGGCTTTTTACTTCAAAATAAAAATAAAAATAAAAAAAATAACAAAGGTTTTTCTATCAAATTTTTCGTAACTCCACCCATGTTTCACAAACATCAGGCAAGTTTACATTATGTGTCATATATAACCAATCAGGGGAATAAATTTAATAAAATGGAAGTAGTGAAGTACAAATCCAAGGACAAGGAAGCCAAATAAATACCAAACCAATATCCAACTGGATGTTTGGCACATAAAAGGAACATGCTTTATCAGTCACTTCACACCTCTTTTTATTTGAATGAGTAGGAAATGAGAAGGGAATAGTAATGCAGTTTACTAAGGAAATAAACATGGGGATATGTCCCAGTGCATTGAATATACACAACACTTCCTCACCTAAAGCAAATCAATAAGAAGAAAATAATTTCTTAAAATCCAAAAAAGGTGTTGGGTGGCACATTTATGCAAACCTATAAGTGCTATTGGTAGATAAAGTTCTCTAGCAAGATTTTATACCTTTAATTCTTAGAAACATCACCGTTGCACCAGCAAGAAAGATTTCAAATAGGCTAGATGGCAAAGGATGACATCAATCCATGACATATGGAATGCATTGAGTTGATATCAAAACCTCTATCCTGTTGTCTGCTGTCACAATGTGAAAAATGCAAAAGGCCCTGTGTGAGCAGGCTTATTTTATTGCATTTCCAGCTACCTCAAATTATGTCAGCATCAGAGCTCAAAATTGGGTCAGTACTTCAATTTTCATGGAGCAGTATAAGTAGTTGTTCATGAAATAATTAATCAAGTGTGCAAGTTAGATACACTAAGTCCTGTTAACAGAAAATCTTACCAAATGCCAAAGAGACATAAGGTCGTTAAATAATAAATACAAAAGAATAATTTACATTTCCTCCACTAACAACAAAACCTATTCAGCATCAATAAAGTGGGAAAGTGGAATTATCAGCAATATTTATGAAAAATGAACTACGAGATAATTATATAACATGGCATACTACTAGACTACTAGTCTCATACTTCACTGCCGATATCCTACAATAGAGGTCAGTTGACTCACTCAACTTAAAGATCCATATTTTAATTTAACGGACTATATACAAAAAACTTAACTAGTAGAAAACATATATTTGTCAGTTAAATTGTCTGAAATTCACTTAACAGTTCATAAAAGAACTACTCAAACATCTGTTCTTTACATCGGATATGGCCAGTATCAAATAAACTTACACTACCCATTCATCACCACCCAATCCTACACTAAACTTGCCCTACTAATATCACCATGCAAATTTTTAAGAGAATGCTCGTAATCCCATCTCGCAGCAAACTAAAACTATTCGAAAACAGAAAAGCTCCAGGAACGCTCAATGAGTGTCTACAGACAGTTCAAACTTCAAAATAATATTCTCTTCGCACTTACAACCTCAAAATTCTTCTCAAACAAACCCACTTTCTAGATAATCAACACGAATCACCTCACATCAGGAGTATAAAGGGCCCACATTAGATCATAGTATTCATACATTTTCTTCACTGCATGCTTAACTTTAAAGCTGACTACTTGATTGAATCAATGCCACACTAATACACAATCAGCATCCACACTTTTCCTAATTAGAATCCATCACTGTTAAATGCTCTGGTCACCATTTATTCTCAAAATTAACACACAAAAAAAGAAACTTCAAAGACCCACTTACAACAAAACAGACGTAATACAAGCAATTAAAATAAATACATGGCTAATTTGAAATCATCAGAGAATCTTAAAACACAGAAATGTCAAAAAACTAGGTTTTGAAGCTAATCTAAGTAAGAAATGAAATTAACTAACAATTTCAACAGAAACGACTAGAATTCAAATCTACTATGAAGTGACTTCAAATTTTCACCAAAGCTAGGGTTTTTATGAATGGGTTTTATATATTCATAAAAACCTAAAAATATGATTTTGACAACAACAGAAAATGGAGATCGAACAAAGAAGGAAACTTACGGATAAATGATAAATCTATTCAGAAAACGACATCGTCTTTGAAGCGAAACGCTTTTGCTTGGCAAATTTTAAGGATAAACAACAACAAAAAGAAATAGAGAGAGAGACTGTGTGTGTGTGAGAGAGAGAGAGACGATAGTGGATGAGATTGAAATTATTCTCTTCCCAAAACGGCACCGCTTTCGTGATCTATTAAAACGCATCGTTTTTATTTTTTTAACATTAAAAGCTAGTCGGTTAAAATAAAAAACATTAAAAGAATATGTTGATATTTTTCATAATAAAAAAAATAAATGGTCCAGATTTAAGAAAGGGAGATAATTATCTATATCCTGGCCGTTGATTATTAGACCGTTATTAAGAAAAATAAAATAAAAAACACGCATCGCTTCTTTTTGACGCACCGCTATTTTCTCGCGCCTATTTATACTTCTCCGCCAAGTTTTAAAACCCTAAATTCAAGTTGTTGTTATTTGTTCTTCAACTGATCCAGAATCCTCTCTGCTGCTATTTGCTTCACTTCTGATCGCTCTAATTTCTCATGATAGCCTTCGTATTTCGACGCCATGTATTCAATTATATACTAAGGAGTACCAAAATCAGGTAGATATTCGTTTTTCTGAGGGTTTTTGAATTTTTCGCAATTTTTTTTTCTTGTTTTATTTGTGATGTAGGTTGCATAATGGATGCACACATGCAATTACTCCTGCAATAAGGTTTATGCCGGTTTGGTGTTTTGCGTTTGGGTGTTAACTTTAATGATAATTCATATTGAATTTTGATTTTTTTTTCCTTAGTCTCTAGGCTTGTCCGATCAACTTCCTCCATTGTTTGAAGCAACTCAATCCCAGTCTCCTTACTCTGTTAATCAGGTATGATTTTCTGTCTTTCTTGATTTTGTGCTGTAAGTTTTCTTTTTCTTTTTCCTTTTTTAATTTTAAAAAATTAATTACATCTTAAATTTGTAGTTAGTCGAGAATGTGCCAACTTTATTATATAATCATACTACATTTAATTTGATCCTATTCTTTTCTACAATATATTCTGCTTGGTTAAGAAAAATATCCTATCAGCATTTCCAAGTACAACTTTGATTTTCTTTTTGAATTTTACAGATTTCTTCAAGGACCTGAAACAGATCAATTAACTGTCTCGAAGATAAGAGATGTTATTAGAGAACAAAGGGAAATTACTGTTCAGTTGATCAACTGCACTAAGAGTGGATTGTATATGCTTTTGAATTTCTTATGATGCAAACACGCTATGAACTAGGATAGGTTTTTAACTTCAACTTTGTTTGCTCTTTTGATTTTTCCTGCAGTTTAGTTGAAAGTGCATATGATAAACAAACTCTTCCTGAGGCTAATTTTTTGCTCATGAACTTACTGTGAATCATTATGATTTATGCCTTAACAGGGAAGAAATTCAGGAATTTTTTCCACTTGCAACCCGTGCGTGATCAGAAGGTGGACAGGAGACTCTTATCCTAGACTATTGTCTCCATTTTTATTCACATGTGATGCATAAAGTCTGACCTTACTCTTGAGTTCCAAGTTTGTTTTTTAGGGAGAGCTTCAATACTTAAATGGTGTCCAACTTGATGGAAGTGATCGCGTGGAACGCTTGCGGAATCGCCTTTCAGAGAGAACAGAGCAACAATGTGAAAAGTTGGTATGTAATTTCTTTCAAGTTTTGATGGTAACTCTATGTAGTCCTGACAAGTATGTGTACTTCTTTAGTAGGTATACACATCATAGGCCTTGTGTTACTATTTATGTTGTCAATGTTATAGAAATGAAGTAAAAAACTACAAAAACAAAATGATCAATATAACAATTTGTAAGAGATTTCTATGGTAATTATATGCTAGTGGAACTACTGACCTTGTTCAGTGGCATTTTCTAACTTTATTAAACTCTCAGTTGAATGAGATCGATAACATATGTTTTAAAGGTGTTGATGGTTCAGAAAATGTTGATGAAGCTGTTCAGGAACTTCCTGATGCCAGTTTGGTAAGGTACTCCTCCTCTATGCGTTAGGACTAACAAATTGCTTATGTCTTTATCATTGCCAAAAAAAGATCATAACTATCTTCTATTGACTCTTTATTATTAACTACAACCTCTATGGTATTTTAAGAAAATGTATCTACTGTATTTAAATAAATATTTTGCATTTAAGAATTATATCTTGTAAGAGCTTGGTATATAATATGTACAAACTCCAGTTCTTCATGGTTTACAAATTCTTTACCTTAACAGAAGACTTGTGGGCAGTTCACTCTCAGTCTGTCTTCCAAAGACCTCATAAAAAAGACAATTCTTATTGGATAGCAATACAAAAGGTTACATATTGTGGGTTCATGTCTCGTCATAATTATTTTAAAGCTTAGCAAACTTTTATGATAAAGGCTAAATTTAAGAAGTTGGGATAATAATGTTTTCTGATTAATGGAGAAACATAATGAAGTCCAAAATGCCATTTCAAAGTAGTTTATCATTAAAAAGTTTTACTCAATATACAGTACCATAGTTGGTTTCTTTTTTAATTTTCGTTTTCTTCTGTTTTAGCTTCAAAATTTTCTTCTAGATCAGTGTTGACTATGGAAAAATTACAAGAAACCGTTTAATACGAAAATAAGCCACAGATACTGGTCTGGTTCTAGCTCCATCTTAGAGTCTGCATCGTGAGGATGTAGATGCTGAAGAGTCGGGTTTAAACTAAGTTGTATAATTCACAACTATAAAAATAAATACCTCTATAGAGAAAATGTAAATACTATCTTGCCAAAATAATCTGAAATTCTTATTGGCTCTGTAATTATGCTGTTATGTTCACATTTTACCACCAGTGGACATATCTTTCTCATTCTAGCTTCTGCTACTATAGCTAAGGAAGGGGGGGTGGGGGAGGAACACATGAAGGGAGTTTAGATGACCTAAAGATAAACTCTATAATAAACTCACAGTCTTCCTCTAAGTGCCTATTCAAGTCTCCTTGAAATATATATCTTAATCACGAAGGGGGGTGGGGGAGGAACACATGAAGGGAGTTTAGATGACCTAAAGATAAACTCTATAATAAACTCACAATCTTCCTCTAAGTGCCTATTCAAGTCTCCTTGAAATATATATCTTAATCACGATACCTTAGTATCTGTCACATTCCTTTTATCCTCTAAATGATACATTGTTGGACTACACATATCCTCTAAATGATACATTGTTGGACTACACTCTCTCTAAAACATATGTATAAGTTCTGATATTGTATTTATAATTTCTAGTGCCATTGTCTCGTCAATTGAAAGGTGACAGTAGTATTTCAGTTATGAGTGAAGATGAAAAGGATTCTCAGTCTTTGATAATTACTAAAATCCATGATATGGTAAAAGAATTACAATTTTAAATAAAAAGAGTAGGATTCAAGAATTATATTATGCCTGACGGACAGGATGAAATTTAAGGTTTATGTAAGAGTACTAAGTAAATCCCTAATAAAGAACCAGTTACATGCATTTGTTGGAACTGAAGAATACATTGCTCCGGTAAATGGATTTTTTCTTTCATTCCTAATGCTTATGTATTTCCTGCAACTTGTATAATCTTAATTCGTTTATCAAATAGAAAGTAATTCAATTTGTTTTTCAGATTCGAAAATGGAGTGGATAGTTCTTTGTGACATGAGTTGATGAGCATATATCAAATGGAAAGTAATTTAAAATATTAAAAAGAACAACCTTTTCAGCTAATCTATCAATAAAAGAAGGAAAGGATTGCATACTGTAATTTTTCTTTATTAGATAACACACTTTCGATTGTCAATCGTAATAAACCACATCTGAACATGTTTGTTACAAGTTATTGCGGGTTGCATGATTTCAGGTTGCAGGTGCAGACCACAGCAGTGCTATTGATTGGTGGGCTCTTGGTAAGCACATACTGAACAAATGATGCCATGACATTGTGTGTGTTTCCGGTTCTTATTTTCTATTGTGAAATGATATTCCTGGTTTAACTAGATGGACTCATCCTAGTGAAGAGAATGATTTGCAGTTCAAGTTCAAATTTTGATGATAACTTATCTTTTATTGCCATCATCAGAACATGTTCAATCTTAAATATAATTTATTTGTGCATCCCATTAGCAGTGTCACAGTAGTTTAAAGTCATGGTAGATTCTCTTAATTATATTAGTTTTGATTGTCTATTTAAAAATTAAAAAAAGAGGTACTGATGTATATAACCGAATTGTCAAGATGTCAATTCCTACAAGAAATTGATAGTCATGATGCACAGTAGTTTTAAGTCATGGTAGATTCTCTTAATTATATTAGTCATGCTTTAGTTGATCCCAAACATGGCATGTGGCACACACTAACTGATATGAATCATTAAATACATCATAACAATTATTGCCCTTAAAAGATTGAAGATATTACCGGAATGCTACTTGGAAAAGTGAGATCTTTGTGCAAGATATTGGCAACAAATGTCTTCTGTCTATTTTTACCTCTGAAAGGTGTGTATGTCCATATAGCATTTCATACAACAAAATACCTGAATTCAGAACATAAAGTTCAATCACATCTCAATGTACGAGGATAATGTCAAGGTAGATTCTCTTAATTATATTAGTTTTGATTGTCTATTTAAAAATTAAAAATATCATGATGCATCGGCATGTTTATTGATAACTCAATGGCATATAATCTATCATACAATTATCTACATCCGACAAAGACTCTTAAAAATACCTGCCGTGATTGAAACCAAGACAGGGTACTGATACATTGAGATGTGGAATGAGTCAATTAATCACAGTTTTTAAGATTAATGCTTGTTTCTATTAAACTTGTTTCTGGAGGACATTATCCTCGTACATTGAGATGTGATTGAACTTTATATTCTGAATTCAGGTATTTTGTTGTATGAAATGCTTTATGGATATACACACCTTTCAGAGATAAAAATAGACAGAAGACATTTGTTGCCAATATCTTGCACAAAGATCTCACTTTTCCAAGTAGCATTCCGGTATATCTTCAATCTTTTAAGGGCAATAATTGTTATGATGTATTTAATGATTCAGATCAGTTAGTGTGTGCCACATGTCATGTTTGGGATCAACTAAAGCATGTCCATATCTTCAACTTAAGCTGTTGAATGATTATTTTACATATTATCATTGGAAAATAGTTATAAGGTTTTATAGCCTAAACTCTCATTGCCAAGAGAATGAAAACCTTTCTGAAAAGATTAAAAATGAACACAATACTATTTTTATTTTTTTTGGCAATGTAGAATCCTACCAACATAAAATATAAACCAAATCTTTCCATCCCAATGCGCGTATGAATTGAACCCAAGACTTCTTACACGAGTATGAGAGATGAACATATTACTAAAAACTATTCTTGGTCTGAACTTAGCTTGCCCATATTAGAAACATGTGCTAGAAATCTAATGAGGTTAGGCTGCTGTGTCAATTTGGAAAGGCAGAATTTAAGGGGTCAGTTTGTTTTGGTGAGAAGTGAATTCAGGAAGAAATTCATGATGATATGCAGTGAGGCTGGTCTTGGTTGAAATTGTGTAATTACTGCTCCATTACTGAAGCTAGTATATTTGATGGCATCTCTAAACTAAGAGGAGCCATGTTTGTACTGTTTTTATCCATGAAATACTTGTATAACTTTGCAGCAGCATTCTTCGATTAATACATGTGTTTGTAAGGCATTAATTTATTTTGGTATGTGTCTGAGTTTGAGCCGATGATTATGAACTAGGAAGTAAGTTACAAGTGATGTGATTTACCGTGAGCTGTTGCAGGTGAGTCTAGCAGCCAGGCAGCAAATCAATGCGTTGTTAAACAGAGACACTGCATTCCGCTTAGGATCAAATACGGGTGCCAATGAAATCAAACAGCATCCTTTGCTTGACAAACTTGTTCTAACGGTTTGCTATTGGATCAAATGACCAAGGCATTGTTGAGAAAAAAAATTGGCTTTTTCCAAATGAAATGAAAATTGGATTCATATAAGGAGAAAGAAAGCTAGAAAGATATACAGCCATGAAATAGGGATAAAGTGGAACAACATAATTAACTATTTACTTGGTGGTAGAGTCACAAATCTTCATCACTTCATGTGATCAATGCCTAGACTTATTTTTATTAATTGATGTAATTATAATTAATTAATAAAATGAGATTTTCAATCACCACCCAATGGTGTAAACGATGCTCATTAAGCCCGTTAGTGTCTCTTCTTGGAGCCGGCCTACCGGCATCAATCTCTAGATTACAATTGAATTGTTACACGGTAAATTTAAATTTTAGAGCAATGTTAAGGTTAGACGATAAGTAATGAAATGTACACTATGATATTAATAACCATTGAACATTTAAAAAGATGTCAGCTACCAAAACGACTGCCTCATCACCATTTAAATTCACCAAAACGACTGCCCCATCAGAAGTTGAAAAAAAAAAAAGACTTTTGTCGGTTGGTAGTCATTGAAGTGGAGAGCCAGAATCCCCGAAAGTTCACGCTTAGTATAACTTGTCATAGTCGACCACATGAATCCTGATCATCAAGTAATAAAATTCTCTCAAAACCCACCTTCAATTTTTATTTATTTATATGTATATACATATACGGTCCATCATCACCACTGTTGCTGCCATTATTCATGTTTTCGACATTTTTTTTTCTTTTCTGGTTTCTTTCCCGGAAATTCAACCTCTACTAGTGATTCAAGACTGCTTTTTTTCCATTTTCGGATCTGGGTTTGTCCCGGATTGTGTGGAAACAATGGAGGTTTGGCTTGTCGGGTTGGTGAGAGCGGCTTGGATTGCAGCGACGTTGCCGATACTCATTGCTTCGATACCAAGTTCTAGGCTCAGGTCTGTTCATGAAGCTTTAATGTGGTTTTCCAAGAGAGGCAAGACCATGCAATCATCCTCCTATGTGAGTGCTTCCTTGTTTCTTATCAAAGTTCGTTCCTTTTTTTCTTTTTGGTGGTGGGTAACTGAGTAACAGTTTGTTTGGTTAATGGGAAAGTTGAAGAAAATAGAAGCAGAGAACATGATGCTGTGTGGACTCTATTGAATTAAACGTTTGGCTAATAATGAGAAATTTAAAATTGATATAAATTGCATGGAATTTGGATGATCAATGCTCCTATGTGAGTGCTTCATTGTTTCTTATCAAAGTTCAACATTTTGTTTGGCTAGTGAGAAAGTTGAAGAAAATATAAGCAGAGAACTTGATGTTGTGTAGACTCTATTGAAGTGAAAGTTTGACTAATGATGGGAAATTTAAAATTTAAAACTAAGGCAAGGAAAATGAATAAATTGTTGTGAATTGCATTGAATTTGGGATGATCATTGCTGTTCTAATGGCATTTTGAACCAGATTATAATTGAAATTTTGAATTTTCTATATATGATTGCTGGTGTGTGTTTCCACCTGATGATTATTATTACCTTGAACTAATTTATTTCCCTGTTGGTTGGCTGATTTTTAGACATTCACAGTTCCTCAGAAATTCTTCTGTCATTTTTATGTGTTGGCTGTGGTTTGGACAACACTATTGCTTTCAATGACATGGATGTATGCTTATAAAATGGCACCATTAGTTACTGATCCATCATTGGTTTACTCTACTCTGGCAAGCCACTTAACTGGAGGTTCACATATGTTTTCGTCTCACAAGTCTCGTCTAACTCCGGTAGAGCATAGATACAGGATTTGGCATTCGGTCTTTCTTCTCTTGCTAATGGAAGTTCAACTCGTGAGACGCCTTTTTGAGACGTTTTACATATTTAATTACAGCCCCTCTGCTCGGATGCACATTTTTGGCTATCTAGCTGGCATTTTGTGAGTTTCTCTTTACTATGATGTTCTTTTGCTTAAGTGATTCTTTATGTTTCTATTTACTTTGTAAACTCCACTTTGCTTGAAAATATATCAATAGAATTTTTCTGATTATAACATGATCTGGGATGGAAAATATTATCATTTTTGGAATTGGAAGTGCTACTTTGTCCTCAAAAGCAATTTCTTTTAAATTATGATTTTTACCTTATATGTGAACATGTCAGAAGATGTTCCATTAATTATGGTAATTTTTGTGAGGTTAGTTTCTACACACTAGCTCCTCTGTCGCTTTGCTGCACTCTGGCATCAGAGGTGTTTAAATTTGCAGCAGAGCAAGCGGCTGAATTCATTGTTAAAGGAAAGCGGCAGATGGCAGCATTTGAATTCGAATGGTGGGAAGTTGTGAGTCCTCTTATTAAGCTTGGATGGCTTCCGTGGATTGGTGCTGCTATATTTCTTTGGGGTTGGATTCATCAGCATCGTTGTCATGTAATTCTTGTAAGTTCCTTGTCAAATGCCAGTTTATGTGGAATGCAAATCTTCTGGTTGAAATAGTTTCCTCTGAATCAATAGGATATATATGTCTTATGATGGGAAATAACGTCTACCCTAGATGTTAGTATACACTTGAATCGTTTTGATCATTTCGGTGCCACTTCTTCTTGTGTCATATGTATGTACCATTCCCTGAATATGATCAGTTGTGTGATTTACGATATAGGTTTATAAAAAGCCTGCATTATATATGGACTATAGCATTGATACCTTTGAAATGTCTACATTATTAGATAGTTCATACCGCATAACTTATATAACTTATATGGGATGTTGCAACTGTATTTGTTCAACCATCTGCAATTTTTTTACTTACTACATATTCTATAATCTCGTCGGCTGAAATATGTCTTGTTATCAGGGCTCACTTCGGGAGCATCCAAAACAGATCAATGAGTACGTAATCCCTTACGGAGATTGGTTTGAACTCGTTTCATCCCCACACTATCTGGCTGAAATTGTAAATCTCTCCTCTATGTCTATCTCTATCTCTCACATGCACACACACATCTAGACACTGCTTTGGGCTAGCATTCTCATGGTCTTAAATGTAATCTGAAAATTATGAAGGTTATATATGCTGGTTTGTTGGTTGCCAGTGGAGGAGCTGAGCTCACCATATGGTTGCTTTTCGGTTTTGTGGTATTATTTCCTTCCCAAGACATTATAATCTTCTGTCACTGTCAATAACTTTGATTATACTCAAGAACTTCAATTTGATGGTATCAGGTTGCAAACCTGGCATTCGCAGCTGCAGATACACATAGATGGTACCTTCAAAAGTTCGACAATTACCCGAGCAATCGAAGAGCTATCATTCCATTTGTTTATTAATGCTAATATGTACACAAATGTAACTAAAGTACTATACACCAGAATGTGTAATCACCGAGCATCAGTAACATTGTAAATTTTTCAGCAGTTAATTTATAACTAATCAATTTGGCATTGTTTGTGCTGTTTCTTTTATCTCAAACAGTTTTTGTAAAAGACCTTCGGATAATTCATATGATGAAAACTGAAACCAATAAGCTGAAACCAAATGTTTGATGCAAGCAATTCAAGTGTCATATAAATAATGAATATATCACCCATTGAAAGTCTTCAATGTCAAGGATGCTTGCTTCAACGCTTATTTTTCGTAGAGCAAGTAAATCATACTTAAGCATATAAATCTACACCCCAAAACTTGGCAGGTTGGTTGGTCCGGTATTTCCTGTCCATGCTTTTGATCACATCCATGTCTTCTTTGGTCAGCTCAAAGTCAGAAACCAGAAAATTTTCCTCCAATCTCTCAAGCTTTGATGACTTCGGGATAACAACTGTGTTCCGCTGGATGCCCCACCTGAGAACAATCTGTGCCACAGTTTTCTTGTATTTCTTGGCCAGACCCTAAAACGAAAAATGAAATGAAGAATGCTTGGTAAACAAGAGCTACAAAGGAAAATAATGGGTATGGTAATGACTAAACTTCAGTTGATTCATCATCCATGTAAGATAGGAAGAATTAACTCACAGTGAGGGTGGGATCATCCAAGCACGACACTGTACCAAACCATTCATTGTTAGCAACAGCACCTCCTAGAGGAGTGTGGGCAGTAACACAGATCCCATGCTTCTGACAGAATTTGACAAGAGAATCGCGTTGAAAGTATGGGTGAGTTTCAATCTGATTCACAGCTGGCTTCACTTTGGAGTACGCCAAGCAATCTCTTGTTAGAAAGATGTCGTAGTTGCTGCGAAAAATATTCTCACTATATCACTACAAATTTAACAAGACAAGAAAACTGAAAGGTCAAGACAAAGACGATTAATCCACTTCCTGCACTTGAGGTTATATACAAGTGGTTAAACAACACATCAAACCAGACAAATTGGTATTCTCTCGTCAAAATCACTCTTTCTTTAGCTTCTCATGAACTGAATTAAAGCATCGATGAATAGTAAGAATTACCATATTGTTTACAGTGTGATCGATAGGGATTTATAGCAAACACAGATGTCAGAAAGAAATTATGTATATTTAGTTTACCGATTTTTAGAATACATTGGAATGTTTATACAGAAATTCAAAATATCAGCATACATACCTGATTCCAATGCTGCGAACTAAACCCACGGAAACCAGATCTTCCATAGCATGCCAGGTGGTTTCCAATGATATAGTTGTGTCTATCTCCAACACGCCATCCTCATCTAAAGAACTACCAGTTTCACCAACTCCTGCATGACACACAACAATTGATTCAATAAATCAGTTCACCTTTAACGTATGAAGGGATTCCCAATTGCTTTTAAATGTTGAAACAAGCTACAAACTGATGTAATAATTTCAATAATGGCACAAAGAATTTGCATGCCGGATGTATGTGACAGAAAACCATGGATGGCAAAGTCTTGAGTGTCCAATCTTACCTCATCCATAAGTTTATTTATATACCCCATCATCAGTTGAAGTTGAATAGCATCAGTATCTAAAGGTATTCATCCAACTAATCGTTTGTAAGGTAATTATTGCCTAGTTCAGAATCTCTTCTTCAAATTTAAACTATTTTTCCGAGTAGCTTTTTAGCTGGTTTATTCGATGATCTCCAACCTTTCTCAGGGAATGGATTAATGAACTAAAAATGAGGCAGAATAGACACTGTTTTTCTCATAAGCATAATTTTCGGCTTAATAGCATCTCATATAAGCAATGAGTCTATTATGTATGTGCCCAAAAGTTTTAAAAATAGACTACAATACAAACATAAACATGCATGCGTACACACACAAGCCCGACAAATAAAGATGAGAAAATAAATTCAGGAATCACCAGTATGCTTGGTGGATACAGGAAAGTGCACAAGGTACAAATCCAGATAATCCAGTTGAAGCTTCTTTAGACTGTCTTTACAGGCTTCGACAACATGCGCGTGGTCTGAATTCCAAAGCTGCAATCAAGACGAAAAATGCGAGAAAAACAACCGTCATCGTCTGTACCCTGTCAGATATTTGATGGATAATGGTCAAATAATAACAATGTGTAAGATTCAAAAGAAACTAGCCTTGGTGGTAATGAAAAGATCCTCCCTCTTGACAATCCCACTTCGAAATGCTTCTGCAAGTGCCTCCCCAACTTCTGCTTCGTTCTTGTAATCGGCTGCAACAAGCAACACCAACTTATCAAACCTCATAAAAAACTTAAAAAGCCACTATATGAATTATGCACTTGACTTCTCCGAAACACACCTAAGCTAAAAGATTGGTAAAATATGATCAAACAAACAACTGAACCACATAATCCACTCCCACCACTAACAAGTCGAAATCATTTTAACCTCTAATTTGAAACAACATCAATCTAAGAACAACTCAACCACTATCAACAAAATGAATAATTTTTCAATAGTTTTAACTGGCTAGCACTAGAATCAATACTACCGGTTAAACCAAGAACAACTTTACACAACAAAATCTCATAAAAACACCTGCAATACTAAGCTAACAGATTTTGATTTCTCCGAAACACAACTAAGCTAACAGATTGGCAAAACATGATCAAACAAACAACTGAAACCAGAAAATCAACTCCCACCACTAAAAAGTCGAAATCTTTTTTAGCACCTTCAAGAACAATTCAACCACCTGTCAACAAAATGATTTAACTGGCTAGCACTGGAATCAATATCACCAGTTAAACCAAAAACAACTTTACACACAACAGAATCTAATAAAAACACTTGCAATACTAAGCTAAGAGATTTCGACTTCTCCATAGCACACCTAAGCTAACAGATTGGTAAAACATGATCAAACAAATAACTGAAACCAGAAAATCCACTTACTAACAAGTCGAAATCCTTTTTACCACTTTCGATGTAAAACCATAGTTGTCAGAAGCGTTAGGCGACTCAAGGCGATATGGGCCTCTATCGCCTGAGGCGCTAGGCGCCAGGCGAGGCGCACGCCCGACTGAAGCGAGACGAACCCATTTTATGAAAAACCTGTATAGCTAATTTATCCAAAAAAAATTAAGTGACTACTTAAAAAACTACCTACAAGGGCCACAACACATGATAATTAAATAAAAAACAATTTCCATCATAATTCATAGTTCAAAATAGACTTAAAATTGCAAAACAAAAAAGTAGAATCATCACAATTCTAAAAAAAAAAATCATGCATTGAAATCAAATTCTAAATCATCATTTCCTCCAATCTCCTCTTGAAGTTCTTCTTGTTAAAGTTGATCTCCCTCATCTTGCCCTTCAATCTCTTCTTTAGGTTTGATGTTTGACTCACATTTGATGTCGACATTAAGAATTTAAAACCTATAATCATAAAAAGTTGACAAATTAATCATATATATGTATTTGACAGCCAACATTACAAGCAAAATTTGTAAACTTCATATATTAAAAAGTACAAGCATCAACAGATTTTAATATATAAGTACAAGACAGCCAACACTACAAGCAAACTTCATTAATAGTTCAAGTGTTCAACATTGCCAAGTGCCAACATCAACCAAAATTTGTAGACATTCTGACATTCATCAACGTTCATATATTCATCATAATATCATATTAATCATCAACAGTTCAACACTGCCAACCAACATTACATTAATCATATTAATCATATATTCATAATTCATCATATATTCATATATATATATATATATAATAGACATTAGTCACATTACATTCATTCAATTTTTCAACAAAACTAATAGAAGGATATATATGGAGACTAAAAATAAAAAATTCGGCAGCATAAGGACTTGTATTTGGAGACTAGAAGGATAGAGAAGGAGAGAATGGTAAGAAAAAATGAATTAAATAAAATAATGAAAAACAGTACCTGATATGTTGGTCGGCAGCTGGCTGATCTTCAAAGATCAAGTCTTCAACTACTTCTTTAGTCTTCACTTCAAATGGAAGGATATCAGCAGATCGAAGAGTAGATTGGAGGAGATTGGAGGGGATTTGAGGAGAGAAACAGCCGCCGAAGCTTCTGTTATGTTTAGGGCTTGTTTTTCTTTTTTGTAGTTTTAAAAACGACTTCTCTAGATGTTAATTTAACACAAAACGACCACAGCAAAAAAAATTGCACAAGGCACGCCTAGTCGACGCCTACCAGCGCCCGGCACTTCGCGCTTAAGCGAGAAAAGCGCTCGCCTGGTTGAGGAATCAGCGCCTGGCCAGGCTCAAGGCGATGGACCTTCGCCCTGCCTCGCCTAGCACCTAGGCGTGCTTTTGACAACTATGTGTAAAACAACAGCATCAATCTAAGAACAATTCAACCACTATCAACAAAATGAATAATTTTTCAACAGTTTTAACAGGCTAGCACTGGAATCAATATTACCGGTTAAACCAACAACAATTTTATACACAACCGAATCTCATAAAAACACTTGCATTACTAAGCTAAAAGATTTCGACTTCTCCAAAGCACACTAAGCTAACAGATTGGTAAAACATGATCCAACAAACAACTGAAACTAGAAAATCCACTGGCACCAAAAATCAAGTCGAAATCTTTTTTACCACTTTCGATGTAAAACAACAGCATCAGTCTAAGAACAATTCAACCACTATCAACAGAATGAATAATTTTTCAATAGTTTTAATTGGCTAGCTCTAGAATCAAATCTTACCAATTAAACCAAGAACAGCTTTACACACAACAGAATCTCATAAAAACACTGCAATACTAACAAGATAAATCATAAAAAATAAAACCCAAATCAAACCTAAGCTAACACATTGGTAAAACATGATCAAACAAACAACTGAAACTAAAAAATCCACTCCCGCCACTAACAAGTCAAAATCTTCTTTACCATCTTCAATGTGAAACAACATCAATCTAAGAATAATTCAACCACCTATCAACAAAATGAATAATTTTTCACTAGTTTTAACTGGCTAACACTAGAATCAATCTTACCAGTTAAACCAAGAACAACTTTACATGCAACAGAACAGAATCATCAAAAGCACTAGCAAAATACTAACAAGATAAATCATAAAAACAAAAAACCCACAAAAGAAAAATGAAAGAGAGTAGTACCAGCACAGTCAAAATGGCGATAACCAATGTTGATAGCGTTGATGATGAGGTCTCTAATGTCTTTTCCTTCCATCCGCCAAACACCCAGACCGATAACCGGCAACTTGAATCCATTGTTGAGTGTTATAGCCATTTTCACTCACTATTCTTTGGTGGGTATAGATTCTCTTCTGGTTTGAGTTGCTGCTGATTAGCGATTCAATCATTCAACACAGAGAGGGGTTTGTTGTCTGCTTCTGTTTTGGGTCTTCTTTGATGTTTTGTGTTACTTGGTTGAGTGAATCTAATGGGAGTTGGGACAATGTGGACCGTTCGATTTGATTCTGTGAGCACCACTACATTGCTCACGTCCATGTTTTTGATGACGTGAGACACGCCATCCAGTTTATAATGATGTGGAAAAACACGTCATCATGTTATGCTGACATGGCTGTTTACTCCCATAACTCTACGATGACGTGTTATGGCACGCCAGCTAATCTTAATGACGTGCTCAGACACGTCATCAATTACTGACGTGGTGTTTTGACTTCTCATTTTTCGTTTTGCTTTTGGTTCGTAGGAAAAAAATGAAGGCTCTGGGCGGTAGTCGAGCGAAAAACTTGGTGATCCAACGGCGGCGACGGCGGCGATCAACGATGAAAATAAGCTGATGCTTGTTGCTGGGTGTGACTCTTTTCTTCCAAAGACGGTAGCGGTGCATGACTGAGAATAGAATTTTGAACTTTGATTATATTTGTGGTTGGAGAAGTGAAAAAAATAAAATCTGGCGGTGGGGTGGTTGGACTTGGAGATGAATAGAGCTGTTGGGAGTTGTTATAACAGTTTGTGTAGTGAAAAGATGTTGGCTTGTTGAAGATTGATTGCTTATCAAGCAGACATAGAAGTTGGTTCTATTACTTCTATATATATTGCAGAGCAGCTTCTGTTCAGACTTCAGAGCCATGCAAATGGAGACCAGAACAACAACGGAGAAGAAGAAGAAGAATGGAGCCAGGTTCTTTCCTCTCTCTATAAAAAGCACCAGTCTTTTGATAGTTGTTTTGGGTATTTTTTATTTTATCACTGTTTGCTTGATTGTGATTTGTGAAATGAGTGTCTGATTGGTATGGTTTTGTTGTTTCATGGATTTTTTTGATGTCAAAGTTGTTGAATGTTGATGATGGAAACTCTAGTTGAATTCTCTTGATGTCAAAGTAATTGTTGTTGGTGATGATGGACTTAATGAGCTTTAATTTACCAGCATTGATCTATATTTTTTTAAGGCCAAGTGGATACTCTTGTTGAAATCTGTTGTGTTATTTGACATCCTTTGACTAGCTGTTTACTAATAACATTAATTAATGGATTGCTGAGTGAGTGAGTGAGTTCAAGTTACATGTTTCCAATCTTGTGCTCATTTTACAATGGTTGTTTTGTTTCATTACTTTGTGATGATTTCTTTGTTGTGACTAGCTGAAGAATCTTATTTAGAAGCTTCACTTGTAGTTACTGCAAGGGAGCTTTTCAAACAGTTTGGGGTGCTCATAAAGACTTTATCGGTACATTGTTGTATTTTCTCTTATTACAAATACAATGCCAACTATGTGTGTTTGTGATGGTTTTTCAAGTGGAGCTTTGGAGTAGATCTTTTAGTAAAAAACTGTACGTCGTCCGGCATTCATTTAAAAAAAAAAACACTTTTAAATTAGTAGATTGTTTGACAAAGTATATAAAGAGTTGTTATTGTTAAAAAGTATAAAAATGGATATTAACAAAAAAAATTATAATAAAAGGGTATACGGTAAAATATATAAAGTTTATGAAAGGTAATTGAGGCTATATATCTTTTTTATAAAAAGCTCAAAAAGAGCATCTTGAGAGAAACTTAAATTTTAGGTTTCTCCTTAAAGATATAAAATAGCTTGTTTAATACTAAAAATACACTTCTTTAGTTTTACCATACAATCAGAAAGACCGTCAAAATAGTTTTTAACATTAAAAAAAAAACACTTTTGGCCATTAGAAAAGCCATACCAAATACATATTAGGCATTAGATGCAAAAACCCATCACATAAAACTGATCAAAGAACAAATTTTGGCAACAATCTCTCACTATCTCTTCTGAGAATGTCACAAATGGGTCCAATCTTCATCAACAGATACTTATTGATTGATCTTAATAGAATGTCACAAATGACATTCACTTATTCTTCTTAGAACACATACATATGCTATCTATCATGCATAAGGATCTAGTCCCCAAGCCTTGGTTGGATGATTAGTCCGATGTTTCCGGTCAACACCTTTGATGTCCATATTCTCTTCGGTTATCGCAAAATCGAAAACGTTGAAATTCTCTTTCAGTCTCTCGACTGATGATGTTTTGGGAATCACAATGGTGTTCCTCTGAATCCCCCATCTCAGTACAATCTGTACCACAGACTTCTTGTACTTCTCAGCCAAATCCTGTAAAAAAAAATTGAGAAAGAACTAAAATTTCCTGTAGTGAACTATTACAATTGATCCTTGAAAGAGAGGAATAGTTCGGATTGTTAATTTACCTCGAGTACTGAATCATCGAGACAGGATATGGAACCAAAACGCTTGGCATTGGCTATAGCACCTCCTAGAGGAGTGTGAGCTGTGACACATAACCCATGTTTCTGACACAACTTGACTAGCGAAGCGCGTTGGAAGTAAGGGTGTGTTTCGATCTGGTTCACTGCAGGTTTCACTTTGGAGTAAGCTAAGCAATCCCTTGTCAGGAAAACATCATAGTTGCTGCTCAACAGGAAAATTCATCAAAGAAACTCTGCTGTAAGTAAGAGAGAGATTTCTGATAAAAATTTAACATTGTCTAACTGAAATTCTGAAATCGATTCACCACCTGATACCGATGCTATGAACTAAACCCATGGAAACCAGACTTTCCATGTCGTGCCAGGTGGTTTCCAGGGATATAGTCGTGTCGATATCTAGCATTCCATCTCCGTCATAAGTGTTTCTTGTTGTTCCAACTCCTGTATCCAAGTATTCCAGAATTAAAGAAAGTTCAGTAAAAACCAGGGGATAAGATCCTCTATTACTGGTGGTCTTCAGGATTTTTTGGAAACATCAAGTTACTGGTTTCAGGATTTGCACAAGCAAAACAATGAACTATGACATCAATTTAATATATATGTATATATATAATTACCGGTGTGCGTGGAGGCTATTGGAAAATGAACAAGGTAGAGATCCAAGTAATCAAGTTGAAGCTTCTCCAAGCTATTTTTAAAGGCCTCTATGACATGTCCATGGTCTGAATTCCATAGCTGAAAATCAAGAAAAATTATTATATTATAAATATAGAGAGAGAGCTAATAAGACGTGGGATCCCGTATGTTTGCTTATGTTTGCTTTTGTTAGAATCAATTCTCAAAATATTGAAAATATCGATCTCTCCAAAATATGGAAACTATCGAAGATATTTCGGTCAAAGTATCGATATTTAATTTTTAGTCGATTACATAACATCGTGTAATACGTTACATTGTGTGATCGAATCCAAGTGAAAAAATTATCTGGGTTCCTCCCATATCTTATAATTTTTATTTTATTTTTGGAATAGAAGTTGAACTAGCCTTGGAGGTAACAAAAAGTTGTTCTCTCTTTACAAGTCCTTTGTGAAATGCTTCTGCCAATGCCTCCCCAACTTCTCTTTCACTCTTGTAGTCAGCTGCAAGCAAATATTCAACTTTCTATTAACTTCAATAATAGTTACATAATTGTCTACTAATATTAGATTGGATTCAAATCAAATACATATTGGCACTATATATGAACTTATATCTATTTGAACTGGTGATTTTGGTACCACCACCCAATGAGACTAAGTGGTGAAATGACACTCTTTCGGTTTGACAATGTCCTCTAAATTCGAATTGTCATACAGTATGTAGTATATAAAAAAAAAGTTCATTTAGATTTGTTACTTCAGCGTTAATCGATAACAATTAAAGTACACAATTGAATTAATACAACAATGCTAGATTTATGAATTTCAATGTTGTGAGTCGGATTTTGTACATTTTAATTACAATATCAAAGTCACAGATATTATCAAATTTATAATTTTTAGACTTAGGGTCCTTAATTTGTATGGTGAATTGAAATAGAAATTTTTAATGTTTACATTCATCGTCTCTAAAAACAGAAAATCGGCAATTCCATCTGATACATAAATACAATTAATTAATAAATATATTATAAAGATGAATAGTTTTAGGGACCGTTTGGTATGGTGGTATCTTTGCATGGAAATGAGAATCTCAGAGCATTCTCATGTTTGGTAACAAGTTTGGGTTTTTTGTTTCCCGGGAAAGTGAATCTCATAGGAATCACATTTTCCCTCTGGAGGGTAATGCGATTCCCATCAAAATAGGTGGGTTTCAGATTACCTCCATCTGATTCCCACCGTGGGTCCCACCATCATTAAAAAGAAATATTTTTTTTCTTTTTCTCTGTTCTTCAGAATCCTTCTCCATATTAATAACAAAATCCCCAATTTCATTTTTTAAATCCCTAATCAAAACACGGTAATAACTCAAATAATCTTCTATTAAATCTTTTCCCACAAATCTATTTCTCAAACATCATCAGTAGCAGAAAAAGGAAAAAAAAAATTACAACAACTATAAATCTGGGTTGCTCGATGATGATGAAGACGAAGACGAAGACGACGACGGCGACGGCGAACGAAGACGACGACGGTGAATGAAGACAACGACAATGACAACGAGCTTCGATGATGACGACGATGATGGTGAGGAGCTTCGATGAAGACGGCGACGAAGACAAGACCGGCCGGAGGCGGCGGCGATGACAACGACGACGTGGAGAGAGATGGAAAAAAAGACAGAGAGAGATGGAAAGAAAGGGATGATGGTGATGATGTTTGATAAATGGATCTGATTATTTTTTTAACCATATAAGTTGATTTTTTTTTTAGTTTTAATAATAATAAAATAAATTCCCATGTACAACCAAACATGGTTACTTGATATTCTCAGGAATCCTACGAAATATTCTCATACATAACCAAACACACGTGTACAAGTTTCCCAAAAATCACATTCCTATATTTAATTTTCCCTAAAATCATATTATTTTAATTACCCCGTACCAAACGGTCCCTTAGTGATTCGATGCACGTGAAAAAAGATTTTCAGTTGAAAAATTGAGACCAACTTTACTTCACAAATTGTCGACAATCCCGTCCCATAACCTGGAAGAATTAACATGGGTTTATTCCCTACTTTTGTTGAAATATCAAATCAATCCTTCTTGTTTGAACAATTTATAAAAATATCCCAGTTTTTTTTTCTTTTAAGTATTATATAAATTTAAGGTTTTTTTAGGGAAAGATTTAAACCCGCAATTTCGTGATGTAAGTGTAAGAGGTTTATCACCGGAAAAACATTATATCTTGCTTAGTTTATTTAAATCCAATGACATATAACTATTTACAAAATATGGTTATTTAATTTTTATTATAAATTGGGAAAAAATATACGAATAATAGTAAAATTAATTTCTTACAAAATTAAATAATACATTATGAATAAAAAATAAAATCTATAAAATAAAAATAAATTAAAAGCAAATAATATTTAATATAGAAACAAAATGTCTCTAGTTATTTTTTACTAAAAAATCAATTAAAAGGAAAAAAAATGATTTGATGGAGGAGATTTGTCCTCCATTAGATCTGACCATCAAATCAAATGGAGGAGACTATATCTCTTTTTCCTTATGTAGGAGATCATTTCTGTGTAAGAGATGGTCTGCTCCAAATAGATGAGACCATCTATCGTCGACGATTTCACTAACACGAGAGATTTTCTTTTGTAAGAGAAAAAACTTCGATAATAGGTCTCTTCCATCCATTTGTTTTTTAAATTTTTTTAATTAAGTATTATATAAGTAATTAGTGATTTTGTCTTATTAAAAGGTAAGATAACCACTTTGCCCTTCAACCATTAAGGGTTAATGAAGTACCACTAACAACAGAGGTGGTTTGTGCAATTTTGAACAAATATCCCATATACATGCAATTATGCAAAATGTCGGGATTTTTCTTACAATTTGCCTTTTAGTTTTAAAGGAAGGAGGGAGGAGAACGAATTAACAAGAAAGTATACATGTATAAACATACCTTTAAACATAGTATCATGCACGTTAATTTGAAGAAAAAAAACATAGCATCACGTTACATTTTGGAATATGCCACTATTTTTTCGTTAATTAGACATTTATGTTACAAATGTAAATGTTAGAGCTCAGATACCACCATCAAATGTGGTTTGATTGTAAAAATATTTATATAGTTTGGCAATATCTCAAATTCAGAGTCACTGTACCACTGCATACAGTATTAAAAAAAAGTTAGAGGTCATACAAGAAAGAGAGAGCGAGGGATCGAGAACGCACTAGCACAATCAAAATGACGATAGCCGATCTTGATCGCATTGATGATAAGGTCTTTCATACCACCTTTATTGGTTCGCCAGACCCCTAAACCCAATATGGGCATATCAAATCCATTGTTGAGTCTCAATGTGGGCACGGTCTCCTTCTTGATCATGAATCCATTGCTCTTGTTGTGTGTCATTTCCATCTTCGTCTTCTTCTTCCTCCTTCAAACTAGTCTATATTCTCCTTTGTTATTGCTTGTGCATTTCATCAAACACATGCATAACACTTATAGAGTGAATGAGTGATTGAAATTTAGTCTCATTTTGTAAAAATAATAATAATAATAAATAGGGGTGGGGTATGAAATAAATAATACATCATACTTTCAATTGTCAGCCACTTGAATTATTACCACAGCCAAAGCTAATTATTTAATACAACTAACTTTGTAGAAAGTGGCTCAATGGTATGAACATTAGGTAAATTTTTGGGTGTTAAAATTTTATGGATTTGTATGATTTTAAAGACTTTATGATTATGTATACTATACTTTTAAGATTCTAAAAGAGTCTCTAAATTTTATTTATAGACTATTAGAATTATCTCAAATTTATTTATAAACTATTAGTATTTATTTATATGAATATTGTGTCAGATAACTGCGTATTGATTAAACGTTAATATTTTTTTTTACGTTAAAAATAACCTATGATTATAAATATATTTTTTAACAATCTGCTTGCCTTTAAATCCCATTCTCTTCTTCTTCCGTGATTTTTTTTTTTTTTACATTAAAAAGAACCTATGATTATAAATATTTTTTTTCACAATCTGCTTGCCTTCAAATCTCATTCTCTTCGTCTTCCACCTACTCACCCACACAGTCTTCCCCACCGGTCCACAACCCACCCTCTCTTCCCAAGTCCCCACTACCCACTCTCTGATCATCCTCTTCCATACCATATATTTTTAAAAAAAATCTTTATGTTGGTAGATTTGGAATGAAGTTCTGGTGGGGTATGAAAGTTGAAGAAGATGAAGATAAAATCTGGAAAATCTGATGGGAGAGGGCAAGACAATTTTAGGGTCTTGGTATTTATAGTTATCATTAAAAAAAATATGAGAATCAATTTTGTCATGAAATCCTATAAATCTTGATTTCAATCCAATACCACCATACAATTTGTTGCATCTCAAATATCCAGATCCAATACCATAAGATATTATGGATTTTTAAAAAAAAAAATATTAAAAGTTCTAATCGAATACAACCAGACATATCCAACTTATTAAAAGTTTCAATCCAATACCACTAGACTATTTCTGTCTAAAATTGTCTATTAAAATTCATATCAAATACCAATCCCTTATTCATTATGATAATGTGATAGTTCGAGTTGCCATGTCTGTAAATGGTATATTAAAAAAAAATACAACTAAAGGTCGTAACATATCATCCGAATATTCATCCACTACTATGTATTTGTTTCACGTATGATCTGTATGAACATACATTCATGATTATGATTATAATTGTTAGTTTTCCAACAAAAGGTGTATATATGCAGACATAGTGTTATTAATGCACAGTATATATTCGTCCCATTAAAATACTTCTTTATACTCACAGATCCTTGTATTATGAAACTAGTGTGTCAAGATATGCGATACACCGGCCTTCACAAAAAAAAAAAAGGAAAAAACTATTTAAAATTTACCTTTATTTTTTAAATCAAACATTTTCAATTAAATTCTCACATAATTTCTTATTTTATAATATAATTAAGCTATTTAGGTTGCTATTTACTATTTAGTTCAATTTGGAATTATTTATAAAGACCATTCACCATTTAATTTTTGTGCCAAGTGTACTCAATGGTTTTTTTTAGATTCAATACGTATTACATGATAATCTTAATAATTTATTTGTTTCAAATTCTACTCAAAAGTCATCAATAAGTATTATATGATCATAATTTTAATAATTAAGATGTTTCAAATGCTATTCAAAAGGCAACTTCAAAAAAAAAAAAAAATCTACCCAAAAGGCCACATAAAAGCGGAACGAGAAAAGTACGATGATTTTAATTGTCTTTAATCTTTAATGAGAATGCTATTTATGTATTTTTTACTATTTATAAATATAAATATTAGTTATAAAAATAAAGAGAGATGATTATATGTCAATTGAAATATACAGAAAGAAATAATATGTAAGTTGAAATATATGCATGTAAATTTATCAAGAAACTATTTCTTGATAAATTTATTGCCAAGAAATTTCTTGATAAATTTCTTGTTAAAAAAAATTATTACATTCCTTTTTTTTAGCTTTAATATTATTGGGAATTAAAAACTCAACCTCATATTCTCTAACTTTTTGTTTATCACATCATCTCCATATTGAAGTTAAATAATTGTATTATAAAGAGTTTTTCTAACTTCTTAAATATCTATCATACGTGACAGACGATTTTCTTCAAATACATATTTGCATTGGAGATGCTCTTATCCACTAAATTTAAATGTCGAACCAAATTTCAGTAAAATTTATCCTTTAACATCAAATAAGTTTTGAACTGCTTGGAATTAGCTTTTGAGAAGGAATCTGTCAACGCTTTTGAACTTCACTTTTGCACAACTTCTGTAGAAAATAAAAACATAAATTTTGTAGTGAACTGCATTTGCTACTCCAAAAAATAAATTTCTATTCCTAAGCATTTATTAAATTGTCACACGGGAGGCGGCCGGCCCTCTAGCAAAAGTAGAAGTGTTGGCCTGGGCCAGAGGTGTGGGCCGGAGTTGCTTATCTATCCTACTCCGTGAATACAACATATTGACCACAGTGGGTCAGGCTTAGACATGACCACAGTGGGTCAGGATTAGACATGACCACAATTCGGTTCGAACCGTGAAACCGAACCGTAATCGGAATCGAAACTGTAGAACCGGTTTTAGAACCGGAACTATGTGGCTGAAGGTTCGGTTTCGGTTCGGTTTCGGTTCTCCTAAAAAAAAAACCGTCCTGGAACTGACGGTTTGGTTCTGGTTCCGGTTCCGGAACCGCCGGTTTCAGAAAATATGTTTATTTTTATTTTTATTTTTATTTTTCTTATGCTAAATTGTAAAAAAAAAAAAAAAAAAAAAAGAGGAACCGGAACCGATGGTCTATGGTTCCGGTTCTGGCTTCTTCCAGAAATGAAACTGACGGTTCCGGTTCGGAACCGGAGCTGGCCGGAACAGTGGGCATGCCTAGTCATGCTCACACGGTTGGGGGCCGCTCCAACATAATGACTACGGCAAGTCATGCACATGCGTATAGATGTTTGGACGAAGTTCGGAATCCTCGGTACCCAAATAATAATAATAATAATAATAATAATAATAATAATAATAATAATAATAATAATAATAATACAAGCTACAAGGCAAAATGATAGACAATAAAAGAAAGCCACATGAAAACATTCAATCGATGAAGCATTTTATCACACACATGGAAGGTGGAGTCTGAAGATGGAGAAATAATCAAGAAAATCAGATCTGCCATTTCTTTTTTACCCATTATTTGCTGGTGCATAATTTTCTAGTTAGCTAAGTCCCAACTAATTTTCATGCTCGGTTCCGACTAATTTTCATACGGGTTTATTAATTGTCGACAGTATAAATATTGATTGTCACATGTGAAAATTAGTGAACATGTATGAAAATTAATCGGTATATATATTCTGTAACGCTATATAGTCGAATCTCGTATAAAAATAAATGTGGAATTCTATACCCAATGAAGATGGATCATGGAGAAAGAATAAGGAGGATGATATGATTGGTACTTCTATTTCTTTGAGCTATCCTTAATCAAATACGTTCCACTTTTAACACATCTCAATTTATGAAATAGTGCAATGCTTTAAAAAAAAAATCATGAAAGATACGAATAACTTAACAAAATCAAATACTATATGTATGGTTGGAATATTTAAACTCACAATACCAAAATAAAGTTCTACACATATCGATAAATAAACAAACTTGAATCCCCACCTAAAAAGTGAAAAATGATATATATATACTACTTGAACTAAGAGGTATGTGCATATATGAATCTTGATCCATGTTATGTTTGAACTTTGATGTATTATTGCTAATTAATATTTTATTGTGCACATTGCAGACGTGAAATAATGTACATATTTACAAAATTAGAATTTGAGAATGTGTACGTGAATGTGTTGGATTTGTTCTTATTTTCTAAATTTCAAGACTTTCAATTCTGAATGTTAGATAAACGTACGTTTATTATTAAATTTTAGGTGGATCGAACTATATATTCCACATTTTCATTCACTTAATTGCACTTTCATATATTTTTTTAATATAACAAATGTATGATCAAGAAATTTAGAGTATTTTGTTACTTTTAATTTTGTTGATGACTACAATTAATTCAGAATTTGAGGAGAGAAACATGATTCCAACACTCTATTACAATCTCAATGGTATAATTGTAAGATACATACTACTAAATCAATCTCATTTTATCTAAAATAATTCAACTTGGACAAACCGAAGATCTATAAGATTATAAAGTTATAAAATGAAGGTCCTGAATTTTTTTTTTCTCTAGTCAAACACAAATCGATCTGGTCAGGGGTTTGCTACGATTTGATAAAATTAACTGTTATAAATATATTTTGTACAGTAACCTACTACAAGAAATGAGTTATCCACACTTTATGATTTTATAAATAAAAGTAAATTAAAACCCAAAGTCACGAATGTAAAAAGAAAATGCTCATAGGGAAGTGCACCCATAGTGGCCGTGCCCTTTTTGTGTAACTTGTGATTTGGCTGAATATGATTGTTTGTTAAAACAAATTCTATTAATTTTTATCAACCTTATATTTTAGTTTCTATATTCCCACGTACATAATGTGATGAGCAGGCCTTGCCACATCCCACAACAATGGGATCTGGCGATGCAGCAGAACACTGGAATGAAACCGATCTAGACAAAAATGCACGTGGATCCAAGAACATAAAAACTTCAATAATGCAATCCAACATCAATAATATCATATATTGTTTGATAGTAATAATACAAGCTACCAGGCAAAATGATAAACAAGAAAAGAAAGCCACATGAAAAAGTACATTCAATCGATGCAGCATTTTATCACACACATCTCGGACATATATGGATGGTGGAGACTGAAAATGGAGAAATAATCAAGAAAAGCAAATCTGCCATTTTTTTTTTCTCATTATTTAAAAGCGCATAATTCTCTAGTTTGTTCGGTTCCAGATTAATTTTCATACGGATTCATTGGCTGTTAGTGCTACAAAAATTGATTATCATATGTGAAAATTGGTGAACATGTATGAAAATTAATCGATATATATATATTCTGTAACGCTATATAGTCGAATCCAATAAAAAATTATAGAATCTTCTGTACACGATTAAGATGGACGGTGGAAAAAGAATCAGGAGGATGATATGGATCAATACTTCTATTTCTTCGGGGAGCGATCAGCTTTCAAATAATTGCATGCATCGATGTGTAGTACACCGTGCGCATTTTACATTTTACATTTTACAAATATATGAAGCTCATGATGTTGTGACTTGTGAAAGTAATATATGGGTCGCATATTTAGTGTCGATACAGACCCCGGTAGACTCTTAACCCATATTAAGATACGGGTCTTGTACGGAGTACAAGATTCATATTGGGGCACAGCAGAGAAATGTTGTTTATGAATTATGGATGTCTTCTTGATGTAATTGGACAGTATAAGAATTGGAGTGTAGTGCTAATGTGCTATGAATTGATTCATGATAGGTCATCCACTATTGGGCTCTTATATCTTGAGAATTAAAATCGCTTTTTTATATCTTGAAAGACTCAGTTTGGTATTGTTGTGCTGTGGGGAGAAGTGTTTTTGAAATTGTTGGGGGGAAATTGTTTTTGAAATTGTTGTGGGGAGAATCAACTGAGTGTTTGGTAAACTGATTTTCAAAAGTGCTATGAGAACTAAAAGCAATTTCAATGTGTTTGGTAAACTGAAATAAAAAGTGTTGTGAGTGTGTAAAATTACTAAAAGGACATAGACATCTAAATGGTACTAATATGCTATACTTTACATTTTTCTTATTTATTTGTATCTAGTGTTAAGTGTTATATAATTATGGTACTTTATTGAATTAATTAGCTCCATTTTTTATTCTACTTTATTTAATTAATTAGTCTCATTTCTTTATTTCTTTATTTCTTTATTTTATTCTACTTTATTTCTTTATTTCATTTTTATTCTAATTTATTGAATTAATTATCCCAATTTTTTTATACAGTTATGGCAATTATTATTTTTTTACAGAAATATAAGTCCGATTTTTTTTGTTAAATTTCGTTAAAGGCAAGGACAAAGTTGAAAAGTTAGTAAAATTTCATTTAATATCAATGTAGCACGTTTTCTAAAAGCAGAAGCCAAAATCTAAAAGTATGTATTTGTAGCTTCTCAAAAACTTAGTTGGGAGAAGATAAAAGTGACCAAAAGCACTTCCCCACGATTTTACCAAACACCATGTCTTAGGTCCAGAATCACTTTTGGCCCCAAAAGCAGCTGAGAAAGCAATGCCAAACTGAGCCAAAGTCATATAGAACCTAGGGCTGGCCTTTCTGTTTGGCTAGAGGGGCGGCCGCCCCGGGCCCAATTTTTAAAG
Organism: Dipteronia dyeriana; assembly: GCA_032871835.1. NCBI lineage: Eukaryota > Viridiplantae > Streptophyta > Magnoliopsida > Sapindales > Sapindaceae > Dipteronia > Dipteronia dyeriana. The sequence goes on along the minus strand of CM065295.1, from coordinate 95,390,690 downwards.
AGCCATATTTTTATGTTGGTTTAATATCATCTGGGTCCCTATGTTATGCTGAAAGATCAATTATTTAAATGAGTTTGTTTTTTTAGCAAAGTTTTCCCTGACTTTTGAAAAATATATCAAATAGCTTCATCCGTCAGTCAAAAGTTAGTCAACGTTAACAATCAGAGAGTTATTTTTGTTATTTCATTTATGATGTGTTAAAACATCAGACAATATATATATAAAAAATATTTGTATAATATATATAAAAAATTAATGAATATTAACATAATTTTTAACCACCAATTATGCACGCAGACCACCATCATCAACCCAAAAAAATTAATTCCAGAAATCATATATTCAATTTTTTTTCCAAAACCATTCATCAAACCCAAAATTTTAAAAATGGCCATGAATTTTTTTTAAAATAAAAACTGATAATATTTTTTTCTTACACTTTCTTGGTCTCCATACATGAACAATTCCACAAACCCAGAAATTAATTCCCAAAAACTAAAATTTAATTCACCAATTCACCACATTCAAACCCAACCCAATCATCAACAGCTTCACAACCAAACCCAACCACAACATATTCAACAACAAAAACGACACCAACCCTCAATCTCGTCGGCGCCCCACTCAAACCACCAAAATCCAGAAACCACCACCATCCCACAACCCAATAACATCCAAATCTCTGTCAAAGGAAAGCAACTGGAGAAGAGAAGGAGATCAAGGATGAAAAATCGATGGAATGAAAAAAAAAAACAAATCAAATCTACAAACAAAAATCACAAATCAATTCCACAATAATAAAATCCAAGTCAAACTGGTTTCAACATCATCAATAATCCAACAAAAGCAAAAAAGCAAACATCATCAATAATCCAACAAAATTGAAATGCAAAAAGCAAAAAAAATAAAAATTGGTGGACCTTCAATGGAGATAAACAACTTTATTTTTGTTTACTCTTTACATCTCTCATATCTCTCCCTTTCTCCACGTCGACGATCCCCTCAGCGGCACCAATCTTCTCTTTGACGGTCTTCTCAGCGACACTGATCTCCTCGCCGACGGTCTCCTCAAAGCTGGCGTCACGAATTGCTCCATGGTTATGTGAACGATCATGCTTTCTGGAGTTGTGATTATGATGAATGAGGAAAAAAATGATGGTGGCTCTGGATTTATGGGTTTTTGGTGTTTAGGTTTTAGGTTTCTAATCTAAGAGGTTTTGAAGTTTTTAAACCCTTAGCGACGCCAATCTTCCTGACATAACTCTCATTGATGAGTTGAATGATAAGGTGATGGTGTGGGTCGATTGTGGTGGTGATGGTGGATGGTAAGGGTGTCTGTGTTGGTGGATGGTAAGGGTGTTTGTGTTGGTGATGGTGACGATTTGGTTAAAAAAAATAGATCTGGTTTGGGTTGATTATGGTGGTGATGAGTTGAATGGTAAGCTGATGGTAGTGTTTGTGTGGTGATGGTGACGATTTGGTTTAAAAAAATCTAGATCCAGTTTTGTTCGATTTTTTTTTTGTTAACATTTTTTACATTTTTTTTCCAGACCATTGTTTATTTTCTTTTCATTTTATTTTTTATTTTTTTAATAATTAGTTTTATTTAATAATTAATTATAAATGGTAAAATAGTCAATTAATATTTTTTGTTAGGGTTGACCGTTAAAATTAGGGTTAGAGGGACCAAATTGATGTATTTATAAAAAGTGAGGGAAAACTTTACTAAAAAAGCAAACCCGTTTAAATAATTGATCTTTCAGCATAACATAGAGACCCATATGATATTAATCCTTTTATATTTTGAGTAATAGTTTAGGAACTCATTTTCATATTTTCATATTGTCATATTTTGAGTATTGTTTTTAGGGTTTATTTTCATGGTTACATATTTTGAAGTTTAAGGGCCTAATTTTTTATATTTTAATTTATAAAAGGTACAACTATTTGCTTTATGTATTAATCCAAATGTTGGGGATCAAAGAAAATGCACATTTTGATCAAAGTTTGCTAAAAAGTTTTTAAAAAAAAATGGACCCATTACAAACAAAGTCTATAAAAAGGTTTGACTTAGGTATATCACTAGAGATCCAATAGGGTTTTTTCACTTTCTTGTTCCTAAATTCTATTTTCTCATTTCTTTCAACCTTTCAGCTCTCAACGAGTTAACAACTCAACACTCAGTTTTCTACTAATCTCTTACGACTCTATGACTCTACTTCCTCTATTCCAATGTTCCTCATTTCACATTATCACTTGAATCTTCGACTCTTACTCTTTTAGTTACAAATTCTCTCAGGTAGGGCCAGCTTTGGGGTGATCCACCAAGTGCAACCACCCTAGCCCAATTTTTTTTTTATTAAAGCTAATATGTTGCATTGGGTTTTGAGTACATAAGTGTGAGCTTGTTATGAGTTGTTATAGTCTATATAAAAAAAATGTGACTCTGAAATGTTCAATTCATTTTTTTTAATTAGATGTATAGAATATATTAAAAACATATGACTCTGAAAGGCTCAATTCATTTTTTAAAAATCATGGGGTCATTTTGTGACAACACCCTATTCGTCATTTGACATGTTATTGGGGCCATTTTTCTATATATATATATTTTTTACATTTTCGCCATGGGCCCTAAAATCGTCAAGGTCGGCCCTGCTAGAACCAAATATTAATTTTTGAGTAATGTTATACAACCTGAATAATTAACACATATTTCAACCCAAATGATGTGGCAAGTGAGTTGTCATTACCACACATAACATGAGAAGATGTTAATGAAAAAAACACTTGCCACATCATCTGAGTTGAAATTTGAACTAAATTTTTGGGTTGTCTAACATCGATGTTATTTTTTTTTCAATAATTAACAAACAATGTAGAGTAAAACTCAAAGAATTGTATCAAGATACAATGAATACCGTGGAATAAGATAAATAAATCTCCAGGTATTTACTTATCTTTTTACCAAAAATATAATAAATAATAATGAATATTAGACTAGACAATAATGTATGAAATAATAAGAAATTATTTATTATTGATTTATTATTGTTATTTGATTGAAAATTAAAATCATGAAAAGAAAAGTGGTTGATTTTGTATCCTACAATCATCGCCAATAAAATAGGAAAGATATTAATTAATTAATTAATTAATATTATTAAAATAATAGGATGCATCAAGCTCATAATTTTGTCCGATGGAAATGGTCGGAAATGTCACATTTTTAAAGTTTCATTGCATCAAAGTCACTGTTTTAATATGTTGTGTTTAAAATGCACATACTACGGTGAACTACAAAAATTGCCGTCAGATAATCATTTTTTAATTTTTTTTGTACTTCCATCTTAGTTAACATCTCCACACTTCTAATACTCAACTGAGTAACTCTCTCTTTCTCTAACAATATATCTCTTAAATACTTATTTTTTATACCTCAGTTTCCGAGTCTTGTAACACTTTATCCGATCCTTTTAATTTGTTCTTCGAGTTTTTTTTTATAAACCTTCAGATGGTTGTGTGAATTTTAAATCTCTGAACCTTTCTAAGCTTTATATGAGCATTCTGTAAGTGTGTCCGAGCCTTTTGTAAGTGTTTCTGATCCTTTGTAATTACATTTCAAGCCTTTTGTAAGTGTATTCGTGTTGAGATTATGCTCGATAGTAAGAGTATAATAATGTATTTGACAATCTTTTCATATTAATAAAGTGATTTATAGTTTAACAAATCTTATAGCATTTATAGTTTAATTATTATAATTGTCAAAAGTAAATAATCATAAGGTCAAAATACTATGAGAAAAAAATAATTGTTTATACATCTAGATATGTATGAGGTGGACACAATTCTTTAGTTAGTCTTGAATAATATTCACAACTTAAGATAAAAGCTGATCGTCTTTATCTTGTCAAAGTTGTAGATTCTTTTGCTAGTATTTGAGTGAGATCAAATGTGTTATGATGAGTCTAAAATCATCAAAATATTGTGTCTTTGGACAAAAGAATATAGTGCACTAGATGCATTGAATAGGATCACAGTGAATTACTTTATCAAAAACCGTCAATGGATAAAAGTTTTCACTAGAAGACAATCTGAGAGTCTATCTCAATCCTGAGATAAATGATGACTTATGGTTGCAAGTGTTATCATTTGAGCTATTAATAAGTACGATTATATAACATATTATATCCTCGATAGTTTGGTGGTATTCATTTGCTAATCGATAGAGGACTTCATTTATAGATATGGACATCGTGGCTCCATTTATTAAATGAGAGTATAATATCATCATATGGATGTTTTGAAGTATTTGATATTAAATCTTAACATTAAGTTTTCAATAGTGTCTATTGAAACATGGCTTATGGACAAGTCAAAATATCCAAGTTCAATATGTGGTCATATGAGTAAATATGGTAACTTTGAGAGCTATAGGCGGTATATGAGCTCTTGGTGATTACTGGTATTCTTCATGAAGATACACTATCTCCAATAAAGTTGTATAGGGTATGAATGAGCAATATTAACTTATTCTATCTTTATTTAAGAGTTCAATTTTAGTTCTTTAGTGAAATGAACTAAAATTAATAGATCGGACCTAAGTGAATCATTTGTTGATTGTGATTGGGTTATGTCTATTGAAGTTTAAATTTAGATAGCTCGCAAAGATCCTCAATCCACACGAACTTGCATGGATCACTTGATATATTCTATCGGACCAATTTAGGGGTCCATCTAGAATTGTATTAATGCATGTTGACTTGTTTCTTTGTGTAAGAATATGTTTAGTTCATATATAGACTTTTATAAAGGTTCAATGGATTTAATAAAATAAGAAAAATAATATATATGCCTATATAATGTCGTGGGCAGCAAGGCTAATATATAGAAGTCTAATATATTATTTTTTATTTTATCATTTAATTAAATGGAAATTAATTAATTTATTGATTAATTAATTATTTAATTAAAAGTCAAAATCTTTTTTCTATAAGAGAAAGTCTTCTAATATTATACTATTGTTGGTAGTATAATTAATATTAAAGACTATATTTGATTAAGTAGATAAATAAAATGAATTATTTATCTAGTCAAATTAGGAAGTCTTTAATATGGTTACAAATACACTAATGAGTTGGATTAGTAGTCTTGGTGAAGGAAAAAATTCTTTTTGGAAAATGATTCTTGGTCACTAAGTAAATCCACATAAGAATAGGATTCTTGACTACCAAATAAATTATCTTTAGGAGAGGATTTGTGAACATATAAATATAGGTTGTAAATTTCGGTCAAGGATAAGAATTCATGCTCTAGAATCGGTCAAGGCATAGGTGGAGACTTGAAAGAAGTTTTTTTTTTATTATTATTTTGCTTTTATAGTTAAAAAAAAACTTCATCCAACTATAGTGTGTAGAAGTCGTCCAAGGGGAAGAGAAAAGGGTAACGTTCTTGTTCGATAGTAAACTAGTATCCTTTACATCAAAAAGGTTTTGTGTACAAAATCGAATTGGGTTCACGCGAGTTCTAATCAAGTAGATTGATAATTCACAAGTGACTGAACGTTCTTGGATTTTTCTCTTGAAGGATTATTATGATTAACAAAGAAAAAGATTTTGTTTGTTTCCCTCATCGGAATACAATTTAAAGAAATGGAGCCCACACTCCTAGGTGATTCACGTTCGCGGTTGGATTGGAAGATTTTACGGATTCAATTCGACGCTAGTTCAATCGTCACGAGAAAAAGGTACGATACTTTTAGATACATCAATTAATTTAGGGTTAAGGTTCTTGTCATTAAAAAGGGAAAAAAAAATATTTATACCAAACCCTAATCTTCATGCTTCGTTATGCGATTTTCCCTACAGTTCGAGCCTTTTGTAAGTGTTCCTAAGTTTTTGTAGTTACATTTCGAGCTTTTTTTGTAAGTATTTCTGAGTCTTTATAAGTGTGTCTAAGCCTTTTATAATTACATTTTGAGTCTTTGTAAGTGTGTCTGAGCCTTTACAAAAGCTCGAAGCCTTTTGTTAGTGTTTCTGAGCAATTACAAAAGCTCGAGCCTTTTGTAAGTGTTTTTGAATCTTTTGTAAGTGATATGAACCTCACCAAGAGCAGTGAGACCCGAAACCAATATATGGTAACGAAGGATCATTTTCTAACCAAGTTTATAAACAAGAACGTTATCGGACCGCGACCCGTTACCTATAAGGAGGTAAGAACGAACGGTAACAAGAAGTTGAAGACGCCACACTCAAGAACAAGAAGAAGATATGAGTGATAAGTCAAGTTTTCAGAACCAAAAAAGAGATGAACTCTCACAATTTTTATTCAATTCAAGTCTGTCGAATTACATCCAATTCGTTCCTTTATATACTAAAACCCTAAACGAAAAGAAAGGCTATAAGCCATCCTAAAAGGAAACAATATAATTCGGCCATTAAGGCCTTATAATCATAAGAAAACTAATTTAAGAAACTATTGACTTGCTCTCTAATTGGAAGCTAATTCTGGAAACAAATCAGCCCCTTAATTTGGGAAACAAATCAACTATTATTCTTTGGAAATTAAAAGGGAATAAGTCAGCCAAAGTTGACTCTTCTCCTAACTTGTGCCACACACCCAAGTCTTCCTTATTCGGCCCAATCAATTGCCTTGATGACATTAATTATGCATTGGTCTTCATGTGGGCTTATCTTGGACTTCAATAATTCAAAATCAGCCAAAGTGTCTTGAATTAGGCCATTTAGTGCTTATTTGAATCTCTTAGCTCTTGCCCTTGTTATTGGCCCAACCGGAACATGCAATGGATCATTTGATACAGCTGCCTTGTTCTCATCATTCCCTCCCTCTTGAAAAGGATTTGTCCTCAAATCGTCACCTACATCAAAATGAGACAAATCAGAAACATTGAAGCTTGCACTAACATTGTACTCACCTGGAAGATCCAACTTGTATGCGTTGTCATTGATTCTTTCAATCACTTGAAATGGGCCATCTCCCCTTGGAAGTAGTTTAGAACTACGCTGGCCTGGGAATCGTTCCTTCCTCATATGCAACCACACCCAATCACCGGTCTCAAACACAACCTTCTTACGCCATTTATTTGCTTGATTGGCATATTGCTTAGTTTGTCTCTCTACGTTTTCCCGAGTCTTTTCATGGGATTTGCTTAACAAAATCTGCCCTTTTCTTTCCATCCAAGTTAACCTGCTCATTCACAGGTAAAGGAATTAAATCCAAATGAGTCAATGGGTTAAAACCATACACAATTTCAAAAGGTAAAAAATGAGTTGCAGAATGCACGCTCCTATTATAAGCAAACTCTACATGCGGCAGACAATCCTCCCATGTTTTCAAGTTCTTTTGTATTATAGCACGCAACAAGGTAGATAAAGTCCTATTAATTACTTCAGTTTGACCATCATTTGTGGATGACAAGTAGTAGAAAATAAAAGTCTAGTGCCTAACTTACCCCACAAAGTCTTCCAAAAGTAGCTTAAGAACTTAGCATCTCTATCCGAAACAATGGTCTTAGGCATGCCATGCAATCTTACAATTTCTTTGAAAAACAAATCAGCAATATGTGATGCATCTTCGGTTTTATGACAAGGAATGAAATGTGCCATTTTAGAAAACCTATCAACAACCACATATATAGAGTCCCTACCCTTTTTTGACCTAGGCAAACCCAACACAAAATTCATAGAAATATCAATCCAAGGTCCACTAGGTATAGGCAAAGGAGTATACAATCCATGAGGCTTAATCCTAGACTTGGCTTGTCTACAAGTAATGCATTTCTCACAGATTCTTTCTACATCACGTTTCATATGAGGCCAAAAAAAATGTTCATGCAAAGTATCTAGCGTCTTAGCTACACCAAAATGCCCCATCAAACCTCCCCCATGAGCTTCTCTAGCAAGCAATTCACGCAAAGAACTCTTAGGCACACATAATTTAGTTTCTCTAAACAAAAATCCATCATGCCTATAAAATTTACCAAATGCATCCTTTTCACATGCATTGAACACATTGTCAAAATCAGAATCTTCCACATACAACTGTTTAATGTATTCAAAACCAAACAATTTAGCATCCAAATTAGAAAGTAGAAAGTAGAAAGTAGAACGTACCTTCTTGACAGAGCATCAGCGACCACGTTTTCCTTACCCTTTTTGTACTTGATCACATATGGAAATGTTTCAATGAACTCCACCCACTTGGCATGCCGCTTATTTAGCTTGTGTTGCCCTTTTATATGCTTTAAGGACTCATGATCCGTGTGAATCACAAATTCTTTTGGCCAAAGGTAGTGTTGCCAAGTTTCCAATGCTCTAATCAAAGCGTACATCTCCTTGTCATAGGTAGGATAATTCAAGGCTGCTCCACTTATCTTCTCACTAAAATATGCAATGGGACGACCTTCTTGCATTAGAACGGCTCCAATACCTATTCCTGAAGCATCACACTCAATCTCAAAAGTTTTAGCAAAGTCAGGCAAAGCAAGCAAAGGTGTATTAGTTAATTTTTCCTTAATCAAGTTAAATGCCTTTTCTTGTTCATTACCCCACTTAAAACCCACATTCTTTTTGATAACTTCGGTTAAAGGTGCAGCTACACTACTAAAATCTTTCACAAACCTCCTATAAAAACTAGCCAACCCATGAAAACTTCTCACTTGTCCCACATTGGTAGGTTTTGGCCACTCCTTAATTGCCTTAACCTTTTCTTCATCAACCCCAATTCCCTTAGCACTAACAACAAAGCCCAGAAATACAAGTTTATCGGTGAAAAAGGTGCACTTTTTGAGATTAGCAAACAACTTTTCTGTTCTTAAAACACCTAAAACAAGTTTTAAATGTTCAACATGCTCATCCAAGTTTTTGCTATAAATCAGAATGTCATCAAAATAAACAACCACAAACTTTCCAATAAAAGCATGCAAAACATGGTTCATTAATCTCATGAAAGTACTTGGTGCATTAGTTAATCCAAAAGGCATAACTAACCACTCATATAATCCATATTTTGTTTTGAAAGCAGTTTTCCACTCATCACCTTCCTTCATCCTAATTTGATGATATCCACTTTTAAGATCAATTTTAGTAAAAACAATAGAACCACGTAATTCATCAAGCATATCATCTAATCTAGGGATAGGATGTCGATACTTTACAGTGATATTGTTGATGGCACGACAATCAATACACATCCTCCAGGTTTCATCCTTCTTTGGCACAAGCAATACAGGAACCGCACAAGGACTCATGCTCTCACGTACATACCCCTTTTCCATGAGCTCACTAACCTGCCTTTGAAGTTCCTTTGTCTCCTCAGGATTACTTCTATATGCTGGTCTATTTAGGATGGGTGCTCCGGGTACAAAGTCAATTTGGTGCTCAATCCCCCTTATTGGTGGTAAACCAATAGACATCTCTTTGGGAAACACTTCATCAAAGTCCTGCAATAGAGAAACAACAACACTAGGCAAGGAAGTGTTAAGTTCATTAGTACTAAAGCAAACCTCTTTGTACAAAAGTACAATCATTGGCTGATTTGAAAATAGAGTCTTTTTGACCTCACTCTCCCTTGCATAAAAGCTTACTTGTTTTCTCTCTCTTTTTTTCTAAACAACCACTTTTTCCTTTTCATCTTTTTTTTCCTTTTTTTGCTATTTCATAATCTTTTTCTTTTCTCTCTCTTTCTTTTGAACTCTCACTCTCACTCTTTTTTTTGACATCTCTCTATTTTCTTAACCTTATTTGATCTTCATACACTTGTTTTGGGGTTAAAGGTACAAGAGTGATTGATTTTTTTATTGAGTACAAAGGAGTATCTATTGGTATACCCATCATGGGTCACATGCCTATCGAACTGCCATGGTCTCCCCAAGAGGATATGGCTCGCATTCATTGGTACCACATCACAAAGGACTTCATCTTTGTACTTTCCAATTGAAAACGTCACCAACACTTGTTTAGTCACCTTGATTTCCCCACTATCATTTAACCACTGTAACTTATATGGTTTTGGATGCCTCAAAGTGGCTAAATTCAATTTCTCCACAAATTAGTGCTAGCCACATTAGTACAACTCCCCCCATCAATGATCATGCTACATACCTTATCATTAACATGGCAGCGGGTATGAAAAATGTTGTCACGTTGTACCTCATCATCTTCTTGGCTTGAGCACTAAGAGCTCTTCTCGCCACCAAAAGCTCTTCGTCCACCGGATATTCAATATCACTTGCATCCTCCAAAGGTGGCATGGACTCATCATCAGATTCACCCTCAGATTCGATCTCACCATCATCCTTCAAAACCATTACTCTCTTGTTTGGGCATTTAGATGCAATATGACCTGCTCCCAAACACTTAAAGCACTTAATGTCACGATTTCTAGAAGGTTGAGAATCTGATGTACCTTGTTTTAATGTTCCTCCGACTTTATGATCTCTGGAAGGTTCGGCATTGGCCTTTAAACTAGGTTGGTCATCCCTCTTGCTCCAATTCGGTTTCCATGATGTTGAAGAACCCGAATTTTGCCCAACCCGTGTGGAACTCTTTCTCTTCAACTGTTGTTCCAGCTTAATTGCCATGTGTACCATGTCACTCAATTCAACATAATGTTGCAACTCCACCACATTTGCTATGTCTCGGTTTAGTCCACTTAAAAACCTAGCCATAGTAGCCTCTCAGGTCTTCCTCTACATCAGCTCGAATCATGGCTATCTCCATCTCCTTGTAGTAATCTTCAACACAATTAGACCCTTGAGTAAGGGTTTGTAATTTTTGAAACAAACCCCTATAATAGTGACTCGGAATGAATCGCTTCCTCATGACAGGTTTCATCTCCTCCCAAGTCTCAATAGGTCTTTCTCCATTTCGTCTTCTACTCACAATCAATTGATCCCACCAAACGATAGCATAATCAGTAAATTCTATGGCAGCCAGCTTTACCTTCTTTAATTCAGAATAGTCATGGCAGTCAAATACCAATTCTATTCTTTTCTCCCACTCTAAATAAGCTTCGGTATCAGTGTTACCTTGGAACGTTTGGGGATTTTCACCTTTATACTACCCAAATTATTATCAGCCCTCTCTCCATACCTATGTCCTCTATACCCATACCTATCTTCTCTATTCCCATACCTAACTCCTCTACCTCCCATTTCACGCCTCAATCTACCTGTACCCACATTGGACATGCGATCACCCTCCTCTAGGTCATTCCATAATCATCCCTAGGTGGGTTTCTTTCTCTTCGTTCCACATTAGGAACCCTAATTGGTTGCACCTTTTGTGAACTAGACTCCACCTTATCTATCCTATCATGCACCTCACAAATCTTAATCTCCATCCACTCCATGTTTTTTTGTATGGCTTTATACAAAAAGTTAAGATCTATCGTTTCTGGTGCATCATCAGATAAGTCTCTACTTTTATCACATGACATATTTGAAACCTACAAAACAAAAGAAATGAGTAAGCCTCACAAACACCCTCTCACGTGTTTACTCTCAAAGATGGTGGCACTCACACTCGTGTTTTCACTCAATTCTTTGGCTTTTACCCTCTGATGAGCTCACACACTCTTGCCTTTTTCCACTCTTTGTTAACTCTTTCAGTTCTTCCTTCTTCTTTTTTTGACTTATATGAACACTCACAAGAAGTACAAGAAAAATAGAAGTAACAAAGCAAAAGGACAAGAATAATGAAAACGGAATTCTTTAGCTATTAATTTTTTTTTTGAATATCAATGCACAGAATCAAGATAATGAATAGAAATAGTTGATATATATTCAACTACACGACCCAATTTTTATTTTTTTATTTTTTTTACCGACCTTGATCAAGTGGACTCAAGCAAGCCTTTGGTACTTTTTTTTTTTGGTACCGAATTTGATCAAAAGTTTTTTTTTTTACCGACCTTGATCAAGTGGACTCAAGCAAGCTTTTTGTACTTTTTTTTTTTGGTACCGGATTTGATAATTTTTTTTTTGTTGAAACAAATGAATACAGAGAAGAGAAAGAACAAGGACAGATTAAACCTAATTTAGAAGCCTAAGCTCTGATACTAACTGATATGAACCTCACCAAGAGCAATGAGACCCGGACCAATATATGGTAACGAATGATCGTTTTCTAACCAAGTTTATAAACAAGAACGTTATCGAAACGCGACCCGTTACCTGTAAGGAGGTAAGAACCAACGGTATCAAGAAGTTGAAGACGCCATACTCAAGAACAAGAAGAAGATGTGAGTGATAAGTCAAGTTTTCAGAACCAAAAAAAAAAGATGAACTCTCACAATTTTTATTCAATTCAAGTCTGTCGAATTACATCCAATTCGTTCCTTTATATACTAAAACCCTAAACGAAAAGAAAAACTATAAGTCATCCTAAAAGGAAACAAGATAATTCGGCCATTAAGGCCTTATAATCAGAAGAAAACTAATTTGAGAAACTATTGACTTGCTCCCTAATTGGAAAGCTAAATCTGGAAACAAATCAGCCCCTTAATTTGGGAAACAAATCAACTATTATTCTTTGGAAATTAAAAGGGAATAAGTCAGCCAAAGTTGACTCTTCTCCTAACTTGTGCCACACACCCAAGTCTTCATTATTCGGCCCAATCAATTGCCTTGATGACATTAATTATGCCTTAGTCTTCATATGGGCTTATCTTGGACTTCAACAATTCAAAATCAGCCCAAGTGTCTTGAATTAGGCCATTTAGTGCTTCTTTGAATCTCTTAGCTCTTGCCCTTGTTATTGGCCCAACCGGAACATGCAATGGGTCATTTGATGCAGCTGCCTTGTTCTCATCAGTAAGTGTGTCCGAGCTTTTTGTAAGTGTTTTCGAGCCTTTTATAAGTGTTTTCGAGCCTTTTATAAGTGTTTTCGAGCCTTTTATAAGTGTGTCCGATACTTTTGTAAGTGTTTCCGAGCCATTGTAATTATAAAGACTCGAGCCTTTTGTAAGTGTGTTCAAGTTTTTTATAAGTGTTTACGAGCTTTTGTAATTACAAAGGTTCTAGCTTTTTTAAAGTGTTTTTGAGCATTTTGTAAGTGTGTCCGAGTTTTTTTGTAAGTGTTTTCGAACCTTCGTAATTACAAAGGCTCGAGCATTTTGTAAGTGTTTTTGAGCTTTTTGTATAAACCTTAAGTTTGTCAACTCTGTATCTTTAGACCTTTTAAGTACATGCCCGAGCTATTTCACATGTAACTCGATCCCTGAATGCGTCTGTATAGCGTCATTTCGTCGCCGTTTGAGTGATTGTCTGGATTTCAATGAGACTTGTTCTCTGTACTTCACAACTTTGTCATTGTAAATCGAAAGAAAGAAATCTGACGTGGAACAACTATCAAGGGTATTTTTATCCATTCACTATAATATATGTCTTTTAAACATAAATTATTAAAGTAGTAATCGTGCTGAAATGTCACATTCAAAAAATGTTATTTAGTTTTTGAACCCATTTCGCCCCTAGTTCCGAGTTTGAAAAGCCTCTAATATTAAAATTAGGACTTGGTTTTTATGGCATGTTGAATTACCATGGTCGAAAAATATAAACAAAAGACCAATACTCAATTAGCCTTGTGGTTGGACACTTTGAAAGAATCCCTAACCATAGTTCTGAGTTTTGATGTTGTAAATATCGTCTCACTTTTAAGTATTAATTATAAAGTGTGAACAGACCCACCACGATGGTGGGAGTCTTATTCCGAATCTTTATTTAGAGATTGATTTCACTGTGTTTCAACAAATCCCTAACTCAATGGTTGTTAAATTAAAAGAAATAGATTGAAAATAAGGCGGGCAAAACTCATCCATCCGTTTTTCATATTCGAAGACTTTCTTGCTCTCACCCCGCTACTAAACTTATGGCTCGTCCTGTAAACGTTTTTCAGTTGCTGTTTTTCGAAAATAAAAATAAAATTAAAAACAGTATTTTTTGTTTCAGTGTCGAATTCTGAAAACGCGTCTGATAACATATACTGAAAGCTGTATTTTGAAAATGAAAACGGAAAAAACTCGTCTGGTAGGTTAACCGAAAATTATCAAAAATTGAAATATCAATTTTAATATTTTGTTTAATATTATTACAACTATAAACAAATTGATTAAATAATTAACCAATATACTTTTTGTATTGTAATTTTTAAATTAAACAAAAGTAACATATCACAAATTAATTAAAAAAATGAATTAATCAAAACTAAACTCTTAAATTATAAATAAATAATTATAATATATATTTATATATTATTATTATATAATAAAACTATATATATACATAATCATAATATATTATATATATATACATATATATTATAGAATATTAATGTACTAATTATGTAAATATTATAATATATTTTATATTATATTTTTATATTATATAACAATATATAATATTTTATATTATATAATAATACAATATAATATACATTATAATATATATATATATATATATATATATATATATATTATTGTATGAATGCTTTTAGTTCTAGTTGGAAATAATTTTTTCTGATATATATATATATATATAATATGGGCACTTTGGTAATTTAAAATTCTTGTCTCGTCTTGTCCTAGTCATATTAAACGCATAACAGTATAATTATTAATTTAATAAAAATGATTTTGTTATATATAAAAAAAGTAAAAAACAAAATGAAAAACAAAGGCGAAAAACAAGTATTTTATGTTTTTCAAATCTTTGACTTTTAACACTGTTTTTTTTTTCGAAAATAAAATGAAAAGTGGTTAACGAATGCGTTTTCGAAATCGTTTTTGAAAAATAAAATAAAAATAAACACATACTAAAAAAACAGCTGCAGAACAGGTCCTTAAGAACTTGTTACGGGAAAAAAGAAGAAGTCAAATTAACATTTGCATATCTTTATAACCTATTTTACATCATGAGATCAAAAGAGTAATCTACAAAACTATAATTATCATTCATTAATTGACGATTTCATAGGGAAAAAAAATAAGTTGGGTGCATTTAGCAACACTTGGCAATACGTAATTGGACTTGGGCCAAAAAATCCAAGTGGCCCAATTGAAAAAATCCTGGTCCCAGAAAAACCGAACCGAATCAAATTGGTAATATATAAAGAGCTGGCCAATTATCTTCCACTACTTCGAAATCGCGAGAGACAATACGATTAAAAAAAGCAGAGAGAGAGAGAGAGACCGAAACTCTCTGTCGAAAGAAAACGACGAGAAGGAAATTTCTCAGATCCAAACGACGTAGTTTTCAGATCCACAAATCACCATGTCTTCCACATTCAGCGGCGATGAAACGGCACCGTTCTTCGGCTTCCTCGGCGCCACTACCGCACTCGTCTTCACATGTAATCAAACCCTAACGCCTCCTCAATTTTGTTATTTTTTTTAAATCTTTTATTTTGATGATTATTCTAATAGATCGTTGCGATTATTCAAGTTTTATTGATACTTAAATGGATCTTATACTAGGATGTTTGGTTATCGTAATTATGTATTAATTTAATTAAATTGGAACTGATCGGTCTGAAATTAGATTAATTAGTTAATAAGTCTTTCACTTAATGCATCTAAATAATTTTGTTTAATGATTCTGAAGTGAATCGGATATTATTACTGTTTTTTTTTAATGATGATTTTGCCAAATATTATGATTCGGTTATACGGTTGTTTGGAGATTGTGTGCTACCTGTGGAATTGGTGAAATCACAATGCCAGATTGTATGTATACGATGAAAGAATAGTAGTTCAGTGTCTTTTTCTGCTTAGATCTATGAAGATTGTTAAGTTGACCTTGAAAAACTTTGATAGGATTGTTTAACGGAGGTGAGATGGGTTGCATATACCAGGTGTTGCATACGTATTAACTATAAAGGAATCTTGAGATGGGGTCACTCATTTACACGTGTATACTTGTGTGTTCATATGCATAGATGCGATACTATGATTGTGGTTATTTTCTTTTAGGAGAATTGTGGAAAGTATATGAAATTTTGATGAGTTTAAGACTTTTGTAGCATAATCTTTAAGGCAAAGGGAAGTTTGTTCTCCTCTAATTATTAGTACAAATATGTCAGACACACAAGTCAGTTAAATGTTCAATTGTAAAACTTTAAACGTTTTTTTTTTTTTTGAAATTTGTAACAACTTGTTTCTTTTAAATTTTCTAACTTCAGAACGACTTTGGTATTGATAATACGTATGTTGGCTATTTAGGTATGGGAGCTGCATATGGTACAGCCAAGAGTGGAGTTGGTGTGGCATCAATGGGTGTGATGAGGCCAGAGCTGGTGATGAAGTCAATTGTTCCAGTTGTTATGGCTGGAGTGTTGGGTATTTATGGGTTGATTATTGCTGTCATTATCACTACTCAAATTAACCCCAAGTCCAAACCATATTACCTTTTCGATGGTTATGCCCATCTCTCTTCTGGTCTTTCTTGTGGACTTGCTGGGCTTGCTGCTGGAATGGCAATTGGAATTGTTGGTGATGCAGGTGTCAGGTATGGTGTAAATCCTTTATGTACATGCACATCATATTTGTTGAGATGGTGTATTAGGATTGATCACTGCTGATTTTTAGTTACTGTTTTATAGCTGGGAATTACCATGACATCATATAGATAGTAATTGATATTGTTAGTGTTTATTTCATTCTTTATTATAAAATTAAAAAGTGAAACATGAGTCGTGCTTTGTTTCACTTAATTTGGATAGGTATTGTTCTCTTTGTTATTACTGACAGCTTTGCAATTTGATTCTCATTTCTTTTGATCTCACCACTCAATTATTTTCATTGCAAGTGATTTGTATGGTAAATAAATTTTGTTCTTGTTTCATTCTTGTTCTTCATATTCTTTGCAAAAGGTGTGCCGTGGGTTTTCAACCCTTTTATTTCAACCTTCCTGGCTTAGTAGCATTCGAGTTGTTTGGTAGTGCAGTTTGCATAAATATCTGTATGAATCAGATCAAATGTGTTGAGACTTAAATTGCCACACCTTAGTGATCTTGCAATTTATCACAATAACATAAAAAGATTTAGATGGGAGATTTCCTACAAGAATAAATCAGTTATATGGAAGTTGTTGTAATTTGTAAAGAAATTGGCAAGCCAATGCTATGACGTTTGGAGTAATTTGGCATTGACTAATGGCAACATGAATAAATCTTGTGGTTTAGGAATCTGTTTTGTTGATTTATTTTATTTCTAATATCGGTGACCTCTTGTCCATGTCAATGCACCACTTTTTCTGTTAAAAAAAATTATGTCGTGGCATCGAATATTGTTTTGCAGAGCTAACGCACAGCAGCCAAAACTCTTTGTGGGAATGATCCTTATCCTCATCTTTGCTGAAGCGCTTGCACTCTACGGTCTGATTATTGGTATCATTTTATCTTCTCGAGCTGGACAGTCGAGAGGAAACTAAGAAGGGAGTTGTGTTGCTGCCTAGTATTCTTTTTATCACTTGTTCTCGGTCTTGAGGAGCAAGACTTTTTAATTGTTTATGAGGTTAGTAATGGTTGGACACAGTACTCGTAGGGGTCTCTATATTTCTTGTGGAAGATATTGCTCTGCCGCCCATTTCGTTCCGAATTTCTGGGAAGTAGGATTGAGTTTCTCTGCATAATAAAAGGTTGTGAAGCTATCCTTGTTTGGTTTTGTGTCTGTTTATTATTTTGCAGAACTTAAAAACTGTTTAGTAAATTAGTTCGTGTATTATTTTTATTTCATTATCTATTTAACTCTTTGTCATCGTATTCACTGTATCCTATACTGAGTTCGAGCTTTTGTGGATGATTGCTTGCTGCCATCAACCTTTTGATTGCAAAGTGCTGTGTAATAAATAATACATTCTTCTTGTGAATTTGAGGGAGTTGTTTGATTTTCATTGTTACCTCGAAACCCCTCACTCTGTAAAACGGCATCATGTCATTGTTATTTGCTTATCCGTCTGTTGACACATGGGTAGAGTAGCATAGTATTAGTTTACAAAAGGATCGAACTTGTCAGTCTTGAATTCAGATTGATTCTAAGTTATGACTTAGGTTATTGAGAAATTTAGTTATTTTGTTGAAATACAAGAGGTCTCGAAGGTCATGGTTGACATTCACGGTTAGAATTGATTTTTTTTTTAACTATTACATTGAATTTGGGATGACGGTGCAAATCACTACATCAGTCTTATCTCGTCAGTGAGACTCAATTAGATTGGATTGAATTTTAGTCTAATGTTTGATATATGCTTGTGCGTTGCATATTAATTATTATTCAGTCATTTTGTAATCATATTAATTCTATCAAATACTAATTAGTAATTAGTAATTAGTAATCAAATCAAATTCTAAGCACCATGTCTAAGCTCGTTTAAATAGATTTACAATTCTATTTCTCATATAATTCTTATCAAATGGAATAGTGGAATACTTTAAAATATTGTCAAATGAATATGAATTTTAATCAATTTTTTCTATAAAAAAATAAATTAATAGTTTGCAACAAATTAGTAAGATCAATGGTCAGGAAATTACGTATAAGCGTCATGCAATCCTCTTGAAATAAGTGGTAATTGTCGTTCTGGTTCCTTTATGATATTTGATTATAAATTTTCATTTAAAAGTTTTATTCATATTGATGATGAAAATTAGGAACAAAAGATGATTTTGGTTCAAGCCCAAATTTTTTTATTTTATTTCTCTTTGATGGGACTGTAGTCTGTAAATCTGTTTTTGAAATATTTTTAAGATTCTATCCTCCTTGATTGCACCTTTCCCATATAAATTTTTATTGAATATGAGGATGGACGGAACGGGAATTAATGATCTCGACCACGATTTGGGTATAAAACCGAAAGGAACTTTAATATATATAATTTATTTAATTAATTAATTAATTTTAATTTATAACTTAAAACAATCTTCCACACAATATTAATATTAAATTTTAATAATAAATATTGAAAAAAATATTCTTTAAAGATGTTTTTTTAGTGTAAAAATTGGTGTTGAATATTGTACTAAATTTATTTTGGTGTAAAAGTATTTTCTAATTAATGTAAAGTTTGGTATTGTATATCAGAATTAGCATAAGAAACGGTACAAAAATCTATATGTCAAATCGGATAATAGATATGGGAATGGAGTTTGGGGTTTTGTCCTCGATCCATTTCATTATCATCTATAACGAGAAGAAGTGAACAACCACATCCTATAAAATAATAAAATAATACTTTCTAATATCAAAATATAATATGGATTAAAAAAATAAATAGTACTTTTTAAATGTTACGTTTCAACACTGTCACTGTTTTAATAACTTATGTTTAAAAGACACTTATTATGGTGAACGGATAAAAATACCTCCAATAGTTGTTCCATCAGAGTTTTTCATTCATTTTTTTACGGTGAGAGTTTTGAAATAGAGAGAGAAAGTTTTGTTAAAACTCAGGCGTTACGCATACGCATTCGGGGGTCGAGCTCCCCACCGAGCTCGCTGGGGGCAGGGGGCAGCACCCCCGGAGCTTTTTTTTTTCTGATCAGTACTTCAAAAAAAATATTCTCGATCCCTTGAAAAAAAATATCGTTCCTTTGAAGAAAAAAAATATCGTTCCTTTGAAAAAAAAAATCTCGATCCTTTGAAAAATCTTCTCGATCATTTAACAAAAATTCTCTATCATTTAAAAAAAATTATCGATCCTTTAAAAAAAATTATCGATCCTTTGAAAATTTCTTAATCCTTTGACAAATGCTCGATTCTTTCAAAAATAAGCTCGATCATATTAAAAAAAAACTCGATTTGGCTAATATGCTCGATTTAACTAAACATTATTATCAAAAATAAAATGTTCGATCCTTTGAAAAATAAAATGTTCATACATGTTCATACAATGACCGGATAACAAATCAAAATGAATGGATACATTGTTAAACTACATATAAATATATAAAAATATATAAACGAAGATCACAAATATAGGTTATCTTATTGTGCAGAATATGGAGAAATGCAAGTTTTTTGGAGAGAGAGATGAGTTATAGTTTTCAAAGTGTAGATGGAAACCCAATGAGATTAAAAAATAGATTATTTAAGGGCAAGTTGGGTAGTTCACCGTAATAGGTGTCTTTTAAACTTAAGTTATTAAAGTGATGATATCACTGCAATACACATAAAAAAAATGTGACATATCTCACCATTTCCACAATATAATATTCCGGTGTTATCGTATTTTATATGGATTTGGATTCGAGCTGAATTTTTTCTTGACCTAAAAACATTTAAGGATAATATTCAACATTTTAAAATATTAAAAAACGAAATAAATAATTAAAATAAATTTCAACTATTGATTACACGTATCACTGTATCTAGTTAAATCATATATATATCATCTTAGCATTGATTCAAATTCATTTTATATAGTTGAAGGAACCTAATTCTGTCATTTTTGTCCTATGTTTCTAAATTATTTAAAAATCACAAATTTCGTTATCCTAAATAGCGATGTAATACTTACTATAAACTAATAATTAATCACATACCGTCACGTAAAGTATCACATCACTTGCACCTTACAACATTCTAAACCGACAAGAGAAAAATTATCATACAATTTGTACTCACTCCCAACTTATTGCCACGAAACTTGGTTACTAGTTACAACAATTTGGAGGTGTAAAAACAATTAAATAATAGAGATTAAGATAAGTTAAAATAATAGAGAAACTATTGGAGATGATAAACCAATTAATTATTTAATGCTCCTCCTTGTCATCTAAAGTGGGAAAAAAAAAACAACACAGAATCAATGAGAACAACATCTTCATTATAGTGTTTGTAATTAGGTCTTGATTATTGACATGAACGATTTTTTTTTTTTGTTTTTTTTTTATACATATGGGGTTTCCCTTTTGTTTATGATCACATGCAAAAAGAGTATGCCACATTTTTCTTTAATTTAGTTTAATTCTTAATTTTAATTGTTGAAACATGACATCAATCGATTAGGTTTTTGGTTTGTCGAGAATTATTGAGATCAGACGTTACAAGTACGATTTGAAATACAACTCTCATTGTTAATTAAATGATGTACATGATTTAATTTGTATCAAATTACAATGCAAATAATCCCACTTGATTGACCTAAAAAATATTATAGGATCAGGAAAAGAAACTTTACGTGCCCCCCCCCAAAAAAAAATAATATAAACACAAATCAAACACTAACGTTGATGACATCCATTTATTTATTTTAATTGAACATCAACTTCTTAACAACCTTGATAACATCAGACGTATAAATCTTGCATCATCTTAATTTACTTTAACCAACACAAATTGTATTCAATCAAAGTACTTTTTTAGTTATAATTTTACATAGACAGAAGAAAAAAAAAAGCATACTTTATTTTTAAAAAAGAAAAAAGAATTAAGAAGATTAACTTTATCTTGGAGATAGGGTTTTTTTGGTATTATTTATTCATCATGCATTGATGCAATAACCCAATAGAGTTGTGTTTTAAAAAAGACAGTAAATACATGGATGGTGATCATGTCTTGCTCTTTCAAAAGCTAACTACACAAACCCATTTCTTTTTTAAAACATCAACATGTTCTTTATGTGAATTATTTAGAACAAAAACCAACCCAAAAGTTCACATTTTTAGTTTTTTAATTGCCCAAATTTTAGGTCATTTGCTTGACCTAATCTGGTTGTTTTCTTAAGGGACTAAGAAACTATGCAAGACACAAACTTGTATATGGTTAATTATTTATAAAAACCAAAAGGGGATGAAATCAAAACATTCAAGCGATCAAACTTGCATCATATATAGAATATAAAGAGAATCGGAGTTATAGTTTAGATTATTTCATAGGATTTTTTTTTTTGGGTATCTTAAAACATATTTGTCGTAGGTAGGTTTGAAATTAGGTCATCGTTTAAGTATAAAGAAACCATAAGTGTTAATAAACATATTAGTTAGAAAAATAAAGGTTAATTTGAATACAACCTTGATGCGGATTTGACGCACAGTGTTATGAAATCACATTATTAAAAGATATTCGAGTTCAACCGAAAAAAAAAGGGGCAAAATATGAACTTTAAAAAGGATGATTTAAACATGTCTTGACTAATTTCTAAGATATTATTTGGTTCACTATTATATGTTTGATCTAAAAGATATGATCATGGGAAGTTCATTTATATATATATATATATTCATGCCTAAATTTGAGGTCAATGTATTGCAACCTCAAACAATCCTAAATCTCTTACGTCAATCACATTCTTGGTTATCTATGGTAGGGTTAAATCAGAGCCGATCTTGATTTTTCGGAGGTCTCCAGACAAAATCTAAAAAATAGGTCCCTTGTGAGAGGTTGAACATACACGGTATACAACATATGACTAAAAAGAAATTTCGAAATCGATTCGTACAAGAAAAAAAAAACTTTAATTACCGGGATATGAGATCTTGATCCCAGATAATTAGACCATATATTATTATTATTATTATTATTATTTTTAAGGTTTGGGCTTTTAAAAAAAATATTTGGAACTCTTTTTATTTGAACCAAAATCATTCAGTTCAACACTAAATACAAAAATTTTAGACCATTTTTTCTTAGGCCCTAGGCGGACGCCCCTGCTGACCCCTCTCAGGGCCGGCTCTAGGTTAAATAAAAAAAATGTTCGGATAAATGTTCCAACTCTAAATTAAAAGTAATGTTAGACATTACAAGTTTTCAATCACAATATATACGATAGTTGGATTGTTAATTGATGAATGGATACATTAATGATTGAAATAAATCATTATAACTGTATATCCACTGAATAATGGACACATTAACCGTCAAATGTAATACGATTAAAAAGTTATAATAAATAACATTACTGTTACGATAAATATCGAACGTTCAACGTTCGTCTTAGAAATGGAATGTACGAGCGAATCTTTTATTGCTTTAATTGACGAATACTATTTCATTAAACTTGGTGAAAAAAAGATATGAGTTTGATGTACCCTTTCAAGACAAAAAAAAAAAAAAAAAAAAAAAGTCGTTGTCAAGATTCTTTGTTCGTACTTAAAAAAATGAGACCAAATGACAGGATTCGAAAAATAAAAAATTTATTAATGGGAGTTGTCCTTTTTGATATGTTTATTCTTAATTACTGTTAAATGTAATTAATTTAATGGATAAAAGTATAGATACAAATATATAATATACAAACAAGTAGGCTTTTAAACTTAATTAATATTTTGACCCTTCAAAATACATAAAATAAAATGACTGTGATAGTTATTAATTGCTAGAGAATTAGCATGTCCCTTAATGATATATATCAGCTTCTTCTTCTTTTTTAAGTATAATATTACATTCCGATTATCTTGTAGAAAGAAGTAGAAATCGAACCCATGATTTTATTTATACAAGTATAAAAGGTTTGTCACGGATCAATCTCATATTGTCTATATATTATATATATTTTTTAAAGAATAATTATATTTATTTGATATTTATCAAACAATTCCATTTTTCTATGGAAATGTGAAATATAGAAATACCAATCATCTCTTAATATATATGTGGTAGGTCCGACCAACCTATATATATATGTGAAGATATCCTTGTTTATGCCACATAATTGGTGTTGTATTTGGACCACAAAGGCCATAAATTTTGGGATTTGATTTTGGACACCAACTTTCAATACATAAAAAAGAAAAAAGAAAAAAAGTGGATTATGATAAGAACAAAATAATTGTTTTATCCTAATATTTATTCATTTATCTTTATAGAGATGATACACATGTCATGTAATAAATTGTTTTGCTGAAAATTTTAATTATTGAAGCTCAAATCACATCTCATTCCTTTTCTTTTCTTTTTTAATTGAAAGACATATCATTCTTTTTATATTGAATGATTGGGGTTTAATAATTAAAATTAATAAAATATTTTTTTAATTCTAAAACAAGAATGATAGTGTCAATTTTTCATACTGTTTTTTTTTTCACTTAAATTTTTTATTTTTGTATTTTGAAAATGTCCATAGATCTATCTATCTAAACATATAAAATTTCACTGAAAAATATAAAATAATATATATATATATATATATATATTTCAATATTGATCACCTTGATTATTCATTTCTTATCTTCAAATAAAAAAATCTAGATTCATTTATAGAATTATTTGAGAGATTTAAACTAATGCCTTAAATAATTGTGTTGATTAAAAACTAAAAACTTTGATTTTGAATCTCAAATTCAATAAAGACAAGAATTGACTCCAATTATTTGTGAAACCTACCATATAGACCACAAAAACCTAAGAGAATCCCTTAGTTAAATTGCTATGGTTCGCGTTGTATATAATTAAACAAATAAATTACGATGATAATGTGCATAGATTAAACAAATAACTGTAACAAATAAACCAATAATATAATAATAAACGGTGGGTCCATTTTCAAACATTATGGTTTCAATATATTAAAACAAAAAACATTTAAATTATTTGATTCAGATCAGATTCCGTTTTATTTAAATAATTATTGTTAGGAGTTCAAATTGTATTAGAGGATTGATTATTCTTTTTTCTCTAAAACTTTAAATTATTATAAATTTTTCTAAAAAAAGTAATAAAAATTGTAATAACATAAAAACAAATAGAAAGAAGGATTGTGTACATGTACTTTATTTACGAATGTCATGTCATATATTATGAATAACCGGTTAAATATGTTTTTTATATCATATATCATACGGTCTACGTCGTGGGATACGAATATACGATCTATCATTTTCTTCGGTCTTGCTGAGTCATTATTGGCCTAATTTTTATATGGCCATCTCTTGGCAACCTTGAAGTGGTCGAGGGAATCTCTAAATAGAAAATAAAAAAGAAAAGCCACGTGGAGGATGCCCGTGGCCCACCGAGCTGCCCGCTGCCCGCCACCTCTGTGAATGCTGGAAAGATCCTTCAAGCTCTGGGCTCCAAATGGGCCCAATCACAACTATAAATTGGGTCCCACAAAAAAGAATCATCATCATCCGAAATGACCGCCGAATCCATTTTTATTCACCCTTCAGAGGTGGGTGAGCACTGTCCCATTTCCGAATATATGTTTAGGTTTCAAATTTATCGCTCGTACGAAAGAGATAAATTTAAAAAAAAGTTTGGATATCGACCCTTCTAATGGGATGTTATTTATATAGTAATCAATTATTGATCGATCAGATACTAATTTAAACCATATTTATAAAAAAAATTTTTCTATAGATATATTAATTTAAACGACTTTCGTAAATTTCTCACTCCGTTATTTTAGGGGAGAGTAAAAATAAAGTCATGACCGCCTGTCTTTCGCTAAGATTCCTGTGATCCTCTTAGATGCTGCCACCTCAACTTACTCATTAAATCACGGATCTACTTACTCATTACTCTACCAAAGTTCTCCTTTTATTTTCCTTTTTCCAAAATACGGTCCTATCCACATCTAGGGAATGTTATATTTCAGTCTGAGTATGTAATTCCATAATAGTAAGATATCTTCCAACATTTATTACGATTTTAAATATAAATGTCAGATAACATATAAAATCAGTGGCTGAGCCACTTTATGTGGCGGGGAGTTATATCCCACAGGCCACAGCCTATAATTTTTTTATTATTTTAAATTGGTTAAATTGTATAAACCCACGTAATTATATGTATATTTAACTCTTGTTTACTATTACACTAATATCTCCCGCACCGCCAGAATCTACGGATATCGAGTATTATATGCAAGATTCAATTTCGCATATCAACTATCAAGACTTATTTATAAAATATATATAATAGATATTTAAACGAACGTGGAAAGACATCAAAAAGAGAGAGACCTAATAAAAATGTTTAATTGCTTTAGTATTATAATTTGGAGAGGTGGGGATAGTCACTGTGCACGTGGCGGCATGTCCAATGGTCTTCTTCTACGACCAAACACGAGTGGCAATGGGCAGACTACACGTGTAGACGTTATCAGTTTATCACTTTCCGCACTATAGTTTTTCTTTTTCTTCATAAGAGAAGAAAGTCAGAAACACTTGGGTGACAGGCCGCCTCCCACTATGTCACCATCCAATTGCCCACTCTCAATCTGACACGTCGGCAAAATATCATTTTTTTTATTTTATAAAATGAACTCTTTTTTACTACTACAAATTTGAGAGATATTAGTAACAAACATTACTCGTAACGTGACACTATATGAACGTGTAAGTATGAGAAGCTTAATCTAAAACATAACATGCTCGAGTGATGTATCAACATATCTTTTTTTATAAATTTTCTTTCTTAATAAAATTTGCAGATGAATTCATCCATAATATTTATACCGTCCGTATTTTTTAAATTTGGTAATTGAGTTAGACATTGTTTTTTTGTTTTTTTTTTTTTAATCAAAAGATTGAACATCATTGTATTGTTTTGAAAATTGAATGGTGAATGAAATTTGAAAACTGTTTTTTTTTTCTTAAATTGGAAACTAGTAAGTTGTTTATTTATTTTTTAAAGTTATAATATCTGTAAATAAATAATTTGAATTCTTTCAACTATCTGTTATATATTTTCATTTTAATATATAACACTGACTTTTTTTTGTTCTTTATTCTATACTATTCTTGCTTAATTTTTTCTATTTTTTATTATATTGTTTCTTTTTTATTATTATTATTGAATTTTGAGAGACTGTACTTCTTTAATTTGTGAAAAAAATGAAAAAAATTCACTGTTATAAATAAATGATTTTACGAGTTATTTAAGTGATTTTATCACTTAAAAACAAAACACAACACATTAATAGAACACATTAAGTGTTAAATGGAAAAATTAAACAAACCCTCAATCTTTCCAACTTTTATTTAGCTAATGAATTTTCATTTGTGAGGAAAACTAGAAAAGGACAACTATATTAATATGATGATCAAATATATTTTTTTGGACGTGTAAGTGTAGGAGACATATCGTCGGACCTGTTAGAATTACATTATATTTGTTATTAAACTTCCTCCCATGAAATCTGCTTTGATACAATGTTAAACAATCTAAAAGAAAGAGAAACTAGGGTTCTTTATTGATAAAATATAATACATGTATATTACAAATTAGAGAGTTTATATAGGTAATGTAATAAAAGACTAATCTAACTCCTAATAGGAGTAGTAATTCTCATATAACTAGAAATATGAAAAATATCATAACTATAAAATATTACTAGAAATATAATCCTATCAAAACTAGGAAATATAATGTAATTCTAACATGACCAACCTCATATTATCATATATATATATATATATATATATATATATATATGAGTGACATGAAATTAGCAAGACCAAATAAATATTCCAAACATGCTAGATTTTTCTTTGTTTGGGTATTTAGTGACATCAAATAAAGTAAGACTCTTCATATAAAAATAAAATATAGGTTACTCTTCTAGTACATTTCCTATAATAGTAAATAAATATTTGTTTTTCTTAAGTATGGTATAATTAATTACACAAAGATTCTTATGGTTAGAGATGAAGCCAATTTCATCAAATTTGGAGAATCTAGATGACTAAAAGTTTAAAAGAAAAATGTAAATATACAAATTGATAAATTTAGATAAATTTAACTATATTTTATACGTATATAAAAAAGGGGCAGAACCTTAGTGACTTCACACATTGCATATAGTAGTAAAATTTACTATGTGTATCGTTCAAGTTCTACCATAAGTAATTATCACAACATTGATATTTTTTACTCACGTTTGTAATAGTATATGTTTTTCCGTTTTTATATTTTTTATTATTTACAGATTCTGAAAGAGCCCCTATCTTTTCGATTTTAGATTTCAAAACCTCTCTAAAACTTTAGTCATGAAAGCCTTTGAATTTTTGTAGAATCATTCCATATAAAAGTGATTATCAATGACAAACTTACCAACACGTGAATTGCAAGTACAGTATAGTATTAGTATATAGGGACCATGTAGTTGTTTTTTTTTTTTTTTTTTTTAAAAGTTTTTATTATTGATACGATTCGAACTGTTGATTTGAGAGTTATATATCCAAATTTCAATCAAATATATCTATCAATTGATGTACGCGGTTGTTATAGTTGGGTTCTCTTTTTAAATAATTCATGGGTCATTTTCAATTCTTTTAAAACCATTTTTAAATTGCTTATTTTTCGATCCGTTAGATCTATTGACCTTTGCTCCAGTTGTATCTTACAAGGGACAAAAATGACCATAAATAAATATCATCACATTACAAGCAAGTTCCAATCATAGGGTCAAGAACTTGACACATTAGTTATGGAGTGAAAAGACAATTCTGCCCTTTGCTATTGATATGGTTACATTACGCCATATTCATTGGATGCACTTACACATCAATGCTGACCATACAATACCAGAAAATGAGAAAGGCAGTTGTCTGACTGAATCTCCAGCATGACTTTCAATTATCTTGATTGTGGAGCGGTCAATGATTGGATGTTAAAATACCCATGGGTGCCCCTAGAAATGAAAAAGCTAAATACAGTCGTTACGGATTTCATTCTAATCCCGATTCCACGTTTAGAGTTTGTTGGGATTGGATTCCAATCCTAACCCAAGAGTCCCATTTTATCTCGATATGGTAGGATCTTAAAATTCTGCCACAAGTTACTTTAATTTTACTGTATTCGGTCTAATTCAATCATATTATTCATCTAAAATATATTTATTCGATTATAATATTAGGTGATACAATTGTTTAATTATCATCCATACCTCTGTGATTTACTTGCTCAGGAAGAAAAGGGAAAACTAAAGTTGGGTTCTTTGTAGTCAAATTAAGTGAGTTACGGGTAAAAGAAGAACGTGTTTGGTCAATAAGCTCAACTATTGGTCTTTGCACTAGAATCTTTGAAATCCACTTGGTCTTTATATTTTGTTGCAATATGGCCTTTGAAGTCCAACCCTCGTGTTTTTTTTTGTCATATATTTTAGTAATATATTGTACATTCTTTGACCCTATTCACCAACTTGTTTTTCAGCTTCAAGCTTCAAGACTTAAATTATTAGCCTATCACAAGCATGTTAGATTAGTGTACAGTTGTGCCTAAACATGTTATTATTTAGGAGGCAGCTGAAGCCAAAAATTCAAAGCCAAAACAATGACTTTGCGACTTTCCCATGATATGAGACTGTCTATAAGACATACCCATTAAATCTACATCATAAAAAATAAGATCGTTTTTCTCTCTTAAAACCCGAATTTATTGTATAATAAATTTTGAATTCAAATTTTGTTTTGGACATTTTAACTAATCATTGATTCTAAGGGGAGTTATATATATATATATACATATATTATAAATAGACGTAGTTTGTAATTAATCTGTATACATTTTTAATTCTCAAAGGTTAAAAAACATTGCAATGAATTTCATAATTTAATTCTAATTACTCTAATTTCATTTTCTCTTTAAATTCGATTTCATTCCAGTTTTATTTTAGACTCGGGGGGTTTACAACGTAAAATAGCATATATCGTCTAAAAATACTTTTTTTTTTAAAAAAAAGAGGAAAACAATGAAAAGAAAAAAAAGATGTGTTATATACTTATATACAACAAGTAATTAAAGAGAGAGTGTGGGGGGTAGATAAGGAAGTGAAATTGGATATGTGGAGCCCCTCCATGGTCCTTGAGAATCCAAAAAGTAATCAAAGGCACCAAAAGATAAAGGGTAATTTCGTAAGTTCCTGCATGTCAATACGCAAGCTCTGGCGTCGTTGTATTAAACAAATTTCGACCGGCTTTTTCAGTCACTAAATGAAACCTGGCCCAGGTAATAACTATCAACTGCCACTGCCTTGTTTTCCTCAACCAGTACGATATTTCCACGCACATCACTTTTAAAACGTTGCTAGTATTGAGTCTGTCTTTCGTGTTAGATACGAGATTCAGATCTCACCGTATATAATTTTTATAAATAAGTGTAATTTTTTTTTTCTGTATTTGAAAAAGTAAATATTTTTTATCCATAGATATCCGAACTATAGATGTATTGTTTTTATCTGAACAACTGACCCCGATATGTTCGATGTAAAAAATTAGTGTAATGCATACATAATGGTATTTCTAATATTTGAATCTTATTTTGATTTAATTAAAACTATATGTAATGGTTAAAATATGGACCGAATTATATTTACTATTTATTTCCATAAAAATTGAAGTTTGGTAAAAAACGAAAAATAATAATTTCAAACAAAATAAAATAAAAAAGGATGTTGTGATTTCAAATTATAATAAAAAAACCATTAATTAAAATAGGTTTATTTTTCTAAATTAATTTTATAAGTTAAATTTATCATAACTTAACTTTCACATGTAATTAAGTTACACATAAAAAGGATAAACACCATTAATATATATAGATAAATAATAATCAAAATCTAAACCACATATATTTATATCTGAAATCCAATTCCAATCAAATCAAGAAATTATCATGGATTGACGTTATCAACTATTAGAAACACACTATAAAATATAACTTCTACAATGGGAGAAAAATCTCTCTACAATTTATGGTTCAATGATTAGATGTGAGATTCGAAAAATAATCACACAGAGATGTGAGAGTTCCCAAAAATGATGTTAAGATTGGTTGTGCATGATGTAATTCTTATATGATCTAATATATATAAGTACAGATATACAATCTAATATAAAAATATGATTATTTAAAAATAAGAAACGAAAGTAACATAACTTACTTTCGAAAAAAAGAAAAAGAAAAGAAAAGAAATCAACATAACATATTAGTGTATTACATATGAAAATCTATAATTATATATATATATATATATATATATATAAAGCATATAAAAATCTAAAATAGATTCCCATTTTTGAACTTAAAATGGTATTTTTTTTTTCTTAAAAAATAATCCTTTACCTGTTCCTCGTATTTGCAGCCTTTTCGGGATCTAAAATTCTAAGGAAAAAAAATGTAAAAGAATAGATTTGTGTATAAAATGAATAATATGGATTTTTTTAAAAAAAATTCTTTTTAAATTTTGAATATTTACTGTATAATCTTATAATTTATAATTTTTTTATAACACATACCAATCCGATTTAATAAAAAAAATGTTTTTTTTAAAGTCCGATATTACTCTCATAAAATACAATAAAAATGCAAATTCTGTTTCGTGTCTACTTATTATTTTTCCACTGTTTACGTGTTGGTTGCGCGTCAAATAAAAGGGGCTCCAAAGAGTTGTTGTCAATATTTTTTTTGTTTTTCGTTTTTCATTTTTCAAAACAAAAATTTTAAGTCAAAGTTGTAGATTCTCTCGCCGTTCCAATTATCTCTTCTCGAGACCACCATCATCCATCTTCTCGCGATAAGTTCAATCTCTCGCAAGTTTCCTACTTTACAAAAACAACAACAGATAGATGGCATTCATCGAAATACCGTACACCTAACCACCTTTTATCATTTTTATTGTATTTTTTCTTTAAATAATAATTATAAAAAATTATTTTTATTTTTAAAAAATAAAAAACCAAACAAAAACAAGTGAATACTATAATATTGTGTTCTTCGTGATATATTTATTCAATACGATAATATTAACATGTTTTTGATTGAATTTTCATTCGAGTCATATTATGAATTTATAATATAATTATATATTTTCCATCTAAAGTTTTGTGTTTTTGAATACTTTCAATTTTTTTTATTAAAGTATTACAATAATTCCTTACATCGAATAATCGGATTAGATTATGTTAAAACATATAGATATCTCTGGATATGATGGTATCTGAATTACATATTTACAATTTGTTACTAAATCTGATATTCAAATAAAGTGATATATAATCAATTTATTTAAATCATGTAAATTTAATAGGATGGATTACATCCACATTATTTAAATACTATATTTAAATATAAAATTTGGTCGAATTGACTTTATTGATAAAATTAATTTTTTTTATCCGTAATTGTTAAAAAAAAAGTTAATGTTTTATCTTTACATGTGATGCAACCAAATTTGTAAGAAATTATTTGAAGTACAGAAAACAATAATAATTACGATACTTAAAATGGAAGATATTTTAATAAAGAAAATATTTCGGTACTAACCGATCAGTATCGAAGATACTGACCCTACCAATCGGATATTTACACGTAATATTCTTCTTTTCACTTTTTATATTTATCTCTTTATACGATGGATCAGTACCTTAGATACTTATAGGTTAGTGCCAAGTATTATCCTTTTAATAATTAATAAAAGTGAGTTATATTTAGATTTTAGCCTTAAGTGACAGGTAAAATAACAAATCAAAAGTAAAAAGAAAAAAAAAGGTGGATTTTTGATCTTTTGCAATCCCAGCCAATGAAAGGTCCAGAACCACGTGACAAACACGTGCACTTTCCATTAAATCCACGGCCACCTGTAACGCTGTAACGGAATCTGCTGCATCTAAAGGTGTAAAAAAAAACGCAAGAAGGGCCAACGAACGAGAGATGATGTGGCGAAATCCGGACCCTTTATCAGAATCCACAGGCAACACAACACAAGCAAGCAAGAAAGAAAGAAATTTCCACCCACTTTCCTCGTAGCACGCACGAGCACATGAATTAATCGCGATGAATTTCTCGGCAAACTCGTGAGTGCGGAAATCGGGTCCCACAACATTCATAGGCCACGCGGCAACTCGACGCTGATGATCAAAATGGTTTCCAAGAGGAATCTAGTGGAAAACTCTCCCTCCCAATTAAAATAATCAAACGGTCCTAAACATTCAACAAGAAAACAATTAAAAGATATCCGACCCGGACCAATAATGAAAGGCCCACGACCCGAAAGTCCTTCAACAGCCTATATAAACCGACTCCGTCTTCCATGCAAATCTCGCCCAGTTACGACTCAGACGTCTTCTTCTTCTCTGAAGATTATAATCCGAACCCTAGTTTTCCTCCTCCATTTTTCTTTTTCCTTTTCAAGCAAAAACCTCTCTTTCTCTTTTTTTTTTATCATTCGTCAAGATCTATTTGGTGGGTGAGTCTGTTTGTGTCGATAAAAAAGAGTTCGCGTTGTGTTTGTAGAAATTCTTCTGAGAGGTATATGAGAGGATTTTTACGTAGAAGAGTCTAGAGCGGCGGGGCTGTTTCACGGTTTTAATAGATTCCCTACTGCCTTCTTTTGAGGGGGTAGCCGGGGCCGTCGGCCTCGGCGGGTTCTAAAGCCCCCACCTATTACAAACCCTAAGAAAAAAACGTAGAAGAAGAAGATTGTGTGTTCAACAACACCATAACTAACCCAGATTCATTCTTTTGTTTGTTTGTTTTGTTCTTTTTAACAATCAGTTTCTAACAACAACACAGCTTTGATATAAGCCAAACCCTCTCTCTCAGCGGAAGAAGATGCCGGCCCTCGCGTGTTGCGTAGACCCTGCCGTTACGCCTCCTGGCTACGCTTTGGCCTGGGATGGCTCTCTTCTGGCCTCCGCCGCCGTTCCCGTCTCTCTCATTTCCGGCGCTCCACCGCTGCCTTCGGCCGTGGACGGTGGTTCGCATTGGTCGCCGTCTCACTCGTCGTCGCTGTACAACGTCGACGGATGGGGCGCGCCGTATTTTGTTGTTAATTCGTCTGGAAACATATCGGTCCGGCCTCATGGTCGGGCCACGATGTCCCACCAGGAGATAGATTTGTTGAAGATTGTGAAGAAGGTTTCGGATCCGAAATCCAGCGGCGGACTCGGGTTGCAGCTGCCGCTCATCGTCCGGCTGCCTGATGTTCTCAAGAACCGGCTCGAATCCTTGCAATCGGCTTTCGAATACGCGATACAGACTCAGGGATACAAAGCTCACTACCAAGGCGTGTACCCGGTGAAATGTAACCAGGACCGTTTCGTTGTGGAAGATATCGTCAGATTCGGGTCGTCATTCAGGTTCGGGTTGGAAGCCGGTTCGAAACCGGAGCTACTCTTGGCTATGAGTTGTCTTTGTAAAGGAAACCCAGAAGCTCTTCTGGTCTGCAATGGATTCAAGGACGCAGAGTACATCTCTCTCGCTATGCTCTCTCGAAAAATGGCTCTCAACACCGTTATTGTCCTCGAACAAGAAGAAGAACTCGATTTGGTTATCGACATCAGCAAGAAGCTCTCTGTCAGGCCGGTGGTTGGCGTCCGAGCAAAGCTGAGAACCAAGCATTCGGGTCATTTCGGGTCGACTTCGGGCGAGAAGGGAAAATTCGGGTTGAATACTTTCCAGATTTTGCGGGTTGTGAAGAAGCTCCAAGAAGCAGGGATGCTTGATTGTTTTCAGCTACTGCATTTCCATATCGGATCTCAAATCCCGTCGACGTCTCTGCTCACCGACGGTGTCAGCGAAGCTGCTCAGATCTACTGTGAATTGGTACGTCTCGGTGCCAACATGCAAGTCATTGACATCGGAGGCGGTCTCGGTATCGATTACGATGGATCCAAATCGGCTGAATCGGATATATCGGTTGCTTACAGTCTCGAAGAGTATTCAACGGCTGTCGTTCAATCGATTCGATACGTTTGTGATCGTAGAAATGTGAAGCATCCTGTGCTTTGCAGCGAGAGTGGTCGGGCAATTGTATCGCACCATTCGGTTCTTATATTCGAAGCGGTTTCGGTTAGTCTCCCTGCTGTTCCGGCTATGAGCCAGCAGTGTCTCCAGTACTTGGTCGAGGCCTTGACAGAAGACGCTCGTGCTGATTATGGGAATTTAACAGCGGCGGCAATGAGAGGTGAGTTTGAGATTTGTCTGTTTTATGCTGATCAATTGAAACAAAGATGTGTTGAACAATTCAAAGATGGGTCTCTGGGTATTGAACAATTAGCTGCTGTTGATGGGTTGTGTGAATTGGTTTCGAAAGAGATCGGGTCTTCTGACCCGGTCCGGACTTACCATGTGAACCTGTCGTTGTTCACTTCGATTCCTGATTTCTGGGGTATTGGTCAGTTGTTTCCAATAGTTCCGATTCATCGGCTGGAGGAGAGGCCGGGAGTGAGAGGGATTTTGTCTGATTTGACTTGTGACAGTGATGGGAAGATTGATAAGTTCATCGGCGGTGATTCGAGCTTGCCTTTGCATGAATTGGAAGGCGAGGGCGGAGGTGGAGGGCGAGGGCGGTACTTATTGGGGATGTTCTTGGGTGGGGCTTATGAGGAGGCCCTCGGTGGAGTCCACAACTTGTTCGGTGGCCCGAGCGTTGTACGCGTCTCGCAGAGCGATGGCCCGCACAGCTTCGCTGTGACTAGAGCCACGCCAGGCCCGTCTTGCGGGGATGTCCTCCGGGTGATGCAGCATGAGCCTGAACTCATGTTCGAGACCCTCAAACATCGTGCAGAGGAGTACTGTGGCAGCGGCAACGGAAGTGGTGTTGATACTGATGATGATGATCATGGCATGGCTACTAATAACAACCATAGCCACAACATGAACAATAATTCTGCTTTAGCTAGCATTCTTGCTCGCTCTTTCCATAACATGCCTTATCTTGTGGTGCCATCGTCTTGTTCCTTGACAGCTAACGGTGGTGGCGGATTTTACTATTGCAACGAGGACGAATACAATGCTGTTGTTGATTCCAACTCAGTGTCGGAGGACGAGCAGTGGTCTTATTGCTGTGCTTGAAGCTTTTAGGTTGTTGTCTTTCTGTTCTAATTTTTGTTGTTAATTTTAATATGTTATTATTGATTTCTATGTTTAGTCTTTTAAAATTTCCCCATTTGAACCATCAGTCTTTTGCATGTTGTGAAGAAGAGGGGATGGGTAACTGAATCCACCACCCATTTGTGAATTCCCTCTTTTTAATGTCACATTAGTAGTTGAATTCATTTCTCTCCTATTCTCTTTTACTTGTGAGCTTTCCCTATTTGGTGTTAGAATCCTGTAGGTTCTCTCTTCCATTGCACCGGATACTTTTCTTAGGTTTGTTTGTTACTTGTGACCTATTCCTACTCGTAGGTTTATTACTGTTTTAACTGAATGGGTATTATTATGTGTTTGCTTTTTTCTTCTCTTTATTCGATTGTGATCCTGTGTAGGCCCTTTTTGGAAGAGATTGGAGAAGAGTTTTGAAATCATCTCTCGTGGGGTCCTTTTCCTCCTTTTGTCTTAATAGGAGGCTCTGAAAATATGATTGCTGTTTAGTGAAAAGTCTTCACAGTCATGTTAAGGGCACATGTTATCAACCGAAACTTGAATAATTATTAATCCGCCTCGTTAAAGAGTGTAGGTTTGTCGGACTTGTAGGATTTTTCGGTGATAGGCGTGTGGGTTGGGGATAGGATTTCTGATGCATGTGGGTTGGCATTTTGACACAATTTTGAAATGGTAGATAGATTGGATTCTTCCTTTGTTTCAAATGGGGTAGAATATATATATATATATATATATATATATATATATATATATATATATATTTTTTGGTGGGCTTGTGAGTAGCCAGCCAGCCAGTCAGCCTCAAGTCCCCTCTTGTGGTCAAGAATCAAGATTGATTTAGATATAGTGGGTGCTAAAATGATGTGAATAGCTGTGCTTATGAGCTGTGGAACAACAAACTTTAATGTATGAAATTGTTGACGGTATCGCTCTGTTGAGAAAAGAAACAAACAATAATAGGCACCACACTGTAGCTCTGCTCGTAAATAATTGGAGGTGTCAGATCTTCATGGATGGTGTTCTTAATTTAAATATACATTCTTGAATTTGCCTCTGCTACCACCACCACCACACACATGATCTGTTTTTGTCAAAGGAAACACCAGCACAACAGCAATTTTTGTATGAAATTGGTCCATTTCCTTTGTTTTTCATATGTTTTACCCTACTCTTTTGTAATTACCGCATCACCCCAATTACCATCATCATTATATATTCAATCGGGAGGGAGTGAC
Source organism: Dipteronia dyeriana (assembly GCA_032871835.1). NCBI lineage: Eukaryota > Viridiplantae > Streptophyta > Magnoliopsida > Sapindales > Sapindaceae > Dipteronia > Dipteronia dyeriana. Next base: position 95,353,677 of record CM065295.1, on the reverse strand, counting down.
TGATGTTCACCATATTTATTTCATTCTCATTGCTATTGGGATTGTTTATTTACTCTGTAGACAACAACAATTTCAGGATAAATGGCCTTTTCCCCTCAGATTGCCATAACAAGGATGAAGAACTATTAAATTCTCCTCTTTTTTTTTTTGACAGTAATTAACTTCTCTTCTCACACCAACAGTAAAAGCAAAACACAACTTCATTTATTTTTTTAATCTTGCACCGAAAATATCAATGATTTGCTTTTGTCTAGTATTACGAGTATAGGAATCAAAATCTCTGCAGGATATACACTGAAATCAATCAATTGTTTTTCAGAGCTTCCTTGTGGCTTGTCTGTAGACAATTGAATCCTGTCTCAGATACGTTTGTTGTTGGGGACCAGCTACAGCTACTATACCTACTTGAGGTACGATGTGGTTGCACCATAAATTAGATTTATGGACCATTCTTTAATGGATTTTAAGTGTTTAACGTGAAAATGGTTTTTAAAAATTTAAGATCCATGTGGGTATAGTATTTAAACCCTTTTTGAGTTGTTGTTTTCTGGTTTTTTTAAAATTTGACCCGTGTGGAATCAAATCGTATTTAACTAGTAACATTAGCCCTTGAAAATGGAAAACTAAATGAGAAGAAGCTTCACAAATATATTTATATCACGTGGATCATGCTATTACGGGAAACACGCACACAATATATGAGTGTGTTGTGGTGGAGTGAGTGACTCATTGAAGCTTGACATGGCTTGGAGAACACTAGACAGAATATGTTATCTGTTACAACAAGTGTAAAGATTGATTTGTGTTATCTATCTACTTATGTCTGCCACACACTGTTTTGATTTTGTTTTTAAAGCAATAGATATTGGTGGGGGGTGTCAACTGTCAAGGCATATATACTAGGGAAAATGGAAAAGCAATAAAACCCATTGGTTCTGTTTTATTTTTTCTTTTGGAATGCCAATCATTCATGACCGATCAATTTGCTTTTTGTCTCAAGCAAAAAGTAATCCTTCTATTAAACATCATAGAAATAGCATAAATTTAATCCAACATTTGATCTGAGTTTTGCGTAATTGTAATGAATCAACGTAGAATCTGAGTTTCACTGTATACAAGTCATTTTTCAATGCAGAGTGGGTTAAAATGGCAACAAGTTTCTTGCATTAAAGGGCATAGCTTTTTCAAATTAGATGGATTTTTTTCCCAACTAGTTTGAAGATTTTTTTATTGTACTTTGCTTTACATTGGTCCATACTGGGTCACAACTCACAAGCAAACTGTCCTGATAAAAATTACCCGAACATGACTTATTCTGTTTAGGTTTTTCTTTCATACATTTTGGAGGATAAAGCTGAGAATAAAACTACTTTTCTTTTGATCATTTTGTACTCATAATTTTCAATGATTATAATGAAATACAAAGCATATATGCCTGGAAACTTTCTACAATAATTTCAAATGTCGGGCAGTGATATACTTGTTACACTTAAAGGGTACAAATACAGGTGCTAACGTGGACACTCTTTTTTATTTTTGCAGTCAACCACCAAATTCCAGGTTATTTTTATTGAAACTAAAAAAAAATAAACAATTTTAAACTAAAATTATTAAACCAAATAGGAAGTAGCTAATAAATTCAAATCAAAGGGTATAACTATGTTATAAAATATTAAAATGTACCCATTAATAATATTGAATAGCATGCACCGGTGACGAGATGAGGTTGTTCCGATTGTAAACCCCTCACATCTGCACTACGAGGTTGTGGTTTCGAGTCCATCCCCGTAAAAAAAAACCCTAAATTTATGTAATAGGGTAATACTTTAAAAAAAAAAAAAAGGATACACATGCGATGATATTTGATATTGATTTATAAATATGATCAGTAAAATCAAATATTAGCCATGCACTTTCTTTTTAAATTTTATTTAAAATATTAAAATAATTCATGGATTTAGGGAGAGGGCACGAGTTATCACTTACCAAACTCCCATTCAGGTTATAATTTAAAATCAGGAAAATAATAATAATAATTCAAAAATGAACTTAAGAAAGTGAAAATCAGCCCTCATATGTTATAATTTAAAATGCACCCATTAATAACATTGAATAATAACATGCACAGGTTATGATATTTGATATTAATTTATAAATATGACCAGTAATATAGAATAGCCAATAAGCACTGTTGATAATGAAAATTGATATTAATTTTATGAATATATATGATCATACAAATCCCATTACAATGATAATTAGAAATCACACTGGCATTGTTATGGCGGCCATTACAAGGATAATCAGATATCACACTATTAAATATAGGAAAGGCATGATTCAATTGTGACATTATTTTAATAAATCGAAATTGATTTTTTTTTAACATGGCAATCATAAAGAGTAAATACTACTTGCCAAAACATTTTTAGGCATGTAAATGTATGTAATTTTGATTATTTGCACCTTGCAAGTGTGTATCCAAACTGAATTGTGAGCACCCACATTTTTTTTTAGCGTAGTACGTACTACGTAGTTATATGTTTAATCGATTATATTTCACTTAGATTTTCACAATATTATTTTGTTGTGTTCAATGAGTCCCAAAATGTACGATAAGATTACACCATTACAAATGTACGAAAAGTATTAATTATTTAAAATGATGCAGTAGTAGAAAATGACTTTTGTAATAGGTTATCAAGTTATGGTTCATTTGCGAAAAGAGAAAATTGTTATAGTGAATCCAACAAGCTCAAACTTCAGAAAATTGAACAATTTCGTGTCTTGCACCAAGATTGGTGATAATGTGTATGTAGTAGATTTTTCTCACTTATAATACAAGTCTCATAAACTTTCTAGACAGTGTTTCATAAACTGTTTATCTCTACAACTGCATTGTCCTAAATCCAATAAAATCCTTGCTAGTTTTTTATTTTTAGTCTGGTTTTAACAATTACTCTTAAGTTGTTCACTACATAAATAAACTAAAACTACAGCGGCAACTAAGACAAAAACATTGATGCATTCGAGATTGATAAGCTGAATTAAGAAGATCTAGCGGTTGCATCCGGTATATATCATTGCAAGCTAGCTAGACTGCAGGGAGGACATCGACGGATAATTTGAGTCCACGATAACAGGATCCGAGTATATGAAATATCACAGATGATGAAAAGACAGTAATCATAGAATTGTAGAACAATTCCATTGGGATTCAGATTATCCAGACATCCTATATATAAACATTGATTACACGTAAATTCATTAAGTTATAAAGGGTTGCTATTAATTACTATACTAGCAGCAACATAGCCTTGAATTTCCATCAGCACCCCAAAAGATATTATGTATTTGTAAAAAGAAAAAAAAAAGATTACCATGTTAATTTATAGGAAAAACAGAAGATAAAACATAAATTAAGTGAAATAAAGAAGCATTGAATCTAACACTTGTTTCAAAAAGAATCTACTACTAATAGAAGATATAACAGAATAGAAGCTAACACGCATTTCAATCATTTTCAATTCTATAATTCAAACTCAACAAAACATTGTTGTACTTAGAAAATAAAAATATAGAGCTTTTTTTTTTTTTTTGAGGGACCGAGCTTTTTTTTTTTTTTTTTTTTTTACATAATCGAGTTTTTTTTGTAAGTGATTGAGTTTTTTTATGATGGATCGATCTTTTTTTTAAGGAGATCAAGCTTTTTTGTATATGATCGAGCTTTTTTTGTATATGATCGAGTTTTTTTGTAAGGATCGAGTTTTTTTTGTTAAGGATCGAGTTTTTTTTTTACATGATCGAGCTTTTTTTGTAAGGGATCGAGTTTTTTTGTGAGGAATCAAGCTTTTTTTTAAAGGGATTGAGCTTTTTTTGTACATGATCGAGTTTTTTTATATACATAATCGAGTTTTTTTGTAAATGATCGAGTTTTTTTGTACATAATCGACCTTTTTTTTGTAAGGGATCGAGTTTTTTTTGTTAAGAATCGAGTTTTTTTTTTACATAATCGAGTTTTTTTTGTAAGAGATCGAGATTTTTTGTACATAATCGAGTTTTTTTTTTAAGGGATCGAGTTTTTTTTGTTAAGAATCGAGCTTTTGTTTAAAGGGGTCGAGCTTTTTTTTAAAGGGATCAAGTTTTTTTTTATTAAGGGCTCAAGTTTTTTCCTTAGAGGTTTGAGCTTTTTTGCTCCAGATTATAACTTGTTTGCAGCAGTTTAAAAATGTTTGTACCAATGTAAAAAAACTTAGACAAATTAAAAAAAAAAATACTCAGACCAATTACAAAATAGCTTGTAAACATATCAAAAAAAGCTCGAACCAATGTAACAAAAATATACAATAGCTCGTAAACTTATCAAAAAAACTAGATCATGTTCAGACAATTTGTAGATCGATTTTTAGACAAGTTTTTGAGAGAGAGAAGTTATTACTTTCAGTGATCAAAGTGTGGAGATGAAAGTACAAAGAGAATTAAAAATTGATTATTTAAGGGCAATATGGGTAGCTCACGGTAATATGTGTATTTTAAACTTAACTTATTAAACCAGCGATCACTACAACTCATAAAAAAAAGGTGACATTTCTCACAATTTCCACATAAACCTATACTTGTGCATGAACTACTTATAAATAAATTTGTATTTATAAAAAAAAAAAAATTAAAGGGAAGATTCAGGTGATTACTCATTTGAAGAGAAGAGAGGTGATATTAGAGATCGACTGATTTTCCCATAAACATCCATTCCAAAAATTGTAAATGTAGAGAAGAAAGTTGAGAGGGTTGTGTTCATGAGCAGTGAATATATCTCTATGGAGGGTGACTGTGGGTGGGTTGAGTAGTGAAGAAGGTTGTGGGAGTAAGGGTTGTTTAAATAGACTACTATTATATGAGGGCTGGCGTCATATTCACTTTCTCAATTTTTTTTATTTTAGAAAACAAAATTTCTTGTATGTTCAAACGATATTCGTACAGTATTTGTACGATACGACTTTGATGATTCGTTTGACCGTTTAAGTTAAATTAGGTTTGACCTTATAATTCAACTTGTAAGAATACAACCCACGTTTTTAGTGAAGATTTTAAAAGAGTTTGGTTAGGTTTGATTTGACCATACAAATTGACCCGTATCATTGAAAGATTTTGTTGGGTTGTTATGTACATTTAAAGGGAACTTGGCGGTGGAGATATATTTTAAAATCTTCAACCGATAAATAAAAAATTTTAGTTTTTTTTTTCCTTTTTTTTTTCTAACAAGTAATTAAGCAAGAGAAAAGAGAAAAAAAAAGGAGAAAAGAGAAAAAAAAAAGGGAACAAATCTTTGATATTGTAATGTCTTCTAATTCTCCGGTATCACTAGATTCAAAAAATGTTAGGAGAAACAAGATTCGGAGAATCTTATCACTCATAGAAAACAATCAATTCTATTAATATATTTATACTGTCTCTCTAAAGTTATTGAAAAAACGAGAATAAGTGAACTCATTTTAATTAGTCATTTATAATATAAATGAATGAATTATATTAATGTCATATAATTTGGACATCATATTTGAACGTAAAATTTAATAAAATAGTATTACTCGGTATATATATTGACCGTTAAAACCCAATTTCGGTTTGATCACATTTAGAATCTGAGCTGATTTCGGATCTCTTTACATTGGATTGAATTTTAATTCAAATAGAGATTTAATTAATGAGACTGATAGTCAATCCAGTTACAATATCGGTTTATGTCCAAATAAATTATCTAGGATATTTAGACCGGACCGAATCAGGATCTAAATGTTCAATTGATTGATCCTTCCAACTTTGTTTCTCCGGTCGATTAAAATTATATTGGTGATGCAATGAGGTGACGATGTTGTAATCAATGATTTTTGTAATAAAATTATCATATTTAGAGTATCTCCAATGTAATGCTATTTGGATGTGTTAATGCTATAATTTAACATAAAGTAAAAAAAAAATCCTCCAATGTAATGCCAAATTTGACACATCAATAAATGTTACTTTTTCAATTATAAAAATACCATTGTTTAATTACATTGAATGTATTAATGACTGACTTTTATAATTTTAAACAATAAAAATATTATATGAATTGAATATATTAATTATATTTATTGATTTCTATAATTTTAAATTAAAAAAAATAGCATTTCAAATGAAATTATACATTAAAGTACAATACTAAAATGATGTGACAAATATAGTATTTTACTAATTTTTGTGTCAAATTTAGTATTGACATTGACTTATGCATTGGAAATGATTTGTTGAGATAAACATTATTCAAATTGTAAAATACTATCTATATCTTTCACGATTGTTTTAAAATCAATACATTGTAAATTAATAATTCATTGTATAAGTTTTAATAATTAACAAAAATAACTTAGATGTGATTAATGTGTCGATCTATATTAACTTCAAATTTTGATATCAATATTCATCCATCCATTTTCATTCAATCAGATTGTGTAAAAAGTAAATGAATTAAAGTTGAATGACAATCATTGAATTGAGTGAAAATAAATAAATAAATATTGAAGTCACAAATTAAAGTCAAAATTTGAAATTGATATAACTTAACCCTTGATTAATTATAGAAAAATACTTGGATACTGACCCTTCCATTGGGGTGTTGTCATGTGACATTCGTTCTTTAATTTTTTTACAATTATCTAATAAAATATATCACGTGGTATCATCTCATTGATGGAGTCAGTACCTTGGATATTGACCGGTCAGTATACAAATATTATTCCTAATTATATATAATCAAAGCTCATTAACCAATTTCAAAATTGGCGAGAACCATAACAATTTTGAAAAAAAAGGGTATGTTTTATTTATAGAACCGAAACAGGTATCAAAAAACGTGAAAAAATAATTCAAAATACTGAAAATCAGCTAAAAGGACAGATGCCATAGGTTTGACCGAAAGAGTTTTAAAATAATAAAATCCACTTTATACATATAAGTTTGGTCGAAAGTTTTTTTTTTTTTAGGAAAATATTTGATAGTTGACGTGTCATCATTCAAAATATTATCCCATTAAGTCCTAACACGTCATTTAATTTGTAAAGAATATAAAAAAATAAACATAAGATAATAAGATATAAAAGAAAAAAAAGACCCAAGTGTTACAATTTAATTTAATTTAATTTAATTAGTGGGTCACTACTCTTGGTTTGACCGTAGGCTTGGTTGTTTTTCAGCTTTTGAATACTTTTTTTACGCTTTTGAGACAAAATTTTCAGTTAATTACATATCGGCCCATATTTCAATTTTAAAAATAAAATCAATCTTTTCTCAAAATTTCCATTAGCTCCCCTTTATTGCATGAACGCCTTCCACTCCTTGGTTGGCGGGATAAATTCTTATTAAATTTGTTGTCATTGGTTCTCTATTCCAATTAAATCTGTCTTAAAAGATCCCTCTATAACAAAATAAATTCTTTTTTATCTAATAATAATTATATTATCGGTAACACACACATATATATTACAGTAACCTAATACAATAACATTAAACTTGTTCAAAAACACTATAATGAGTAATGACAAATATAATTATTCTTTATTAACCACCGACCATAAGACTTTAATTGATAGCTTTTAAATCATAATTACCAAAACAATACATTGGAGGTATAGCTCAGCCGTAGATGGACGTGTTTGATGTTTACCGGTTTGGGTAAATGACTCTCAAGTCAACAGTTTGAATTCTACTAATGATAAAAACATATATAAAAAAAATGGAAATGGTGAGAAATGTCTTATTTTTTTACGTTGCACTGATATCACTGTTTTAATAAATTAAGTTTAAAAGACATATTACGGTGAACTAATAAAATTGCTTTTAAATAATCAATACTTAATTTTCTTTGTACTTCAATCTCCATATTTTGATAACCGAATACAGTAACTCCTCTCCCTCTTTCTCTAATAAACTTGTCTGAAAATCGATCTATAACTTATCTGAAAGTCGACGTGTTTCAGCACAACAAGATATTTTGAGTCTTGTAACAATTCATCAATTCCTTATGATTTGTTGTCCGAGTCTTTGTGTGAATATGAAGCAACCGGTATTGAGAAGTTTGAACATTTGAATTTTGAATCTTCAAACTTTTTTGTAAATTAGTCAAAGTCCACCACCCCCCCCCCCCCACCCGGTGCCTTCTATCCCGTGATTGTTTGGGTTTCAACGGAACTTTCTCACTCTACTTCCCAACTCTGTCAATGTAAAATGAATAAACGAAATCTGTCGTGGAACAACTATTTGAGGTATTTTTATTCGTTCACCATTATAGATACATTTTAAACATAAGTTATTAAAATAGTGACAATGTTGAAATATCACATCCAAAAAATGACATTTAATTTTTTAACCCTAAAAGAAACCAGGTGTATAAATAATACAGTTAAAAAAACTACAAAATAAAAATAAAAACTATTATATAATAATACAAAATTCATTTTTGATTTTTTCATCTCAAAAAGTTAGGTCTCGAAAAAAATAAAATATTGGAAGATCCAATATAAGGTGTTATGTCCTTGAATATATATAAATTCATCTAAATCTACAATTATACAACAACATGAATTAATATTTCTATGCAAAGTACTGTACGTTTTCTTAAGACATACCATCTTCCGGATCTTACACCGTTGTTTCAAAATAAATTCACTGTGAATGTTGACTAGAAAAGCACATTAACAAATTACATAAATTAAATTAATAATTCATTGTATAAGTTTTAATAATTAACAAAAACAACTTGGGATGTGATTAAATATATCATGAAAGCTTATTAACCCATCTCAAAAGTTGAGAGAAGCCATAGACAATTTTGAAAATAAAATGGAAGAAAAATCGGCTGATACTGAATTTTTTTTATCAAAAGCTTGAAGAAAATATTCAAGAAGGACAGTCAAACCTGGTAGATTTGTACAGTCAAAACGGTTTCATTGAAACAATGCAACTCAGAACTCAAGCCAAAACGTATGTTCAATTCCTCCATTAATTTTTCTATTTATTCAACTTTTCATATTTGTCGGGTGGAACGAATATATATTTTGTTTGTTAGGTGGATGTTGTTAAGAAGAAAGTCTATTATGTTGCATAATCTGATTTTAATGAATTAAAGAACAAATGAAAGCAAGTTTAATTTGTAATATTTTATAATCTTTTAAGACGTTCAATTTTTTACATTTAAATATTCTAAACTCGAATATAATTGTTAAATTATATTTGCTTTCTTTTTTTTCTAAACCGAATTACTTAAACAATTACCCAACTACATTGGCTAATTAAGGAAGCTTGAAATTGTATATCATCTCTTGTATCACATTACACATATGTGCACACGTCCCATTTATACTCCTACCTTGTATGCACGTTTTTCAAATATATATCGGGTTATTAATGTTACGGTAAATCCCTAACGCAACAGTTCAGTATCGGATTTGGTTGAAATACTTCAAAAATAAAATTGAAAATTAAGAAACCTAAAATAGTTCACTGTATAATCTCTTATTCCATGTACATATCACTCAATTTTTATCAACTCAATCACGTACTCTTCCAATATCGATTATCAATTCGAACATACGATTTTCCAAAATGGTTTCGTAATTTCCTATAACTTACTACTCGTTTGATCGGAACCAATGTATAAGTCAGAAGCCACCAATGCGGAGGCCATAAATTAGCATCTATTGTAATTTTTTTCCACTGATGTAGCAAGTACCACCGCCATCGTCATCATCATAAGCAGGAAGGACATTGATATATGTTCAATTTGAGTCCCCTTTTGCAGGACAAGTAACCGGTATTGATAAAATATCGTGTCGGGGATGATTAAGATAAACCAAACGTAGATAAACTATTGATTTCAATGCTTATGAACTAGGGTTTGTTACGTTACAAGTGGTGTAGGAAAGCCAATCCACCTCCAAAATCTTGAAAATCAACTTGGTAGGCAACACTGCATGTGTACCATTGAATATATAATGCGTTAGTTACAAGTCATATATAATAAAAACAGTTGGAAAACACTCGAAAACAAAATATATTACGGATCTAAATCATCACCGACGTGGCAAGATAGTGTAGAAGCCCAAGCTTGTAGGTCGGAGGAGGGAGGAACCCCCAAAATAGTGTAATTAGCTAGCAGCAAAATAGTGTTCATTGACTTCATTTTCTTTTAATTTTCTCAACATCCAAACAACAATAATATTAATCTAGAAACATATATAAATGTGTAATTTATGAAAATAATACCAGAGAGAATGTGTACCAGTCTACCAGAGCAGATTTTTTTTAGCACCAAATATCAGCTGGCATGCAGTTTAAAGTACATTATCCTGAAATACTGGAATAGCCAGTATCTCTTTTTTTTGTTTTGTTTTATATGATGTTAATAAAAGCATGCATTATCCTAAAATATTGTAATATCTTCTTCTTTATTTTGAAAATATTGTGATATCTATTTTTTTTTTATGAAAAAAATCATAATTTCCCGAAATGAATTAATTTGTAACGCTCAAATGTTACACGTACTAGAAAAAGTCATAATTGTCGAAATGAATTTTTATGAATTACTATATTATCTTTAAAACAATCAATTTAAAAACCATTAAGATAATAATTAAATTTATGAAATAAACTAATATAACAAATTATTTATTAATTTATAGAATATCCGATATCGAACTAAAAAAACAAAGGCCACCGCCGGAGCTATTGTATTTTAAATTTGATCATTTATAAATTATTTTAAACTTCAATGACATTAATGTGATAATTCGATGATAATGTTAATTAAATATAAATCATGAAGCTAGAGCATTAAGTTGTTATAATTATTAGTAAATTCTAATTATACACTCATTTTTACTAGTACGAAATATCTTCTTTCATTATACATTTGCAGACAAAGATGGATTTCAAGAAGAGAAAATATCATCAATCATTTTTTTTTATATCAAAATTAATCTAGCTTTAGGAAAGGTTTATGATAAATTTTATGAAAGATATTTTGAAACTTTTATTATAAGTTCAAGTGGAAATAACCGGGGGTTTCAACTAATTGCAAAAGACAATGGATCTGATTATTTATTAATAACCTTAAAGAGGACATTCTCATTTAACATCTGAAATCAAGTCCAATTAGAACAATCAAATCACTAGATATTCAACAAATTATAAGAGATGCTAAATAAGGGCACAAAAAATAAATAACACTTTTTGGAGGTGACGTTTCAACATTGTCACTATTTTAATAACTTATGTTTAAAAGACACTAATTATGGTGAACGGACAAAAATACCCCCAATAGTTGTTCCATCAGAATCTTTCATTCAGTTTTTTACTAAGAGAGTTATGAAATAGAGAGAGAAAGTTTCGTTGAAACTCAGACGCTATGCAGACGCATTCGGGGGTCGAGCTGCCTGGTCAGCTCGCGGGGAGGGGGGGAGGGGGGGGGGGGGGGGGGGGGGGGGGGGTGGCAAGGGGCAGCGCCCCCGGAACTTTTTTTTTATTTGATCTGTTGTGTGTTGACGTAGATGAATATCTTGGTTTTTGAGACTTTTGAAATATTTTCGAGCTTTTTTTGTGAGCGATCGAGCTTTTTAGTATATGATCGAGCTTTTTTTATACATGACCGAGTTTTTTTTTGTAAGGGATAGAGTTTTTTTTGTTAATGATCGAGTTTTTTTTTTTTTTACATGATCGAGTTTTTTTTATACATGACCGAGTTTTTTTTGTAAGGGATCGAGCTTTTTTTGTAAGGGATCGAGCTTTTTTTGTAAGTGATCGAGTTTTTTTATGATGGATCGAGCTTTTTTTTAAGGGAATCGAGCTTTTTTTGTTAATGATCGAGCTTTTTTATACATGATCGAGTTTTTTTATACACGATCGAGCTTTTTTTGTGAGGAATCGAGCTTTTTTTTAAGGGATCGAGCTTTTTTTATAAAGGATCAAGCTCTTTTTGTTAATGATCGAGATTTTTTTTACATGATCGAGCTTTTTTTGTAAGAGATCGAGCTTTTTCGAACATGATCGAGATTTTTTTGTACATAATCGAGCTTTTTTTGTACATAATCGAGTTTTTTTTTTAAAGGGATTGAGCTTTTTTTTTGTTAAGGATCGAGCTTTTTTTTGTTAACATGATCGAGCTTTTTTTAAAAGGGTCGAACTTTTTTTTAAAGGGATCGAGTTTTTTTATTAAAGGCTAGAGCTTTTTTCTTAGATGTTTGAGCTTTTTTACCCAATATTATAATTTTTTTGTAGCAGTTTAACAAATTACAAAATAATTCGTAAACATATCAAAAAAAGCTCGAACAAATGTAACAAAAATATAAAATAGCTCGTAAACTTATCAAAAAAGCTGGATCATGTTCAGACAAATTGTAGATCGATTTTTAGATAAGTTTTTGAGAGAGAGAAGTTACTACTTTCAGTAATCAAAGTGTGGAGATGGAAGTACAAAGAGAATTAACAATTGATTATTTAAGGGTAATATGGGTAGTTCACCATAATATGTGCCTTTTAAACTTAACTTATTAAACCGTTGACACCACTACAACTCATAAAAAAAAGGTGACATTTCTCATCATTTCCATTGCTGAAGAATTGTAAATATACCCCTTGAGATCATTATAAGATGACACCAACTAGATAATTAAAACAATTAAATAGATAGATTTTGCAACTAATTAATATTATATGATCAGTGGTGAATTAATCTCTAAAATTTTATTTCTGCAAATTAATGGCATATGAACTAATTTTATTAACAGGAGCAAAGTGTGTTTCCACACAACAGATCGAATTGTTGTTCACACAATTCTAATATACAAAAAACACATTGACACGTGCTTATTTTTGATATGTATATATATACTTACTTACTTTGTATTAAATGTAAATGTGTAAGATTTTTTCATTAATATATTTTTTCATTAATATATATTTTTCATTAATATTATTTTTTCCAGAATGTGTTCTAGAGAGTACTCTTTCTTTTCTCTCTATTTTCTCGTTCACTTTTTCTTTAGACTTTCTCAGAAAAGTTACAAGATTATCATGGTATCAGAGCAGGCTAATAATGTGTTTTTTACTTCACCATCTCAAGGAGTATATTGATTGCAACTCAATCTCAGTCAATCGAAGTACTTGCACCCAATGAAACTGCAACTCATTGTGAAACTTGATCACAACAACTTTTTGCTACGGAGACATCAAGTACTATCATCTATAAAAGGTAATCGACTTATTCACTTTGTTGATTCCTCAGTTTTACTATCAAATTAATCGAGTCAATCTAGATGGATCTGTGAGAAATGATATTTTGACTAGGAGCAACAAGATCATAATCAAAATTCTTTTGTGTTGGTTTGTCTCGCCTATGAGTCAAGAAATATTACCTCATTTGGTAGGATGTGTTACTTTGTGTCAAGTATGGTACACAATTGAGAGGTTCTTCTCCTCTCGGTCAATAGTTAATCTAATGCAGCTTCAACTTAAGCTTAAACTTCATACCTTTAAGAAAGGGGTTGGGGATTTTGAACCGATGATCACAGAATTGTCATGTCTAATATACGACTATAACTCATAGCAATTAATAACGTCAATAGCAGAAAAATAGATGAAAGAAAATAAATCAATCACAAAATAAGATATACGTGGAAACCCAAATCAAGTAAAAAGCCACAGGCCGTTAGGACGACATAGAAAGTTCTACTATATGATAAATTATTACAATCATATACTCCTCGATTCTCTCTCACACCACAACCCCAAACCATAAAGTCTTACCAAGTCCCAAAGCCCACAACCGAACTTTACATCGGGACTCTCAACTCACAACGCTTACAAGATCCTCACCAAGAACCCCTCCCCCATCTTCAAATATTCTCTATGTCTCCCCTGAATATCACCTACGGATCTCTAATTTGATCCACTGAAATTCCCTTATATTTCTGCCCGGATCTCACCCACTCTCTCTAATGTTACATAGTGTTCACAAAATAACCTAATTACAAGGTCTATTTATACTAGTTATAAGGAGTTTAAGATAAAAAGAAAACCTACTCCTAAACGTACAAGAATTACTTGTTCCACATAAATATTTTTTCCTATTTATGACAAGTTTTCTTGTTAAAGAGAAATCTTTTTCCTTCAAACACAAGAACTTTTCAAAAGAACACTTATCTTTTCAGCCGAAGATTTCCCGTTTCACGCATACTTATGATTGGCTACGATTCGGGTCACGGTTGCGCACCCGTTTCCTAAACCATTGCAAGTCATATGAAATGCGCCACATTCTTTGTTTCTTCGGTTCTTCTGGTCTTCAACCTACCTCAAACACTATCTTCAACTTCCAAATGTTATCCCACGTCTCCAAAAAATTCCACATCAGTTAAGTCTCGTTTGGTTCACATTGGGTTCGTTTGAGAATATGAGTCAAAAACTAACAAAAGAAGGCTCAACAATGATTGAGTACTTACTCAAGAAGAAAAGCATCATTGATGTTCTGGTATACTAGTTATGCAATGATAAAAGAGACAAAATAATTATGTTCTAAATGGACTAAGAGTTGAGTATGACTCCTTTGTTATACTTGTAACTTCAATGCAGAATTACTACAACATGTCTAAAATAACTGTCTTGCTATTAACACATAAGGTTAGAATAGAGCAACACTCACAAGTTGAAAATATGAATGTCAAAATTGTTGTTAACAAGAAAGGAAATGGTAATAATCAACAAGGCTTTGGTAGAGGTCAATCTCAGAACTGAAATAATGGTGGAAGGAGTGGAAATCAAAATACTAATGGTGGTTGTAAAGAAAAAGGCAGATAAAGGTTCAATAATTCCACTAACAGGTCACAATTTTAGATCTATCTTCGAATGAGGCATACTACTCAAAGATGCTATCATAGGTTTGATCAGTCCTCCCAACTCAATAATAATGCTCAAAATAACACTAGTGCATGAGGTAATGGTGGAAATCAGATGTTTGTTATGATTGCCACACCGGTGTGGCATCTTGACAGCGGAGCCACCAATCATTGCATTGCAAACGGAAAAAATCTGATGAACAAGTCTGAATATCAAGGACAAGAGAAGATTTATGTTGGCAATGCCATATGTTTGCATATTTCATCAACTAGATCACATGTATTTAATATTGATAAGGACATTGTTTACTTTTTTTTTTTTTTTGCATATACCAAGTATTATTAAAAAGCTACTTAGTGTTTTTAAGTTTGTGTTTCTAAGTTTGTGAGAGATAACAACATTTTCATTGAGTTTCATCCTCACTTTTGCCCTGTGAAGGATCAGTCATCGAAGAAGGTTCTTCATCAAGGTGTGCTTATGAATGACTTGTATATCTTTGACTTGCTCAACTCAGCACATCAAGGGCTCAACATATTTTTCAAAGTTCAGCCTTTTCAAAAACTTTCAATTCATGATTTTATGTTTCTAAAAATAAATGTGCTTTGCTGGATGTAAATATAGCATCTAGTGCATTGAACTGTAGTTTGCTAGATTGACACAAGAGGTTACGTCACCATTCCTCTCAAATTGTAAAAAAAGATACGAATGATTGTAAAATACCATTTTCTTCTAAAAACTATGAGTTCTTATGTGATGCTTGTCATATGAGTAAATCTCATAAACTTCCCTTTTCAGCATCACACATGAATTACAAGCATCTTTTAGAGATTGTTGTTGTAGATGCATAGGGTCCAACACCCACGTTATCTTTACAATGGTACATATATTATGTTTGTTTCATATAAGTGCATTCTAGAAATACTTGGTTTTCATTATTATTATTTTTGCCGATCAAATACTAACAAGATTTTTAATGTAATGATATTAATCAGACCAACCACATTTGAAATCACAACTGATGGAGAAATTACAGATCATATTGAAAGTCAAATCATTAAAGTTACATCGTATGACCTTACCGAGGACGTGAAACACCATCTAAGACTCTGCATCAACCTCTTCCTTGATTATATCAAGCAAAGCAAATTTGCAACTTTGGTCAGATGGGTTAATCATCGTTGGAAATGCAAGTATTATACTATCAAGATCCATGTGATACTTCACAAACCATTCAGAAAAGTCAATTATAATCTCATAGATATCCAATTTTGATATGCCATATACCTCAACATGATGAAGGTGATCCTTAGACTCATTCAAATACATATACAATCGTCATCTCCCGTCATTCTTTACGGACAATGGCACTGGCATTTTTTGGACTTTCTTATCGACATCGACCTTGAAGTACAATAAAGGATAGACACTCTTAAACCAAACAACGATACCATTTCAAAACACTCCCCTCTCAAAATCCACATCATAAAGCAAGATAAACTACATGATAGAGAGCCTCTAAGAGCGGGTCTCATATGAGTATATATGTATTTGATACTAGGAAATATATTGCTTAGGCAGACTATGGTTATTATGGTCTAAATGATCATTGTCACATGGGTCTAGTTGATCTGAGTTAAGGCCATATAAGATTGCCATGAATCAGGTTTTATGACACATACAACTTTATAGTGAGGTGATTTGTAAGGATCATAGGCTAGAGTCATACAAAAAAAACATGAATCTTAACCACCAGGTAGAGGAAGTGAACAAAATTGCTTAGTTGTGGGATTGTAAATGCAATATGGTTCACTGTCCATACAAGTTAGGGTCTCATTGAAGGGAAAGCTAGTTGGATTATCACTTAAAGAAACAAAATCACATCTTCGGTGAAGGGGATCAGATCTTTCCAAAAGAAGGATCGAGACTAAGTAGGGATTATGGTAGAAGCGATGATAAAAGTGAGGACTAGAAATCAAATAGTGCAAGTTTGTAGATCAAATTTATATTTGAGAAGAGACTTAACTGGTAGACCAGCCATTATTTCTGTCAAGATATCATTGGTGGCTAGATGCCGCAACCGAGAGAAGCATATGCTTATCAAGACGTGCATAAGAAATGTAACAACACCTAAACCTAATGCTGAGAACGCGATACCCTTCCATGAAGACAGAAGTGAGGATCATGACATACTTGGTGCAAGACGGTGACGTGTATGAGAGATTATTTATATCAAGATATCATTGATATCTGCGTTGGAAAATCAGTTCTTTATTACCATTGACAGATGGCATACTTAGTGGATGATGGTGGAATGGAGGAAAAGACATCGGAATCAACATAGAGAATGACAGATAAGCGGCACCATTTACCGTGAATGGAGACTAGCACGATGAGATCGATAGGAAATTAGAGAGTTGTTGTGTGAACACTGTACACTGATGTGATGTGACTGAGAGAGCTTGGTTTTCATTATTAAAAAGCAGAAGTGATGTTTATCAAGCAATTGTTTTGTTCAAAACACAAGTTGAATTACAACTCTCATATAAAATTAAAATGTTGCAAACTGATTATGGGAAAGAGTTTTTTGCTCTTGCACCTTTGATGTTAGAGTGTGACATAATGTTTAGACACATCTATTCCTATCCACATGAGCAAATCGGTATAGTAGAAAGGAAACATGAACATTTAGTGGAGACTGGATTGAGCTTGCTAGCACATGCATCCATGCCTTTGAAATATTGGGGTGAGACATTTTTGACAAATGTTTGGTTGCTTGGTGTACCCATACTTGAGACCTTACAATAGTTATACGTTTCAATTTAGAAGCTTTTCTGCTCAATTCTTGGGTATATCGTACAACACAAGGGGTACAAATGTTTTGGATAATTATGAAGAATACACGTTGCTAGACATAGTCGGTTCAATGAGTATAATTTTTTGTTTGCTCAACGATCATCATATACTAGCTATTCTGATCCCACACCAGAAGTGTTTCCTTATTTATTCCTCACCATAGTGTCACCCTCCAATCCTGCTACATAAATCTTGTCACTTACATCAATTACATCAACTTATGTTTTACCTATTGGTTCTTATGGCTCATATGAATCTTTACCAACTCCTGTTTTACCTTATAATTTTCTTGTTTCATCTGGGTCTACATCAGCCACTATGGTATATGTCTTACCATTTGGTGTTAATATTCCCATTTCTCGATCACCTGCAGTTCAGTCTCCTGTTAGAACTGTCATCCAATGACTACTAAAGTCTAAAGCCAAGACAATGACATATAAGCGTAAAGTATGGATTTTTGAGTTAGATCATGTTGAGCTAGATTCTATTCAAACGGCCCTTTCAAATCCCAAATGGTATTGGCTTTATAAAGAAAAAAGACTTGGAGCTTGATTTTACCACCACCCGGTACGAACATTATAGGTTGTAAGTGAGTGTTTTGAGTGGAAAAAAAAAGCTAAGATTGTTCCTTATTAAAATACTAAGGCATTTGGTGGCAAAGAGATTTCACCAACGAGCTGGCTTTGACTTTACTAATACATTCAATCCTGTTGTCAAGCATACAACTATGAGGGTTGTTCTCACTATTGTTGTCAATATATGATCTTTAAGGTGACTTGATATTAATAATGCATTCCTTAATGGATTAATTGATGAAGATATCTATATGATTCAACCTCTATTGACGGGCCATTGTGTGTATATGCAGATTTAAATATGATAAGAGACTTAACAGGTAGACAAGCCATTATTTCTGTTAAGATTTCACTGGTGACTGAATGTTGCGATCGAGAGAAGCGTTTGCGTATCAAAACGTGCATAAGAACTGTAACAACGCCCAATCCGAATGTTGAGAACGTGATACCCTTCCATAAAGACAATGGGTACAGATGTTTAGACAAATCAAGAGGAATCTACACCGCTAGACATGCTCAGTTTAATGAGAATATTTTTCTTTTGCTCTACGATCTTCATATACCAATTGTTATGATCCCACACTACAGGTGTTTCCTTATTTGTTATTTTTCTTTTGCTCTACGATCTTCATATACCAATTATTATGTTTCCTTATGATTCCACACTATAGGTGTTTCCTTATTTGTTCCCCACCATAAAGTATATACGGATTTAAATCTGAGAAGAGACTTATCCGGTAGACGATCTATTATTTATATCAAGATATCATCGGTGACTGAATAGTGTGACCGAGAGAAGCATTTGTATATCAAGACATGCATAATAATTGTAACAACGTCCAAACCGAATGTTGAGAACGTAATACCCATCCATGAAGACAAGGGGTACAAATGTCTAGACAAATCAAGAGAAATTTACACTGCTAGACATGCTTAGTTTAATGTGCTTAAATTTTCTTTTACTCGACTATCTTTATATACCAACTATTCTGATCTCACACCATGGGTGTTTCCTTATTTGTTCCCCACCATAGTGTCACCTTCCATATCTGCTACACAAGTCTTGTCGCATACATCAATTACATTAGCTCTTGTTTTACATAGTGATTCTCATGGTTAATATGAATCTACATCAACTCCCATTTTACCTGGTGATTATCATGGTTCATCTTGATATACATCAACCACTATGGTATCTGTCTTACCGTTTAATGTAATCTTCCCATTTCTCTATCATCTGCAGTTCAGTCTCCTATTAGAAACTGTTATCCAAGGACTACTACAGCCAAGACAAAGAATATATAAGCATAAAGTATGGATATCTGAGTTGGATCATGTTGAGCCAAATTCTGTTCAGACTGCCTTCTCAAATCCTAAATGGTATTCAACAATGCAAGATGAGTTATTGCCTTCAACTTGTCTTGTCTTTTTTCATCGATGTTTATTGACTTTGTTGTATATTTATTTCATTTACGTTCGAGCCTGGGCCCAAATGTTATATTTAGTTCTTGCGGTAACTTCAATAAGTATTTTTCGTTTTACTAATCTTTCGATGAGTAAGACCACTGCTATATTACAACCAATGACACATTTTTAAATGCTACTACCAAATTTATTTTTGCTAGAACACTACTATATATTCAAACAACCAATGAAAATTTTTAACAAAATTATCATTTTTTTCTAGACAACTCTTATATATATATATATGTAACATAACGTTAGGGTTGGTACTAGGTTACTTTTGCTGTCTCTACATCTTCTCCTAACTTCAGCTCTCGACTTTCTTTAGTAAGTAATTTATTTCTTTCCATTTCGTTTGAATATTGTAGATATATACTTAGAAATCTTCAGCTTCCGACTTTCTTCAGTAAGTAATTTATTTCTTTCCATTTCGTTTGGTTCTTACTAGGTTACTTTACTATCTCTACTTTAGCTCTCGACTTTCTTCGGTAAGTAATTTATTTCTTTCCATTTTGTTTGAATATTGACGATATATACATAGAAATCTTCAGCTCCCGACTTTCTTCAATAAGTAATTTATTTCTTTCCATTTCGTTTGGTTGCTACTAGGTTACTTTTACTGCCTCTACAACTTCTCCCAACTTCATCTCTCGACTTTCTTCGGTAAGTAATTTGTTTCTTTCCATTTCGTTTGAATAATGACGATGTACACATAGAAATCATCAGCTCTCGACTTTCTTCGGTAAGTAATTTATTTATTTCCATTTCGTTTGAGTCGGAGCTTGGTTTCACCACCACCTAGTAAGAACATTACATGTTGTAAGTGGGTGTTTCGCGTGAGAAAAAAAAAAGCCTACATGGTTCCTTATCAAAATACAAAGCTCGTTTGGTGGCAAAGAGATTTCACCAACGAGCTGGCTTTGACTTTACTAAGACCTTCAGTCCTGTTGTCAAGCCAACAACCGTGAGAGTTGTTCTCACTATTTATTTCAATAGAGGGTGGTCTTCAAGGCAACTTAATATAAATAATGCATTCCTTAATGAAGTAACTAATGAATATATCTACATGATTTAGCTTCTATTGACGGGTGATGGTGTGTATATACGGATTTAAATCAAAGAAGTGACTTAATCGATAGTTGTGTCATTATTTATGTCATGATATCATCAGTGACTAGACACTGCGATCGAGAGAAGCGTCTGCATATCAGGACATGCATAACAACTGTAACAATGTCCAAACCGAATGTTTAGAGCGCGATAACCTTCCATGAAGACAAGGGGTATAAATGTTTTGGCAAATCAGAAAGAATCTACATTGCTAGACATGCTCAGTTCAATGAGCATAAATTTTCTTTTGCTCAATGATCTTCATATACCAGTTATTTTCTCAACATCCAAACAACAAACTAGAAATGTAAATGTATTTAATGAAAATTAGCCGGAGAGAGTGTATACCAAGCTAGATTTTTTGTTAGCTTCAATATTGCTATGCTTTTTAGTTATTTAAATGTACTTCATTTTTTTTTTAATGTATGTAACGATCAAGAAAAATAAATTCAAATTTTTTAAAGTGATCATCTCAACATATTGACTAGATAAGAATTAGTATCCATAACACATCCATATAGTAATTTAAAACTATAATATGCTCTATTTTTGGGCTTAAAAAAATATTTTTTACTTTTATCTATTAATAATAAAATCAAATTCGTAATTAAATTGTGAGGAAATTATAAGCAAATAGTGAGAGAAAAGAGTTAATTTGTTTTTTTTAATGAAGTCTTCACTTTATTTTTTTAATAATAAAGTTCCACTTTTCTAATGTAATTCTATTTATGTAAGGTTGTTTTTTTCTTTTATCGTGATATCATAAACATAGTTTAACGGTAACTATATACTTAAATAAATATAAAACACTCTCCTTTATTAGAATTTGTGTATCTATCATTTCATGTTATTAACATAGAATCAAGTGTCATCATACATAAATTATAAATATTTATGGTAGTAGATATTCTTCCTCTAGTGACAGTAAATACACAACCTTTTATTCCGTGCATGGAAAAGTGATAACTTTATTATTAAAAAAACAATAATAAGTGAATAAGTGAAAAATTCATAAAAAAATAAATATAAAAACACTCTTTCTTTTATTAGAATTTGTTAGTTGTATCTACCGTTTCATGTTAGCGGCGGAGGATTGAGTGTTATCATGCACAGATTACAAGTATTTTCAGTAGACTAGTAGTAGTAGATATTCTTCTGATAGTGAGAGTAGGTATCTAAATCTTTATTCTGAGTATGAAGTGTTTGATCTCGGGCCTGATTAGATGGGCCACTAATCAGAACATCTTAAATGGGCCGGTGAAAAGATGCCCAACAAGCCCAAGGAATAAGTATAGCGCGTGGCGGAAAGCAACGTGGGTGCGCATTACGCTCAAAAGCGCATCTTAGCCATCGGTCTTGGTCCATACGCAATCACTCCAACAATCTTCTCATCAGATCAAAACACTTCAAAAAAACACAACTGCTTCGCTGTCTCTCTCTCTCGGGTTTGGTAATAATTACAATTCCTTACAAATTATAATTTTTTTTTTAATTTAAGTGTACCTAGATTTGTTCGGTTACGGCATTGACCTGTGTTCGAATTTTGATTGTATTCTTGCACTTGTTTTGTTTTCAATCCTGACTCATGTTCGAATCCCGTAGAAGAAATTGAAAAGACTGGGATTTTTTTTGTTTGTATTTTAAGAAACCAGTTAGGTTTATTAGATCAAATTTTCAAGATTGACATTCGAGAATTTTCAAGTTTTTATTAGAATTCAAGTAGGGAACGAACTTTATAGTTTCGTGAGCATTTAGTTTGAATGTCGTTCGAATATATGTTTGGTTTTTGTATTTTGATTATCTACTGCTGGAGTATTGTTTTTTGAGTTAGCTTTGTTGTTGTTTCTTTCTTTGTGTAGGGAGCTCGAAAAGGTTGATTGTCGAGTTTGACTTGTTTATAGGCGAGCAAAGATGGTATGTTTTTGTTTTAAAACTGTGTATTAATGTTTAATCGTTTCGTTGTAATGGGTGCTAGTGATCAGAGGATTGTTACTTGAAATTTAAGTTGTATAAACTAGATGTGTTTGACATATTCGTGCTGATGAAATTGTGATGCAATGGTGTGGAGTGCAATTCAGTGAATATTTATATGTGGATTGATTTACTTATTTTGTTGTAATAAGTTGCTTTGAGTAATGTGATAGGTCGTTTGGGAATCACCCTTTTAATGTTTGTATTCAAATGTCTCAATGCAATAGAGACATGTTGTTTATATCAATTTCGAAAGTCTTGTATTAAACCAACTGCAACTTTAAATTCATGGCATCATGTCCTTTCTTACTATCTCTACTCATGTCATAACTGCATTCTCCTTTGTTCTGTTTACTATTGACTTAAATAACATGTTTTCTTTACTTTTAACTGAGAATAGAACTGAAATGTTAGACAAGCTCTGTCACTGAAGCACCCGAGTCCAGGCATGTGTGCATATCGTTTCGCCTTCATGTTTTATGGATCTTTCTTTTATTTAAAGAAAAATTTCTAGCTGAAGCTTCTTCATGGTACTTGATTTCCAATCCAATAAATTCCTCATGTTTATTTTTCTCTCTTGGTTCCCTGGTTAATTAAGATATCAATATAATACAATGAGTAATTAACCATAAAGGTAGAAACTCTAGAGCTCATTCAGTATTCTTTAAAAGTTACTTGTGGAACTTGAGACAAATAAAACTAAGGGCTGCTAATATGCAGCTGTATTTAATGTAGAATTCTTGTTAACAATCTTGCCAATGTTGTTACGTTGATAGTTTAAGCCTTAAGGAATGGTGTGTTATAATATGTCTAATATGTTATTAATGACTCATTTGAATGTTGTTTGTTTGTTATGAGGAAATATATTGATCATTAAGATCACCATTGTGATGATTGTTTACCCTATTGGTGTGATGTTGCAGTTTTTTGAAGGATATGGATATCATGGAACATCTTTTGAGCAGAATTATCGATGTTACCCTGCATCGTTTATAGAAAAGGTTGAAGTTCTTTTTTCATCTTGTCTTTGTTGAAATCACTGATATTTATAGCAAGCACACATGTATATGTTTCCATTTGGGCAACTTGGAATGCTCACTACTAGCTTGTGGTTGCTCAAGACTTTATAATTAACTACTATCATCTTTTTGCCAGATCTTTTTTTACTTTTATGATTCTGAGTCCCCTTTTTTTCTTATTTGTTTTTCAGCCACAAATTGAAAGTGGTGATAAAAGTAAGTGTTCCAACTCTTGCTTTAGTTTTTAGATGTTTCCTTATGCGACTTTTCTGATGGTATTCTTTATTTCTGTTTTTTCAGTTATAATGCCTCCCTCAGCTCTTGATCGCCTTGGTTAGTTGTTTTGGTTCTATATCTTGGTTTTGATTAACTTCTGATTATTTATCTGAATTCCTCATGTATCCTGAACTCATATCTAGAATGTTAATGGTTAACAAATTTTACAGCATCTCTGCATATTGATTATCCAATGCTGTTTGAGCTTCGGAATAATTCTACTGAGCGAGTCTCTCATTGTGGAGTTTTGGAGTTTATTGCAGAAGAAGGCATGATCTACATGCCATACTGGGTATGCATTAGCATATTTGCTAAGAATTTCTAGAGTGATATTTGTTTTTGTTCAATTTATTTTACAAAGACCTCTCCAGACTGTCTGATTTCTGCTATTCTGGATCGGATTGTTTTTATTTAGATGATGGAGAACCTGCTTTTACAAGAGGGTGACATTGTGCGAGTGAAAAATGCAACCCTTCCAAAGGGAACATATGTTAAACTGCAGCCTCACACAAAAGACTTTTTGGATATTTCTAACCCCAAAGCAATGTGAGTTCATGAATTTTATCTTTAGTTATTATTTAGGATGAGATGTCCAATTTTATGTTCAGTTGTGTGATAGATATCCAATTTATCATTTCACTTCTTTCTACTGCAGCTTGGAGACCACATTAAGGAATTATTCCTGCTTGACCACTGGGGACAGTATTATGGTGGCATACAACAATAAGAAATATTACATTGATATTATAGAAACAAAACCTTCTAATGCAATAACCATCATCGAAACAGACTGTGAGGTGGATTTTGCACCTCCGTTGGATTACAAGGAACCTGAAAAGCCAAAAGCATCTGCTTCAAGCAAGGCACCATCACAAGGTGAAAATTATTCTATACCCTTTATCACATTTCTTATCTGCCATTCTATCCTTTTTTTTTTTCCTTCTCCCGTTTCTTTTTTGCATGCTCAATCTTTAAAAGTTTACTGTTTTTTGGGATTGAAACTGTTACCCCGAAAACTTCTCTCTTTTGTTCTTTTTCATGGAGGAAGTGACCTCTTTCCAGTTTAGAAGCCTCATATCATCAGGACATTTTTTTGGCAACATAATGTTTTTCACAAAACATATAATTGGTGTTGTGGATTAGTGTAATCGTTGTCCTTTAGTTGAGTCTACTTCCTGCAGCTTACATATCTATAGTGGGAGAGTGAATGCAGGCTTTTCTTTTACCTAGAAAGGGTCCTTACATGGAAGCAACAAACGAAATAGTGAAAAAACAGGCGAAAGATGGTATCGTTATTCCCCATATTTTCTTTAATCCTATAAATGGGTTTGTTATCAATGGCATGGAACATATGCTTTGGTAGATCATTTATTGGAAAATAAATATATGATGAAGTTCGTAATGTCTTTATTGAGATTTTTATTATTGAAGAAATAAAAGGTATCATCCAAAGTATTATAATGACAGCAACAATCGGATATGTGAAAAAAGTTGTGCATGTTATATGCTTGTTTGACTTCTCTGAGTACCAACTATCTGCGTAGCAGCACAAAAATATGCATTTTTTCCGTAGGTGAATTGAACTTGGAAACAGTAGTTGGTAGCAGCTATTGCGATTTCTGTTAGTTGTGTTAGCAGTAATTTGATGTATATTCTGTTTAATCTTTGTCCAGAAAAAGCTTGAAAAGCTTATATTTTTGTGGTGAATGTTCTTGTGCTTATTATAATGAGATTATGATGGACAGATGCAGTAAGATACTTTATAAATTCCTTTTAAGGTAACCGAGTAACCAACGATCTCTTTTGTTTTTTCCAGTTGAAGAGGCTCAAGTGGACACTGAACCAAAATTCAGCCCCTTTACTGGAGTAGGGAGACGGTTGGATGGGAAACCTATGATCGGTCAACCGCAACCCGCTTCTTCCTATGGGTCCAAAGACAAGCAGCCGGCTGTTGCTAATGGTTCTGGGCAGACTTCTGCAGTGTCTAGTTCACAGAATACGGCACGCCAGTCTCAAGGAAAGCTTGTGTTTGGATCAAATGCAAGCCGTGGCCCTAAGGAAACACCAAAGGTACTACTCTAGTTTTATCATCCTCCTGTATTTATCTCGATCCTTTTGCTTGCTTATTACCATTTCATGGCGTATAATGGATGTGTGTGTGGTACTGTGGCGTGCTACTACAAGCTTCTAAGCAACATTTTGTTTCTTCCATACTGTAGGAAACTGGAAAAGAGAAAACAGCGGAACAACCTCAGCCGGAAAAGAAAGAAGAGCCAAAGTTCCAGGCATTCTCAGGGAAAAAGTACTCATTGAAGGGTTGATTTTAGTTCTTGTTTTTCTGGACTAAGAAAACTACCGAACTACAATGTTGATGATGTTGTATCATTGAAAATGCATCCTTAGGTTATCATATCAGAATGAAGAAAAGAAAAAAGAAGAATTAAGTTATGACTCAATTTTATTTGATTGTGAATCTTTGAAATATCTGATCAGTGAAGAAAAAAAGTAAACAAAAAGATTTAGACAACCTTGCAATTGTGCTCTTTGCATCTTATATGCTTTTATGCATATATAAGTGTTTTTTTTTATCTTTCTTTTCTTATAATTTTCTTGCATCTTATTTGTTTTTTGTGTTTTCAAGTGTTGCTAGTGATTTTGGGACCCTTATAATACTTATTCAAAGGTTTGCTTAAAAAAATGAGAACAAAAGAATTAAATTTGACATTTTTTAGGACTAAAACATGGATTGATAGTACGTCTTTCAACTTTTAAAAACAATATTGTGAAAATGTGTGATTGTAATGTTCAAGAAAGTAAAATCAACAATGATAGAAATGTTGCAAAATTTACTTCAAGTAAATTATAAATTTTCCTTTATTTTTAGCTTTTTATATTTTTATCATAAATTAATCAAACTTTTAGGCAAAAAAATCTATGCAATTGTACACTAAAAAAAAGTCATGTAATAGTGTAATTTTCCAATTTAGGATCTTCAATAAGAAATCAAATGATACGAAAAGTCAATGAAAAACATAATCAACTAAACAACAGTTCTGTTTAATTGATTTTGTTTTCACTTAGATACTCGTATCATTTGATGTCTTCATCGAAGAATCTAAATGTATTAGAAGATTACTCAATTAATTACAAACAGCTAAATATGTTTTGTAAGATCGTCCGTAGTATTACGATTTGAAGTGAAGCGATGGTAGATGATAGCAATGAAATGAAAATACGATCCTAAAAGATGAAATTAAATGAGAAGTTATAAACTATGAAATTGGTCTAGTTACTATTCTTATAATCTTTATATATAACACCACTATTTAAATGTTGTATCATGAATTTTATCACATGTCACCTACCAAATATATATAAAAAAATGCATTGGATGTGACTAACCACACCCAAACCATGAGCAACCAACCACCACAACCATGTATTTTATCTATGTTTCAAGAAATCCGAGTTTGTATTAGAGAGACTGATTTTGAGTAGCTCGTGCACTGTTGTTAATATTTATTGATTAAATTTTCAATCATATTACCACCGTCAAATTTGAGTCGGTAAGAACACTCATTCAGCTTGTTAATGTCCCGTATGAGTTGTGTTATGATAAGAGTATAGGTAATGAATAATAGTTGTTAATGAAGACATGGACTATTCATTATCTTGGAGTATGGAGTAAAATATAGTGAACAAATCAGTTGAGTTTTCTATTCATGGCTTTTACATTTTCTACTTGCATCTCTCCCTCTACCAAGAAGAAAAAAATAAAAATATGTACATGAGTATTCAAAATTGTTTTTACTAACACATATAGGTTTGATGCCACACATCACAAATTACAACTCAAATGAGAAGTGAGATCAATGAATATGTCCTCGGTGCAAGGAATTGTTAGACCTCCCATTGGATGATTGAATCCGAATTCTTCCTCTGCCATACACAGCAATTCTTGAAACGAACGCTCTTGCAAGAATGACACCGGAATTGCAAATCTCTTCTTTTGGTGGCTTTCTCCAACATAGACTGCAAGGCAGCCTTTAGAAACATCTAATGATGATGACTGATTCGAAAACAAGTTTGTTTTACGGAGAATCTGCTTAGCATGCAAAATTCTAGGCAAACGAATAGCCATCATGATTAAAGAAAATACTTGAGAGGGTGATGAAGATAGCAAATGAGTTGAGGTTTGCTATTAGTGAATGTTGATGACTTAGTTTGCTTGTGGAAACAATATGGTTATATATATATCACAAGATTGTAATGCAGAGGGATTTGGGTAGATTTGGTTAGAGACATAGACATATGGTTATATGAAGGATCACATGGTCATGTCTTTCAAGTTTCTGATGAAGTACTTGGTAGTAGATTAGGACTTCGCTTTTGTTGGAACACATTTTGTCCTACCATTCCAGTTGAACAACCTACAAGAGACCCCACTTGAAATGAAAGAGATCCGTCATGTATTATGAGATTTTACTCTTTATCTGAATAATGAAAGGTTCTAAATTTATTTAAGTGGAGACCTACAAGAGTCATTAAAGCTGGAGGCAGCTGTATATAGAATTGCATTTAGTTGCATATCATGACCTCTTAGCATCTGAAACGTTGCTAGACTAGACATGCCCTTGTGAGTATCACATGGAGTGTGTCACCTTGTTAATGTTTCCACAAAACCAAATTACAATGGGAAGTGGTGTAATTGTTTGAAATAGATGACAAAAAACAGCACTGCTTTCCAGCCTTTCAAGAGTTTTCTGCTCACTCCTTGTTTAGTACCTCTTTTTATCATTAATCTTGAAGGGCTCTAGTAAATGTAAAACTCTCGAGTGATTTCTGTGTGTAAAACTACCTCATTCGAGCTTTGGGTATCGAAAGTTACCAATAAATATCTCATACTTGCCAAGTAATTCTGTTGAACAAATTCTTATAGCCAAATTATGGAATGATAAGTTATGAAGAATTAGTCTTGAAGAGATATTTAATCAACTTCTTATAAAAAAAAATCAAGTTGATAATTCTCAATAGTTATGATAATGCAGTATTGCAGTCTCGTACTTATCATTATCAAGTGAGAAAGAATTGATTGAGCTATGTTTCTAATTGAAGATATTGAATCATGTTGACGTCGTTTTCTGGATTATGCCAGAAAAGCAAACAGGGACTGGATTTTGGCTATTGATTCAAAGAGAAAGAGATGCAGAGAGAGTAAAAAAGACAAGGTTTACGTGGTAAAACTCCGATGGTCAGAGAAACATCCACGGGTGGTTGAAAGATCAACCAAGCCAAATTCCACTAAGAGAATAAGATGTTTTTACAAGCTCTCGATCTCCCTTTTTCTCTCTGTATTATTTGTGATTGCTGTATGCTATATTGTCTATATCTTTTCGAACAAGATTATGAGTCTATTTATATGCTTATAGAACCCTAATCTGCTTTGTACAAGTAATACTAGATATTTGTATTTAATGGTGATTTGGTTACTTGCTTGAGGTTGATTTGTCTTCTTTCCTGTTTCGGAGTCTCTTATGGAAATTGAGTGAGATTCTAGTAGCGTAATTCAATTTGACTTATTTCCTTATAAGAATGTAGTCTTCGAAAAGAAATCAAGTTGTTTCCTGATTGGGGGACTCTTCTAACTTAAAGGTCCATTATTTGGGGATTCTTTCATGAAGAATATCTTTGCGTATTTAATGACTTAAACCGTACGATAAGTTCTTATTCGGGTTGTATTTACTCCCGAGTAAGACTGATACATGATGGTCCCGAGTAGTGCCGTTTGAGCCCGAGTGAATGCGTTGTTTTAGCCAGTCCCGAGTGTTATTAACTGATCCCGAGTAGGTCTTTATTCGATATATGCTTACCCGGGCTTGCTCCTCTTTAATGATGCCTTGTAGGATATTTCCCGGATGTCCATCTAAGCATACACCTGGTCATTTTTTCCTTCCTGTCAATGACGTGTATGCTTGGTAAAATTTACATACAACAATACCCCCTTAAAATATTTTTGCCGAGAAGACTTTATTTATGGCAAGAATATTTTAATCGTTTTGAATTTCTTTCGTCAGAAAAAAACCGTCTTGCCATAATGATGTATTTTAATGGTGACTCTGTAATTTCGATTTGCTTTGTCACGCAAGATCTTAAATGATAGCGACATTTCAAAATTTTGACGGTTGAGGGCTACTTCTTGTCTTGACACGTGTCCCTTATCTCTTCGTTTTTCAATATCGTTTATGAGAAGTGACTTTTGCATTTATCCAAACGCCGCCAACGTCATCTGGTTTCGTCATAAAACGTTTTCCCGCTTTGAAACCCTAGGGTTTCGTGCCTTCTCGCCTTTAAATCCTTCGTTTAAGAGACTGTTGGTTTATTCTGAAAAACCCAGCAGAAATCTCTTTAAACTCAAATTTCTTCATCAAGAAGTTCGCGATTCTCCGTTTTGAAGATTTTGCTTCAGTCTCAATTCAAGGTTAGTTTCAATGGGGCCATCTTCCCATCATCGTCTCTTTAAAATTGCTTTTGATGCATTAGAGCGGGGGGATTTCCAGTTAGTATCTTGCATTAGACGATTACTGGGGGATATCCCAATAGATGAACCCCTTTTTTTAGAGGTTGATGTTTCTGGGCTTCACCCTGACGACACTTTCAGCCCCGTATCTAGTTCTCCATCTAGTTCTGATTCTGATATTTCTGATCACAGGGTATCTTCTCGAAGGATGGGTAAACATCAAAGCACAAACAAGGTATACAGGCATGGCTCGAGCAGTGTTCAGACTGGGGAGCAAGCTGTTAATGAAGGGGACGCTGATGTACACAGGACGTCTCGCCTTTCGTTTTCTTACACTCGCCCGAGTGGCTTTGATATTGAACCGAATGTAGTCGGGCCAACTGAGATAGAGAAATACCGATCCCGATTCGATTTGCCCAACTCAGTCACTTTGGTTCCTACGGGGAATAGAGCCGTATGGAATCCTACTGAGGGGATGATCGCGATTTATGGATCGATGCTTTGCTGTGGCGTCACACTTCCCCTTCAGCCTTTTATTGCCCGGTTTTTAGCTGAAGCAGGGGTAGCCCCAGCTCAGTTGGCCCCGAATAGTTATAAAGTCTTGATGTGCATGTGTCACATGTTCAGCCGGATGAACCTTTCGCCGCCTTCCCCGAATGAAATCAGACATTTCTTTACGCTGAGGCAGGTTCGTAAGACGGGGACCTATTTTCTTGCGTCTACTCCTTCCGACAGTTGGATCCTTAAAGAAGTGGAGGCGAACCGGGGGGTCGAGGCTTCTGATGACCCGAAAAAGAAGGGCTTTATATGGGGATTCCCCACATCCAACAAGTTCTGAAAGAATAGTTGGTTTTTTACTGGAGGGGCTCTCGGGCTCGACGTCACTGTTCGATTTGGGGATTCCCGAATGGTGCTGAATGTTCCCCGCTTCTTCTGTTCCCCTGAAGTGTGGAATAAGAAAACAATTGAATATAACGATTCAGAACTGAAGAGGCTGGCCCGGGCTGCTATCTGTACTCTGGATAAGAGAAGCAAGAGCTATCTTTTCAAAGAGAACGACTTGATCAAGCTCGGTTTCTTTAAACAGGTTTCGGGCCATTGCAGGCATTGTAAGTAACTCAGCGCCCTTTCTGCTGTGTTTCTCCGTTTTTCCATTTCCTTTTCTAACCCTCTTATTATTATTATTATTATTATTTTTAGTGTTCGACACGGACGTTGTCTGCGATCTTCAGGCTCGTCAGGTGAAGGCGATTCTTCAAGCGAGTAGGAAGGAGGCTTTCCGTCAGGGCGATGAGGGTATTGCTCCACACGAGCCTGATGAGGAAATTGATACTGCTGAGCAAATTCCAGAGTGCGTTGATCGGGGTGCTCAGCCTTCTGCTCAGGATCTCGTTGGTTCAAGTGGCCAAGGTGAGCCGACAGTGACACAACTGCCTAAAAATAGGGAGAGGTAGTGTGAGAGTCCAAGTGAAGAGCCTGTTGGACTGTCTGAAGCTGGCGATGATGGCAACGTCTTGACGGATCAAATGCCTGTCATTGCCGAGCTTTTTGAGTCTTTTCGGGATGATTTGCTGGAAGATCCTGTTGCTGATCTTTTCCACCGTTCTCGAGGTGAGAAGAAAAAGGCAGTTAGTTTGCCTCTTCGTCCTCTAAAAGTTCCTCAGGTAGTCACATTTATTGACTCCAGCGACGAAGATGTTGCGGATGAGATTTCCCAGAGTGAAGGTGCTGGAGTAACGGCAGATGTCACTTCAGGTCCAAGTAGGGCTTCTGTTACCCCCGAGGTTAGAGATATGGGGGTTGAACCTTCGGGGGTTCCCTCTCCATCCCTAAAGCCAAATAGAGCTTCTCCTGTCCCCGAGTCTGGAAATCTGGGAACTCAACCCTCGGGGGTTCCCTTATCCCTTTTTCCGAAAGATATGCTCCAGGAGATGTCCTCTGGTCGGGCTTATATCGGGGAAGACAGCTGGAGCGGTTTTAGATATGGTTCGCTGCCCGAACGTCTCCAAAACGTTTTCAACGGCGCATCTTATGTAAGTTTAGTTAATTCCTACTGTTTTACTGTTTTTCCTTCACTGGATTTCTAAGTATATTCTTTTGCAGATGGTGGCCGAATTTGCTGAGCTTGTTCAGACGCAGCAATGTCAGGCTGATCGGATAAAGCGTCTGGAGGCTCAGCTGAAGGTGAGTGAGGAGGGTCGTGCTCGAGCTGAACAAGCTTACCAGCAGGAGATCGGTTCTGTGCAGATATTTGTCGATAATTGCCTGGCTAAGCAGGTTGAAGCTGAAGGCAAGGCATCTTTGGCAGAGGAGAAGGTTGCTTCGCTTCAAAACCTTCTTTCTTCTACTGAAGAGTCTATGCTCAAGGCCGAGCAGGAGGCGGAGCAGGCGAAGTCGGCGTATGTCCAAAAAATCAAAAATTTGGAGCGCCAAGTGCTAACAGTTGAATCCCTTTCCCAAGAGGCCAGGTTGGAGCTGGAAGTTCAAGGGGTGGATCGTTTTAAAAGATCCCCCGCCTACGATGCCCTACTTCTTCTGGAATTTCAACGTGGGCTAGTTTCGGCCAACGAATTCTTCAAAGTAAGGAGTAGGGCAACCGAGAAAGCCCGTGCTAACTTGGAGCTGTCAATCAAACACCATGTGGACCGGTCCTTGGAATCTCTTCGGATTCAGATGAAGGAATGGAGAGCCTACTGCCGTAGTCAATGCAAGGAACCTCATCCTATGCATTTAGAGATTCCGTCCAAGCACTCTCTCTCGACCTTTTACGCAAGTCGAGAGTCTATCGAGGGTGTAATCCCGGATGTCGGGCCAACCCCAGGTAATGATTACAGCCAGTGGAGGGATGACATTGTTGATGACTTCACTTGGCTGTCTAATGAGAGCCTGCTTCGTGAATACGAGATGGTGCCAGACCCGAGTATTGGTAAATGCTCGAAATCCTCGCAACCTTAATCTTGTAGATTTGTAGAAGATTCTGATACTATTCTTTTTTTCTTTTTTTTTATTCTTTACATGTAAAGAATCATGTCTTTAAACTGTAACCATCCTTTTTAAGAGCAATAGAATACGATTTTCTGAATTGAATGGTTTCAGTCTTTATTTTTGTTGCTGAAGGTTGTAGTAAACTAGTTGATGGTCGGATATCTTAACCGAGTATCTTATTTAACCGGTTATCCGAATAACTTCAATTGCCAAGTATCTTATTAAACTGGCTGGTGGTCGGGTAACTTAACCGAGTATCTTATTAAACCGGTTGTTATCCGAGTAACTTCAATTGCCAAGTATCTTATTAAACTGGATGGTGGTCGGGTAACTTAACCAAGTATCTTATTAAACCGGTTGTTACTCGAGTAACTTCAATTGCCAAGAATCTTATTAAACTGGCTTCTTTATTATTAACCGAATCATCTTGAAACAGGAAAGTTTTCACTTATGTTTCATACCCGGTTGCTACCCGAACGTTATATCAAGGCTCACCGTGATTATGCGTTCGAGTCCTTACACAATACCAAGGACGTCTCCCCAGTTTTTATGCGCAAGGGTTTACCGAATCGTTGAGCTCTTTTTTAAAAGTTGCTTCAACACAGCTACGCATTTCACCGGAATTTCTCCCGATAGCTTCCCGAGCATTTTTCCAGTTTGGTACATCGGGTTTGCCTTTTTGCGAAGGTCATTTTGACCCTGCTCGGCTGACATGCTCCTACGAGCTTCTCCGCCCTTTCGGGATTTGATGGTCCCGAGAATTCTATTTGCATGTTCTTATTATCATGCTCTTCTTCCATTTCTTATTGTCGTATGCTCTGTGGAAATCTCGAGCTAGGTGCTTTCCTTTTGGAAATTCTCAGTTTTATTTATTACTGCGAAAAATCAACAAAGATTATTACAGTTTTAATATTTATTCTGACTAATACTGTCCTGACTAGAAAAAGAATAAAATATTTAATATAAATATATATTTTAAGGATAGAAAATTTTCAGATATTGGGCATTGCACGGTCGGGGTAACACCCCTCCATTGGGTCGAGCAATCCAATAAGCTCCATGGCCAACTATCCCCTCGATCTTGTATGGACCTTCCCATTTGTCAACCAGGGATCCCGCGGCTCTATTCTTTGTGTTTAGTGACACCTTCCTGAGCACAAGGTCTCCTAACTGAAATTTTCTGATCCGAATACGAGAGTTGTAGTGTCGTGCCACTCTTTGTTGATAAGCTGCATTTCTTATTCGGGAATTTTCCCTTTTTTCTTCTACCTCATCCAAACTTTGTAGCAGTGCATCAATGTTTTTTCCTTCATCGTATAGCCTGGCCCGGGGGGACCCATACGATGTTTCTATGGGGATGACAGCTTCTGTTCCGAATGCTAGGCTGAACAGAGTTTCTCCTGTTGAAGTCCTTGTTGTCGTTCGATATGCCCACAATACTTCAGGAAGCTTTTCAACCCAGTTTCCTTTTTTGTCATCTAATTTTTCTTTGATAGTGTGCTTGATAATTTTATTTACTGCTTCTACTTGCCCATTTGTTTGTGGATGAGCTGGTGTTGCATAGTAGTTGGCAATATGATACTTCTCGCACAATTGTCTGAACCTTTGGTTATCGAACTGAGTGGCATTGTCGGTGATTATAGTGTCCGGAATTCCAAACCTGTAAAGTATGTTTTTCTTTACAAAATTTGTGGTGTTGGCTTCCGTGATATGCACCAACGCTTCAGCTTCGACCCATTTTGTGAAATAATCGACAGCTACTATGGCGTGCTTCACTCCACCCCCTGTTCCAGCTGGCATTGGCCCGATCATGTCTAGTCCCCACATGGCGAATGGCCACGGGGCAGTGAGATTTCTGAGCTTTTCTGGGGGTTGTCGGATATCGTTGGCAATTCTTTGACAGGTATTGCAACTTTCTGAACATTGATGTGCATATGAGAAAAGTGTAGGCCAATAGCAGCCTTGCCTGAGTACCTTATGCGCCAGACTCCTACCCCCAGTGTGGTTCCCGCAAACTCCTCCGTGGATCTCTTGAAGTACTCGATGTGCATATTCTTCTGGTATACATCTCTGGAGAGCTCGAGAAAACCCTCTTCTGTATAATTCTCCTCCGATCATGGTGTACCTAGCCGATCGATACCTGATGCGCTTTGCTAATATCGGATCTTCCGGGAATATGCCTTCTTCCAGGAACCTTCTCAGCTGGACCATCCAACCGTCTTGTGGTGTTCGGATTTTTGAAATTTCCAAATGCTTAAGTTCAGCCGTACTCAGTTTAAGGAGGTGTGCAACTGGAATGGTTTTTGGTCTGATCGAGGTTGTTGCTGACGCTAATTTAAATAAGGCGTCTGCCTTTTCATTTTCTTCTCTGGGGATCTGAACGATCTTGTATTCTTTCAATTTTTGGAGGAGCTGTTTTGGGATGTCACGGTAGGCAACCATTCCTTCATCTTTAGCCTGGTATTCATCCATAACCTGGTTGACAACTACCTATGAATCGCTAAATATCTCTACTTCGTCTGCTCCAAGAGCTATGCAGACTCTGAGTCCAACTAACAATGCCTCGTATTTAGCCTGATTATTGGTTGCTTTGAAATCAAATCTCATGGCACATTCAACATCATCTATTTCTGGGGTGCGAACTACGATCCCTGCCCCGCTGCCATGAGTATTTGAAGAACCATCAACATATAATGTCCATTGGAAACTTCTATCCAACAATTTTTTTGCTTCCAGGTTCGGTTCTGTGAACTCGGCTATGAAGTCTGCCACTGCTTGTCCTTTGAGGGAAGTTCTGGGGACATAATATATATCGAATTCACTCAACTCGATTGCCCATTTAGTAAGTCTTCCTGATATCTCTGGTTTTTGTAAGATTTGTCTTAATGGGCAATTGGTGAGAACCTGGATCGTATGAGCCTGAAAGTATGGTCTCAGCTTTTTTACAGCTGAAACCAATGTTAATGCCATCTTCTCTGCCTGTGAGTATCTGGTCTCGGCCGGTAAGAGTGCCTTGCTTGTATAATACACTGGTTTTTGTACTCCATCTTCTGTCCTGACTAGGACTGAACTTGCTGCAAGCTCGGTTATTGATAGATACAGCCGAAGTATTTCCCCTTTTTATGGTTTTGAGAGGATGGGAGCTTGCCCCAAGTATTCTTTTATCTTTAAGAATGCCTGCTCGCACTCTTTATTCCACTCCAGGCCTTTTCCTTTTTTGATCACTTTGAAGAAAGGCGCGCACCTGTCTGTAGCCTTTGAGATGAATCTTCCCAAGGAGGCTAAACACCCTGTTAAGCGTTGTCCCTCTTTCAATGTTTAGGTGAAGTCATTTGCTGCAAAGCCTGGATCTTCTCTGGATTAACTTCGATTCCTCTTTGATGGACTTGAAAACCCAAAAATCTTCCCGAGTGGACACCGAATAAACATTTGTTTGGGTTTAATTTCATCTAATACCTTCTTAATACATCAAATGTCTCTCGGAGGTCGCGGGCATGGTCATCTGCTGAGACGCTTTTAGTCAACATGTCATCAATGTAGACTTCCATGTTCCTTCCTATTTACCGAGTGAAGATCTTGTTGACCAACCTTTGGTACGTGGCCCCTGCATTTTTTAAACCGAAGGGCATCACTGTGTAGCAATATAAACCCTGATCCGTTGTAAAAGCTGTTTTTTCTTTGTCAGCTTTGTTCATCCGAATCTGATTGTATCCCGAGTAAGCATCCATGAAGCTGAGCAGTTCATGACCTGCTGTGGCGTCCACCAGCTGATCTATTCTTAGGAGTGGGAAGCTGTCCTTCGGACACGCCTTGTTTAGATCCTTGAAATCTACGCACATCCTCCATTGTCCATTTTTC
Organism: Dipteronia dyeriana; assembly: GCA_032871835.1. Lineage (NCBI taxonomy): Eukaryota > Viridiplantae > Streptophyta > Magnoliopsida > Sapindales > Sapindaceae > Dipteronia > Dipteronia dyeriana. The sequence continues at coordinate 95,316,127 of CM065295.1, read as the reverse complement.
TTCTAGACGAGGACTACGTTAGCGACCTATTGGGGGTAGCTGACTTCTCTGATTGATCCCGTCGCTAGTAGCTTTTCCACCTCCTGTTTGATTGCTTGACTTCTTTCAGGATTGAATGATCTTCTCTTGTGTACTACCGGTTTGGCATTCAGGCTTACTGCCAGGTGATGGGATATTATTCGGGCATCTATTCCGATCATATCTTCATGACTCCAGGCGAATACATCTTTGTATTCTCTGAGCAAATTGGTCAATTCTCGCTTGATTTTTTTTTCCAAGTTTGCCCCGATCTTCACTTTCCTGTCTGGTTTGTCTTCTTCGAGTGGTATTTAGGCCACTTCTATCTTGTATTCATTCGAGCCCTCCCTTGGATCTAGTTCAAATGACAAGGATTCTTCATTCTCATTTGGCTGCGTTATGGTGCACACTTGTTCGGCATCATGCTTGTCTCTGTATACCGTCAGGTTTGCTCTTCGGGCAATCTCTTGGGATCCCTTGACTATCCCAACCCCTTGTTCTGTTGGGAACTTGATCATTAATGCGTAAGTGGTCGTCACGGCTCTTGTTTTATTTAAGAATGGCCGACCCAATAACGTATTATACGGCCAATTATCCAAATCAACTACCACGAAGTCGAGCAGGACAGTCCTCTGGCATGGTGTCGTTCCGATCTTTACAGGTAATTTGACTATCCCAAGTGACCTGACCTCTATTCCCCCAAATCCTCTTAATGGAGTATGAAAATGCTGTAAATCTTTTCGGTCCAATCTTAGCTGGTCGTATACGGCCACGCTTAAGATGTCTGCTGAACTCCCATTATCTATTAAAATTCTCTGGACTTCCCTATGGCCAATCCGGGCACTTATAACCAAAGAGTCATTGGGTCGAACATCGACGCCGTGGGAATCTGCCTTTGTGAAGACTATCGGGTCCCATCCTTCCTTTACCCTCTTCGGGTCTGGTTCAACCAAATTCACGTCGAAGTTATTCCTAGCTTCTACTGCTTCTCAGACTTCCTGAGTCCGTTCTCGGTTGCTCCTCCCAGTAGAAGGTCCTCTGAAGATTGTATGTATTACTACATTGGCTTCGGGGCTGGCTCTTCGGTTTTGACCAGGGTTGTGATCAGCCTTGGCTTTCTTGACTTCCGATCTCTCGTCTTTTTTTAAGACTACATCCCGCAGGTGCCCTTTCCGAATAAGGGTTTCTATGTAATCTCTAAGCTGAAAACACTTCAAAGTTTCATGCCCGGTCTCTTTATGAAACCTGCAATACTTGGTTATATCTCTCCGTGCGAACTGTGACTGTCGCCGCGGTTCTTGTACCATATTCTTTTCTTCCAGGATGGCTAGAATTTCTTCTTGTTTCTTCCGAAGAGGGGTGTAATTGGTATATCTGCCGCGGTATTTCTCTGTGGACCGTTCGACGTTGCGCCCATTACCCCCATCCTTATTTTTCTCCTTGCTGTTCCCTTTTTGTTTTTCTTTTTGATTCTGCCCCTTGGATTCGGTATTTCTCTGTTCGGGCTTTCCTCCACACATATAGCTTCCTCTTGTAGCTAACTCTTTTTCCTCAGCCAGAGTGTATCCTCCCGCCATATCCATCATGTCGGCATACCTTGTCAGTCGTGCTCTTCTCAAATCGAAAGATAATCGTCCATTCTGCAAGTTATTGGTGAAGGTAGCAATAATGGCTTCATCATTAGCGCTGCCAATCTCTGATACTGCTTGGACAAACCGGCCCAAGAATTTTTTTAATGACTCGTCCTTCCCCTGTTTTATTTGAGAGAGGTAGGCCACTGACTTCTTTCTGTGAACGTTGCTCAGGAATTGTCTTGAGAAGCTCCTGCTCAACTCGCTGAAATTACCGATGCTTGTCGGAGGTAGTCTTCCGAACCATCTTGAGCATGTGTCCCCAAGAGTTTGTGGAAAGTTGAGACACAACAGGGGGTCACTGCAGGCATATTGATCCATGGCACTTTTATAGCGTCTAACGTGCTCCTTTGGATCTGTATCATTTTTGAATTGTTCCACATGCGGCATCCTGAATCTTTCTGGGAAAGGGGTCCGTAAAATTTCCTTGGTAAATGGACTGTCGGAGTCATCGTCGGATAGATCGTTGTAACCGTAACGTCTGACAAGTGCCTCCATCAGTTGCCTATTATTCTCTACTTCTCGAGTCAGGCTCTGGATTGTAATATCTCTGTCCCCTACCTGGCTTCCCTGACGGTTGAACCGTTGTGTGACTGTCATTCTTTTCTCAGATTCTTCACTCTGATGCCGGAACCCTTGTGTGACTCCATGATGACGTTTACGATGGTGTTGATCACTGTCTTCTGATGATGATCGTCCTCTGCGCCGATCGTATTAACAATGTCTGGCATGTACTGTTTGATTACGATCCAGCTTTTGGTGATTCTCCTCCTCTAGTGTTTTCTGTCCAACCGGATTGATCGGGGAAGAGTTCCTTCTGGTTTCTAGCATAGTTATTTCTGGTCCTACCATTATTGAACGGAGCCTCGCGGGAGGAGGATTGGGAGTATACGTTCCTGCGGCCAGTAGGTCAATCCCTTCCTTTGCTGCGTCCGTCACTAATTGCTGCAGGGCCTCTTGGAAACGCATCGTAAGATCTCTGCTGGTTGGAGGAACTTGCTGGATCCCTGCCAGGTACGCAGGTTGGTTTTCTGTGTTTACTGCAGGATTTTGTGACGTATTGCCAGTATGAAAATCGCCTGGTGATCTTTGGCCATTCCCTGAACTACTTCTGCTTCCAGCCATTGCTTTCTAACAAGTTCGAAGGTTCAAGCCCCTCCTTCTAGCGCCAATTGTTGACGTCGTTTTCTGGATTATGCCAGAAAAGCCAACAGGGACTGGATTTTGGCTATTGATTCAAAGAGAAAGAGATGCAGAGAGAGTAAAAAAGACAAGGTTTACGTGGTAAAACTCCGATGGTAGGAGAAACATCCACGAGTGGTTGAAAGATCAACCAAGCCAAAACCCACTAAGAGAATAAGATGTTTTTACAAGCTCTCGATCTCCCTTTTTCTCTCTGTACTATTTGTGATTACTGTATGCTATATTGTCTACATCTTTTCGAGCCAGATTATGGGTCTATTTATATGCTTAAAGAACCCTAATCTACTTTGTACAAGTAATACCAGATATTTGTATTTAATGGTGATTTGGTTACTTGTTTGAGGTTGATTTGTCTTCTTTCCTGTTTCAGAGTCTCTTATGAAAATTGAGTGGGATTCTAGTAGCGTAGTTCAATTTGACTTATATCCTTATAAGAATGTAGTCTTCGAAAAGGAATCAAGTTGTTTCCTGATTGGGGGACTATTCTAACTTAAAGGTCCATTATTTGGGGATTCCTTCATGAAGAATATCTTTACGTATTTAATGACTTAACCCGTACGATAAGTTCTTATTCGGGTTGTATTTACTCCCGAGTAAGACTGATACCTGATGGTCCCGAGTAGTGCCGTTTGAGCCCAAGTGAATGCGTTGTTTTAGCCAGTCCCGAGTGTTATTAACTGATCCCGAGTAGGTCTTTATTCGGTATATGCTTACCCGGGCTTGCTCCTCTTTAATGATGCATTGTAGGATATTTCCCGGATGTCCATCTAAGCATATACCTGGCCATTTTTTCCTTCCTGTCAATGACGTGTATGCTTGGTAAAATTTACATACAACGAATCAGAATGTGAAAAAATCTGAAGAATTTTCAATTAATGACTTTCTTGCATTGAGTGTACATTTTGGACTCGCATCTCTTCCTCTACCAAAAACAAAAATATGTAAATTAGTATACAAAATCGTGTCTTCTGGCATAATCTGTTGCTACACATCACAAACCACTCAACTGAGAAGTGAGATCAATGAACATGTCTTCAGTGCAGGGAATTGTAAGACCTCTCATTGGATGATCGAATCCGAATTATTCCTCAGCCATACATAGCAATTCTTGAAATGAAGGTTTGTTCAAAAAAGATAAGGGAGTTACAAATCTCTTCTTTTGGCTTTCTCCAACATAAATTGCAAGGTAACCTTTCGGAACATCAACGGACGTCGAATGATTCGAAAACAGGTTTGTTTTACAGAGAACCTGCTTAGCTTGCAAAATTCTAGGCACACGATTAGCCATGAGTGTTGAAAGTTGTTAGAATATGATGAAAGATCAAGGGAAGATGGAAAGGTTTTCTATTAGAGAACGTGAGGACTTGGATTGGTTTTGGAAACAGTTTGGTTGTATATATATAGATGATCACTAGCTGAGCAACAAATTTATGAAAATCCGGAGTGAGTTGTGAAAGACAAGGCATATGAAGGATCACATGGTCTTGTCTTCCATTTTGTGATCAAGTCTTCGGTAGTAGATGATGACTTGTTTTTCTTGGATTCACATTTTAGTTGGTTTTGTTCTTTCAGAATAACTAGAGGTTCCCATTTTTGACTTGAACAAAAACCTGAAACAGCTGAACACATCAGAACATGCAGATGTCTAAAGATATCATAAAAGCTGAAGGCAAGAATAGGACTGCATTTAGTTACTTAAGTGTCAACAAAAATCACCAGCATATTATTAAGTTGCTAGACATACCCTTGTGAACAGCACATGAAGTGTGTCCTACAAGTAGACATGACGCCGGTTTCGGGAACCGAAGCCGGAACCTCCCTTAAATGGTTCCGGTTTTGAAATCGGCAGTTCTGATTCCGATTCTGGTTCCGACGGTTCGTCTTCTTTATTATTTTTATTTTTTATTTTTTAACCAAATCTATCAGTCCCACACCCAATTACCCATGCATGAATACATATACATACACATGAACACAATACTAAGTACCCAGAAATCAGAATCTCAGATCCCAAATCACCACATTCAATACTCCATTGGTATATCTCTCTCTCTCTAATCACCCCTAAATTACAATCAACCCCAAATCAACAACTCCAAATTCCCCAAATCCCCAAATCCCTAAATCCCTAAATCCCTAAATCCCTAAATTTGTCTAATCTTAACAGTCACCGGTCCAAGACTCCAAAATGAAGAAGAAAAGACGAAGAATAAGAGATCGAGATAAAGATGTGAAGAACAGAATGAGAAGAAGAGATGGTCCAAGATGGCAAGATGAAGAAGAATAAATGAACAAGAAGAGATGGATGAGAAGAAGAAATCGATGAGAAATATAGAAAGAGAGTGATACGTATACATTGTGGCTTGCCAAGTCATATGAAGACCAAGTCCAGTATCAGTCCATCGTTTAGTTGATTATTTTGTGGAGGTAGTGTGAATAAATTAGGCCGATAGTTATGCTTGAGTGGTGCATGTCTTCAGCACCTTACTCCATTCTTTTGGCATTGTTGTTTCTGAATTCTAGTGATTAGTTGTTGTTTGTTTTTTTTCCAGTTGTAGGCCTATAAATGGTTGAGTTCCCATTCAATAAAGGTATCGATAATTATACCAAATATCTCCTCTGCTTCTATCTTTTTCTCCTTCCTATCTCTGCAATTTTTTTTTTACATATTAAGTGGTATCAGAGCCGGCTCATCCATGGACACCTGTGGAAAGTCGAATGCGGAATTCTACACTGAAGTCAATGAAATACTTGCCAACCATGAATCACGTTTCGACCAAATTATCAGCGAATTACAAGCGTTACGGTTACAACAAAACCAGCCAACCATACCACAAACATAACCTACCATCGAAATCAACTCATTTGCACAAGGCGAAACATCTCAGACCCGAACCACCACACAAACCTCAGTACCCAATCAAACACAACTCAAATTATTATTTCCCAAATTCAATAAAAAAGACCCCCACGGATGGATATACAAATCCGAACAGTACTTCGAATTTAAGGAAATCATTCCATAACAGCAAGTTCAACTAGCATCATTCCATTTAGAGGGAATCGCCCTCCAATGGCATCGGTGGTTCATGAAGTTCAAAGGTCCTCAAACTTGGGAGGAGTTCACCAAAGCCATTCTCCATTGTTTCGGTCCAACGGACTACGAAGATCCTTCCGAAGGTCTGTCCCGACTCAAACAATTGACAACAGTTGCAGCGTACCAAGAGTCCTTCGAAAAACTTTCTCACCGTGTAGATGAATTACCTGAAAGTTTTCTTGTAGGATGTTTCATAGCTGGGCTCAAAGATGACACCCGTTTGGATGTTTGGATCAAACAACCAAAGACCCTTTCCAATACCATTGCTGTAGCTCGTCTGGTTGAGGAGCGTAACACATTGCAACGAAAGACCAGCACTCTAATTCGCCCGCAGAACTTCACAACGTCAACACGATCTTCACCAAATCCTGCAGCTGGCCTTCTCGGTCCCTCTCCAGGTATGAAACCGACCCAAATTTCAGGCAATTCACAGATGCCTATCAGGCGTATTACGGGACAAGAAACAAGAGAACGACTACTGAAAGGTCTATGTTATTATTGTGATGAGAAGTTTGTACTAGGGCATAATTGTTCGCGTCCTCAACTTTTTATGATGGAAGATGTATAGAACGACGATCCCTGTGATGATGACATAACAGACGAGGTAATGCCAACTGAGTCCCTTCTAGAAATTTCCTTTCATGCAATGGCAGGTACCACTCATCCGCAAACCATTCGAGTGGTTGGAAAGTTAAAAAACAGAGATATTACAGTCCTCATAGATGGTGGGAGTACGCACAACTTTATTGATCAAGCCGTGGTGACGAAGTTCAGATTATAGATTGTTCGCGACAAAACATTCCAGGTTATGGTGGCTAATCGGGAAAAGATTAACTGTTCGGGTAAATGTATGGCACTCACTTTCGTAATCCAAGGATACCCCGTCCAAGCCGATTTCTATGTACTGTCGGTGGCGGCTTGTCAGACTGTTTTGGGGGTAATGGCTGGAGACACTTGGCTCTATAGAGACCGATTACCGACAACTTACAATGATCTTCAATCAAAGTGGGAAATCTCGGACCTTTCAAGGCTTGAAGCATTCCGATACGGCCCCAATAAACAATAAAGAACTGTTGCATTTAGCAGGTGGTGGATTATTTCTTCAAATTATTCCTTCAATCACTACCGTTGTTCATCCTGTCCCCTCAACTGACATTAATGAAATCATTAATGAGTTTGCACATGTCTTCACTCCACCAACTAAACATCCTCCAATGCGTATACAAGACCACCAAATTCCTTTATATCCAGATCATGGCCCTGTTTCTGTTCGCCCTTATAGATATCCTCATTACCAAAAATCTAAAATTGAGAAAATGGTACAAGAGTTCCTTGATTCTGGGTTGATCCGACCCAACAATAATCCATTTTCATCACCCGTATTGCTCGTTAAAAAAGCTGATGGCTCATGGCGTTTCTGTGTGGATTACCGGGCCCTCAACAATGTCACCATCAAAGACAAGTATCTGATCCCCGTAATTGACTAGTTGTTAGACGAATTGAATGGAGCTCAGTATTTCTCTAAATTGGACTTAAGGTCTGGCTATCATCATATACGCGTGAAGGAGGCAGATGTGCACAAGACGGCATTCCACACCCATGCAGGCCACTACGAATTTGTTGTTATGCCATTCGGCCTAACCAATGCGCCACCAACGTTCCAAGGACTCATGAATGATCTCTTTCGAGCCCATCTCAGAAAGTTTATCCTAGTGTTCTTTGACGATATTTTAATCTATAGTCGATATTGGATGGAGCATTTGCAACACCTACGCACGGTATTGTTGATTTTATCTGCTAACAATTTATTTGCAAAGGAGTCGAAATGCTGCATTGGTGTTTTACAGGTGGACTATTTGGGGCATATGATATCATTGGAAGGTGTCGCCGTCGACCCTTCAAAAATTCAAGTCGTCTTGGATTGGCCGATCCCAACCTCTTCCAAGGGTGTATGCGTATTCCTCGGCCTTGCGAGGTATTATAGGAAGTTCATCCGAGGTTTTGGAGTGATAGTTGCCCCCCTAACCCATTTGTTATCAAAGGAAGCCGCTGGACTACAGAATCCAACAAAGCTTTTACCAAAATGAAAGAAGCACTCACATCTCCTCATGTGCTGCGATTCTCAGATTTTTCAGTACCTTTTGTGGTAGAATGCGATGCTTGCGGGGTGGGAATCGGAGCCATATTATCACAACAAAATCGTTCCATTGCATTCTTCAGTGAAGCCCTCAAAGGGGCTGCTTTGGCTCTTTCAACGTACGAAAAGGAAATGTTGGCTATCATTAAACCCGTGCGTAAATGGCGACCTTACCTCCTGGGTAATCCTTTCATTATTCAAACAGACTATAGAAGTTTGAAATATTTGCTTGAGCAAAGAATCACTACACCCGCGCAAACTCGATGGTTGCTGAAGATTTTGGGATATGATTACACTATACATTACAAAAAAGGGACCGAAAACCAGGAAGACGACGCTCTCTCACGTGTGGCTGAGTGTCAATTTTTTGCTATCTCTCTTCCTATAGCTGATTGGTGGGGTCGATTGCAACAAGAAGTTTCTACTGACCCATATTACTCCCAGTTAACTAATTCAAGTCAACAACACTGTGTACAACGTGATGGTGTATGGCTCAAAAAGGGGAAGCTTCTCTTGAGTCCCACTTCCTCTTTACTTCCAGCTGTATTAAATGAAGGTCATTCATCATCAACGGGTATCTAAGCCGCTTGAAGGATAGTTTTACTTGGCCCGGAATGCATACATCAGTGAAGGAATATATATGTGGTTGTGATGTATGTCAACGTTGCAAATATGACTGCCAAATTCCAGCAGGTCTTCTTCAACCCTTGCCTCTTCCTGATCGAGTCTGGACCTATATCTCGATGGATTTTATGGATGGGCTGCCTTCCTCTCAAGGTCACACCGTTATCATGGTAGTGGTCGATCGTTTAACAAAATACGCTCACTTTATTCCTCTTAAACATCCTTATACAGCTCTTACGGTGGCCAAAGTTTTTTGTGAGTCAAATTGTTCGTTTACATGGAATACCAGCTTCCATTGTCAGCGATAGAGATAAAATCTTTATCAGTAATTTTTGGAAGACTTTGTTCCAGCTACAGGGCACCACACTTAAGATGAGTTTCAGTTATCACCCTCAAACAGACGGCCAGGCGGAAGTGGTGAACCGGACCTTGGAACAATATCTTCGTTGTTTCACGAGCGAACAACCTAATAAATGGATTGATTGGATTCTGTGGACTGAATACAGTTACAATACAACCATTCACTCATCCACTAAAGTTTCACTATTTGAGGCAGTATATGGGATACCTTCACCGAGTTTGCTATCATATGTACCAGGAACCACTCAAGTTCAAGCTGTTGATGTCTGTCTTCGTGCTAGGGAGGACATTTTACGGGATTTGCGTCGTCATCTCGTTGCTGCCCGTGACAGAATGAAGACACAAGCAGATAAGCACAGGCGTGAGGTTGTTTTTGACGTCGGGGATTACGTGTTCCTTAAGCTCCAGCCGTATCGCCAGAAATCCTTGGCGTTTCGTGGCTCTCTCAAATTAGCTCCACGCTTCTTCAGACCATTTAAAATTCTCGCTCGCATTGGAGTTGTCGCCTACAAGTTAGAACTGCCTAGTGGTTCCCAAATCCATTATGTGATCCATGTAAGTCTTTAAAAAAGCAATTGGGGCCTGGAACTTCTGTTGTTCCCAATCTTTCCCAGGTCACTGAAGACTTTACCATTCTTCCCCAACCTGAAACAATTCTGAACAGCCGCATCATCAAGAAAGGTACCTACCGTCTGAAAACTGAATTTCTTGTGAAATGGGCGGGCACAACCAGGGAAGATGCGACGTGGGAAAATCTTTGGCGTTTCTCGAAGATGCACCCTGATTTTATCCTTGAGGACAAGGATATTTTGAGTGGGAAGGATTGATACGTATACATTGTGGCTTGCCAAGTCATATGAAGACCAAGTCCGGTATCGATCCATCGTTTAGTTGATTATTTTGTAGAGGTAGTGTGAATAAATTAGGCCGATAGTTATGCTTGAGTGGTGCATGTCTTCAGCACCTTACTCCATTCTTTTGGCATTGTTGTTCCTGAATTCTAGTGATTAGTTGTTGTTTGTTTTTTTTCCAGTTGTAGGCCTATAAATGGTCGAGTTCCCATTCAATAAAGGCATCGATAATTATACCAAATATCTCCTCTGCTTCTATCTTTTTTCTACTCCCTATCTCTGGAATTCTTTTTTTTTTACATATTAGAGAGAGAGAGGTCTATGAAGAGAGAAAGAGAGAAAACGAGAGATAAAGAGATGTAGTGAGACTGTGAGAGTGAATCAGATCTAATCTGATTTTTTTTTAAAAAAAGTAGGAACTGTCCGGTTCTGATCTAGTTTCGGTTCAGAACCTTCGGTTTTGATTTTTTCAACTTCGGTTCCGGTTCGATTCATCAGTTCGAACCGAACCGGTGACATGTCTGGATCATCTGTTGTTAGGGTGTCTAGCACATAACTGCAATTATTAATAGTAAAAATTGAATTAAATCTGATTCACTATGTTCGTCTAATTTTATACCATGAAACTTCATAACCCTTCGATTTATGGAGAATTAGGTGACAAATTGATCAGGTTAATCCGATGCTAAACCTCTTAACCGTGAGTTTGAATCTTCTTCCTTTCTAAAATAATCCTGAATTTAATTAATATTTATTTTTAAAAACTTTTTATTTCAAAATTCGAGATCGATATTGCTTTTTTGAATTATATAATGGTATATAACTATGTAACGATACACAGTCATTCGGTTAATTTTTGCATCATTCGGTTAACTTTTGTATAGTTGTTGAATTTTATTAAAATCAGTCTCTACCAAAGAGTTTTCGATTCAAGGTCATATATATATGTCACATGCGTTCAATGCATGTGCCCTTCATACTAGTATTACATATAAGCATAGTAGATTTTTTTTATAAAAAAATTTGACGTAGGGTACAATCCAACCTGACCTTAATGTAGATACGCTCTTGTATGGTGCCACCTGTGTATTTAAATATTGAACGATCTTTATCATTTTCTTTTATTCCATTTCTCTCTATTCGATGGTTACATAGGCAGTGTTGCAAAAGTGGTTCGGCTCTAGTCGGCCAGAGACGCATCATCTAGCGTCTAGAGGGATTAATCGGTGATTAGATATATGGTTGGAAATCGGTTATCGATCGATGGACAATAAATCGAAGGTCGATCGGAATTTTTGTTTTTAATATTTTTTTTTTCCTATAATCGAATAAATATCAAAACATTTCATAGAGAAAATCAAATTCTAACAATTTCAATATTGACTATTGAGAATCAAGTAAAGTCAAAATCAATTCAGTTATTAATATTGTTATGGTTAGCTCAACACATGAGATTATTTCCCAAGCCACCTATTCTCTCCCATTCAATTCTCTTCTCCATTCTTATCTTCTCGTTTCTTCTCTATTTTACAGAATCGCTATTTCTCCTTCTCTCTCTCTCTCAATTCTCTTCTCGATTCTTCATCTTAGCTTTTCCACAGACATACTCCATTAAAATTAAACACAAAATACATGGTTGCAAGTACCCAAAATCCCTAATCTTCAAATCCCTAAATTTCTCTCGCCTGACATAACTCCCCAAGCAAATGGTTGCAAGTCGGAGTTGCCACCGGAGTCGACGGTTTTGTGTTTAGCATTTGGATTTTGGAGTTGAATTGGTTGCAAGCCTCTTCTCTGTTGTGTTTTACATTTGAGATAATGGAATTTAAAAATAAAAAATAACAAAACTACACTAAATGGCGGTGTTTTAGGCATAAGTCGGTCAACTTCGGTTTGACCAACCAGGCGACACCTTGCTCCGACTGGCGACTTGCTCCGACTAGACGACGACTGCACCCTTTCCGCCTAAGGTGACCGACTCCACTGAAATCGTGGTGGTTGGGCTCCGACTAGCGACTAGTCGCCGACTAGACGCCCCAAGTCGGGGACTTATGCAACACTAGACATAGGTGATTGTTTGTCGACATGAGAATTAGTCAATATATGGTTGGTGTGTTGAAGCCAGCTTGGACCCCTTTGTATTATTTTCTCTTTCACCATTTTGATTAAGGCCAGACAATTCGGGTTAATTGGTCAGGTTGACATCAACCCGACACGACTCGAATAGAATTAACCATTAACCCGACACGATCAGTTTAATTAAATGGGGTTAACCTACTGAAACCTACCACGATACAAATAAATATACGGGTTAGATGAGTTGACCCCAACACGTTTAATATTCTAATCGGGCCATGTTATATCAAGTTTGACCCATGTGTCCCGTTTAACCCAAACCTATTTAACATGTTTGCCTAAAATGTTTTTAAAAAATCATACTAAATTTGTAATTTTTCAAATTAATAAAAAAAGTACAAACGATACTCATTAACAATATTTCAAAGAGTAGCTAGGGATGACCAATTGGGAAATGGGAGTTTCAAAGAGTATAGCTAGGGATGACCAAATGGGAAATGAAGGCGGATATAGGTCCCCCATCCCCATCACCATTTCCCCATTTTCTCCGTTTTTTTTCAATTTTTTCCCCTTTTTCTCATTTCCCCAAAGTTCCCCGTTTCCCTATTCCTCCATTTTTCCTGTTTCAGTACAAATTATATATTAAAGAAACACACAAATTCACAATCCAATAAATTCAAATACAAAATAACATCATCCCATACAAATTGAAATGAAAGTTAAGTTGTTTAATATGTATATATAGTTAGTAAAATATGTTAATAAATTATATGGAGCTTGCTTTGTGTGTAATTTAACAAGAAAATCAATATGTATACATAGTTATCTTGCTTGGTTTGTAATTTAAGTTATAGTTTATACATATGTATATATATTTAGTAAAATAAAAATATTGGAAATATAATAAAAATATATGTTAATATATTTTTTATATAATATTATAATATTTAGAGAAAATGAAAAAATGGGGATGTGGACACCTAACCCCAACACCATCCTCATCTCCATTCCTAAGAATTCATGGGTGAAATGGGGATGGGGACGGGTCCCCCATCTCTAACCCCATTTAAATTTGGGGTTAAAATCCCTACCCCCCTCATTTTTCCATTTTCCCCCAAATAGGGATGGGGGAGCGGGGGTTTGGGGTCTCAGGGTAAAATGGTCATCTCAAAGTATAACGATAAATAAAATATCATATTAACAAAACAACTTAGTCATACGATTTCATTGTCATTACAAAATCATATTAATAAAATCATAGCAAAGAGTACTGGACCAGATGAAACAAAAATCCTGCAAAAAAAAACATTAAATGCATAGAAGATTATACAAAACTCCATAAGGCGTAACATATGAGTCTTTCAAACTCCAAACTAGAACAAAGTCTATGAAATTCACAATTCATTCCATTAGGAAAGCAAGTGTTTAAAGGAGTTCGAGTTCATAAAACTCAAACATAACCTATAAATTTAAAATCCTTACTCAACACATTTCAAGACTTCTCAAGAAAATAAAATCTAAATAAATTCCAACAGACCTCAAAGATACATTTTACGACATCAGTAAATTCACTCTCAAATCAGTGTCATGTGTATAAAACACCCTAATTTTAATTTTTAAGTGAACCTCTAGACTGCTAGCTTTTAGGCACAAACCGTGCTCGACAAACAAGTGGTAAAGCTACTTGCAATTGCTTATCTAGTTGTGTCAATAACATGAATTTTAGATCGGATAGCATAATTAAATGGTAATGATTTTATTTCCTTACGTTTAATAATATGAAAGATCACGCTAATGAAAGACCCAAACTTCTACAATACACTCCAACTATTCCTGCTTCGCCGTGCCAATGCTATCATAGAAAGTTCTGGTTCTTACCTTGGTAATGGTGTCCATGGTTCGGTCTCGGTTACGAACCGAAAGATCAAACCGTAACCGTAACCGGGATGAGACGGTTTCGGTTCCGACGGTTTTTCGGTTACGGTTCGGTTTCGGTTTGTAAAACCGAACGATTCGATTCGGTTTTATTCGGGTTTTTTTCATATATTGCCACGTGTCAGCACTTGATTAGCTGTTGTATAATTTTATTTTTATTTTTTCATATATATTGCCACTTGACACAATTTGATTTGTTTTTTTTAATATATCAAACCGGCGGTCGGTTTTTTAGAAATCTTAACCATAACCGAATCGTCGGGAACAGATTTTATAACCGACGGTTTCGATTCGTTTTAACCGAATCGTGGACACCCCTATACCTTGATCTCAAATTTCTAAAAAAATATTTATAAAAAAAAAATGAGCAATCAAAATTCAATTATCCTTTTCTTACCCTCGTAAAAGACATGGCTGTAAAAGTATCAATAAGACCACGCTTTTTAAGAAACGACATCTGAGTGTTCATTTCTAATAATGTATAACATGCCTATCTTTTCTAGTTGCACTTACGTGCTTATATTACTAGACTATTATCTGATTGTTCATTTCTAATAATGTGTAACATGTCTATCTTTTCTAGTTGCACTTACGTGCTTATATTACTATATTATTACCAAACATACTGTTGGATCTAAATACAATTGATAGATCAATATATAATGTTAAGATATATTAATAATTATTTATAATTATTTAACTTCAATTCTTATTGTCTCACACAGGATTGTCTCGGATAATTAAAAATTTCAAATACTTTAAACCAATACGATTATATGAACATATACGATTATAGGAACATACTTATGATACCGGTTAAAATATACTTAGACTGAACTTGGATGGGGCTAGATCGGGGATCATATTGTGTTTGCAAGATTCCTAAAAGGTTTTAACTTAAAACCAAGACCTTCGGGCAACCTTGTAAACACAAGAAGACCCAAATCTAACCCAAACATATTCAAAGGTATCACGAACATGTTATCGTATCTAATTAAGATACTTAAAATTCTTAATTACCCCAGACATCCTACAAAATTACAAACAATTATTAAAATATCCATACATCGTATAACATTATATATCTATCTGTCAATTGTATCAAGATAAAACTACATATTCGGTAAAATAGACATCAACAAATATCTTAACAATATCTCAACATTATAAGCACGGCAACCAGAAAAGCTAGACATCCGATAAGATTCGATCCCTAGTTCGTCTATCCATAATCATGTATAACGTTTATTCGTGTTTTTTTTTTTGTAGGTTGTAAAGACACTGGACTCAATATCACGGCTCGATCCCAGTATTTTATTCGCGTGTTTTTCTCGAATTAGTTTAACTTGTCAGATGCATCAAATCATATAAAAATACTGGGTTTTAGTTTTAAAGACGGTACATCCCAGATATATATTTTTCTTAAAAGAAAAACAATCAAGAAAACCAATCTGAAAAAGAGAAGAAAACTCAGATACAAATCTCAACAAAATAACACAACCAAACAATACGAAATCAAGAAAGCTAAACACCAGAACAAGAGAAGACGTGTTTTGTTTAGGTTAGCTTTGAGAATGAAAGAGCCGAAGAGATCTGTCTGGTTGAGAGAAAACTTTGAAGTACGCAGACACCCTACCTGTAGAGTTCAAGTTGTATGTATGTATATATACTACTCAAACTAGGTTTAGATTAAACGCCCTTTTGTTAAAAAAATAAAATAAAATAAATTTAAATGTTTTATTTGATGAATGGCCGGAGATTGGAGCAGCTATAGTAATATCTTACAAGTTTGGAAAATAATTTAAATTTGACTATTTATCCGATAGTTATAGTCAACTGAGTAATTTAAATATAACAGTTATCTATAATTAAATTGTTTCACTATAATTAAATTTGGAAATTGACTTTTAACCATTAAATATAAACTTAATCTAAAATAATTGATATTTGTAATTTTATTTTTCCTCTCTAATATTTAACTTTGTTTTTTTTTTACTTTTTTTCTCTAATAGCCTATGTAAAAATTTCAATCTGGTAAAATTTATTATTTTATTACGAATTGATCGATATATATATTCATTTTCAATGATAATGTATTTCAGATGTTGACGAATTGTCGGTGTGATTTTATAGCTTCAAAAGAAGAAATAATAAAATGAAAATAATCGAAAAAGGTGAAAAATACACCGTAAGAATATATATTTATTCATATAAAATAGATTTCATAAAATGTACCAATAAACAATCATCAAATTTAAAACAATCCTCGATTGAGAAACCAGATTTGCTTGATGTTAGAGAAAGTTAGATAAAAAGAACAATATTTGGATACTGATTGGTCAGTATTCAAAATACTGACCCCACCAATGGGGTGGTGACACGTGACCTATTTTATTAGATAATTAAAAAATAAATAAAAAAAGTCACACGCCAACACCTTATTGGAGGAGTCAGTACCTTGAGTACCGATAAAGATATTATATTGTCTTAACAATGCAAAACAAAACATTAATACTTTAAGGTTGTCTGGTAATAAATATTAGGTGATAGAGAAAGTTAGATAAAAAATATACGATCTAAAATTGAGGGTAAATTTATAATATATTAAGTAGTAATATTATAATATGTATTAAGTGTAATTTTACTGAATATATATTTTTAACATGTTGTAAGAATAAAAGTAATTTAATTTGTTATTAAATTAATTATAAAATAAGCAATATGTATAATTTTTATATGTTTAATTAATAAAATAAATTTGTTTTAAAAAATAAATTAATTTAAAATTGATCGGTCCGTGATCCCCCCACTCCACTTAAACATTTTTATATGAACCCCATAAAAACCCAACAAAAACATAATATCATTTGAGGGCCGAAGATGCCACAAGGCTATATTTTTTTAAAACCGACTTGGAAACAGTTGGATTTTTACTCATGAGATCTTTCACGGCTTTTCTCGACGAGTTCTCCTCATCAATAAACGAAATAATCCTCTGATCAAGCATCCATGTTTGATCAAGATCAAACAGAGATCCTTAATAACCTTTCCATTCCTCGAATCATTCATAAACTGAACGACAACGGGAAACCCAATATAGAACCCTGCCACATTAAAACCATTAAAACCTTTAAAACCCTAAAGAATATTAAACAATTCAAATAATCAAACCAGTAAAACTAAACTATACTTCACCCTAGTTTCATTTAAAGGGTAAGTGTCTTGAGAGTGAAATTGTAAATGTCTCAATTGCATTTATACTTCATCATAGTTTCATTTAAACGTAATTATGTAAAGTATGAAGTTACCGAATTTAATAAAGGTTTTCCTACAAACTCTCGCTATATGCATGATGTAAACAATGTAAGTTTTTTTTTTGCTAGATCATGTTAATGCTTGAGCATGATACGGTGTTAATCACCTCTCGTCTCAACTATTAAGCAAAATTATAATGGTACAGATTTTGATTTTAAGTTCATTAACATAGTCAGAAAATCCTAAAAATGAGATCAACCTTCCACCTTAAGACCCATGTCTTCTGTGATTTTGATTTTAAGTTCATTAACACTCAGAAAATCCTAAAAAAAATAAAGTGAAATCGACCTTCCACCTTAAGACCCAAGCCTTCTACAATCCTCTCCAAGTATGCATGCTTCTTCATGCCAATGTCATCATAAAGCGTTCCAGTTCTTGCCAGGGTCTCAAAATTCTTCACAAAAGACCTAGCAACAAAAGTATCAACAACACCATATTGTCTTGTCGTATACTATTTGATTATTTGAATCATTTTTTTTTGTTCGAATCTTATGTAGGGAATGGGTGTTAAGAATACCCTACACAACAAATCAGACAATCAAACAATAAAACTAAAAATTCTACATTCATAAGATCTTCCATAAAGTCCAAGTGTACAGAAAACCCAATATGAATCCAACCACCTTATACAAGTATGCATGCAAGATAGACATAAAAATGTTTAAACAAAATCAAAATCATGAAGAAGCTTAAACACAATTGACACTTACCAAATAATTCAATCGAGCAGCAGCAACTTCATGAGTGTTGGACTCAATGAGGCGAACGACTATAAATGGGTCCCCCGATAACCCTTCGTTCCTTAAAGCCAAGACTTTTGAGGAACCCTGCAATCACAAAACGACCCTAGACCTGACACCACCCAAGTCCAGCCCAAGCATATTCAAGCTGGTATCACGAGCATGTTCATATAAATGCTTGGCTTAAGATACCTGAAATTCTTAATTACCCGAGCCATCCTGCGTGAGACAACAAGAATTGAAGTTAAAAAATTGCAAACAATTATTGATTTATCCATCAGTTGTATCAGCCTTATATATCAATCTGTCAATTATGTTAAGATCCAACAACATATACAACAAAGTAAGCATCAACAAATAGCCTAGCAATATACACACGTAAATGCAACTAGAAAAGCTAGGCATGTTATACATTATTAGAAATGAAATGATGAGAAAAAAAAAACTATTTACTTAAAAAAAAAAACGAAAGACAGAGAAGGGTAATATTTGAAGAAAAACAGAAGATTGAAGAAAAAGAGAAAACGGAGAGGCAGGGAAGAGAGATAAGGAGAGAAACTTACAAGTTCAGTTGTCGTCGAAGATCCAAAATTGAGGCAGAGACTTCAAATGGAGAGAGATCACAGCCGTGAATGATGGATTATATACTTTCATTCACTATGGGTTTCTCTAATTTTTTTTATTTAGGTTTTGACCCTTTAACTTTCTTCCATTTAAAAAAAACGACTTCTCTTAAACATTTTTATATGGACCCAACAAAAACATAATATCACTTGAGGGCTGAAGATGCCACAAGACCATATTTTTTTAAAACTGACTTGGTAATAGTTTGATTTTTACGCTTCAGATCTTTCACGGCTTTTGTCGACGAGTTCTCCTCTTCAATAAACGAAATAATCCTCTCATCAAGGATCCCTGTTTGATCGGGATCCTTAACAACCTTTCCATTCCTCGAATCATTCATAAAGGTGACGACAACGAGAAACCCAATATAGAACTCTACCACATTAAACCATTAAAACCGTTAAAACCCTTAAGAATATTAAACAATTCAAATAATCAAACCAGTAAAACTAAACTATACTTCACCATAGTTTCGTTTAAAGGGTAAGTGTCTACAGAGTGAAATTGTAAATGTATCAATTGTATTTATACTTCACCATAGTTTCATTTAAACATAATTATGTAAAGTTTGAAGTGACAAAATTTAATAAAGGTTTTCCTACAAACTCTTGCTATATGCATGATGTAAACAATGTAAGTTTTTTTTTTGCTAGATCATGTTAATGCTTGAGCATGATACCGTGGTAATCATCTCTCGTCTCAACTATCAAGTAAAATTACAATGGTACTGATTTTGATTTCAAGTTCATTAACATAGTCAGAAAATCCTAAAAATGAGATCAACATTCCACCTTAAGACCCAAGTCTTCTGTGATTTTGATTTTAAGTTCATTAACACTCAGAAAATCCTAAAAAAAATAAAGTGAAATCGACCTTCCACCTTAAGACCCAAGCTTTCTGCAATCCTCTCTAGGTATGCATGCTTCTTCATGCCAATGTCATCATAAAACGTTCCAATTCTTGCCATGGTCTCAACATTCTTCACAAAAGACCTGGCAACAAAAGTATCAACAAGGCCATATTGTCTTGTCGTATATTATTTGATTATTTGAATCGTTTTATTTTTTTTTTTGTTAGAATCTTATATAGGGAATGGGTGTTAAGAATACCTTACACGACAAATCAGACAATCAAACAATAAAACTAAAAATTCTACATTCATAAGATCGTCCATAAAGTCCAAGTGTATGGAAAACCCAATATGAATACAGCCACCTTATACAATTATGCATGCAAGATAGACATAAAAATGTTTAAACAAAATCCAAATCATGAAGAAGCTTAAACACAATTGACACTTACCAAATAATTCAATCGAGCAACAGCATTTTCAAGAGGGTTAGACTCAATGAGGCGAAGGAATATAAACGGGTTCTCCGATAACTCATCATTCCTTAAAGCCAAGACTTTCGAGGAACCCTGCAATCACAACACGACCTGCGACCTGGCACCACCCAAGTCCAGCCCAAGCATATTCAAACCGGTATCACAAGCATGTTCGTCTAAACGCATTGGCTTAAGGTACCTGAAATTTTTAATTACCCGAGCCATCCTGCGTGAGACAACAAGAATTGAAGTTTAAAAATTACAAACAATTATTGATATATCCATCAGTTGTATCAACATTATATATCAATCTGTCAATTGTGTTAGATCCAACAGCATATACAGCAAAGTAGGCATCAACAAATAGCCTAGCAATATAAACACATAAATGCAACTAGAAAAGCTAGGCATGTTATACATTATTAGAAATGAAATGATGAGAAAAAAAAACCATTTACTTAAAAAACAATCGAAAGATAGAGAAGGGCAATATTAGAAGAAAAACAAAAGATTAAAGAAAAAGAGAAAACGGAGAGGCAGAGAAAAGAGAGAAAGAGAGAAACTTACAAGGATAGTTGTCGTCAAAGATCCAAAATGGAGGCAGAGACTTCAAATGGAGAGAGATCACAGTCGTGAATGATGGATTATATACTTTCATTCACTATGGGTTTCTCTAATTTTTTTTATTTAGGTTTTGACCCTTTAACTTTCTTCCATTTTAAAAAACGACTTCTCTTAAACATTTTTATATGGACCCAACAAAAACATAATATCACTTGATGGCTGAAAATGCCACAAGACCATATTTTTTTAAAACTGACTTGGTAATAGTTTGATTTTTGCGCTTGAGATCTTTCACGGCTTTTGTTGACGAGTTCTTCTCATCAATAAACGAAATAATCCTCTCATCTAGCATCCTTGTTTGATCAAGATCAAACAGGGATCCTTAACGGTCTTTCCATTCCTCGGATCATCATAAAGTGGACGACTGCGGGAAACCCAATATAGAACCCTGCCACATTAAAACCATTAAAACCCCAAAGAATATTAAACAATTCAAATAATCAAACCAGTAAAACTAAACTATACTCTACCATAGTATCGTTTAAATGGTAAGTGTCTACAAAGTGAAATTGTAAATGTCTCAATTGTATTTATACTTCACCATAGTTTCATTTAAACGTAATTATATGAAGTATGAAGTGATCAAATTTTATAAAGGTTTTCCTACAAACTCTCGCTATATGCATGATGTAAACAATTTAAGTTTTTTTTTTTTGCTAGATCATGATACCGTGGTAATCACCTCTCGTCTCAACTATTAAGTAAAATTACAATGGTACTGATTTTGATTTTAAGTTCACTAACATAGTCAGAAAATCCTAAAAATGAGATCAACCTTCCACCTTAAGACCCAAGTCTTCTATGATTTTGATTTTAAGTTCATTAACACTCATAAAATCCAAAAAAAAAAAAAAAAGTGAAATCGACCTTCCACCTTAAGACCCAAGCCTTCTGCAATCCTCTCCAAGTATGCATGTTTCTTCATACCAATGTCATCATAAAGCGTTCCAGTTCTTGCCATGGTCTCAAAATTCTTCACAAAAGACATGGCTACAAAAGTATCAACAAAGCCATATTTTTTTAAAACTGACTTGGAAACAGTTGGATTTACACGCTTGAGATCTTTCACGGCTTTTCTCGAAGAGTTTTCCTCATCAAAAAATGAAATAATCCTCCAATCAAGCATCCTTGTTTGATCAAGAACAAACAGGGCATCCTTAACAGCCTTTCCATTCCTTGGATGATTCATAAAGTGGATGACAGCAGGAAACACAATATAGAACCCTACCACATTAAAACCATTAAAACCCTAAAGAATATTAAACAATTCAAATAATCAAATCAGTAAAACTAAACTATACTTCACCATAATTTCGTTTAAAGGGTAAATGTATACAGAGTGAAATTGTAAGTGTCTCAATTGTATTTGTACTTCGCCGTAGTTTCATTTAAACGTAATTATGTGAAGTATGAAATGATCGAATTCAATAAAGGTTTTCATGTTGACTCCCGCTATATGCATGATGTGAATAATGTAAGTTTTTTAGTTTTACTAGTTGATTATTTGAATTGTTGTTTAATATTCTTCTTTGTTCTAATGTTTTTTTTTAGTGTTTTAATGGTTTGATTATTTGAATTGTTGTTTAATATTCTTCTTTGTTCTAATATTCGTTCTAATATTTATTTATCTCAGACTCTCCTACATATTTCGTTTCTGTCAAAATAGATGTTCTATTGTTATTTAGACGCATGAATGAACATATTTCGTTTCTGTCAAAATAGATGTTCTATTGTTATTTAGACGCATGAATGACTAGGATTATAAAGAACTTTAAATACCTCATGCTGGTGAATTTGTACGAGCTCGCTCGTGACACTCACACGAGCATGATTTCGGTGGACCTGGGTGGAGCAAAATCAGGAATCGTCTTGTCTCTTCACGGTTCCTTGAAAGTCCTGCAATTTAGGAGTCTTTAGCCATCGAAGGAACTTTTTCTGGTCCTTCGGCACAGCGAAATGAATCCTCTTGAAATTTCTACTCTATTGAGTGAAATGGTAGGTGTCTCAATTGTATTTATATTTCACCATAGCTTCGTTTAAACGTAATTATGGTGAAGTATGAAATAGACGGATTTTATATAGGTTTTCATGTGGACTCTCGCTATATACATGGTGTGAACAATGTAAGTTTTTAAAAGCCTATTTTCTTGATTTATTTTTGAAATAGGAGGCATGTATGATAACAATTATTGTTTTGTGTTTCCTTCAATTGTAAGCCCTAGTAAGCAGAAGGGATTTTTAAATATATTTAAGTGACTTATGAACCAATACAATATATAAGAATAAACAAAAGTTAGGATTCGAAATCATACTTCAAGACTAACTCATTCGTTCTTTGATTCTTGAACTTGCTTTCCGATTCGTACCATCGGACTTTCCTCGTTATCTCCCAGGTTTCGTACCATAGGGGCCATGTCCCCCCAACCAATAAAAAAAATATATCATATGTAAATTTAAAATATAAATCAATAAAAAAACTATATGTTATAATATATATTAAGTATTGATAATATTATATTATAATATATAAATTAACTAATAATTTATAATATAATAATTTTATAATTTTCTATTTATATTTTAATAATATAAATTAACTAATAAATTTTATTTCCATAATTTTATTGGCCATAAAAATAGGAAACAAAACCGGTCCATTTTAATATTTTTATTTCCTATTATTTCTTACATTATTACATAATCCGGTGTGTATTATATATAATATTATTTTTTTAGATGTCACTAAAACAAACTACGTAAATATTGAACTCTTATATCGATGACCTATATTATTTATTTTGTTAGGTTAATTATTAATATGATTTTGATAAATTTATTTTATTAGTTTATTATTTAAATTTTGTTCAAAATTATTATAATTTAATTTGGTTTGATATGAATATTATAAAATTAAATTACAAGTATGTAAATAATTGTGAATTAAATATGTCAATGGTATAATGATATTTTAATTAAGCTACTGACATTTATATTTTATAAGTCATGAACTACTAAAATATTATTTTCAATTATGCATACGGCATACCGTTAAGAATAGATCTAGGTTTTGCAACAAAATAAAATATTTTTTTTCATATACTCTTTAATTATATAATTGAAATGAAAATTATGAAGAAAATTAGATTGATTTAGTTATAAATAATTTTCTAGTTATAAAATAGATGTGTTACATTTTAATTAGTTAATGTCTATTTTATTTATTTATTTATATCATTACTTTTAACACTAATAATATCACATTTTATTGAAAAGTATCAAATGTAAGATTTCATACTTTATTTTATATGAGATTCTTACTGATATTATATAAAGATTACGTGACCTGCAATATTAGTTTTTGTCCTGGCTCCCCTAAAGCTAAAATTATGGCTTCGCCCCTGATTCGGCTAACCTTAAATGAAAATAAAAATAAAAATAAAAATTAATTTTTTTTTTCTATATAGTCGCTCCCCTTTCTTCTTTCTTCTTTGTTTTTTTTTTGTTTCTTAACATGTTACTCATTTTTCTCTTGAACACCTGTTTTTTTTTTTCCTTATTAAAAAATGTTTTGGTGTGGATACATGTTTAGTATATGATTACTAAGATAGTGTATATAAAAAAACCATGCATTATTGTTATCATGTAACTAGGAACCTAACTTAGGACTTCTCACTTTAGAAATAGATTTGCACATCATAATGATTTATATTGTTTGCCACTTTAATTAAATTGAAACAGAGATCCGAAATTTTTGGGGCAGTGACAAGTTCCCCAAATAAATTATTATTTAAATTTATGATTTTACATTTATGTATTCCTTGAAATCAAATGAGGATATATATTCTTTCAATCAGAAAAAATATAAAATTAAAATAAGTATAATGATATATTTTAAAAAAAAGAATTTCAAATGGCTTAGGTTTGTAACCGAAAAACCTGCACATCTATTAGTGGTGTTGGACTATAGTCTTTGGAATCCTACTTTTAGAATCTTTGATAAAATGTGAGTCACATAACAGATGCCGTGGAAGTTTATCATACAAGATAAGATTTGGTTGAGAAATTTGTAAAAGGTCCTATTACTGCCTTATTGGGCAAATCCAAAGACTATAAGCATGTTAACGAACCTTGTAAGTTACTATATCCTAAAGATAGAAGCTGTAGATTTTGTAGGCCTCCTAATGTGGTTGGGATATCACCAGTAAAATGATTCCTTGACAGATCTATACATCTATCACAACCTTTAAATTTCAAAGAGCTAATGGAAGATGATGTGCAGGATGTGTTCAAGGTTCCAAATAGATGGGGGTGTATAACAGAAGTTACCCCATTGGAGCCTAATGAGAGTGTTCTTAGACTAGTCAGCTTACAAAACATTGAGGTATAGCTCCAGAAAGCAAATCAACCAAATTAAGCTTTTATCAAGTTGCCTATCTCCCTTGGTACACATAACATATCCTCTGAGCAAAGAATATAAGCTCTTTACCTGAAGTACAACTTTTCAAACCTGTACATTGTTGTTTGAAAAATTAGTAAACCACATAGAATATATGTTGAAATAAGTGAGGACAGTATTTGTTAGTGATAGTATCTCCAACTCTGCATGATTTTGTCCATTTCGACTTAATGGAACAAGAATAAAAATGTGAGTATTTCATGAACAAGGTAGCTATGACTTAACTGGATACCATTTGTTTCCATGAACAAGGTAGCTAGCTATGACAAGCAAGTAATAATCGATAATTATGCAAACAGGTCATGACACCACTTTTAGTTGGCATGGAACATGTTGATCATTGATGATGACTTGTTGAATTCCAAATCCATCCGAAACACACCGCTAATATTGTTTAGTCTTCAGTCCGTTGTGAATTCCACAACATGCATGAACATACCACATGGGAGGTGATTGGAAATCTACAAATTAATATCAAATGTGATCACAAGAATGTACATATGATTCTTATACCACCAAAAGCAAATGCAGTATAAATTGACAAGGGCAGCATAAACACATTTGAAAATACCCAAGAAAGAAATTAAACTTCACCATTATCACTTAAAAGTTGAAATAGCCAGGTTATATCACAATAGCAATCTGAATCCAGCACTCAAACTATGACTATATGTTCACATATACACATTTGATTTTGTTAAAAATATATATAAAGTACTATACATTCAGTTATGTTTGTTTTGATTAAACATATGGTACGCATTACGATCTTTATACTTTTATGTGTTAACATTATAAAAGATTTGCAATTAGAGAATGTTGAAGAGGACTTTGTTTGCTTGAGGAACAATATGGTTGTGTATATATATATAGATCTTAGGCTGTGAAGAAAATCTTTGAAATATGGACTCAGTGAAGATTTGGTGAGGGACATAGATAGTGGAGGATCACACGGTCATGTCTTCCGATTCCTGATCAAGTATTGTAGGCCATGTTGATTGTCAACTAACCAGCATATGATGAATTTTCCGCCCTTGATGTTTGTCGATTAGTTGGAAGACAAAACCATGTTATACCCTGTTGAGCTATGCTTTAAGCATACCTCAGCTGAGGCATCTCTTAACCACTGACACTAGACTTGGAGTTGCCTACTTTCTTGCCCAAACAACAGTTGAATTGTAGGAGCAACCAGCTTTCTCTTGTCCTGTCCATTTTCTTGTCAAAGCCAATCTGTTGTAAGATTATCTGCCCTCATCAAAAATTGAAAGTCATTAATGTATCCATCTGTGATAAATTGTTTGGTTATGTCTTGGAAGACAACCATGTGAAGCTTTACGTGCTTGTGTCTCTCCTTGAATGCCTCTCCATATCACTCATTCAGAAGTCATTCTATATTTCAAAGATTTCCCATATAGCTTGAATTCTATAAATACATCTAGTTTATCCACCGTAACTAAATCAAGTCTTCACATTCTCACAAGCCATTTCTGTTTTCATCCTCTTCACAAGTGATCACTATGGCTATTCGTGTACCTAGAACCATGCAGGCCGAGCAGATTCTCTGCCAATCCAAATTGTTTGCCAATCAAGCTGCTGCTGCATCTTCATCCGTAAACGTTCCAAAAGGCCATGTTGCGGTTTATGTTGGGGAGAGCCAAAAGAAGAGATGTGTTGTTCCCATATCATTCTTGAATCAGCCTTCATTTCAAGAATTGCTGAGAAAGGCCGAGGAAGAATTCGGGTTTCATCATCCAACAGGAGGTCTCACAATTCCTTGCAAAGAAGACATCTTCATTAATCCGACTTCTAGCTTGAATGAATCATAATATGCAACACTCCAGCTAATCAGTAGAGACAATTTTGTAAACCAATGTACATTTTTGTTTTCTTTACACAGAAAAAAGAGATAGAACAAACAATATCTATCCATAAAGAAATTTTGTACATAAGAGTTTTACATTTTTTTTTTCTCATATTTATCCATCATATATTCATATTCTCTTTCATATCATGGTATTCATGTCACTTATAAATGTGAAGTTGTGAATTGAAGATGAAATAATAATCTTCTCTGGACTTATTGTACAAGGATAAATCCAGCAGCAACTCCTCAGCCTTGAATATCATTTTTGTACATGTAAACTAGTTGAAAGAATCGCAAACATTTCAATCTAAATATAATGGAATTTTTACTTGGACAATGAATTTTAAGAGCATAACAACTACATACATCCACTAATTAACTAAATTCAATTCAATTCATAATCATACACCACTTCTGTTTGTTTATATCAGCTCTAAATAACAACATTCTTGGCTGCAACAACTTTTTCCATTCTCAAATAACAAAAAGAATAAACTATATATCCATGTTGTGAATCAAATATGGTTATGATTTCTCTTCAAGAAAGAATGGAATTGAGTGCATCCTTCACATAGCGGTATTTGAATGGGAAACCCAATTCTTTGGCTCTAGTAGGCACCACCTTTTGTCCTTCTAGAACCTGATATTAGTTTGATATAATTTATGTTTCAGGAAACTATAATTATGCAAGAAGTAACAAACATGTGAATAGATTGAAGCATGTAAAAGTTCTTACCACTGTAGCACCTTCCCCGAGAACTGCTTTAAGTGCAAAATCAGGTACTGGCAGCCATGAGGGCCGGCCTAAGGCACTGCCCAGTTGGTCACACATCTCAGAAAATCGAACAGGGTTTGGAGCGGTTCCATTGATAACTCCTAAACATTTAGACCAAACAATAAAATGATTTCGATGATGAAAGAAACAAATCATCTCATATGAAATCTGATAGGTCTAATTGTCAATAAAAACATGCTACTTCAAGAATGTATTAGAGAAATTGACTGGGAAAGTGAAAGAAACTCAAATATCTAATGTAGATCAAGAAATTGACTTCAATCCACATTTACAATCTGTCTTGCCCTTGATAAGTGGAATATTACCTTGATAAGATGGATTAGATAAGGCTTCATATATTAGGTTCACTAAGTCCTCCAAGTGAATCCATGAAAACCTACACATTGGAAAGAACAAGGATTCTTAAAATTTACAGGGGAATGGAGGGAAAAGATTGGGACCATTATCCAATCATCCTCAACAACTATTTTAACAAACGTGTATTGTTTTCCATATCTAAGTAAAATACTATAGAAGTATCAATCAGAATTAATCAGAATTAAGGAATGCATTTTTTTTTGGAGAAAAATCAAGTTAAATTTCCTCTGGGCATTCGAAGAATGGAGAGGAAATACCATTGTTGACCAGAGCCCACGGGTCCGCCAGCAAACATCATGAAGAGAGGGATCATCTTAGCTGCAAGAGGCCATAGTTGTAAGTTAAAACACCATAAGTGTGTAGAAAATCAAATTTCAAGTATATAAGACACAAAAATACTTCAATGTCAAATATCATGTTGGGAATCATCTCCAGATTATATTATCATTATGTCAGATGAACCTTACTAGGTTGATCATGACATAGGCATAGCTAAATTTGGAACCCTTTTTTTTTTTTTGAGAAAAGAAAGTGAGAAAAGAATCAAAAGATAAGTTATACCTAAAGCACCGCCATCTTTACCGAGAACAACACCAATACGAATAAGTGCTAATCTTACATCCTTATTCACTTTGAGGGCTGTCCCTTCCCATTCTCTACAAATCTGAATATATGTGTTAGTCAAAGGCGAGAACATTGATGCATTTGATGTCCATACAAAGAGTAAACTAAGATTGATTTTGTTTCATAGGTTTAAAGCTAAAGAAAGCAGAATTTCAATTATTTTCAACTCTATCATCATATTGCAGAAGTTGTAAGTGAATAGACTTGCAACTAAACAGCATATAAGATACCAAATGACCTTAATTATCAAATAGATATATACAATATGTTAGTTGAAAATTACCAAACAATAAATTTGACCGTGAATCATCTACACCTTACCGAACTACAAAATTCCAAAGAAAACATAGCATGTCTTCCACACATTGAGCTAGAAAAGTTTTTTAGAGAAATTAAATTCTTACCTCAGCCAAGTAATCATTTCCTGATGGGCTGCTCTCATCAAATACTTGTGTTTCACTGGTGCCTGAACATTTTGAAAGGTAGAAAAAAGTGTAGAAAAAAGTGAAGATCAGGAAAAAAGCATAGTACCAAGCGTTAATACATAAAACATATAAAGAAATACTTGAATTTAAGAATCAGCCAGCTGAGTTGTGGTTAAAACTTCAACGTTAATTAGGATTTATGTGAAGTATCTTTCATTGGTTAAGTTGGTGCATGGTATGACAACTTATATTATAGTTAAGCTCCATCATTCAGCTTAAAACTTTTGGATTGGAGTAGTAATACAAAATGTCAAAATGTCATTTGAAGTTGAAAATTTTGTTTTGAAAACGAACCATAATAACCGACAGCTGTTGCGCTAACCAAAACAGAGGGTCGAACTCCTTCTGGCGACCCGTTAATTATATCTACAACCTACAAATCAGTTAAACAGCATATGAACACACAATGAACAGCCACTGCTGCTTTCTGATCAAGCAATATTTTTTTTACAAAGCAAATAAAAAAAAAAAAAACAGCTTTCTCTGAAAGTTTGTGGTTTGCAGAGAATGACAAAGTAAACAGATATGCTAATACCTTTGAGGTGACTCTAATCCTGCTTTGCTTTATCTCTTTCTTGATCTGCAAATAAAATATTACTTATGCCATTATGCCTAGAAAACCAGAACACTTTTAACCATGGACAAAGAAAGGCATGAAAAACAAACAAACTGGTTGGTGACTGTGTGAGTCTCAATTTTCAAAGATGGAGCACCGTCTCTGATCTTTCTTATCTTTAATAGACACGGACACAAGGTGTTTCAGTTTTCTATTATGTTACTGAAAAACTAAAGAGAGTAACATTTTTGTATGCATCATTTCCAAATTTAGTATAGATGTAATAATAGTTTTCCTTTTCCATAGGGGTGGATGTGGATCGTACTGTATTCACTCAACACATGACAATACACTACCTGATACTGACTCCTTAGACAAATAGGTTAATGCATAATGGATCGAATCCAATATGAAATTCAACAAGGATTCCTTGCATGTTGGACCAATTGGTAGCACCAGAAAAGCAAATAGGGCATCACTTTGTCACCTTCATAAGGTTCCACTCTTTTCCTTTTCAACATTTTATAAATGAAAATAACAAATTTAGGCAGGCCAACACCTTGCAAATACCATAGTTTTACTTGGAGAAGAATATATTTATATCCCAACATGACTTTGAACCAGTCTAATCAAAGTAGTGATAGTCCCTAAAAATGCTAGGCGAGCATTTTAAAGGAATGGTTTGACACATCAACAGCGATAAAGGCTGAGCAACCATTAATACATCACAAGACCTTGTAAAATTATCATAAGAACAAATCACACATTATAGTTATTATAAAAGACACATTTAGCTACAATAGACATGTACTGATAACAGATCATACAAACTGGTTAAGGAATGGTTGTCTGAGGAGAGCAGAATCAACCCACAACAACTAAAGGTAAAAAGCTTACTTTGTCAAAGCTACCAACCCTGTGTAATTTGTGTGTGAAAGGTAGACTAGGATGAAAGTAGAAGCTATGATGAGTTTGCAATGCTTACCTCAGAGGACCATCTTGTACTAATAGGCGTCCCAGCCAAATTTACAACAGCCGTCGAACCCTGAATGCAGTTCTTCCACTCTGGCTCTTCCGCAATCACGATTCCAGGAAAAACCTTGTCTACAAATTCCAGCATGCAATACAAAGAATAAAGGAAAGATTACAGAAAAGAACACAGAACAAATTATTTATTCTGGAATCAGCAAAACATTTAGGTATAACATTTGAATTGTATAAGAGGATATGTTGAAAATTGAATTTGAAAATCTGAAGCATGTATGAATGCAGTGCAAATAGAATAAAGAAAAGACTGTATTTCCCCGATGCGAATAAAAAAAATTGATTATAACAAGTTGCTAATATACAAGATGAAACTTCCTCGGAAAAAAAAATTGACAATTTTATATTCATTATCGGTAGCTTTTATTAAATTTGCAATGATTGAAAGTATTCATTACCTTCTTACCGGGAAATATTAACTCAGCATTTGATCTTGAGCGTGTCAAGACACGAACTTGGTGATTATCTGCAACCAAAAGAGAAATAAGAAATATAGCTTAGTCCTTCTGGTTTGGATTTGCATCATGCAGAATTTCAATTGCAGACACTAAAGGAAATTGAAACATGTGAAGCCTACTAATTCAAGTGTTATCCACACTATTTTTCAGGCCGCAACATTTTTTGACATTGATGGTTAAGAACCATCAGAAGTTACCTAACCTTGAATAGATTGGTTTAGCTTATCCATTTTTACATTCTTTCAGTATAGATTTAGAAATTGATGAACTTTAAAGAGGGAAAAAGATATCATGCAGCTACAGTAGAGGCTAAGCAACCATTAATACATCACAAGATCATTAGAACAAATCATACATTATAGTTATTATAAAAGACACATTTAGCGAACACCTATTACGATAGACTATTTTGTTAGATTGCAAAGTTTAATCTTTAATATATGGAGAATGTAACCTGTTTGCAGTCTTTGCACCAATCTTCTACCTACGAAACCTGTAGCTCCTGTTATTGATACAGTCATCTGATTTCCCTACAACAATCTGCATGAAGTCAAGAAAATCTCCGTGGAACCAAGGACATTCTTCATGAAAAATTCCAAAGACAAAAACAATCATAATTAAAACTTTCTTTATCTGTGAATATTGAAGAAGATAAAAGTGTTCTTTAATAGAAAAAGGGCATTGATTTTATCTCCATCAAAATGAAGCAGACAAGTTGAAACCCAGTTGCAGAGAAAAATTGAAGATATCAACAATGCACAAGATTTTTTCAGTAATAAATGATGACAATTAGAAGATATAATATAAAACCATGTAAAAATCTAAAAAAAAAAAAAAGCAACGAAATTTACCTTTTGGGTATCATCAGAACTACACCAAACTCTGAATCTTTTGGTCTCAGACATCTGAAAAACAACAACTACAACATCAGAATTGCATGAGCAAACAATTTAAAGAAATGCAATTTGTTAAAGCTCAAAACTTTAACAAACGAAAACAAATTAAGAGGTTGGTACTTACAGAGAAGGGCCGAGGAGGACTGTGAAGAGAAAGACAAGGAGAAATGGAGTGAGCCCATGTCAATGTACTCACTC
The DNA here is from genome assembly GCA_032871835.1 of Dipteronia dyeriana. Lineage (NCBI taxonomy): Eukaryota > Viridiplantae > Streptophyta > Magnoliopsida > Sapindales > Sapindaceae > Dipteronia > Dipteronia dyeriana. Next base: position 95,283,832 of record CM065295.1, on the reverse strand, counting down.
TGCACAAGAGTTGCATTTTTTTTGTTATTTTTTTAATGGGGTTTTTGCTTTCAAGCTTTTTCTCTCACAAAGAAACTGATTTTTTTTGGGGGGGGTTGGTAGATAAAGTGATGAAGAAGATAATGAATAATGATTATATGAACTTATGAAGTGGATGTTAGATGATTTTCTGAGAATTTTCTCTACTCTTCTTTTTTGTTGTGTTTGATTCAGAGCCACACCAATCCAACTGCTATATCCATCACCCATTTTTTCTTTTTTCTTTTTTCTTTTTTCTTTAACTCCCGGTACATTAATTTGGTTAATATGGGCCGTTCTATCATAACAATGTGTATTAATTCGATTATTCGAGGGAGTAAATATCAGTTTTGATAAAAATATCAAATGTTCAAAATTTTGGAAAATTTTAGAAACTTTTAAAATTATCAAAGATCACTAACATTCTTAAAATATCGAGAATACGGATGTTAATTGTTGACGGGATCCATTGATATGACACGAATGCAACCATGTTCAAGACACTAACCTTATTGTAATATTTTGTATTAATTCAAGTAAACGTCATTTTTTATCAAAGTCTAATGTTTTGGATATTTTGATAAATATATCGAGAAAATATCGTTAATAGAGTAATGCTACATTACTTAAATTTGATATTTAAATCTGGTGTTCAAATGATGTGGCAACACTCTAGTCTATTCATTCGAATTGAATTAGATTTGTATGATTTACATAAATTGACTGAAGTGTTTAGAAATGCACATTTATCCCCGGGACCCTAAATCCCCGCACCATTATCCTCATTTGGGGATGGGGAAATGGAGGGGGATGGGGATGATTTTCATCCCCAAATTAAAATGGGGATGGGGATGGGGATGGGGATGGTCTCGTCTCCCCATCCCCCATCCCCATCCCCCATCCCCCATTTCTCCCACAATTAAATTGAAATGGGGATAGGGATGGAGATCCCCATTTTTCCCAAAAGTATATAAATATAATTATAATATATATTTGAATTATTTAAAACATTTTATGTTGGATTTGTGATGCATTGATATTTTTTATTTGTAATGAAATGTTTGTTTTTTTTTTTTAATTTAATTTATAATTTTTAGTTAAATATAGAAATGAGAAAATGAGGGAACGGGGGATACAAAAAAACAGAAAAAAAAAAAACAAGAAAAAGGGGAATTGGAGATAGGGATGGGGATGGGGATGGGGATAGGGACCTCCTCCCAAATATCCCTATCCCCATCCCCATCCCCATTTTCCCTAAATGGGGAAATATGAGGGGATGGGAGAAGGGTCTAGGAAGTGGGAATGGAAATGAGGATGGAAATGGGGATAGGGGAACTTATATTCATCCTCATTCCCCAAACGTACATCCCCTACAAGTGTTATCATATCATTTAAACACTAAATTTAAACAAATAACATTACTTTTATTAATATCTTTAATATTAGGAATAAGGATGTTGGACCCGTCCTGTAAGCGTTTTTCGGTTGCTGTTTTTTGAAAATAAAAATGAAAATGAAAATGAAAACAGTATTTTTGGTTTCATTTTCGATTTCTGAAAACGCGTCTGGTAGCAAATACTGAAAGCTATATTTTAAAAATGAAAACGGAAAAAACGCGTCTGGTAGGTTAACTAAAAACTATCAAAAATTGAAATATCAATTTTAGTATTTTATTTAATATTATTACAACTATAAACAAATTGATTAAATAATTAACCAATATAATTTTTATATTGTAATTTTTAAATTAAACAAAAGTAACACATCAAAAATTAATTCAAAAAAACATATTAATATATATATATATACAATTATAATAATATATTAAATTAAATTATAATAATATATATATTTTAATATATTATTATATTTTTTATATTATATTTTTATATATAATGATTCATAATATATGACATTATATCCTATGTAAATATATAATATTTGATATATATTATATATTATTAATATATTAATATTCTATAATATATATATTAATATTCTATAATACAAAAAAATTATAATTATAATATATATATAAGAGGGGCACTTTGGTAATTTAAAAATATTGTTCCGTTTTGTTCTAGTTATATCAAACACATAACAATACAATTAATAGTTTAAGATTTTTTTTTAATATAAAAAAAAATGAAAAACAAAATGAAAAACAAAAGCGAAAAACGAAAAACAAGTATTTTGTGTTTTTCAAATCTTTTACTTTTAACACTGGTTTTGTTTTTCATTTTTTTTAGTTTTTTTGAAAACAAAATGAAAAACGGTTAACGAAATCGTTTTCAAAATCTTTTTTGAAAAATAAAAACGAAAACGGATTGAAAAACGACTACAAAACGGGGTCTAAATTGTCAGAACACGATCTTTTTAGGCTCGGATCAATTCAAGAAAACTGGGCCAGCCAATGTTGGGCCCAAAAAGACAGTAGACTAGTTAGTAAGTAGAGAAACTGAAGAAGAGAATAGACGAACAAAAACAACAAAACAAAATGGCGATGATGCAGCGGTGCGGCGCGGTGGCAAGGCGAGTCATGGCGACTACTCCGCGGCCATCTATACCGTACCCGGCAGCGATGGCGGCGGCGGCGTCTGATGCTCCGATCCTGTGCGGGCGAGGCGACAAGAAGACGAAGAGAGGGAAGAGATTCAAGGGATCGTACGGAAATTCGAGGCCGAAGAAAGAGAAGATGATAGAGCGTCTCAAGGACAAAGTCGAAGTCCCCAGGTCCACTCCTTGGCCTCTCCCTTTCAAGCTCATCTAAATTTTTAATTTTTAATTTTTAATTTTATTTTTGGTCTCGTAAAAAAGGCTCACTTGGTGCGTTATTTTATATGTAATAATAGTATTTTTGTTTCTGGGGGTCCAGCTAGGGTTCATGTGACTGTAATGTATGTTCACTGTTCTTTTGAATTTTGAATGAAATTCTGTTCCTTTAAGCTATTATTTGGTCAAGTTTAGATTTTTCTGTCATTTTGAAATTTTTGACTGCATTGTATGAGATAGATTGAAGCTACTTTTGATGGTTGTTTACTTGTTTATGATCAGCTAGTGGTATGGTTTTATTTGTATTTTTGAGAAGTTTTACTCTTGTTTCTTTCAAGCAAAAATAAAAAATAAAAATTCACTTATTTTGATTCCTAGAAACTATAATGAGAATAGTTTAATCTAGCTTTAGTGTATTTGTTACTGTAATTATGCCCATTGGCCCGTTGTGTAGTTCCTAACACGGTTCAAGAATTGTACGAGTATGGGAGCTAGCCTTCTTTTAGGAATCCATGGCGCTGGGCGCTGGCATTTATTGGTGCAGCCTTGAAGATGAGAATGTAGAATGGTTTATTGACAAGATTGGATTTTAAGTGCATTCAGGGTTTTTGTGTTTATTTGATGAATAAGAGAGCAAACAATGCCAGGATGGTTCACTTCATGTTAAGAGTGCTATGATTTTGTGTAAGATATGGTGTAGTATGTTTGAGTGTAGCTGCTTAAATGATTAAAGTAGATCTAAGATGATCGTTTATTGACTCTGCTTAAGATATGGTATGGGATTAGAATTTCAGTCTATGTTGTGAAGAAATCTATCAGATGTAGTGATATATGATTATATGCTAGTTTCTATACTAATCAGGTTTGTATGTTTCTATGGTTTTTATGTTTTGATAATAATAACTGGTTTTTTCTTCTGATTCTGACATAAAGAAAGAGGAGAATTTTGCTAGTGTTTGTGATGGACAGAATTGTAAGTTCTTTTGTGAGAAGATTTTCCATGTTAGAAGTGATCTGGCATCCGAAACTTAAATGGGTAGACTGTTTCTAAGGTCAGAAAAACGTGAAACTGAAATATTGCAATTCAGGTGTTTATGTTCTTATTAATGGAATATAGTCCCTGAAGCAGGATTACTATTTTGCAATCAGAAGGAAAAAAACTGAGTACAAGAATAGGTAGCATTTCACATCTAAAGAAAATATGATGTATAACTATAGTGTCAAACAAAACTTTTATCCGCTGTATCGCAACCTTGATGAACACATGCTGCCTTTCTCTGCTTCTGCTGTAGTTGTGCAAACAAATCCAATCCTAGCTCCACAATTATGGCAAGTCCAATGATAAAATAAGTTAAACCAAAGATGATACTTAGAATTCCTATTGAGGTTGTCAGGAAATAATACTTGCTATCTCTTCTAGGTTCAGTTGCAAGCCTATATCCAGTGTGTATGGACCATAAGAGCATGAAAAGTGTGACCATAGCAACTGAGATACGGGCCACGACTTTATAGGTAGTCTTTGTAGCCTTGGCTGGTTCATCATCCATCTTAAAGAGATATGTAGATATTAAATCTGAAAAAGGGAAAATTAGAGAAATAAATACATAAGATAATTGAAATACCGAATTCTAGCAGAGATGACAAAAAACTTCAAGATTTATTCACAACAAAAACCCTTTCTTGTTCTTGTTTTTTCCTTCCTTATTCAACTGTTTCTACTCTTATTATGTGTTAAGGTGTTCGTCATAGTTTGAATTCAGGTTATTTCTCAAAAGTTTCGAATCTAGAATTTGGTAGAGATTCCCTTTTTTATTGTTTTGAGATTGTAGAATGAAAAAACTAGAGCAATCACACCCTGCTTCACTTCTAGGTTTGCATTAAAACACAGCGATTCCTAAGAATTAACCAAAGAGAACTGTTAAAATCCTTGCTTTACCTCTAGGTTTTCCAGTGTCCACTTGCACCTGGTGTAGCAAGTTTAAACACAAGTCTGCTAGTAGTGGAAGTCCCAGGATTAGAGCTAGGAAACCGAAGAGCATCGTTACAACTCCAATATGGAAAGCTAACGATGTTCCAATATGGAAAGTCCAGGCAGCGAAAGCAGGGAACTTTCTGGGTTCCGTCACCAGTTCGAATCCGCTATGCATAATCCACAAGAAAATGAAAACCGGGAGCAGGATTCGCAACAAGATCACGAGTGTAGAAGCATACTCTCTATGGTTCACCTTCCTTGCCAGAGCCTTTGCTGCCTCATCATCCATGTTTATAAGATAGAAAAAGAATACAAGAGAGAATGTTAATAATATACAGAGTGGAAATATATGTCATTGAAAATTTGAATATTCAAAGTCCTTTTCTTCTCATTTTCTTGTGTTCTTCAGGTAATGAATGTTGTGCCAAATATTTCAATTCTCCCCACTAAGTGCATGTCCAAATCAGAGTTGATTGGTTCAATGTTTATTGGTTCACGTTTGTGTTTATTGGCTCTTAAATGGGGGATTAAACAGTGATGATCACTAGTGGAGATAAAACAGATACACGATTTTGGTATGGTGGTGATCAATAAAATCAAGGTGGGTTCATGTAATTATGTGGATATTTATTTATTTATTTACCAGTCGCACTTTCACAAGTCACAACTCACAAGGTGGTTTGTCATTGTTGCTTTCAATTGCATATCGTGTCACTAATGAAATTTCTAGGCATGCTCTGGTTTCTCTCTCTCTCTCTCTAACGTTAGCGTGACCCAACAGCTGGGTAAAATTTTGGATCAGTTGATTCCAAGTCAATACCATGCTCCAAGGAGTCGTGGAAAAACCATATAGAAAAGGTATTGTTGATTTTATGATATTTGACGCTAAAGGAAGAAAAAAAAATTGATCATTTCAAAGGTTAATTTAGAATTTAGAAATTAAGAAAAAGTTAGTTTCATTGTTGGTATGAAAGACTAGTTTGTAATTGTAGCCACTGCTTCACGATTTCGAGACACAATACACTCCGATGAGGAGAGAGAGATGAGATTGATTCGATGATATACCCATCACTTCAGCTACTTGAAATCTCCAAAACAATTGTAATAGTTCAAAAAATAATAAAAAAATATATCATAGTTAAGGGGGGAAAAGGGCTGAAGATGCAAATTATTTTTCAGTTTTCCTTTTAAAGGTTCCATGATTTTGTGCATGTCACCGAACATGTGGTAATTCTGAGTCAAAATATCCACCTCAAATGTAATAACAGATACACAGCAATATAAAGCAAACTGAACATCTCAGAATGTTAGTGAAGCTATTACACCAATTGGCTTCCACAAGAAGAAGAAAAAACACAAACTCGATGTAGCCTCGATTATCATCATTGTCGTCCGAATCTAGCATGGATGGATCATTCCAATCTGCACAAAAAAAAAATGTTACGAATTCGATATTAGCAAAAAAGCAAAATTGATCTTCTTCCTACTATTATTATTGAAATGGAATCACCGAATGTGCTGAAAGTACTAAAAGGGGAGTGGCAACAGGATATCTTTCACCTCAACTAAACACCAGTACTGACAAATCAAAAACACATACCACAACCTAATACTATATTGAAATATCAGTTTCGGGTTGGGCGATGGTTTTAAAGGCTATTTGAGACTTACGCCTCGAGGCTATGAGGCACTCAAAAAAGGCTTTGAGGCTTAAGCCTCGACGGGCTGCTCAGATGTGTAAGGCTCATGAGGCTTAAGAAAAAGAACAATTTTCTCAACTACTATGTTGATATTTGGGCCTTTCATTTTTCAAAACAGTTATGGGGTTTAGTTAGTAAAAAACTTTAAGAGAACATTAAAACAAACAAAAAAAACAACAACAAAAGAAGGCCAAGCTGCTCCAACAATAAAAAAACGCACAAGGTTCATCTTCCAAATGATCTCCATCTCAATAGTCTTGATGAGAATGATGATTAGATAGCCATAGATTTTAACTCAAAAGCTTGTTCTAAATTTCTAGCATGGTATCGGAGGATTCATGGTTTTTATCTTTTTACTTTTTTACTTTGTTATTATTTTTCTCTATTATGTATATCATGATGTGTATTTTTATTTGATGTTGATGATATTGAGCCATTGACCTTATGGTTTATGAATTTCTAATTTTTTTGATAATTTTTTTAATTTTTTTAATTTTTTATTATTTAATTGAGACTTACACCCAGTGAAGCTAAGGTAAAACAGGCTCGATTTAGCTTTTCAAAACCTTGGGTTGGCCAAGAACCTTGTTTAAAAACACAATTTCCTGATTGCAGCACACGGAAAGACAAAAGCGAATGCGTGGCAGCCATTGGCCGACAAAAAAAATAAAAGCAGCCGCGCTAGCTAAGAATGTAACCATCATAAATATAAACGTCATACAAACAACCTACTGACCTTTTTATTTTTTGCCATGGAGAAGACGCAGGATTTAGTCATTATCTTCTTTACCATAGTTGTATATTATCTCGATCTGCATTAACACAAAAAAAAATATCATTCAAAGATTAGCGGTGATAAATGATAAATCAGAAGTGGGACCTGATCCTAGTGGCTGATGATGTCACCAAAAAAAAAATCTACCAGCTTGGTACTAGTGCCACATTTCAAAATCAAAGAGTCAATGCAGAAGATAAATCAGAACAGCACATGAAAACCATTATATGGAGGGAATGCCAAAAAAACCATTATATGGAGAGAAAGAACAAATTGAGCTCCTCTTGTCCTGTCTAAATAGGTACAAAGATAAAAACCAACCCACCTAAATTCATAGCCAAAAAGCCTTACCAGTTACTGTAGAGTAATTAGACCATAGACAAAATGGGTTTGGCCACTCTCAGTTGTGCCTCTTCTAATAATCACACACAGTATTTGCAGTAAGTCTTTTAATGAAGTGGTTTTCTACTGACTAAAATTAACAATTCTTCAGGAAACTAATGGAAGTCGGATTATTAATGGAGAAGTGCTTCCCAAAACCATGAGGCAATAGACCCTACCCATAAGATGCACAAAACCCCTGAAAGGATGAAATTTTTCTAAATTTTAATCATTACAGTATGATTATCACCAAAGAAACTGAGTAGCTCTAGCATAGGACCATCCACAATATAAACTTGAGAACCACCCAATGGATCCACTAACATTAAGTTTGATCAACAGCAGGTACATGGGATACGAACATCACATGGTATCCCTCAGTTTTCATTTTGAATCATTCATTCAACTAATGCAGAAACATCTGATTAAGGCCCCACTAATATATCACAAGCAATATTTATGGAGAGTATATTTGCAGTATATGGAGAGTATATCTGCAGTACTCAAAAGAAAAGGATATTTTAGGCTCAAGAAGCCTGATCATTTCACATCTTTCAGTTTTCATGAGCCACAAATCAAGAATATGTGAACATTACCACATCTTTAGACTTTAATTTGGCGAGGAGAAAGTATAATAACCGGCACACTTAGTAAGTAAACAGATTATACATAACAGATGATCCTAATGACTCAAGGAAAACTAATTCACTGTAAGACACCTCCATGAAAATAAATAAGAAAACAAGTGAAAGAGCAGGGCAGCAGACCAAGACAAATGGTTAAAAAAGAAGAGATTAATAGAAAATTACCCCAGCAGGTGGAGTTGGGTTTCTACAAAACTTGCTACCACCAGGAGCCCAAGGAACTGCAGAAAGAAAAATTGAGTAAGCTTTTAAAACTGCAGAGGTATGCCAAAAACTGGCAAAAACACCAGATGAGAAAACGACAGATTTCCACAATCACAAAAATTAATTAAGACCACACACATGAATAAGAACAACTTCAAAAATAACATGTCCGTTTCCTATGCAGTTTCTCTCAACAGTCTATTAACAAATCACAAGCTAAGAATTTTATCACTGTCAAAAACTGTGTGTTTTCCCAAATAAACCCACATGATCCTTCCTATGTATGTGATAGCATCCAAACGTCATAAGTTATGAGCTTGACAGCTTCTTCTGCAAACTAACGTTCCTATCAATTATGAAAAACTTTGGATGTGAATTAATCAGGCAGAAATTGGATAAATCAAAGAGGCAGTTACATACTTACACATAGTTATTTAGTTAACAGTAATTTCAATTAATTTTGGCTTTCTTTTCTTTTACTGAACAGGTTGGAAAGTTTGACCTAAAATCACCTCACCTCACTTTACTTGATCCAAACTTGTACATCATAATTTTTAGAAATTGCAACCAGATAGTTACAAAGCAAAAGGTAAAAAATAAAAAATAAGGTTAACAGTAACAGTAAATTGGATAAATAAAAGAGGCAGTTACATACTTACACATAGTTATTTAGTTAACAGTAATTTCAATTAATTTTGGCTTTCTTTTCTTTTACTGAACAAGTTGGAAAGTTTGACCTAAAATCACCTCACCTCACTTTACATGATCCAAACTTGTACATCATAATTTTTAGAAATTGCAACCAGATAGTTACAAAGCAAAAGGTAAAAAATAAAAAATAAGGTTAAAAAAAACAAACAGACTTAAAGAAGTTTAAATGACATCAACCTGCATCCAGAAAATATCCTAACTTAAAGGATACAACTAATATCTTGGAACAATTGTTTTCAAAACTCATCTAATTCTTAGGGTCTTCTTTGTCAAAGCAAGTCAATATTATTCACTCTCATAAGGGCAAGAGGCTACACCAAAGATAACTCATTTTAACAACCGTCAAATCACTTTTGAAGTTTCAAATTGAATGAGAATCATAAATTTACTGCAGACAAGAACAAGAAATTTGCTAAGAGGGAAAGAACAATTAAGCTTAAAGTGCATTTACAACAATGAAGTGAGCTAAAAGAAAACAAAAATTGTGTTGTAATTTAAAAATCAAGGTTTTTGTAAACATTTTACACTTTTCCTAATTTACTTTTTGTTTTTTCACTTGTACTTTCCAACTACCAAACAAAGAATTAAGAAAGTTCCATAACAGTTTTACAAAATCCTTCTATGATTTTTATGCAAGGAGTCTCCTTACATTCTTTATATACATTTTGATGAACTTTACCACTATTAAGTATTGAGAAGCCACTCATTTCTCACTGAGGGGTTTTGGTAAAATTTACCAAATATCAAGCCTTAATTCTCTCAATACCCCAGCAACTGCAGCCCTGTTATTGGCTATGAGAACTAGAGCCTCAACAACAGCACTTACCAATATAAGGATCAGGGTGCCGAAACTTATTATAGGTTGCTTCAGCATTATCTATCAGTCTGTCAATTGTGTCAAGATCCGACTGCATATACACCAAAATAAGTATCACCAATTAGCCTAGCAATATAAGCACGTAAGCAATGGGTGCAACTACAAAAGCTAGGTCCATGATCCATGATCATAGCAGTATCAATTAAGTAAGAGAATATAATACTCATCCATCTTCTATGAAAATGGATAAAAAAAAAAAAGGTTAAAATGTTGACTGTAATCATGACACCACGTCACGAGCATAGGGGTGTGTTTTATACCATACATACTAATGGAACACTAACTTAACATTAATATATATATATTCTCTATTTCTCTGCAGCTTTGGTTCTTATAACATCTGCTCATGCTGGTGCATTAGTTTGTGACACTCTCGAGCAATAATTTGCAAATGTGGAGAAGTACCCGCAGCATATCAATGTCCACAAAATCCAAAATTTAAACAAAAAGCATGCTAAATAATTCAAGAGGTCATCTTAACTAAGCTCACTCGACTAGTAAAATCTCTCGCATTGACAAGCTAAGTTTTTCCGTCTCCATTAAAACTATCTCCTCACAAAATTTTGCTCAGAGTAAATTCCACCATCTTAAAATTTATTAAAAAAATTCACTCTCTACAAAACCTATTCACTTTCTATCAAAATATAATTTTTAATTTTATTGATCAGATTATTTCCAATTTTACTTTCAAACACAAAAAAACTAAAATAAAATACAACATAATACTAGCAGTGAACAGAAATGTGATTCGAATCGAGCATTGATATAACAATAATCTAATTTTGGAAAAATGTACCACGTGTTTGTTGGCTTCGAACTTCTCGCGGAGGTCGTCGGCCTGAAGAAATACAAATCGAGAACGATAAATACATCAGTAGAATCAAATGATGAGATCGGAGAAGCTAGACGACAACAACAACGACAACATACATCACGGTAGAAGAGGTGGCGATGAACGGCCCAGTTGAGAGTGTCTTTGAGAGCACGCCTGTAGAGGATCCTAACCCTCTCCTTCTGCGCTGCTCTCCTCGCCAGGTACGCCGTCGTTGATACTGCGGAGCTCATCTCTCTCTCTCTCTATCAGTCGTCTGTAGATTTTTTCTCTATTCGATTAAAAAAACAAAGCATACAAAGTCAATACGCACCGTTTCTGCTTCTCACCCTCTCTCTCCAATTCGCACCGTTTTGCTTCTTCTTTTTTCTCCAATTTTTTTTATCTAGTCATTTTTTAAAAAATAAAATAAAACAAAATCTTGTTATATAATAGAATTATGAATTAATAAAAAAAATCGACACTGAACGGATCAAGGGTCGGTCCAGAACATCCACTAAGATCAAACACTATGTACGGTATATATATTCATCCTCAATATGTCAACGCAAAAGAAAAATAGGGGATTTGCATTTTTAATTAATTTAATTAACAAAACCTATATTATTGCAAGTATTGTATGATTAGGTTATAATTGAATTATCTTTTTTGCTAATTAACATTTTTTTTACAATAAAAAAAAACATTTACCAATGAATGAATTTAATTAACAAAGCCTATATTATTGCAAGTATTGTATAATTAGGTTATAATTGAATTATCATTTTAGCAAATTAAGATTTTTTTTAGAATAAAAAACACCATTTACCAATGAATGTTTATGAACAACCCTAAAATATGGTTGGGTGGTGAAAAAGCTTATTCAAATGTATACAATGTTCCATATTCAAGTTACTATAACTAACACGCAGTATATCTAAAATAAAATGTCTACAATAAAAGTAAATTTTTAAAGGCTCGAATAGCATGGCAAAGTGTTGGTCTGATTATAGTTGAATCTCTTTGATTTGAGAACCAACGGAAACCTTTCTTGAAATTTTGACGAGAGATCTTTAATGTGACTTTTTAAGGGCAGCTTACTATAACTTAATGCATTGCAATAAATTTATTGACAGATTTTTAAGACCAACAATCTGTCTGACACAGTGACACTTGTTTGAGGGAATTTTTTTTTTGTTGAAGAGCATTGCCTTCACTTGAGGAACGTTGGCACTTAAATCCAAATCAAAATCATTACACCAGATATCAATTAAACTGAACCAATCATACGGATAAAACTGAAACTGAATCTGAATCGTTTAACTAACTCGATTCTTGAATGAACACCAGAAAGACTGAATAAAAATATCATCGACCTTAGTAATATATCTGATACATTGTAATACATGATCCTGATGATTTTCACACTGCTTTATCAAATCATTCTTGAGCAATTTCAGATTAAATCAAGATTTATACAACAAACCCCCTACACAACAACCATAGACAATCTCATCTGTTACAACTTCAATCATCAAAAGAATGCTAATTGGCCTGCCTAACTCAAGAAATTATCTCTATAGCTGTAAATAATACGATGATATCAGCACAAAACAAGCTTTACTTAAGGGATGACATGCTGTGTTTCCAGCTGAGGGATCTTCGTCTTGTGGAAGGAGGAGGTGTGAAGCTGAGCCCAAACATTTCCTTGAGGGCGTGTCCTTGTTCTACAAACCTGATCAGCTTCGCGACAATGGTGGCACTCTCTGTGACTTGGTTTGTATCCTTCGCATTGCTCCACAACAAGTTGGCCAGCTGGAGCCTCCTGCGTTTCGAGTCCAGCACAATACCCCACCTCTCATAGAGTTTCTTCCTCTCTTCTTCAGAAAACCTTTTGCGCATCAGTTTGCTCAGCATCCCTCTCTCACGGTGGAGAGCCCTCACACTGACTCCCAAAAAGAAAACATTATGGAAGAGTGTAAAACAAATATAAAAAAGAGTACAATGCAAGAAATTGAAGTAAAAGATTTTCCAAGCTCTGTGAAAAATTCTAAGTGAGTCTAAAAGTTTCCAGCAGTTAAATGGAATCATCCTATGCAATCATCTATTACAAATATAAGTTTTTCAGTCCAGGTTCAAGAATTCAGTATCCCAAGGTTTATGCAAAAGGAGAGAGGGAGAGAGAGAACCTTGATGCGAAAGTGAGAGTTCGACCATCCTCCACCGCCTGGTTCCCTCGAGAAAATGTTTCCTTGAGGAAGGAGAGCCTCCTAAGCTCCACCTCCATGTAGATGGAATCTGATGGGTCACCTTTAAAGAGCAGGAAGAAGTAGGTTCTGTGGATCAATGAAACGTTACAAATTTCCCAAAGTTCGAGTATGGCTCTCTGCTGCCTCTCAAATTCCAGGGGCCAATTACGAGTTTCCGGTGCTTCATGCATTGGATCCAGTCCTACGTCTTTTACTCCCGTCTCCTGAACCACGTCAGAGGAAACAAAAGTCACAAATGACGCTTGGCCAACAGATAAACAATAAAATTCTTCCAAGGACAAAGAGACTAAATAGTTTTCTCACCTGAGTTTTGGCCATTTTCTTCAATCCATCAACGAAAGTATGAATGCTGGTAATATCCTCATCTGCAGAGGTTCTGACACTGTCAATAGAAGACTGAGAATCATTTCTCGACAAACTTGCATTCTTGGTACCATTATTAAACAGAGAAAACTTTCGCTGGAAGCCTTCTGGTCTTCCAGGAAAGTTTTTATCGAACCCATTGGGAGGGGTACAGTCAGTTTGTTCTGTGTTGTCAAAGCAGGGAGACGATGAGCCAGCCATGATATTCGCTCTACAACTCCAGCTCCTTGTCAATGTCAGGCTTCTAGTACTATCTGCTGCCAAGGACTGTGATGATGGTTCATCAGGATCATGATAAGGATCAGCAAGAGAATTAATGGTCTTTTGTACATTATTGAGTCTCTGCTCCAATGCACCGTATGTAAAACCATTTCGGGTTTGACTCTCTTCTCTATCACCATTGATTGGATTTGAAATCATTTCCTGACCTGTTACATCTTCATCCTCATTCATTGTCAAAGCCAGCATTCCTTCATTTCCATTTGATACAGACTCATCCATCTCAATACATTGAACTTCCTTGCAGTATTCATCAGGATCTTCTGCAACTCCAGCACCATTCTCCTCTAGGCTCTTGCTTGGATGGGATTTGACAAATTTCTTTCCAAATGACATCGGTGAAGAGGTGCAATCAGACACAGAGGGTTCTTCAATATTATCCCGGTGGTAGAGATCGTCAGAGTAACTCCCACTCTCTGTATCATAACAATTAGTGTTGTTTGACTTTCTAACACCAGCACCCATATGTTGCGTATTAGTCACTCCTGATGACTCAGATACTGAATACTCATCTTCCCATGTATCACCTGCTAGGTGATTAGGATGATGATTGCTACCAGCCTGAACAAGGAAAGAAAGAGTTAGCAGTGCAGCATTATTTATGAAGAGCCTCCTGTAATTTGAGCAATGATATGTACCTCTTGTCTTGAATCTTGACCATGTCCAACCATTCTGAGCAAATCCTCTACTCGGGATTGAGCAAGATCCCGCTGCTTAGTCAACTCCCTTATCTCCTTCTCCATCTGCATGACACGGAACCATGAAATCAGCATTATCCAATAGATACAATGATTTGAACATCCAGGAAGAAATGCACAAAGCTGCTTCTCATGTATTTTTGAGTCAGTGAACCAACATGTACAACTACACTATTACAACAGCTCATTCATCACACGTAAATTGCAACCAAGTGAAGTACTATTTTTAAAATGCTTTCAGACCAAAGAACACCAAAACTAATCAATACAGACAAGTCAACAGCATCAAAGTGTACCCTAAATTCTGTAGGTTACCATATTAATGTGTCAATGTATTTACAAACAATATTAGAAAACAAATTGTCACCTTTTGGATCTGAAGTTCTTTCTTCCTCAGTAACGTTGGATAATCACAAGTCGAGTAAGTAGGTGCAGGTGTTCTCAACTCGCTTTCCAATCTAGCCAACTCTTTTTGCAAATGCTTAACCAAGGCCTTGTCAGACATGACTACATTGACTTGTGCTTTTGTAGTAACTTCTTTTGCGCAACAAGCAAACAAAAGGGTGTTTCTGGTTTGCTCAACATGGCTTCGAGCAGGGCTCAAAGTGCAGATGATGGCAGTTCTAGCATTACCCCCCAAGCAAGGCTGCAGCATTCGTGTCAGCTTAGAATCTCGATAATTGATGTGTCCATGTCTTCCTTTACTGCACATTATATCCCCAAATTCATAGTAATTCTATTACATAAAGCTCCAATAACTAGAGACTAGAGAAAAATAAAGAATCAAATAGGGAAGAATGGACCGAGTTTTTATCAAACTATTAAAGTTTGGCTCAACTGCTAACAAAAGAATTGAGCTTGAGCTATAGGCTCGTTTAGTTTTCACTTTTCAGGCTCGAACTTTTGATCTGAGCTCAGATCATGCACTTGAATACCTCTATATGACATATTATATATTATTTCTAGAAACATTTTATATAACATAATCCATTATTTATCTATTTTACGTGTAAGTATGTAACTTAATATGCATCAAAGTGTAAGGTTATGTTAATTTAAATTTGTTACTTCAATATCCAACCATCCATTAATTTGAGAGTTGGGAAGAATAAATGGCAGACCTTAAAGAGTAAAAGAATTGTTGGATATATAAGTCACAAATTTAAATTGAGATGGTCCCATCCTATGTCATATATTATGTTGTGTAGATAGAATGAATATATATTACAGATTACATCATTTTTTTAATAGAAAATTATTAAACAAGAGTAAACATAATTTTTTAGGCTCAAAGTTGTTGGCTCAATAACTTTACGGAATCAATTCAGCTAAGCCAAACTTCAGATAATATATTGTAAAATTAACATTGAGCTCACAGGGCTCAAGCCAAACTTGGAAGGTAGTAAATTCAATTGATTTGAGTTCAAATAGCTCTATCTTCAGCCTTGGCTCAGCTCGTACACATCTCTACAAACAAATTGCTGCAAAAAACTAACTTTAACTACTTCGCAGTTGGCATAACACTGCAAACAAATACTAATTATTTGCATAACACTGCAAAGTCCAATAGTTTAACAAGTGACCATAAAACAAGTACACGAATGGAGGTCATGACTACTGTGAATGACATTCTGACATTCCTATGGCAATTGGCTTTCTAAACTAGTTGTTACTGAGGAATGTATCAGCACTGGGCCTCGAAAAGTGAAAATTAAGTAAATCACTTCTAAACCATGTGCATGAACATTAATAAGTTACATAATCCTCATATTTAACCAACCTTAGCTTGCGAATGACAGTGCTCAGAGTTAGTAAACTGCGGTTTATGTGGCAACCTTCTTTCAACCTAGCCCCAGTTGATAACGACTGCGATGCACGCTCACTTCCAGCCAAATCAATAAAATTCTGCACAAAAACGAATCTACCATCACTTACCAAGACGTTGACAATACTATAATTATAGTTAATCAGGTTTTGCAAATAAAAATCAACTGATAAGGCAAATTTGTATTGATTTAATGGTTTATACCACGCTGGCTGCAAGGGTGGTTGAATTTTCTTTGCCTAAAAACTCCCGGGCAGAGCTTTCAATTGTCTACAAAATTTAAGATCCAAAGAAGGTATAAGTTGAAAAATAATAAAGCACTGCACATAAATTGAATGTTATAAATGCTCAAACCAGAAAAAAAAAAAAAAAAGAACAGGGTAAGGGGCAAACCAATCTAATGATTTGATGCGATCTAGAGCTTTTTTCATTCAGTGAGGTCTCCCCTATTCGTCTTTGAGCTGTGCATCAGTACAATAAATACATAAAGATACAACAACATCCAGAAATAACCAGACTTATGAAAAATGAATTACCTTCACAGACAGAAAGGAGCTCCTGTAAGTGGTTCCAGTCCTTTAGAGTTTCTTCTGTGACCTTTTCCACGATAACCCCTTTCTGATGAAAACAAGAAACTCATAAGAGAGAATTCGGAAACCCATTAGATGAATCTAACAATGATAATGGAATTCACCTCTGGATCATCAAGCAGCCTAAGTGGAGTATTATCTGTGGTGAGAAGGTCTCTAATAGCTTCATTGTAGATCTCCAATGCTGAGAATTTCAAAACAAATGCTCTTTCTTCATGCTGCAATTGTGTCAACATAACTTGGGTTAACAGTTTAAAAAAAGAATTACGAGGAATTCTAAAAGTGAAAATGAAACTCAAACAAGATTGAATTGCAAGGTTCTATTACCCTATGTATATAGTCAAATATATCTGTAACTGCATACTCCGTTATTCCAGTCATGGTGTATGTTTTCCCGCTGCTCGTTTGCCCATATGCAAAAATACTAGCTGGAGAAAAAAAGAATGATGGAGAATGTTTTTCACTTGTAATTATGTATCAAGTAAGGAACAAAAAACAGACAGAACAATGCTAACGCCATACTTACAGTTAATACCACTAACAACTGATAGAACAATTTCCTTAGCTTCGTCGTCATACACTTGCTTCGTGGAGCAGTCACCTCGAAATACTCTGTCTACCCCCCAGCACAAGAACAAAGAAGAAACAGAGGAAGCAATTAAAACAGGTCTTAATGGACTTTTGCATTTAAAACAACTCAAATAAACTAATGCAATTCAAGTGAAACCATCTTTTCACAACAACTGCTTCCACACCAATACATTTGTTGAAGTACCTATTTGATGTTCAATACATCATATTCACTAATGTTAGAACTTGAGAGATATAGGTCAAATCATAGAAATGGCCTAGGTTTCATTAGCAAAATTTTATAACTATAAAGCATACTTATGTAAAGAGCCTCTGAGCTAACTATATTAAAATCGCATCCAAGAAGAACATTGATGTTTTAGATGAAAATGAGTGCCATAAAACAATTAGATCCAAACCATGCAAATTTTCACCAGAAAGTAGAAAGAATTGTATTGGCCATACACCACAAAATTCACCAGATCACACAGACAGCAGGAAGACCTAACCCTCCTCCATAATTACCACACCAAAATGAAGTAATAATTTGAAATTTAAACACCGAACAAGATACGCAGAGAACAAGCAAAGAAAAACACAAACATCTTCCTTACCAAATGTATAAGCAGACGGAAATGTGGAGCCTTCCCTAAGGGTGTTGCGGTATAAGATGGTGGTGTCATTGATGCATTCCCAATCTGCTACTTCATCTGCTAAAATCTCCTTGTCGCTCAAAGGCCTCAACCTCACCAAAACAAGAATCTTCTCCTCACGAGCACTTGCCATTTGCATCTTCTCCATCTTCATCAGCTCCTCCCCACCAACTGCTCCCATTTTTCACAGTCCACCTTCGTTCTCCTCAATACCCCTACCAACACCACCACCAATTCGGATCAAACTAAACCCATGATTTACAAAGTCTTCAAAGAAGATAATCGAACTCTTAACTCTTGGTCCAGCACTCACATTCAGACACTCATGCTTCCCAAAAATGCATGATGGTTTTTAAAGGCGGTTAGAATTAAGGCTGCCGTTGCACTTGCCAAAAATATACTAGGCCCAAACCTTTAACTGCCCAAAGTACCTGCAACAAGAAGCTAATCATGGTTATTATCAAACCAACTCAAAGATAATGAGCCCTTACGTAACAAAAGACTAATTACACGTTAAATCAATAACAAGAAACCAATCATGGGTTTTAACCAACAACCCCCAAAAAGGACATTAAAAATAATTTTCAAGAAAAAATAAAAGACTAAAAAAAAATTGTGTCTGGAACAACAAATGAACCATGTGTATCAACTATCAACCAACCAACCGCACAAAAATAATAAGATCAATCAATAAACATAAGGTAGTTAAGATCAAAATGATAAAATCATCTGCCTAATCTTCAGTTCTAAGCTCTCTTAACCAAAATCAAATCAAAAACAAAAACCAAAAGAAAATCATTATATTCTTTCCTTCAAAAACTATCAATTGAAAAAATGTCAGAAAAGAAAACTATTTCACAGTGACCGACCCAACCAACCTTGCTTGAAAACCAAGCAAACGAAGCTCCATATAACAGAGATAGATATCTTACATTTCACTTGCAAAACAAAAACCAGTCAAATTCCTGAGTCCTTGTCAGCAAACCGTTAGCGAACAGACCTCTCTCATCAATGCTGTTCTTCAAATAATGTACTGAGAATGCACGCAAAATGACGTCGTTTTTGGCTGTCTATTGTCTTCTCCTCCAGCTCTGATCCAAAACTCGAGCTCTGCAACTAAAACTGTAAAATCAGAATCGCAAAAATTATATGACAAGTTCTAATATTTTCCAAATAAATACTCATGATTTTACCTTCGAAGTCCAAATCAGTTACCAAATCAATAATTTAGAAAACAAAATTTAAAAAAACTAAAAAAAAAAAAAATCAGTTAACTGAGCAGACTTTGTGGAAGACTCCATCGAGACGTGACTTGAAAGAGCAAAAATTAGAAGCGGTTTTCCAGGAAACGATATCTTTACGCGTGGTATGGAATAAAGGTGAAAGGAGAGTCAAAACGGAAAATGTAAGCAAAAACGAAGGGCAAAATCGGTATAAAAATGTCACCAACCGGAAGAACTGTATCGCACGGCACTTGATGGAATGGAACAGTGAAAAATAATATAAAAAATCAAATCGGCGACGCTTCTTCACGTTCCTCTCCTCCTCCGTCCTCAGTCCTCCGTCACGATCTATAGAAACATACAAATTAATTATACAACACGAAACTTCACAGAGAGAAACTTTTTCTCTCTCCGTCGCTGCTGCAAATCTTATGCTGCGGCGTCAATATTGTTGAAGTTTCTCTAATGGCTACTTCTACTAGTCTAGTCTACTGAGGATATGCTGTGGAATGACGGATTTGCCCTTCCTTTTTTTGGCTGTGGAACCGAAGAGGAAGGCACGTGGAAAAAAGTGATTGGATAGCTATCTTTTGCGCCACGTGGAATCTCTGCTCTTTGGCAGGTAGCTACCTGGGTTTCGGATCTCACCGCTCTATACCGTTGGATTGTTTGAATCTTTTTAACTTATTAATTGCATATTAATGATTTTTTAAAATATTGTGTTCAATTAAATTTAAGATGTAAAATAAAATTTGTTGACATTTTGGAAAATAAAAATGGATTGCCACCTTCGATTTATATGACAAAAATTAAAGTTAAATTATTACAATTAAATTAATTAATTCGAGAAAAAATACAATTTAAATCTATAATTTAGTAATGTAGACACAACTAATCTCATATCATGAAAGTGATATAATTGTTAATAATACAAATCAAAGTGATATAAGGTTTAGTGTGTGGAAGGCATGTAAGTGGTTTTAATTATTAAAAAAAAATAAGGTTTAGAGGACAGTCATTCGTTACACCAACCAACTAAACCAACCACTTTTTATAATTTTTGTTTTTAATTTTATTTTTAATATATATCAATTAGATTAGAAGTTTATTTTGACCTAACAAAATCAACTATTACAAATATCATTCAAAATACGATTCTAGTTGTTTTTGGGAAATATTCCCTCTACAATTAACCATTTAACAGATAAAAACGAGACTCAATTTATCATCATGAAAATAAAGGGAAACACACAAATTAAATCAATATTATTTGTTAGTCATATATGTAGGGATTGGTCATTGGTGTTTTATTTTGTTTGTAGATAAGATTGGTTGGAAAGAATAAAACTAAAATAAACAATTTCAATGGAAACATTTAATCTATTTATAGGTCTAAATGTCAATCAATAATAACTTCTAACTTACACGGAAAATGATTGACAACAACAAAATTGAATCTTGAAAATGAAAGATGGTGCAAAAGCCATAAAAATAAAACAAGGGAAAAAAAATAAAGATAAAGATAAATAATAGGTAGAGACTAATAAGCAATTAACCATTTAGCAAGAGTAAATATATTTGATTTCAAATAAAGAAAATAAAACTTTCAGTTTACAAACATAACCCGACTAATAGCATTGACATTCCGATCAGATAAAATTGACTCGTTGATAAGTCTCTCGTACTTACATCAAAGAGGTTGTGGTCCGAGTCATATCATCTCTTATAATCCTAAAATATTGTAATAGTTTAAATATATATATATATATATGTGTGTGGGGGGGCATTTCCTCTATTTTATATAACACATAAAAAATATATAATTATCAAATTTATCAATAATTTTATTTTTATATATTTTTGAAGTTTATCAATAATCCTCTTTAACATTCATTACCATCCTCTAAAATTTCGTTGAACTAGGTAGAAGGATATTTCTATAGAATTTAAAAAATCCTGAGTATTAATTTTAACAGTTCTTATTTATATAATATATATTTCTTTAACGTGTGCCTTAAAAACATATATTATTAAAATTTATCTCAAATTCATTATTGATTATAAAATTGTAATTAATTTTATTGGACCAACTTTTAAAAAGTGTGAAAGTGAAATGATATAAGAATCTATGAAAATAAATAAAAGAAAAAGTCACAAATGAGGGAGATTTGGGCCGGTTTGTCGGTAAGATTAACTAACAACTACCATGAGATGAAACATAAGATGCCAAATCATCATATTAAACACTTAATTATAAATAATATATACATACACATGCAAGGCTGTTCTCTCCCTTGAAATCCTTTATTTATTTATTTTTTAAAGTACGTATTACAATATTATATAAATAAGAGATCTATCCGGGAGGTCAAGAGGGAGATTTTAACTCATAACTTTGTAATATAGGTGTAAATGGTTGACCATTGAACTAGCCTAATATCATCGAAATCCTTTATTTAAACTCGACCAATTAAAGACCTTAATAAAATTTATTGATTTTAATGAATTTTGATATGGTTGTTCTATGTTTATTAGAATCTAATTTTATTAATTAGTTAATTAATTTAATTACCCTTTAACCAATGATTAATTTATTTTTTAATCGTATCTATCTGTTCATTTGAGAATCATTTAATCAAACATCAATCTTACTCATCTACGAGTTGAACTACGTTTTTATGATAACTAATGATTAATTAAATCATATTTTTTACTATAATTACAACAAAGGTTATCGGTGCTTTTGATTTTTATTTTTTGAGTATTTATTTATTACCATCTACTATTCTACTATGAAACAATAAAGGTATGTGATATTCAACTCCATATAATGTCAATTCACAACGGACCTTCTCTTTTGGTGTAATTTAACATAAACATTATGGCAATTCATTATGTTATTTTTATTATTTTCTTCTTTATTTATTACAATAAAGTTGGGATTTAAAGGAATAAAATACGACTCAAACTCACAACGTTCATATTACTATACCAACATAGTCTCTTCAATTTCTTATTGATTTACACGTACAAGAAGACGATTTTTACTCCTTTTTTTATATGTTTTGTTCTCACTGTCTCAAGTGATATTTAATCAACAATCAAGTCTTCAAATAGGTGGTAATTGTGCACTTCCATTCTGAATATACGAAAAAGATTTGAATTTCACGATTATCCACTAAATTTAAAGCATCGAAAAACCTTTCTCACAATAGTTGAAGTTACATTCTAAACCATATTTATAGTGGTTATCCTCGTCAGATTCCGTTAAACTCTCAACATATATTTGGTGTAAACCGAATTTAAAATAATAATAATCATAAAAAATAAAAATAAAAAGTCTCTAAATTGTTTTCCCGGTTTTGTGGCGCGATGGGTGGCATGGTAAATGCTGACAAAAGAAAAAATATAGTTGGATTCAGCAATTAATTAAGTTAATAAAAATAAAAAATTGTTCAAGAATCAAGAGTCAAAAAACCACTTTTTTGTTTCCTTTCTTTTAAATGTAATTATAAGCAACCTTGCACGCGTAGTTATAGACTTTAAACTTATGATTAGATGGGTCCAATATATCTTCTATGACGCGTGGTTTTAAGTTTTAACTAGATATAATCGTTTAATTTTGATTAGTTATAGTGAATTAAATTAGATTCAAATCCTTGATTAATATGTTCCCAGCCAACAGTCACACATCATATATGATTTATTGTGAATCTCTTATTCTCATATATATGTTAGTAGATTCATATACAAAACAGTGTTCTCTAGTTTAACGAAGAAGAGGTCGTTTGTTTTTTTATCCGATGACTGAACGGTCCTGATTTTTTTATTAAGAGATAATGGATACTGAAATCTGAACCAGAATGACATGTTTGTTTGGTTTGTTCTCATATTTGAATGTACTAACATGTTTATTTTTTAAAAATATAATTGTTTGAAAATGAATAATTTTATATTTATATTCATACCAATTAAAAGAAGTAATTTAACATATATAGTATTCTACAAACAACATACAATTTAACAAAATAAATAATGCATCAAAGAATTTTACATATTCTGTGAAAATAATAATTCAAGTTCAATTTAATATCGAAAAAAAACCAAGTTCAATTTATTATAAAAAAAAAATCAAATTATTTAACATGTTGTTCACGTTTCCGGTGTATATAATTGAGGAAACCAATTTTGTTTTTTTGTTTGTTTCCGGAATCATATATATATTGGAAACCAAATAAAAAAGTTATATAGGCTCCTGAATTATATGCACCGGTCTCTATAAGAAGTGATTTTGGTTTTTTTGTTCCAAATACGGTTTAAAATAAGAAATTCATTAAAAGAAATATCTCTACACTATATCAAATTAAGATAAATTTAGGAATATATAGTAATTTAGAATTAAGTTAAAAGTCATGGTTTATTACTTTATTTTTTAAATGTTTATTTAGATTGGTTGATAACTTAAAAACAAAAAACAACTTAAAATAGTTCAATTAGGTGAAAAAAATAAATGACTTCTAAGTGTGTTTCCTAAATCAAAATAAAAGAGAATCAAAATCTATTGAAAAGAGAATAGGTGAAGAAAAGTTTATTCTTTGATTTGTACGTGGAGTTCATGTAATTCAATTTTTTTTTTAAATTCGGTAAACATAATATTCACACCTTAAACTCGATTAATAAACGTGCAGCATGTCGATAGATATTAAAGTCGCTAGCTATTTTTTTTGTCAAGGTCTTTCGTTGATATTGTAAGTCAAATTTGCTCACATTTTTTTTTTTGGGTTGATAATATAATATATATTAATTTGGAGCATATATTTTTATTAAAGCTTCTGTTAGTGGTAAAATTCGAACAACTAACAAGAGAGTCATTTGTCCAAATTCGTCTATCTATCGGTTGAGATACGTCCCTGTCGACGAATTTTGCTCACGTTAGGATTTAAAGTTCAGATATGTTTTTTAAAATTATGATAAGAATATACATGATATAGCTTTCATTTGCGATGTGAGGAAAACTAGAGAAAGTGAAATAAAGTCTGAAAAAGAAAAAAGAAAAAAACAGAGAACCCATGAAAGCAGGACATCGAAACCCCACAAAGGCAGGCCAACTCAAAAGCTTAGAGGACATAGAGCTTCTCAACATAACAACTACCCTCATTTTGATTGAATGATTCCACCATACGCATTGAAATAGAGAGAGAGGGAGGAAATGAGAGATAAATCAATTTTCTTTATTGCAATTACTACTTAGAAGATATTGATGTAATAATTAAATACCTTTTAAATATGTATAATTTGTAGATGATTACTAATTATAATATTTAATGATAAGAGATGAATATGAGTTGAAATTATACGAGTTGAATAACCAAATATGATTTTTTTAATTTTTTTTTTAGTTTAGTTGACATGAATGATGTATAATTTATAAGAGTAATGCTATACATATAAATGATTATATGTTTCTAAAAATGTGTACCAATGGTTTGAGACATGCCTTTTGAAAAATATCAAATATCAAGCTATATTAAATTATTAATATACAAAAATGATGTTATTGTAGGGTTCCTTTGTTAAAGAATCCAATCTTTTAATTTCTGCATCTCTTAAAATAAACACTAAGCTTCGTCAAACAGTAATAAATATTAATACATCTGTACCATGGTAGGATATGTGATTATTATCATACTATACCTATGATGATTACTATGATATATAGCAAGAAGTGGGTAATTTAATATTCTGGTGAGGTGCGGTGAGTGTGGTTGTGGCCTGTGGGGGTGTTTGAGTTTGGTGGAAGCAACCCACACATCACATGAATTCAGAGAGAAAAAAAAAACCAACTATAAATAAAAATGTGACGAATCAAAATGAGCATTGGAACCTTTTTTTTTTCTCCTTTTCTAATTATATAAATGCTTATAGAATATGTATTGCTTCATAGCCAAGGCAACACCTTAAAAAAAAAAAGAAAAAAGAAAAGAAAAGCTTTTTTGGACCAGTTGATGATGGTCATCATCACTTCACTAGCTATGATGTTTTTGATTCTGTTCATCAAGTGAAACTTTTTTGGTTTTTTTTATGTACCATTTTTGTCTTCTCATGTTCCATCACCATGATTATTTATTTTTCATAGTGAAGTATCTCTACATGAAGATCCACTAATCAATCGAATCATAATCTAAATCTAGCCAAAAAAAACAAATATATGCATACGTTTGTATTTTAAGTTCATGAATAACTTTTTAGATATTAAATACAAAATCATTAGGATCGATCATGTGTGGTCTGTCAGTCATTTTTAGAGTAAAATGTATGCTGCTGTGGAGTCAAAAAATGTTGTTTGAATGAGTTATTTATTAGTACCTTAAATAAAAAGTTTAATTCATTTGATCACGTATGCTTTCTATATCATTTGATATTCTCTCATTAGATTTGATTGAATTGAATCCATTCCACTTACATTTGTCTCCCCCGTGAATCTAATCGATAAACTTTAAAAGAAAATAAAATCGTAAAGAAGACAAAATAATTTAAACCCTTTTTTACTATCCTTGGAAGCTTTTTACTGCTTGAGATTTAACATCATATTAAGACAACGACACATTGCGATTTGTGAGTCAAAAAGTTGAATTAAAAATTTCAACCCACAATCATCATCAGCATAACCTTGCATTATCTTGAATGATGACTTTTCAAGAGTGAAATTAGGGTTGAAATCATCCCAGTTATTTAATTAATTTAACCCAAAAAAAAAATCTCACAATCAATGCTTGTTCCATTAAGTTCTACACAATTATCACCACCCTAATGAAAAGTAGTAGTTGCATTTCCCCTTCAAAAGTACCATCATGATGTAATGTATTTGAATAGGTCTTAATCGGGTTCAAAATATTTTATTAGAAAGAGGTGTCGATTGAGTTTAATTAACGAACCATAATTTTCTATGGCCAGGACTAAAATAACTATTAAGTTGACTACACATATATTGTATAGTAATATGACCTAGTACTAATTTGGTTTATATATATAAATACTAATTTAGTTTGTTTTTTAAAATTACTAATTTGGGTTGTTAATTCTTAAGATTTCATGAGACACATAATATTAACAATGAGTAGTTAACATTGATTCTCTTTCAATATTTTTCTTATTTCAAATGAAAAAATATATTTTTTAAAAAAATGAAAATATAATTTTACGTTTTTTTTTTGTTTTTTGTTTTAAGAAAATAAAATCTCAGATGTATTTTAATCCATACATCCATTATTAGGAAAGTGGTTCTACACATCTTTTTCACTTTAGTGATAGTCGATAGATGTCCGAATCTAGTAGAAATTAATCTCGTTAGGTTCCGACAAACCTTAACTATAACCTTTGATCAATTCGAATCCTTAATTGATGTAAGTATTTTAATAAAATAGAAAAAGTTGTTTTTTTTCTGTCTTTTTATAGTTTATAAAGTCTTAATATTATTATAAATTATAATACATTTAGAAATGCTTTCCTAAATATTAAAAGCATATATTAGAAATAATCTATATATGTTAAAAAGTTACATGGGATTAATTTTTATAATTAATTCACTTATAATCTGTTCAAAACGTGTAGGCATGATTTGAATTTAAAGATGCGGCATTTGACCATGTAATTGAATGATGTAATCTTCCGATGAACGCAACACCGCCACTTTAATGGTCAACTACGATTTCGAAGTTGACAGAATAGCATGTGCGGTTTCGCATAAAAAAAAATATCAATAATTACTACTTATACATAATAAATACTACTTTTATGGAATGGCGGTTGTGGAACATTTATGACATATTTCTGTAAAACGAATTACAAAAGATGGTAACAAATAGCTGTCTATTTGTATTTTATTTCTTTAACCGACTCATTGAAGGAAGAAGATGGAATAGAGGTGTGTTTTGAATGAGTTTCAAATACATTTTATGGAGTGATCTCTTATAAGTAGAGCTTGTAACAAAAATTATGTTGATCGATATTTATTTTTAAAAAACGTTTTTAAATTAGTAGGTTGTATGATAAAATATCTTCTTAAAAAAAGAGAGAAGATAATTCATTAAAAAATGACTACAAAAGATCCGGGACATCTCCAATAACCAGATTCTCCACGTAAATGGGACAATCTTCAAACCAAATTACCTCACCCTCAACAGATAAGGTATATTTTGTCAACCCACGAGCGACTTCATTCGCTAATCTAGGAACAAAACAGACTGAACCAAAAATCAACCTATTAAGTAAAAGAAAAATATCATCCACAACTACTCCAACCTATGAAGAAATCGCTTCTCTCTTACAAATGGTTTGAACCACGACTAGAGCATCAGACTCTAGAATCACCGGCCTAAGCGTACAATTGATAGCCAAACGAAAACCTTCCAGAATCGCCAATGCTTCCACAATATGAGGCTCATAAGTAACTGGGAAATTCCGACTCAAATAAGCCATAACCTTCTCATTACAGTCCCTAATTACCACACCAACAAAGTATTGTCACTAACAAGCTTTTGATAAAATATATTTAAACAAGCTTTTGTTGTTCAAAAATATAAAAATGGTCACTAACAAAGTATTTGTAATGTAAGGGTATACGGTGAAATATATAAAATTTATAGAGGGTAATTGAGACTATTTATCTTTTGTTTTTTTTAAAGCTCAAAAATAGTTGTTTGACAGAAGCTCAACTTTTAGGTTTGTTTTTAAAAAATTAAAATAGTTTCATTACTATTAAAAAATTTATTTCTTTAGTTTTTCCAAACAATCAAAAAACCATAAAAATAGCTTTTTACATGAAAAAAAAAACACTTTTGACCACCGTAAAAAAAACCATACCAAACACACATTAACTACTTCACAATTGGCCATATTTTCCAACATTTGTTTTATGAGTAAGGTGAGACACCGAGACTCCAAGCATAAACACTACCTAAGGAATCAAAAGTTTTTGTGCAATATCTGTTTATGTAAAAAGAAAAACTAATTTAAAATTATAAAAAAAAAAAGGAGTGCCTTAATGAACGTGATAGATACTTAGATTTGCAAACTCTGTGCATTGATGGGCCTGGTCAGATATAGAGATTGAGCCCAGCCCAGCCCAGCCCAGCCCAGCAATGTTGGATTATATAATTTACATGGGCTGATCACTGATGGGTATTTTGTCAGATTAGACCTCTCAACTCTCATGCTCTCAGCCCAGCTGTTGGAGATTAAATTTCTGTCATGCCAATATGGTAATACACTGGTCTCACACTGATCTCACACGTGCCGGCAAATACGAATGATAGGATTTGAACTTTCAGAAAAAACCATAGAAGGGGAGGTACACGCTAGTTAAAAGCTAAAATAGGATGTACGAAATTGCCAAATACTAGATAAATTTGAAATATAGATTTTCATTTTTGGTGGACGTGTTTGGAGAATAGCATAGGGTACCATCATGAGGTTTATTAGAAGCTAACGGAATCAAGCATTCTTTAATTTAATTTATTTATATGTTTCTATTAAAGTTATAATAGTTTTTCAAATTGGCCCCTTCCTCTCCCGATTTCCTGAAGCTGACTTTCACCTCTGAGTCTACAAGTACAATCTAAATACATATTCCAACAACACAGGGAAAAGTGGTCTTCAACACTTGCTATTGTATGAGTAAAGTAAAACTCCGAACGACTGTAACTAACATTCCTCGTATCCCTTCTGAACAAAGAGAAAAAATTTCTAGTTATTGAGATAAACCAAAATCAAAACAAAACAAAATCCAAAAGTGCTTGTTAAAAGCAGTGGCCTTGAAGAAATGTATGAGATTGGTGGCTGACAGTAGATTAGAAGCAGCTCTCAAGTTTCAACACGCACACACAATCTTCACCAATATATAATAATTATTATTATTAGGTAAAGTGGATGTTGCACCACAAAACTTTGTCAATATATATTAAAAGAAAACCCTAAATAAATATATAAATGAAAAGACTTTTTGGCCTCCCCCGTGATCATAGTAATAATAATGAATTTGAATCCTCTAGCGACGATCTCATATGATCTCATGACACATAAATATTATAATGAATATATGGTTAAGATATGATTGATTTTCACGATCATTTTATCAATAATCAATCACATATTTTAAAAAGATCTAAAAAAAATATCATATCAATAATTAAAAGATTCAAATCCGATAATAATAATAATAAGACGGGACCCAGCAAACCTTATATCTTCTCTCTTTTGGATTGTATCTAGTCGAATCTCTCATGGACCCCACACAACCTTACCTCTCTTTCCATCTTTGTTCTGATGTTAGTTTCTTGAAAATTCTCAATACCCTTCCTTTACTGAGACGGTCCTAAAATACCCATCATTTTATAATATTATAGAATTGTGACCAGAGGTGAAACCAATTCTAGAAAACTGGGGGCAATTCGAAAATCTATTAGAACTTTAAGGGTCTGTTTGGTGCATGAGATTGGACTAGGATTTGACTAATTTAGTCGTAATCCTGTATTTGATGATGATTTGAAATATTGGACAAGTAATCCCAATATCAAAATAGTCTCATGATCATGTGATTAAATATACCAACCTCCAACCCCATCTTTAGTTATCCTATGATTATTTTACATGTGAACTCTACCTATTTAATTATCTCACAAACCCCACCAACACCTCAATTAAAGCCAAACAAATAATGATGTATTCAATCATATGTCTTATTTTATAAAATAGATTTATTTTATAAAAAAATAATGATTTTCCTTTTTCCTTTTTTAAAAATTATTAAATTTAATTCAATCATATATTCATATGTCTTATCCAAACAAAACGTGGTATTAATTCAGTCCAGTCGTTTCTCTAAACATAATATAATATTAATTTAGTCCAATACAATTCAATCCAATCCCATCTAATCCTAATCTCATTTTAATCCACTTCAATCCAATCCCACGCATCAAACGGGCACTAAAAGAAAAATATAAATTAAGAAAATAGTAAAATATAATTTGACAGTAAAAAATTTCGTGGGACTAATGAAAAAAGTTTTATGTTCGGATTTTGACATTGTTAATGTAATTTGTTTAAATTGTTGTAAGATTTGTATATATGAGTTTTTGAGATAATTTTATTATTATCAAAATGTTTTTGAATAACTAAGCATATTTTTTCTTTATCTTGAAAAATGAGTGCTTTTTAAAAACAAAGTTTCAAATTTTTTAATTAAGTGTGTTTTTATTAATCTAGCTAATCTTTGGATCAAGTAGTCATTCACATGTGGACATTGAAATCAGTAATCATAAAAAAGAAAAAGAAAAAAAAAAGAGAGAATTATTTAAAAGTTAGAATTTTCTTACGCTATGTTTTTGTTCTTCTTTAATATAGTCGATACAGTTGATAATAATTCAAATTAGAACTAGACCTTCTGTTGGAGAAAAACTTTAGTGTATCCGGTGCATCAATATCCATTGCGATTGGTGTACGAGGCCACTTAAAATATACCGAATGGCAATATTTGGATTAAAAAAATATTTAGAAAGTTGAAGTAGAGTAAAAAAATTAAAAACTGTATATTTATATAAAAGTTTCCATTTGTCAACATTTTAATGACCTGATGCATCATTCTGCTGGTGTACTGGGTGCACTTAACATTTTCTCTCTTTATTGAGTTCCTTCTGAGTTTTAAGGATCTGGTGCCACGTGTGTATTAAAATATTGGACGGTCTATATTATCTCTTTTAATCTGTTTTTTTCTCTCTTTTCAATATAGAACAACGGTATTTCTATATGAATATCTTTCAGGATAAACTTCACTTCTTTGTTATAAACTTCATTTCTATGTTCTCTCTGGACTTCAGTTATCTATTTGTTTCAACCGAGTCGCCTCATAAAATATAAATTATAATGACTCACAAATTACGAATTATAATCCCAGATACGTGTCTAAAGCCATCAAGCTATGAAACCCAACAACAGGCAGATAAAAAAAAATACAGTTTTTATTTTTATTTTCTTAATCTACCTAATCTCATCCTTTATACGTTTACATGATAAAAGAAATAACAATTAAAACACATAATTTTTGGGTTCAAGATTTTAAAGCGGAATTGTGGTGGTGATTTTTGATGGGATGATGTTTTCGGAGTCATCGAGAATTGGGTTTTGTGTTGCAGGAAATATTACTGACAAGAAATATTAATTGGAATAGAACGATGGTCGGGGAGTGGAGAGACATATCAATTCTTTGCACACGAGGGGTCGATCGAAAATTTCAGTGCACTGGATATATTTCTGAGTGGTACATTACATCCGATCACTAGAGAATAAATATATAGAATAAAAATCATATGTGGTATAAATGTGACATTTATTTTTTACCATATATCTGTTATTTAGGAACTGAATACACTACTCAGTAGTACACCCAATACATTGAAGATGAATATGAACTCCGATGAGCACACTAAAAAAATTAATTTTATCAAAAAATGAGTTTGAATGAACACACCAAAAACATCTTTTTTTTTTTTTTGGTGTAGTGCTCACCAAACCAACCAAATCTCTATTTTTTATTTTTTTTAAAATATCACATCACACATTTTTATTTATAAAAATTACCAATTTAACCATATTTAATTCCAACAATATATATTCTTAAAAAATATACCGTTAGAAAGATCTGATTGAACTCTTTAAAATGATACCAATATTGATATAAATATATTATTTAATTAATATACTTATCAATTATATATTCAACCAATTTAAAATTTTATAATTATTTAAAGATTCATTGAAAGATACTCTTTTGGTTTGGTATGGATACATTAGAGTGGAAAAAAATTTAATGTAAAAAATATATTCATTTTATGATAAATTGATATAATATTTATTGTATTCGATTGGAGTTACTAAAAGGAACAATAAACATGTTTTTGGGTACGACCAGTGTTGCAGAAGTTGGTGACTAGGGCTGATTAGTCGCTCGGTGGTGGTCAACTGCCACGATCCGTTGATAGTTGACTAAAGTAGGCGTGTGGAGTCAAAGACGGTACAAGTCGGTCCAAGTCAGAGCATGTCGAACCCAGTTGTCGACTAGTCGGCACAGCGGTCAATGACGAAAAAGACAAACGATCAAGTTCGACAGCGGTCAACGATGAAAACCGACCAAAGAGAAGAGGCAACAGTCAAGTAAACCTTTAAAAGTTTCGACAATATAACAGCAAAATAATAGAGCCGTCGAACCTACTCGATCTGTCGTTGTCCGTCGCCGTCCGTTGTCCGTCGCCGTCCGTTTTCGTCACCTTATTCTCACCAATCGAACCTGGTCTTCTCTCTTCTTGGCCGATTCTGCAACCTTCTATTTGTTAGTTTGTTTATTTACTCTTTAGGGTTTTCAACTTTTAATTTTGAGTAAATTTGGGGCTTTTGACTTTTTAAGTTGAATTTGTGTAATTCATTAGTTTAAAAGCTAAATAATAAATGGATTTCATGCATATTACCACACACTTTGAATCTTCTCAGATTTGGCACATCAATGACTATAGAAAATAAAAATGTGTTCTTTTTTGGGTTTATACCAATTTTCAATTTATATAACTATGAATATACAAGGTAATATGAATTATAAACATTTAATCAATTACAAATTACAACCCAAAAATTATAAATAAAAAACTATAAAAAATTACGACGGGCAGCCGATCTATTTTCAGCTGCTCGATCGGCTGACTTCCGACCATTCTTCTAGTCCCTGATTAGTCCTCCTAGACGTTAGACGGTGGTTCACCGTCTAACTAGCGCCTAACAACTTTTACAACACTATTGTAATATGATATCGTTTAAAGTGTAAAATGGGAAAATAAAATCAAGGGAATAATCCAAATCGTCCATCACTTTAACGTACATGTGGCATCAGATCCTCAAGAGCTCAACAGAGAATGAGCTCATAGGATTCTAACCCCTCAAATTAATATTTTCAAGATTTCCAACTTGATGTATGACACGTAGCAAAAGGTGATGTAAAATAAAGAATCCATATTTGCTCATCCAATTTAGGGTGGATGCGTATTACCCTCCTGTATAGATGACATGTGTCTATGGAGAGGATATATTTATCCAAACATCTCTATCTTTTGGAATAAATTTACCATTCCTTGAACACATGTCATCCATACGGAAGGGGAATAATGCTCACCCACCCTCATGAGGGTGAGCAAAAGTGAACTATAAAATAAATAGTTGATAGAAAAAAAAAAAAATTAAAAATGAAGAAAAACAAGACTTATGAAATTATATGGGTATTTTTCTTTTATTAATTTAATGGAACCCCTATTTTAATATTGTTGTTGTCATTATTATCTTACTATTAAATGATAAATATGATACTATCAACATCATCACAATTAATTAAATCATCATTTGCCGTATAGAAAATCAATAACTAATGGATCAAATGTACTTTTAAAAAAAACTAATGGGATATTAAGATTTTAGTACCTCTGGTTTACGTATATCTGGATTTGGTCCACTAGTTTTTAGAATTACTTAATTCAATCATTCCGTTATAAATTTTGTAAAAACAAACGGTCTAACATTGTCAGAAGGTATAATGACCAAAATATCCGTAATGAATGCTTATGGTGAAGGGCACAATGGTAATTTTGTATTTAACTAAATAAAAAATAAAAAAACCATTTTACCCTTGCTATATATTAAAAATAAATAAATAAATAAATAAAACAAAAATAGATTGATCTCCACCGTCCATCTTTAGATGATGAACGGTGGATGTATTTCTAATTATATATATATATATATATAAAAGAATTTATAAACAAAATAAAATAAAAAGCTCTCTGTTCCTCCACCAGAATTTTCTTTTTTAAAAAATCTTCTAGAAATATTCATCTTCAACCCTAACTAATGGAAAAAAAAATCAAAAATTTGATTTCACTGGGTATCCAAGATCAAAACTGAGAAACGCAAAGCAATTCAGTCAACAACAACACTTGATTTGTTTATGGGTGTTTTTCTATGATTTTTTTTTTCGATTTAAAAAAGAAAAAAAAGTGATCCAAATCCATCGCCTATTTGGGATTTTTTTACTTTCACAAAAACTAAAAACCAGAAAGATGAAAAAACCCATGGAAAACCAAATCCATCTCCATGGAAGGGGACTCCCCCTGTTACGGCAGCATCGGTTCACCGTGAATCCTCACGGAGATGAAGATCCAAATACAAAAATAAAAAAGTAAAAAAATAAATTAAAACTCCATAGATCCCACCAAAATCCCACATAACCTCCATATCAAAATCCAACCACAACAAACCCACAACAAACTACCAATACAGATTTGAATCTCCATATCTTTTTTAATAAAAAACCATACCATAAAAAATCGATTGCAATCTGGATCTCCAGAATTTTCGAACACCGACACCCACCACCAGCTCACCAACACCGTCACATTGACGAACACTACTGAACCAAGCCGCCCTCGTCGTCGATCGAGAAAGAAGAGAAGGAATTGTTTGGGTGGTGTTTCAGCGGGCTAGGAGTAGTGTTTGGGCGGTGGCGGTGGCGGGGTGGCGGCAACGACGAC
Source organism: Dipteronia dyeriana (assembly GCA_032871835.1). Taxonomy (NCBI): domain Eukaryota; kingdom Viridiplantae; phylum Streptophyta; class Magnoliopsida; order Sapindales; family Sapindaceae; genus Dipteronia; species Dipteronia dyeriana. The sequence continues at coordinate 95,248,873 of CM065295.1, read as the reverse complement.
TAAGGTTAGGGGTTGGTGAGTTGAATAGGATGAAGAAGATGGATATGAAGAGGAGAGAGAGAGAGGCGGGAGAAAGAAAAGAGAAAGAGAAAGAGAGAAAAAAATAAGAATGGAGTTAGGGTTATGAGTTATTTTAATTATTTTATTTTATTTTTTCAATTTTTTTAAAAAATTCAATTATTGTTTAATAATATTTGTTTCATTAATTCATTAATTTAATTAAATACATTAATTTAATTCAATTATGAAATTCCAGATTTACCCTTCTTCCAGACCAGTTTCTAGAAGATTTCATCGAATTTCCCATAATGTCCCTTTGACCTAACGGAAGTCAACGAAAAACAAACGGAATTGGACGGAAATGACTGGATTATGTATTATCAGAGAACTGGTGGACTGAATTAAGTAATTTTAAAAACTAGTGGACTAAATCCAGATAAACATAAACAACAGGGACTAAAATCATAATAACCCAAAAACTAATTGATTAAATTAAATTAAAAGAGAATTTCAGAACTCCTATATATATATTTTTTTAAAATTAAGAAACAATTGTATAGTTCTATAACGAGGTAAATGAATCTCTACCGAGAACGAATTTTAAACCAACAACAATAAATAAAACTTCATATAGTTAAGTGTGTAAATCTATCACAAATTAAAATCATAATTAAAAAAAATTATCTACCCTATGTTGAAACTAATGAGATTTTTTTTTTAAATTTAAATGAAAATGGCAATATTACATTTATCGAATTTGAGATAACTTTAATAGGGCTAGAATTCTTGCAAGATAATTAAATTATGAAACAACTTAATTATTGATGAATTTATAATTTGATTATCAATTTTTAAATAAAAATCAAAACATTAATTTCCAATTATGTTTTTAAAAAAAAAATTGTTTGAGAAAAGTCCTTGATGGCCAATGTACTGTTTGCACTTTAGCGTCCTCGGGTGTTGTGTGTTTGACTATCTTGCCCCCACCTGCCGCCACATAGAAATATAGAATTCCGCCAAGTTTATTTTATCATTGATATGAAAACAAACTTGCCCAACCACATGAGTGGAACCCACTCTCCACGTAAGCCACAAGGGTCTTTGTATCACAAGTGAACGTGGCTTTCACAATGATTACAAGCGCGTGGTGGTTTTATTGATTCTAAATCCATCAGCAACAAAGTGGGAACAGATCACAACCTTTAACAACTCAGCAACAGCCAACACTCTTGCAGCTATGTACAATTACACACGCGCTTAAAAATGTTGACACGTGTCGAATTTTAAAGTATTTTTTGTATCCTTATCCAAAACAAGTTAGTTCATATTTATTTGTTTTTTTTTTAAAAAAAAAAATTTAATTACAAATTACAAATCTAAGATAATAGTTAGTAGTTAGAAGAAATTAGGGTATCTTTTTTTTATATATACATATATATATATATATATATATATATATATATATATATATTTAGTGTAAATCTACCTAAAGAATTACTATGATTTTGAAATAATTTAATAAATAATCTTATATTTTATTTAAATTTAAAAACAATTTTGTACCGTGATATATGGATAAAGCGATTCTTTTCCTGTCGGTATACACTAATAGAATTATATAAGGATATATGAATCACTCATTTATAAAAGAGTTTTGACAAATGTATACATACAAAATCAAAATATGTAAAATGAGTTACTCACATTTAATATCTTTATATAATTCAATTAGTAGATATTTATATGATAATTTCCGATGGATAAAGAGGTACACTACATAATCAACATAATTTGTATTTAAAAATTAAATTAAATTTAATTATTTATTATTTTCCGTTTGTTTCTTTTAATATACTTATATCTCACATCATCAACTAATTATATAAATGCCAACTTCAAATATAAAGGTCCGTTATAAGAAAATTATAATGAATTTGTATTTAAATATAATAAAATAAAATTATCGATGCTTATAAAAATTAGACATTCATCGTATAGTTCGGATATCGTACACAAATTTTAAGCTGCGAATAAAGTAATGAAATACAGGTAAGCGAGTGAAGAAAACAGTCTTTAATGTTGGTTCTTCAAAAAGAGAAAAGAGAAAAGAGAATCCAATTGCGTCCTTCACTTTCACTGGTCTCTCTCTCCATTCAATAATCAAACAAATCAATCAAAACTCAAAAACCTCCATAATTCTCTCCCTCAAAATCTCAATCTCTGTTTCTTTTTCTATGCTCGATTGATCTTCTATCAATATATTCACTGTCCGTTGGGTTGTCTCCTTCTTAAAACGATGTCGTTTACCGCCGCAACGAGAAGCAGAGAGTTATAGTTTCGAATTAGAATTTTAAGTTAAAATTAGAGAGAGAAATGCGAACACTTTGCGACGTCTGCGAGAGCGCCGCCGCGATTGTCTTCTGCGCCGCCGACGAGGCCTCTCTCTGCCGCTCCTGCGACGAGAAGGTAAAAAAAAAAATTGATGGATTTTAAATTGATTTTTTTTGCTCAAGTAAGACTGGATCTAAAAGTGGCCAGTCATCTAGAAAACAGTTGATTGATTTTGTTTTCTTCTTTTGTTGCATAAAACAGTTTTATTTGTTTCTGTACCTGTTGTCCTGTGTAGATTATAATTGGGATTTATTTATAAAATTGTCAATTTTGAGCCAGAAATGACCAAACATGAAAACAAGTGTTTGACAGGAGAGAAAATAAGTGGGAAAAAAAGTAGGGAGCAGAAGAAAGTATATTAAAATTCGTATAAAAATGTTGTCTTTTTCTTGTTGGATTTTAATTGTCTCCAAAAAAAATTGTGGATTCTATAGATTTGATAAAAAGCTTAACTTCATTTTTCTATAAATAACTAGAGACATGACTTCAAGCGTTATTATAGAGTACATTTGTTGTGCTGTTGTTGCCAAGCCAAAATATATCACAGGAGTACAAAATTTCACACGAAAGATATGCATTATTTGTCCCCGAGTCATGCTCGGTTTACAATTTGTGCTTATTGTGATTGCGGTGTATAAAAATAAAGCGGTCATGTTTACGTTGAAATTCTCTTTGTTGGTTATTGATGAAGTTTTGATAGCAGGATGTTAACCAATTTTGTGAATTTTGAGTTTTTTCAGGTTCATATGTGCAACAAGCTCGCGAGTAGACATGTAAGAGTTGGGCTTGCTAGCCCCAGCGATGTTCCACGCTGTGACATATGTGAAAGTGCTCCTGGTATGTAGGGTTTTAATAATGTATGATTTTGTGAGAAATTCTTGTTTTATTTTTCGGGCTTTTGCACTAGGGGGTTTGAAGTTTGTTTCTTAGCTTGGACATGTGTATGTAGCTTTCTTTTACTGTGAGATAGACGGTAGTTCCCTCTGCTTGCAATGCGATATGACTGTACATGTCGGTGGTAAAAGAACACATGGGAGATATCTTCTATTGAGGCAGAGAGTTGAGGTTTGTGTCTCTATACTGAAGAGGTTTTCTTTGCTGCTTTTGTGAAATTGCCTCCTGAAGTCATTTTTTTCCGTTGGTCCATTTTTTGTAGTTTCCAGGGGATAAGCCTGGCCGTTTGAATGAATTAGCATTGCAAACTATTGATCCGAATAAAGTAAGGAGGGAACAGACTCAACCACTTAAGATCACTGCAAGAGAGAATCAGCAAAATCAAAGAGTCTCTCCGCTCTCGATGATGGACGCTAACGCTGATGGTGATGGCAAGGTGAACAGTAAATCAATTGATCTTAATGCTAGACCCCAACATGGCCCAGGTCTATCGAACCAGGTATTTACATCTCTGACTATTCTCCGTTCTTTGGTTCTCTTGTGTATTTGCTTCCAAAACTTTATGGTTAGACTTTTGTTTGCATGTTAAGAACCATATTGGTACTTTATTTGGATAAAGATTGTAACTACTTTTATGTTTAAGGGACAGGGTATGGATGGTCTAAGCGGCAATAATCACGAGTCTGCTGGAGTCGTTCCTGTTGGATCCTTCGAAAGAGAGCCTGAAAAATGAACAAGGTATAATGCTATACTCTCTAGATCCCAGTTTAAATGTAAATTTGCTCTCCGTACTATTATGGTCATGAAGCTCTTTTGTATTCTATGGTTTGTGGGAATACTTTTGTTTCGCTTTTACCATTCAAAATGGTCGTGACTGTGTAACTATCTTATTCAGGTTAAATATAGCATATGATATGGTTACTTATGCAACAGTAGCGCTCTTCACCTAATAGTTTGGTTCTTTTGCTTGTCCGTATTTCGTATAAATTAACACGAACAAAATAAGTCTTAAAACCCATATTACATAATATAACCTCTTGACTAGAATAAAGGTTGAACAAGACTAATGTATCTTAATAAAAAGCTGTAGTTTGGCTCTGGCTTGGACTTTTGATGTCTTTGGGTGGGCTTTATTATGTCCTGCCAGAACCACGATGCATGTAAATTCAGTTATAACTTCTATTTTTAGTTTAAATAAAACCGTATCAATTGAGAAGCAGTGGAATTCAGTTGATAATGTTCTAAGCTGAGTTTTGAAATTGGCTTATTAAGTTTCACCAAAATGACTTAGTTTTGGTATTTGAATTGCTGTGGAGCTATTATATATATCTATCATGTCTACTATCTTTTTTCGACACTGTGATAACATATTGTGTTAGTTATTTGTGAAACCATAGTAACGCTCAGGCAGACGTAGTGTAAATTAAGCCTTCTCCAGAGGAAATTGATTGTTTGCAAATTCTGAGTGGCAACTGAGTTGGAGTTATTATTTATTATAGATCATAAGACAAACAGTAAGTCAGTAACTTGACGTTGATCGTCAGTCGAAATAGTATGTTTCATGAGAGGTCTTCTACTCTTATAAAATCCAGCCAAAATTCTATCTTGAGCTCAAAACGAACAGTATTGCTCGTGCAGGGGTAATTGAATTGCTACATATGGTTCGTTTATAGTTCTAAACCGAAAAAAAGGGAACATTTTTCTGAATCTCCACCTTTTCACGTAGTTTCTTCCTTTTGTTTTTGAAGGCATGAATAATGTATATAGATTCCATGGGCGTTTCTATTCTACCAATGACTATTATTACCAAATAAGTTTTCCCATATATTGAATCTTTCTGGTTCTATAACACCAATGCTTTTCTTCCTTTTACTTTATGGCTGCAGATGTTTGCGGAGGCAATTCTTCCACTCGAGTGCCATGATGAAATCAATGGCGCAAAAGCTTGTTTAGAAATTACCGCCAGCCAGTTTCCGTTAGTTAGAATCTGCTGTTTATTTACCATTCCTTGTGCAAAGATGGATAGATGAAGAGAATTTTAAACCTGTGTACCAAATGTAACGAGAGCTAACAGTCCTCTGATACTGTGACTATACTCTTGTACCAAAAGTAATTCCAATAAATTTGATGGTAACGATTCGAAAGACAATTGCAATGAGGCAGCTTCTCCAGTTTCTGGGATCAAGTGCAAATGAGATTCAATCCTAAAATCTCTTACAATAGTAGTCGTTAACGAGATTCGATCCTAAGACCTCTTACAGTAATCATTAAAAAGACCGAGAGTCGATCCTAAGACCTAGCAAGTACATAATGCATGATTAGGATTTGTCTTTGCAATCTAGGCAGATTTTTAGGAGTCGAAAACAAGTTTAAGCAGTTGAGTATAAGATGCAGATATACAAGTAGACATTAATAATTGATTTCATCACACCAAGTACACAACTAACTAATCTCATGATCAATAAGTTTAGTGTTATTAAGATTTTAGTCCCTCTAGTTTGCGTTTATCTGGGTTTGGTTCACTAGTTTTTTGAATTACTAATTTTAGTCCATCAGTTCTCTGACAATACCGAATCCAGTCCCTAACGTCCAATTCCGTTAGTTTTCCGTTGACTTCCGTTAGGTCAACAAGGGTATTATGGGAATTTTGATAAAAGCTTCTAGAAGCTTTTCATTAATAAGGGTAAAAAAGGTATTTCATTTAAAAAATATATATATATTAAAATAATTAATATTAAAGATTAAAAATATAAATTATTTTTTAGAAAAATATACAAATACCCTTCATAAATACATATAATTACACTTGATAAATTTATATAATTATATATCTATTCAAATAATAATTAAACAATAACCTCAAAACTTTAGGAATTAAGAAATTGACCCTAAAAAAGACACAAATATCCTTCAAAAATACATATAATTACACTTGATAAATTTATATAATTATATATCTATCCAAATAATAATTAAACAATAACCCCAAAACTTTAGGAATTAATAAATTGACCCCAAAAAAGACACAAATACCCTTCAAAAATACATATAATTACACTTGATAAATTTATATAATTATATATCTACCCAAATAATAAGTAAACAATAACCCCAAAACTTTAGGAATTAAGAAATTGACCCCAAAAAAGACACAAATACCCTTCATAAATACATATAATTACACTTGATAAATTTATATAATTATATATCTATCCAAATAATAAGTAAACAATAACCCCAAAACTTTAGGAATTAAGAAATTGACCCCAATCCCATCCTCACACTCTCCGGATCTCTTCATCTCCCTCACAGTCTCTCTCCCTCGTTCAACACCATCACCATCACCACCACCACCACTAAAAACCAAACGATCCGAAGCACCACCACCACCAATCCCTCTTTCCAGATCTCTCTCTTTCTCGTTCTCTCTCTCTCTAATTTCTCTCTTTAGATTTGGTGATTTCATAGAAAACGTGCTCGTGAGAGGTTGGAATGGGTGGGAAACGAACCGGAAAACTGTCGACCGTCAATCTGGGCAGAAAACGGTCGAAAACGAGGTCGAAAACGGTATAGAACAGTCGGGTTTCACGTCGGGTCAGCCTGGTCAAGAACCAGGTCTAGGTCGGGACGTCGACGGGTCGCTGGCTGAGAAAGACGATCTGACGTCACGCTGACGTCGAGCTGATGCAATGGGGTATACTCAGCAATTTCTGGGGTGCACTCAGTGGCCCAAAGTGGCTTGTTTCAGGGTGCATTTAGTTCTGGGCTGGGGTGCACTCAGTGGCCCAAGGTGGCTTGTTTCAGGGTGCATTTAGTTCTGGGCTGGGATGCGCTTAGCAAGCCTAACATCCCACTTCATGAAAGGCATAAAGGTCTTTTTACAGGTACCAGGGGCAATATGGTCATTTTTTCCTCTGACGTTGTCAATAAACGGAAACCGTGACAGAATGACTAAAGTTAGTAATTCAAAAAACTAGTGGATCAAACCCAGATAAACGCAAACTAGAGGGACTAAAATCTTAATATCCCATAAGTTTATTAAGTGGCTAAAAGTACATGTAAAATCATGAACAAAAATAGTCTCAATTCATGGCTATAAAAAGCATCAACACTTCCACAGAGTAATTTAAGTCATTGGATTTTAATTCATCTTCACCATTGTTTTCTTCTTCTCATCTGTAGCTTCGGGTGCAATGAACATTTTAGTACACGTAGCCCTTGACGAACATACCTTTCTTGGCCTCTTCGGACTCACCCTCACCGGTGTACTTACCAAGCTGAGCAAGAGAGTTGGCGCTGGCACGGATGAGCAGTGTCTCCTGAGCTGCCTTGACATTCTCAGGCCTGCCTCCCCATGTCTTCAGGCAAGTGTTTTGGAGAGCTCTAGCATAAGAGAACGACACGTGCCACGGGTTAGGACCTTGGTTCATCGCATTCAAGTTCAAGGTTGCCTCGACCTCAGATTGCCCACCAGACAAGAACTGCACAAAAATAATCATAAGTTGATGATCAAATTATCAATGTTAATAAACAGAATAAGAAATTGTGATATTTGATGGGTTTTTTTTCGTTGTGACACTTGCCATGATTCCGGGGACAGATGGGGGGATTCTCCTTTGGAGAAGCTTGAGGGTGTAGTCGGCAACTTGCTGAGGTGTAGCTCTTTCCTTGCATTCAGCACCGGGAGTGACCATGCTCGGCTTGAGGAGGATACCTTCAAACATGACATTGTTCTCAGCTAGGTAGAAGAAAACTTCAGCCCAAACCTTCAGTGCTACTTCAAAAGTCCTGTCGATGCCATGTTCACCATCAAGCAAGATTTCTGGCTCCACAATCGGGACCAATCCGTTGTCCTACGAGAAATAAACAAACCGAAAATGCTCAATAACAATTCACAAACTCATTCAAGGTAGACATAAAAATGCTTACAAATAAACTAAATTTTTTCTAGTTTTCGAGTCATTTTACTTGAGAAATGGCAGCATAGCGAGCAAGACCCCAGGCGGCTTCCTTCACTGCCAAGGCAGATGGACCGTTGGGAATGCTCACAACGGTACGCCTAATCAATGGAATTGAATCAACAACATTAACGTTTTACAATTGAAAAAGAACTTATGACATGAGGCAATTCATAAATCTGTTTATGAATTGAAGATATATAATATACCATTTGGCGAAACGAGCTCCCTGTTGGTAGTAGGCAGCAGTGCGAGAAGCAAGGCCGTCAAGACCTTGGCACCATGATTCATCATTGGAACCAGCAAGGGGGACCAAACCCTGTTGTTTTCATCACCAAAAACACAACATTAGTTCCATCTAGTCACAAAATTATGTGGGTTGTGTGCATTTCAACTTCAAGTATGCAAGATTATACCTTGTCGACTTTGATACCGGGGACAATGTTCTGCTCAACAAGGACATCAACCATCTTTTTGCCATCAACGGTGGATTGGTAGAGGGTTTCCTCAAATAGGATGGCACCAGAGATGTACTGGCCAAGACCAGGGGCCGACACAAGTAGGGTGCGGTATGCCTGGCGGTTAGCCTCTGTGTTCTCTAGCCCAATTGAGGCTAGACGTTTTCCACAGGTAGCATTTGACTCATCCATGGCCAAAATTCCACGCCCTGGTGAGGCAATTGTTTTCTATACATACCCAACAATGCAAAATCCACATATATTCAGTCACTCATTCCTGTAAAACCAAAACTAATTGCTTGTACAAAAAATCACATATTTTTCATTGACTTGCATTAAAAGGTAATATATTCAACAGCTTTTGTGCCACCATTTGTTCATATCTCTGTAATACATTCATGGGTTCATCTTATAAGTTCAAAATTTTAACTCAAACACAGAAAGAATTCATGCACATATATATATATATATATATACATTTCTCTTAAGAGTTCTAGTAGTCTTCTTCTAATGATCAATATAGCTCCGGAAATAACTCAAAAAACAAAATTTGAAGTCTCATGTAAGCTCTATCACAAATTATTCAAGATGGGTTCATCTGAAAATTACAATATTTTGAATTTTGTTATATGGGGTCATGATTAAACATTTGAGAAGTCAATTCATGCATGCATTTGAAGTTTTGAAAAAAAAAAAACACAATGAAACACATACCGCAGTCTTGATAAGCTCATCAGCATAAGAACCCGCACGAATGGTGAGTGAAGATGGTCCACTGGGGAGGCACCTGACCACAGAAGCTGAGGGCTGCCTGAGACTCTGTCCCTTGACCCACTCAGACTTGTCAAGAACTGGTGATGACTTGAGAAGAGAAGCAGAAGCCATTTTTTTTTTCTTTTTAGTTTCCAAGTGCTTTTGTTAATATGAATGAAGAAAGCAGCTTGGCACACAAGTGTTTTTATATAATATAAAATCTTATCACAACTAGCTATCTTCTGCTTCTGCTTCTTTACCACACATGCAGATCACTTCCACTGTATTTATACTTGTGTTAGTGATGTCTCATTTGAGGCTGTCATGATTCGACCAATCACTAATTGCCATGTGGGTTGATAATTTTGCTTACTTGGCAGCATGCATGGGTGGTTCAAATGGGTTGTTTTTTTCTCACCTTTTAAAAAAAAAAAATTAATAATAAAAATAGGGTTTTTAAAATAACTATGATATTTTTATTTTCTTTCTCCAAGTGTTTGTAGAATAGACAAATGTGTCAACTTCATTTAGAGTTGTTTTGTTTGGAACTTTAGAAGATGATTCCTTTTGAAAGCAAGTTTGAGGCTGTAATCTTATCACTCTTATTAATGGCCATGGTTTGTTCATAGGGGGGTTTTGATCAGATTTTCGGGTGACATGTGGACGGTCGAGCACCTGCCACGTCAGCTGTGTTCCATTCCCATGTGATGGCTCCATGCCTTTGAAGAATTCCACAAAGAGACCCGGGTGTCTAGAGACATATCATCTAGAGACATAGCATATGATATGAATATTATTCAATGATGTGTGGTTTAGATTTCTCAGTATTCCCCAACCAACGAAGGTTTTTAGTTTTTGTTGTTATTGTTGTTTTAGTGTTATTAAAACAATGGTTGAAACTTGAAAGGTTTGTGTGCCGCTATGATGAGAATCGGAAAAATTTTCTCTACTTTAAAAGATTTCCAACATGAATTTCAAGAGAGAATACACTAAATTTAAAAAACGTATGTTTTTTTTTTCTACAATTCATATATGAGATCCCATATGTTTTTTCTTATGGAAAAACACAAACGTGATCTTAGATTGTCACGTTTGGCAAACAATTTTGTTACAAGATCGATTGTCACGTGGGACAACCTAAGATGTGCAAATCCTGCACCTGATAATTCTCAAGCTTGAGATTGCAAATGGAGAACTAAAAGAGTTGAAATGTCATAGTAAAACTGAAATCCTGAATTGTATATACAAAATACAAAATTATTTTCAATTTCAATGAAACATTCAAACACTTGAATTTCTTTAAGAAACTGCTAACACTACATGCTCTTCGGAGGAGAATTACTTTGTATTGATATTTTTAGAAGAATTTTGATCCAGGGAGAGATCGGCAATGGCAATAACCAAATTATCAAGTGACTCATCGTTCAAGTTCCATTCCCCAGCCGGATCTCCAAAAGCTGGCGATATAGATTGAGAAGAAGTATCCACAATTGCCTTAACAAGCTCATCTTTCTCAGATGGAACAACCACATCCCAGACCTTGAAGATATCCTCGGACAGGGGCTCCATTTCAATTGCTAAAAGATCAGAATTGAGCCCAGAGTCAAAGACTTCGCTCACTCTCTCGCCATCATTGAAACTTGGCAAAAAAGGATCCATCACAGAAGTTTCTGCAGGATCATCATTATAAAGCAGTTGAGAAACAATCTTCTTGTTGATTTGAAAACGTTCCTTAATTTTTCCTGACTTTAAGCTAAATGAAACAACCTCGTCATCGTCATTTCTTCCAGGCAACTCAGCAGTTTCTGTCTCGTCATTGGAGGGAAGTATCTCCATGTCAGTTCCTTCAGGAGAACTCTCAATCATAGCAGCAGAATAGGAAAGTGATTCAGGGTTGGAATCAACGATTTGTAGTAAAGCGCCTTTCAGAGCATTCCAGTTACTATCTAAAATTTCAGAATCTTTAATCAGGCAAGAATCAACCCAGGCCAAATCTTCAGGGGAAAGCGCATCTCCAATCTGGCCTTGGCCTTCCTTATCGTTATCTTCCACAGCCATGGCTGCAATTTTAAGGGAAACAATGTTAGTACAATGAAAAAGCAATGCCATCCTGTCATGTATTGTAAAAATTCATAAAATCTAAATAGGTGAACAAATTATAGACATCACTGCGGCTGGTAAGACTTTTGGCCCAAAATTTTTACGAATGTATATTTATATATCAACAATAATGAGGAAATGTTGCAGAACATACAACAGAGACTATAAATGACAATAATTTTGCTTTCTTTTGTTCAGCTTGTTGCTTATTCACTTGGTACCGAACTATGCTAATGGCTCACATCAGAAAAGATAGTCTACGGAATTGGGGGGGGGGGAGACGCTAGTCGGAAGCAGTGCAGTGCGGCAGCAGCTGGATTTTTTTTTTTTTTTTCTGTTTTTTTCCTAAATAAAAAATCAACCAATATGAGTCATATTATGACAAAATTCAATCAAAATCCACAAAAACCAATCACAAACCTATCAAATTCAAAATCCAATCAACCTCTAAAACAACTAAAAACCTAAACAACTAAAATACAAAGTCCCAAAGTGATTGCATTAACTTGAAGCCGAAATCGACAACGTTTTGAAAGGGTGGTTTTTAAAAAGTACCACCTGGGCGAAGTCAACCACTTTGACTCTGCCTAGGCGGCTGCCTAGGCCTTGGGAAGGCTGATTTGGCCCAAATCGCAGCGGCCATGGCCGCCTACTGCCTAGAAGGCCGCCTAGCGCTTTTTCGAACACTGAGTGCCGATAATCATAGTGCATATAATTAGAACAAAAAAATGTATGATTTCTGACCTCTGGCCAGTAACCAAGCACAAACCTTCAAATAATGTTTATATAAAAGAATATGACGACAGATAAAGAATACAATATGTCTTAAATCTGTACACAGAAAGATGCAGGGCATTCGGGCAATGGCAAGAGAATAATAAACAATCAGGTATACAATTGAATATATACACATTACGACTTGCTTGACCCAATTAACTATTCAAATCATTTTCCAATATATATTGGTGTTGTATGGTCACTCGGTCAGCTGTTGCTGAGGCCGGAGTTGGCTCGCCAGGCAATGCACTAGTCCTGCGGCCGGAAGCCGGGGTTGTGGAAGGGGAGGTGGAGCCGTGGAGAAGGAGAATGGCGGTGGTGAGAAGAAGAGGTGGATAAGAAGTTACGGCGGAGGTGGTGGTCGAGAGTGCTGGTTTTTTTTGGAGGGGCGGGGTGGTTTTTATATGCGAAGTGTGTATGGTTCTACTAGTGAGGTTGGTTAGTTTATTTACTTGGATGTTAGATATGGATTGGTGTTACACTGTTACCTCATGTCCTCATAATAGGACTATAATTAAATTCCAACAAGTCAACAACTTACTAACTCAGATAACAGCTTCTCTAGTCTTTACGATCATAAACCCAAGTCAAGGTTATATGCCTCACTTGACAAAGTTTCTTCCATCTTCAAATTTTAACATCTACCAGATCAAAAAATATTACCCCCTATGCATTGTTATAATCTTTTCTTTCAGATTCATTCCTTTCTTGTACCAATTTCATAACCCAAATTAGGAAACACACGATACAAATTACAATACAACAAGATCCCATTAATAGCCATTGTTGCACGATAAAGACGAAATGGAAAAGATCAAGTAGGAAACAGCAGTTTAATGAATTTGACGAGGTATGATTTCACTCATTAAAGTTTATATGCTTAGCAGTTCAAGAATGCAACACAAGTTCCAAATGTCTAGATTCAGCACATTCCCAACTCTTCAGGCTACAAATTACAGCTCAATTGCATTTTAACATGGAAAACACATCTCCTAAAAATTTCCTAACCACCCCATCTAAAGTAACATCAAAATTCCTCCATCAGCATGGACTATCATCGGTGCACTTCAAAGATTCTGCAATTTCATTACAAAACCCAAATGAAAAAAATGGTAGGCCTTGCTATTGCCCTTACCACAAGGTATCTTGGGAACAATAAGAGAGAAAGATACCTAATGCAATATGGTCATTTGGTGTAGATAAAACAACGAAAACTAGAAAACTAGAAATTTAAACATTTAATCGCTATGCAAGTTCTCGAGGCATTGAAACCTCACTGAATTCTCAATCAAAAACGACATTAGCTTACCTACTACAATCCTCCTCATTCACTTCGGTTGGGAAAACTAATGACACTTAAAAAGGACATAGGCAGTGCGATGGAGTGGCAATATGGGCCATGACTTGGTGACACGACACAACACGACACAGTATTTGCGGGTTTATGTTAGGTCTTATTGAGTAATGGGTCAACACGTTAAACCCGTTAAGTATAAAAGGTCGTGTTTGGGTTGAACCCCTCCTAAACCATTAACCCATTAAACACAATTAAATATCAAGAATAAATATGTAATTTACAAATATATAAAGAAACCCTAAATATTGTTTTAATAAATCAATCCTAAATACTTTAATTTTTTCCTTCTCTTTTACGGTCTACTTATAACTACTTATCAAAGAATGCAAGTCTTCAAGATCAAGTGACGAAGAAAAGGTATTCTCTGTTATTTTAATTAACTAGGTACCATTATTCATAAATCATAACTTATATATTAATGGGTTAAATGGGTCTTATCGAGTAACCCATTAATTTAATGGGTCATGTTTGGGTTTCGACCCATGACACGATAAGTTTAACCGACCGTGTTTGGATTGAGCAAGAAATTAACTGCCCATGTTTGGGTTTATACAAACACAATCCGATAGCCCATATTGCCACCCTGCTACCGTGCTAGAACCTATTTAAGTCAAGGATTACGAAAAATTTACAAGGTAAGACAAGGTTGAATTTATTCCTACAATAAATAGTTTTTCGATTTCCTTATATCTCTAAACAAACGATTTATAGTAGTGACAAATACTAACAACATAAACCTAGCATACCATTCGAAAAAGATTGTGAATAAAAATCATAAACGCTTCCTTCCTAAGAAAGAAAAAGAAATCATCCGTTTCCGGACACAATTATCGGAACAAATTCTCCGGTTGATAATAACGGACAGTATTCAAGGTCACCGGAAACAAGAATTTCCAACAAAGAATTCGATCTTCAAAAAACTAAAACTACGTTGGATTGAGAGAAAGCAAGCTAGAGCATGAACAATGAACTGATATTATCTGAAAACAACAACAAAAAGTAAATAAAATTGAAAGCAAGTAAAGTAAACAAAAATATCTTACCTATTGAGCCCTAATTTTCTGCGATCAGTGAAACAGACGGTGTCGAGAGTTTGAATTTGACGAACAGAGAGAAATGACCTTGTAGATACGTACTACAAATTTCAAGCGCGTTCTTTTAAAACGTTGACGTTTAGTCAAGGGAAAGGATAAAGGTCCGATTCTCTGCTCAATAACCGCGCCACAAGTCAACTTCTATGGGCCTAATAATGTTTTAATAGGCCCAATAAATTATGGGCTTGATAATGTTTAAATTGGCCCAATAGCTTGAATTCGTTTGGACTCGGCCTGCAACACTGAATTTGGGTTACTAATTTTGTTTTTTAAAATTCGATTATCTTTAAATACAAACTATTGTCATCAAGTGATTTAGACCGAGACCAAAATCAGTTCAGAACTATTTTTTTTTTTGAAACATATATCACGAGAATCTGTCTTGGAAATTGATAGAATCATAATCCTCGTGCAACAAGCCATGCAGA
Organism: Dipteronia dyeriana; assembly: GCA_032871835.1. Taxonomy (NCBI): domain Eukaryota; kingdom Viridiplantae; phylum Streptophyta; class Magnoliopsida; order Sapindales; family Sapindaceae; genus Dipteronia; species Dipteronia dyeriana. The sequence goes on along the minus strand of CM065295.1, from coordinate 95,233,663 downwards.
AGTTAAAGGAAGGCGTTGACCGTGGTCGACTAGGTCAAGAGGAGTTGTGAGTTAGTGTTCTTTTTAATTGTTAGTGTTACTAATTAATAAAGTGGATCCATGATTGTGTATTGGCCTCATTTGATGTAACTGGTGTTCCCCACTAACGCACATGCAGGTTGAGTAGAAGAAATGGTCTCACGAGATTTGGTTATGTTTGTTCATTGTTGGTTTTTGCCGTGTAAGTGTGACCGATACAGCATTAGTGGGTTCCGCCTTCCGTCGGTATTATTTTGTTATCAATTATTTTGTTGCTTTGTATCAGGTTTTATATATATATATAGTCTTATTTCAATGAATTAAGGGTGTTGAATATTAAAGCAAATTGTCTCCCTTGTATCTCCTTTATTTCTCTCATGTATTTCAAGTCTGAAATTTTATCTCTTTTCTAAATCATCTATATATATTTTCTGGATCGAAAAAATACATAATAGAAAATGGTACCGAACGCTCTCTAAGTTTTCGGTTTTTCGGCAACTTTATTATTCATCACATGAATGTTGAATTGGATTAGTTATGATTTTTTTTTTCCAAGTAATCTAATTATCGACAATGACAAGAAAGAACAATGTCCCAATCAATGTCGGATTAGCTTTACAAATGAATCTATCAAAAGGTGGCAATAATGGCATAGTCGCATAGAAAGAATACGGATCATCTACGGTGCCGTTGTAGAACATGAAACCATTTAATATGGTAGTTGATCGATGACAGACACTCAAAGTCTCAAACAGGGGATGGTAATCATGGTATCTGTCTATATATTTGCCCTTAAATTTTATGGTAGGTTAGGTGACCTTAAATCAATGTCCCCAACTGCTAGCAAAAGCGTTGGTGCGTGGACATGCATCCACGTTTGTTGGAAATTTTGGTTGAGGTCTTTTGTTTGGTGGAATCCATTGTATGGAGAGATACTTTATCCTAAACACACTTATATTGTGTTATATAATATGCATCTCTCATGTGAATAGTAATAAATATGTTATACGATATGATTTGATTAAATATACATATTAGGATTCAACCCACTGTATTTCTTCGTCGTACACAGAAATACTTTACTCTTTTTTTCCTTCTTGTGATGAGCTACTATTTCCAAGGTTCCTCTTTTTGTCTAGAATCTAGATTGACATGGGATCATGTGAAAAAATGTATCAAAAACAAATAACGATAAAAAGATTGAAACTTTCATTTGATTCATGGAATGTGAAACCATTTTGGGATCTTACAATTTAAAATGAAATGGCACAAGGAGTACTTCTTGTGCAATGCCTAGAATTCAACAAACTAACAAGCCTCTTCCCTCTTTGTTGTTTCTTCCATCCAAGATGAGAGACAATTATCCTACCAAAATAGCATAAAAATTCTGAATTATCTACAACTTGATCATTCCTAATTTTTTGCTAACTAGGATATGGATTAGCAGCAAAATAAGCAAGAACACCAACAAATGGTGCATTAATATACGTAGTTGGTTCGGATTTCTTGAAATCGACTCGATCATCATCATAAACATCGTCTTCTCCTGGTCCTCCGACTACAGCTCCGACTAATACATTAGGATTAGGGTTCGTCGAGTTAAAATAAATCGAACCCTCTTTACAGGCGATGAATTGAGGGTGATCCTTAATCGATGGTAATGACGAACCACGATGATGAATCCTTTGTGGGTATTTGTCACCGTAACCGACCATATATGATAACCCCATTGGATTATCCCCTAATATGTAATCAACCTGTTTTTTGGCTTGTAAACGGAGAGAATTTGGTGTAACGAAGACACTACCACAATTGACTGATTGAGATGTCTTGGCAAGGTAATTTGCATAAACAAGTAGGAGAAATGAAATTGTTGTGGAATGTTGGAGGTTACTGCCTCCAGGCTTGTATATTAGGCCACCAGGAGTGTATTCTATGTGGGATGCTGATGATTCTGGTATCAATGTGCACATGAAACTATCAGCAGATGCTTTGTATGATTCTAGTGTGTACCGGTTTCCTTCCAGGACTTCCTGAAGCATCACATAAAACATGTATTTGTCAACACAGTTACCGATTGCAGAATAAATATAGAAATAGATGTATATGGAGGACTTGAACCCATAACTCCTAGATCAAACAAATTCTGGTATCATATCGGTAATCATTAAACCTAAAAACTTAAACCGTTAGGTAAGGATCCAGATATAAAATGTTTATACGAATATGACTGGGAAAGTGATCTTACCTTGGAGACAAGGACATTTATACCAGCATGCTTGTTGTCCCAACCAAATTCATTAATATTTTCATCAGCACCAAGTGTTTTGCCATTCATTTCTATGTATTTAAGATAATTATCATCTTGTGAGGCTGTTCTCAGCCAAGCTGCTGCCCAAAGCAACTCATCCTGAAAAGAAAAAAAAAAAATGCCATCCACAAAAATAAACTTGCATTCAATTAAATTTCGTCAACCAACAAAACTGAGGACCACTTGTATGTGCATGAAGCATTGAAATTATCTACCTGCTGACCTCAATACATAATAAGGCAATACTCATACTAATATTGCCTTAGCATGATTATTGCCTTATTAATACATCTAGTAACATTTGTAATTATTTTTTTATTCCGTTCACTTTCATTATCTTTAAATACAGTGTATTATTTTTAACTATTTTACGACAGTAAAGGATTTGAACTTACTTGATATCCATCAAAGTCGCAGTAAAATGGGCAGGCACCATCTCTGATATTAGAGTTGTCACTATAAGCTCCTCTGTAGCTGTCTGCAAATTGGAAAACTCTGTCAGCAGTTCTCAGCAATGTCTCTGCATAAGCCGGATCAGATGACCGGAACGCCATGGATGAAGCTGCTAGAGCTGCTGCTGTCTCACCAGCCACATCAGAAGCAGTGTTTGGTGCATCAACAGCATACACAGTCCTGGTAGTGTCCATGTCCTCTGGCCTCTCCCAACAATTGTGATCTATGTTTGGATCACCCACCTGCAAAATTAGCAGATTGGTACAACTGTAGTTAATATAAATTTATCAAAAACTTAATTGTCAACATAACGAATAATGATAGAGACAATTATTTGTAGACCAATGATGCAATTCACGGAATTTAAAGGAGGAAAAAGTGGTCCAAGTCACGGATTATGGTACGGAAACAGATAACAATGGTCCTACTTCTCATGGGTTCTGCTTGCTAAATCAATACCCTAATGATTTTTAAAATTTTACAAAGAATGGCCGTATTCAAGTGCCAAGTTCCGGTTTTCTAGCTTAGAGAACTGTTAGAAAACTAAAATACAGCCAGATATATCATGCATACCTTCTGGATCTTGACACGTGACAATTTTTCAATGTATCAAGATCGCAACACAATTACACAAATACATAAAATCTATAATATGAATGACAGTAAAACCTAGAATATTCACTACGATCTTGCCACGTGACAATTTATTTGACGTGTTAAAATCGCAACCGAAATGTATAAAATCAACGATATCATAAAAACTAGAGTATAGCAAACTGTGATCACATTTTGCTAATTAAAAATAATTAAACATTTAAACTGACTAAATAAAGACAAATCCTCATCGGATTGACGGCTGTGAGCACACACCTCCAAGCGACTGAGATTTTTGTACTTTTTTTATAAAGAGAAAATTAGTGGGGGCCAAATGGTCAGTAAACGACAAACACTAGACAAAACAAAGTCCACAGAAAGTCACGGATTAGTTTACTACCTCTGTAGTTTTCCCAAAATGCTCTCCTAGTCTCTATAACCCAAAATTACGAGAAACTATTTATATATTAATTTTACTTAGAATTACAAAAATACCGACAAAAATTATTAAAATAGTGTTATTGAATATCAAAGTTTGTTATAAAATTTATAAAGATAGCATCAACGAGTCAATTTAGCAACCAAAAAACTATTACATAATAAAAATAGCACAATATTCGATGACATTCACACAATTTTAAAAATATAAATCAAAATTATACATAATTATTATATTTTTTTTCTTATTAATTCTTGATAAAAAGATAAATATATAAAGTCATTTTTGTTACATTACTAAAAAAATAAGGATTCAGGGAATTCTTTTGAAAATTTATTAAAGTTTTAATAGAAAAACGTAAATAATAAAATAATTAAGGTAGAATTTAAACAGGATTTTAAGCAATATTAATACGTTTTAATTTCGACATTTATTTATTAAGTAACTTACAAGACTAGTGAGGATCGAATTGTCAATAAACAACCACCTATAGTCTCTAGACAACGTGAAGTCTCACAAATCACAATTAACCACACCCACCACTTTGTCACGGATTAGTTCAACCAAGACCTCTACTTTCCCCAAAATGCCCCTACCATGACTCAAATATTTACAAAACCACCACTCTGTCGTCACTTACCTGAACAAAGATCCGGTTGGACTGAGAAACCGTCTTGAGCAGATAATCGGTGGCCCAGCGAACCGCGACCAGAGAATTCCTCAGCTCGCTCGCCGGCATTGAGTCGCCGAACTCGATAACGCTCCAGGCCAGGAGTGTGGTCGTGAAGGCCATCGGGAAGCCGAACTTGACGTTGTCTCCGGCGTCGTAGTAGCCACCGGCGAGGTCAGTGTTGTACGGCCATCCGTCGCTGAGGCCGGAGTTGGCGCGCCAGCCAATGCGCTGGTCTTGCGGTAGGAAGCCCGAACGTTGTCCTTCGAAGAAGAGGATCGATTTGGACAATGCGTCGCGGTAGTCGTGGTTGGAGGAGTCGTGGAAGGGGAGGTGGAGGAGGAGGAGGAGGAGAATGGTGGTGGTGAGGAGAATTAACGGAGAGGAAGTCATGGTGGCGGCGGCGGCTGTGGCGGTGGAGACTGGAGAGTGTGGGTTTTTTATTTTTTGATTTTGGAGGGGAGAGGTGGTTTTTATACTAGTGAGGTTGGTTGGTTTTTTATTGTTTTAATTGGGTGTTAGATATGGAAAATTCAGTTACTTCTCTCGTCTCTTTTTGTTAAAATGAAAAGAAAAAAAAAATTGACATCAATCAATCCGGTTATTCACGAAATCAAATAATATATAAATAAGATTCGAAAAATAACTCTCATTATTAAGTCTATCCACAATAAATACGAAACTCAAACATCTATGAATAAAGATGGGGAAATACATAATCATTTCGACAACGGTGAATGTTTTTAAATTTTATAAGTAGCTGAAAAATGTTATTTAAAATTTTGAAATAGTTCCATTAATATGTTGTAAAAAATATTTAAGTTTTTTTTTTAATAAAATAATTTTTTTAAAAGTAAATATGGATGGAAAAATGTGTGATTTCACACATGAGGTATATTATGAGATGACAAGTAGCAGTAGTAGTATTATTATGATCGTGATTATGATTGTTATTTGTTATTGAACAGATTGACATAAAAAAAGTTATATACACTAAGGTCGATATTAAACAAATTATTATCTTTTTCGAGAGTCGAGATCAATGGGTGCAGATTGAATGAGTGTTAATATTTAAATTAATGTTCCATCTTATCTAAAATTTGTGGGAAATGGAGCATGCCATTCAATTCACAAAAATAATACAAACAAAACGAAGGAAAATAAATAAAAGAATTGATTGAATATGAAATTACAGTGATTGAATATTGAAGCCCAAAACCAGGTGTCACGGGGAAGAAATTAGAGAGAGTGAGTGGTGTGACACGTGAAGTGAAGGTTCGGGCAGGTGTGCGTGTGATCGCCGACACTGACAAATTACAAAAACTCACATGCAATCACGAATGTGAGCTACTGCATAAACAACCAAAGACTTGTCCAAAACCTGATGGATAGCTATTTTCTTTTTGTATAGCCGTCTCTCCCAATGAATTAGAGAGTTCTATCGAAACATACGTAAATCAAACATTACATATAAGGGTTATATATTTATTTTTAAATGCATATTTAGAAAAAAAATGAGATTTGAATCGTATGAAAAATGTTAAAATAGATAATAAACCGAACTATTTAATAAAAGAAACAAGTGAGTGGCGGTGATTACTGACACTGATACTGATTATACTGTGCATGCACTCAGTTTGTTCTTTGTTCTTGGTTCTCAATTTCTCAACAGTAGTGGTCATAGTGGGCGGTTGATGACTAATTGACTGCTCACAGCTATAAATATTAGACAAACATGTGTTGTGATTTTCTCTTATTTAATTTCAACTGCACTTCTCTAGAAAATAGATATGCTTCAACAGATCAAGTAACGAGTAACAGACAAAATCACAATGATACGTTTATTTGTTTCATTGATTTTTTAGATGAACAGTTTATCATCTAATATATCACATTTGTGTTAACACTACTCTTACTAAACGTATTATTACATGAAAGTGTTACTTTAACATTGTTAACGTTTGATCTATATAAATTTATCATACGTACGTTTTGAAACTCATAATCTCATTGATATGGATATGAGAAGTTTATCATTGAATCATATCAACTTCTTTATGATAGTTTCTTACTAACATCTGGCATTACTAATAAGTAATATCAACATAAGCCATATTTGTATCACCATCTAATTTTACTTTATAGTAAAGATCATTTATTCAATCTGAGATATTGTTATAATAGTTGGATAATATTAGAGGTTGGAATCGTGGCTACGCACAGTGGCGTTAAAAACTGTGGAACTGTGATTTTGTAATCAAAGTAGCAGCAGACAATATATAGCATTTTATTGTTTGTACAAATGTACGTAGTATAACTGAAAACGGTTTGAAACGCCCCAACAAAAATATAAACAACCAATCACGGCTCGAGGAGATGCTCTGTGGGAAAGTGTGGTGATAAATAGAAGATGCTCTGCTCAAAGCAGCAGGTAGATCAGTAAGTAAGAAAAGAAAAAAAAAAAAAAAGCACTTGAAGAAAAAGCACTTATTAATTACTGATATTACAATTTGCAAAGCTTAGATGGCAAGTCCAGACAGTGATTCTCAAAAGCTGAAGAGGGGATTAAGGGGAGATGAATGATGATGACAATTGACAAGGAGATAAATATATTCTTATCCCCTTGTTCAAGGGAAAGCTATTTATTAAAACAACGAAAGGTGGTGCTTCCTCTTTTGTTTTTATTTTTATTTTTTGGAAAACTGCTTTCCATAAATTTATTTCTTTCTTCCGTCAGTATGGTCCGAAACTATCCAAATTTTCTGATTAAGTTAGCTTTCTTAATATTATTATCTTGTATTCTTGTGTCAAACGAATCTTTTGATAGTCTCGTGAACCAAAATAAGGACACACCAATTTTATAGTTCATAAAACTTCAAGTTAAATTTATAATCAATATTACAAGTATAAGGTCTAACGTCATAGCACATCATTACCATGATAATTAATTTAAATAATTAGACCCCAACATCAGTACTGTTTTAAATTTGGAAGAAACTTTATTTAAATAATTATCAGGTAAAATATTTAATGATCAAATTTTCAATATATATCCACTCATTATTAAGATTTTCTCACAATTATATATGTTTTTATTTTATTTTATTTTATTTTAACTTTTTAGGAAACAATATTTTGCTTATATATATAAACCTTCTAACCGCATAGATTGATGTTAGGCAGCAAATTGATGAGAAAGCACTTTTTTTTTTTGGAGCTGTAAGTACGAGAAATTTATTACAAACTTAAAAAAGCACTTTTGGGGGGTGGATGACTGGATGCTACTTTGCCTTATTTTCAAGTAATATATGATCCCTCTTCTTCCAACTGTTTTCACTTTTGAACTACCATTTTGTTCTTTTTGTTTATTTTCTCCAAAAACTGTTTTGATTAAACTACTTCAAATTGAGAATGTTTTGATTAAACTACTTCAAATTGAGAATGTTTAGTATTTTTTTTTCATTTTAATAGTGTGTATTGGATTCATATAGTTGATGGTTGAAGAGTCCGAAAATCTCCCTTTGAATTTTCGTAAGTCGGTGGATACTGATAATGATAGAGCAAAAATCAATAGGTCGCGCGCTACAATATCCTGTAAAAAAATAAAAAGGTAGAACGGAACGAGTAGAGGGTGTCTCTGTTGGGAACTCTTTGATGCTCAAATTAGATGATAGACAATGCAAAACCGTTGTCAAATGAATTTATTATGCAAATACGGTGTAATTAGTGGAATGAAGATAATTGAAGTCGTTTAATAGAAAATGATGTGTGTTGGTTGACCGACTGCAGTTGAAGATTAAGAAACAATGTAGAATGAATTGAGAGGAGTGTTGAGTTGACATGTGAGAATTGTGGTCTCATCTTTAAATGCTTTTCATTGTGGGAGTGTTCTCTCGGACTTATTTTCTTCGTCAATGGGAGTGGAAGATTTTTTTATTATTTTATATGGAGGATGAGCCTGCACTTTATAGATGGATATGTTAATATCTTTTCAACAATTTTAGGTTAAGATCATGGGATTAAAATGTTCCTTTGAGATTTTTAGCATCCAAATATACTTGAATGAGTCATTCATATGCTTTACAAAACCTCTTGTTGACTTGATCATAGGTTGTAACAATTTTTGATCTGGTCACAATGACTTTGTTAAATCTGATGAATGGAATGGACCCTTATAATGGATTTGGAATTTGTTGTGCCCGACTATTTTTAATAAAAATACAGTTCTGTATTTGGGCTAGTAAAATTGGTCTTCCGTATTTGAGTTGTGCTATTTTTTACTACCACAATTAACCCCCTACTCTATGAGTTGAAGCCTTCAACTTAGCGAGTAGATTTTTACGTCGAACGGTCTACGAGACAATTGGTAATTTTCAATGCCAGTTGAATCGAAAAATCGTGGGTTGACTTCAAGAGCCCCATTCTTTTGTCGTTTGAACTTGTTTACTTTGTCCATTTATTTTTTATTAAACACTTGTCGATCGACGGTGTTGGACGTAATTCGTTGCTCGATAAAGAGTAAAATTTAGATAACTCGAGTCGATGTAGAACGAAATCTGTAATTTTTTTTTTTTAAGAATTATATAACCTGATTCAATTTCGTAGAACGTATGACGTAGATTGAATTTTGTAGAACGCTACATTTAAGGATTTAAAAGTGTCTGCCTATAATTGTAGAACCCGAGCATTTGTCGGTTGACATAGAGAAACAAATTTCAGTTCGTTGTGGAATGATAATGGTAAACCAATTGAATTCAAAGAAGTGAATCTGATTGATTGCAGATCGTTCGTCATAGAGCAAAAGACTTATTTTGTTAGTCCTTGTTTTGATTCTGTTTAACCGACACCTTTGACTCTATATTGCATGACTCCAAGTTGAGTGGTGGAGTATGTTAACTTGGCAAGCAATTTTGCTAGCTTTTGTTTTATGTTACAATTAGGCGTTCGACATGAAGCTGTAGAGTGTAGCCAACATTTGGCTAGTCATTTATTATGAACTTAATTTTTTGCTCTACTTGGAGCAAGCAAGAAATGTAGTTCGAAGGATAGCAATAATAAATTTGATTCGGTTTGGCTTAGAGCGTGACGTGTAACTCGACGAAGAGCGATAACATAATTAATTCGGTTTGACATGGAGCATGAAATATAACTCGACGGATAGCTCTATTCATAATTATTTCGGTTCAACTTTGAGCACGAAATGTAGCTTGACGAAGAATGATATTTGTATGAATTTCGGCTCGACATGGAGCACGAAATGACGAAATGTATCTCGATGTAGAGAGTTCGACATATTGATTGTAGCTTGGTGTGAAATGATGAAAAGATTGAAATTGACAATGTAGAATGATAAATCTTATATCAATTATTGCATGTCGCTCGACTTGGAGAACGAAATGTAGCTCGACGGATGGATTTTTAAACTTTTCAGATTATAATTCACATTTTATCACGTGGACCGACGACTTATTGTAGATCGACACAAAATAGAGTACAACAGCTGGAAGAAGATCAAAGCAATGAGCGTTGAACTAGCTGCCCAAGTCAACCTCTGTCAAACCCGTCGCAGAAAGAATTGAGAAAGAAGCTATTGATGAGGATGTCGGTCACCAAGAAGAGTAGAATCGAGATTGTTGCTTTATTTGAATATCGTTTTCCCAATGTGTGATGTGTGAGAATGTAGATTGAGGATGCGGACACTTGTAAAATTAAATACTTGAGTAATTTCTTGAAGTCATTTAACTTTATAATTACTGTGTAAACCCACACACAGGGCACTAACTTATGCTGAAAGCATGCAGCTTGGTTTGGAGTGCTAGCTTTGAATATCTTTATCTGATATAGAGCTTACATTTGTGGAACTCTTTAACACTTGTCGCTTGACATAGAGTTTGATCTTTCACTGGCAAAAAAGTTTTCCCATTTATTCCTGTTATTTCTCTCGTTACAAGATCGACTTGCGTTTGTTTTAAACTTCGTATAACATGGTAGACGGATTTGATGTTGAGCAGTTTGTATTTAAATATGATTGGCATATGACTCGCTCCAAAGTGGGCATTCGTAAGTGTATGAGGCCGGAGTGTAGTACAATAATAAGTAAAGTTCGTTTCCACGGTGATTGAGGAGTTGATTACTGAAATTGATCGATTTAACTACTATTTGAAAAATGATTTATAAAATGTGATTTTTGTGACTCTAGCTATTATAATTTACTACTAAGCAAGTTTTATCTAAAAAATAGAAAATGATCACAAACAATAATATATTGAATGCTGATATGTGATGATGAGTGCTTAGGCCTAGAATCCATCTCACCCCCTTCTATCTCGAACCCAAGACTAATTTAAATACCCAAATTATGCAATTGTGAAATGTATACTCGTGCACCCACTAATAATCCCTAATCCCTCTCGAGCAATAGAAATTACATCCAAGCATACACAAAACCTATCTCTCGATGACTCTAGAATATATGCATGAATTCATTAAGAGCTTGGTACACAAACAAGGTTCTATATACTAGCCTCGCGTATCTCTACCTTACTAGTCATATATAGAGGACATTTTATCAAACACGTGAAGTGCGTCACCCCTCGGTTCATAACACCCAACAATAAATCAATCATAAGTTAATCAATCTCATGAAAGCATTCAGCACTCAAAAATATCCATACAAGATACAAGCATACATGGGCAAAATAAAAAGTCTATATCATTAAATTAGAGGGTTTGGTTTCATCAAGCCTTAGCAAAGGACAATTAGTTCATACTACAAATTAGAGCCATATACAACATATATGAAATTAAAGACATGACTCTACACAATGATAAAAGAGAAAGAGATTAGAGAAAACTACATTGGGAGCCTTCTCTAGTGTTGATTCTTCTTCTCCTTCAAGCACTCTTCAGCTTCCTTTTTGCTCCAGGAATATGAAATGAAGATGGATGTGTGTAGTGGGTATGGTAGATGTTTGGATGTTTAGGGAAAGTTGGTGGCTTGGTTGATTTTCTTCAAAGTTGGTTTGATGATGTAATGGTAGTTCCAAAGATGAGGTTTTTTCTTAGATTTCTGGTTCCCCTCCATCTTTTTTTAGGTCTCAAAATAGTAATGGTATATATAGGAAAGAATTGGATCTAGGGCAAAAAGGGTATTTCCATGAATTTGTAGCTTTTCTGGGCTAAGGAGCGACTTCGGATATGGTCGCCCTGAGGTCGCTATTGCGTCTGGTGCAGGAGTCCAAAACCGAGAAGATTGCGACTTTAGGGCGACTAAGAGTGTGGTTGCCCTAGGGTCGTTTCTGTGTCTAGTGCAGGGGTCAAAAACCGAGAAGATTGCGACTTCAGGGCGACTAAGAGTGTCGTCGCCCTGGGGTTGCTTTTGTCTCTGGTTGGGAAGTCTTGAGCCGAGAAGATTGCGACCTCCAGGCGATGAAGAATGAGGTCGCCCTGGTCGCTTTTGTCTTTGGTTGTTAAGTCTTGAGACGAGAAGATTGTGACCTCCAGGCGACGAAGACTGAGGTCGAACTGGGGTCGCTTTTACGCCTAGTTGGTCATATGTACATTTTTCTCTTCCCCATTTAGTTCTATCTAACACTTTCAGGCCTCAAAACCAAACTAAACCTGCACGCTTGTAAAAAGTGTTAAGAACTCGGTTTTACTCGAGGAACGAACATGAATTTGATATAAATTTGGGGATACATTATATGTAGAAATGAACCAATCAAATACCCCCAAACCTATCATTTGATCATCCTCAAGCAAAACTAAAAAGAAAGATCATGAAATAAAGAAAACAAAACAAAACAAAACAAAAATTATAAACAAAACACCGCTTTCGTGGGTGATACAATGGCACTTATCATGTGCCACAAGCCCTTTTGAACCCCTAGGCGATCCTTAGAGGACGAGTGAATTATCATGAGGGTTTACAGCACGGTACCCACAAACGTCTTTCCTGCTAAGCCAACTATAGACAGAGATGCTACAAGAAATTGGTGAATCGGAAGGGAAGCATATGCATGCCAAGACCCCTAAGAAAAAGCTTCAGGAAATACAAGTTAAGGTGCTACAACAAGAGAGATTGCAATTCCATACTATTTAGTGAGATCAGCTTCTAGAGCATCAAGCACAAGAGTCTTATGATAACATTTCGCCTCGACTCTACACCTCTCCAGATCTCTCTCTTTTTACCACTCTGAACCTAGGCTCACTCAACAACCATATGCGGTTGGAATTTATGCATATATAAAAAAATGTTCAACTGCTACACGCATATGGAGAGTTTTTGAAAAACTGCTTGATTTTTAATACAAAAAGACCATAAGAACGGAATCGAACATTAAGAACAAGATCTAAGCACCATAAAACACCTTTTGCCTGTGAAAGAATGTGTACAAGGTTATACTAAACAACATAAAGGGTAGGTGAATAGGTTGTCTCTCAATTTTGACAAATCTTTCGAGACTAGTGACAAAACCTTGATAAGCATACAAATTAACATTCCACATGATTGTTATGAGAAAACAATATATTCATGTATGCTCAAATCTCCACTCTTAGTCTACAAAACATATAACAAGAATCAATGTATCTTATGAACAAATATATTCAATGTAGATAACATTCCATAAGTTGTACGTAGAGTATTACAATGTGATATTTTACAACTTGAATGAAATATCATAAGATACAAAGTTATATAACATACACAAACAATATTGTAAAAGGAAGTCAACTTACATATAAAGTTCTATCCACATTATTCAAATAACAATTAGCAATATAAGAGAGATAGGGATAGAGAAAAGTTGACACAAGATATAACGTGGTAAACCTCCGAAGAGGAAATATCCATGGGCTAGCAGCCACCGGCAAACAAAATCCACTAGTAGATAAGACAAGTACAATCTCTCAATTGACCCCTTCACCTAGAAACTACCCTCCTATCCTAATCTAGAAGTTGTCGCGCTATGCTCAACAATCTGAGGCTTCACACCTCTTGTCAAGACTTCCTTGCTCACCTTATCTGGATCCTCACGCCCCAAGGCAAGACTTCTTGCTCAACTATCTGAGTCTTCTCGACTCTAGTCAAGACTTCCTTGCTCACCTATCCGAGTTCTCTCAACTCTAGGCAAGATTTCTTGCTCGACTATCCAAGGCTTCACACCTCTAGCCAAGACTTCCTTGCTTGACAATTCGAGGCTTCACACCTCTTGCCAAGACTTCTTGCTCAACACCATAGGTCTCACACCTATTGTCAAGAATTTTTTCTCACAAGGCATCGAGGTGATCATGAATGCAAAACGCAAACAAGCACGCAACATAGAATGCTATGATCAACACATTCTATGATAAATACTAGACATGAGCATGAATGCACAAATAACATATAATATAGTTAATCATGCATGAGTAGTCAATCTAGATTATGTAAGATATGATCAACATTAATCACAAACTAGATTCATGCATATATATAAACTTGAATCACAAGATATGATCAACAAATCACAAGATATAATCAACAAATCACAAGATTAAGTTTAAATCACAAAAACCTAAAACATGCTAAAATCATATGACAATGTCAAATAGATCTAAGCATAAGTTCTAGAGCATATTCCTAATCATAGATTCAACAAATCACATGAATAGCTCAAAAGAACATAAGCATATGTATTATGTGAGAATTTCGGCCAAGAGAGCCTAATACATGTGATGAACTATTTTTCTCAAAATCAATCAATCAAAGATCATAAAATAGTCCTAGAATCAAAGCTAGCACAATACAATCTCAAACATGTGATACCATAGGCAAAATCAAAACCTAACTCAACATGTATGATTTCCATTGAAATTCAATCTAGCTTTGAAAGTGTTCAAAACACTCATAATATACAAATATATATAGAAGAAGAAAACCCAAGGCAATTGATCAAGTTTTAAAAGAAAACTTAGAGAGAAAATCAATACCTTAGTTGATTTTGATGCAGTCCCATTTTTGTATGAGTAGACACCAAAAACAGCAGCAAAATAAACTCAAACCTTCAAAAAAAAAAAGATGGAGGATGAATAGATGAACACTCTCAACTTCAAATCACTCAAATCGGAGTTCAAATGAAGAAGTTATGGTATTTGGAAGGTGAGAAAATTTAGAGAGAAAATTATGCACACTTGATTTGAATTTTTTATTAGAATGAAATGTGAGAGGGAAAGAGTTTATAAAGGAGTAGGAAACTTGGACAAGCGAAATGACCAATAGGGGCAAATAGAAGCCAAACAATCTTGCTGCCAGAGATGGCGCATGGGCATCTCGGGGCAGCAAGCCTTTTGCCCCGAGATGGCCACGCGCCATCTAGGGAAAGAAGTATATGCTTGCTTCTTTCTCCTTCGACCTTCCTTCACGTTCTTCTACCGTTCTCCTGCCTTTGAACTCGGAATTTGAATCCGTTTGAGAATTACAAACCATAACTCTCACACAAACATGGACATATAAGATACTCAACCCAGAAAATAATAATTCGACTCGATATACGAAGACGAAGACAATGTATGAAACATGAGTTGAAAGTGTAGTATCTTTTGACTTAGAACTTGAAATCAATAGTATGAGTAACCGAAATGACCGAAACTCAATAAAGAGTGATTTAAGACTAAATCCAAGTTCAATATCCATGTTATAGAAACATATACACACACAAACACAATTCACACTAGAATGCAAACTACATAGAGATAGTTTCCAATCATGCATATTCCAAAACATGTTATTTCCAAACCAATGCATGAGCATTCATCTTCAAATGTGTGAATGTGTTATACATGGTCCACAACGATGCAGGGACACATATGAATGAATTGTATATGTGTACCTATAATGGTGCACAACGATGCAGGGACACAAATGTATGATATGTGTGTGTGTGCCTAAGCCTTGAAAGAGAAAAGAAAGGTCTTAATATACCTTTGTAGAATCATGAAGCACTTTTCCCTTTGAAGACTTGAACTTGCTTGAATAGTTGTCATTTCTTCTTTGAAGCTTGAATCATCATGAATCCTAGACAACTAAACAATACAAAGGAAATGTTGTTTTGATATAGAATAATACCAACAAAACTAACAAACCTAACAACCTGCAAACAAAACCTGTCCTAAAGATCGATTAGGACTTCTTTAGGTTCAAGTGATATTGTGATTTGAGCCGGTGATGGAGAGGCCGGGTGGATATGGTAATGTGGGAAAGCTAATGATTATGCTAATGAATTACATATGACGTGTTCTTCAAATTTAATCAAATGTCTAGGCATTGATTGCTGACGTTTAAGCACTTTGTGCTCTTCGAAGTTGTATTCATTTTACAACCCACAACACATTTATATCAACAACTCAACAAGTTATCCACAATGACCACAACCAATTTATATTTTATACCATATCCACAACCTACATCACATATTACATATATATCAAACAGAATTCACTTTTAACAATTACCCATATCAAAGTATAACGTAATTAAACATATAACAAATAAAATCCACTTTTATCGATTATCCATATCAAAGTATATCTCAATCTCTCACTGTGAAAACAGAAAATCTGCTAAAAACAAATAAATATTCCACTATACTCAAACATTTCAAGCTACCACACATCACTACCACACATTAACAAGTTATCCACAACCCAATTTATACCATAATCCATATCCACAGCCCAAAACACATTTATATCAACAACTCAACAAGTTATCCATAAGGACCACAACCAATTTATATTTTATACCATATCCACAACCTACATCACATATTACATATATATCAAATAGAATTCACTTTTAACAATTACCCATATCAAAGTATAATGTAGTTAAACATATAACAGATAAAATCCACTTTTATCGATTATCCATATCAAAGTATATCTCAATCTCTCACTGTGAAAACAGAAAATCTGCCCAAAACAAATAAATATTCCACTATACTCAAACATTTCAAGCTACCACACATCAACAAGTTATCCACAACCCAAATTATACCATAATCCATATCCACAACCCACAACACATTTATATCAACAACTCAACAAGTTATCCACAAGGACCACAACCAATTTATATTTTATACCATATCCACAACCTACATCACATATTACATATATATCAAAAACTCAGCAAGTTATCCAGAATTCACAGCACATATACATCCCACAACACATATATTTTTGTTTTCAAAAAAATAAAAATAACAGTATAACCAATTAACCAGCAACCACCAGCACATCAGAGAAATGTAATATCCAAATCGACAAGTCCAAAACACAAAATTATTCGACTGAAGCCAGAATAAATAAATGAAGAATAGCTGGAGAAGAAAACAACTAACCAAATAAGCTATGAGCGGCAATGAGCTTAAAGAATGCAAACCTGAAACCAGCAATAGAAGAAAAAGATTCAATTTTTAATATTTTAAACTGGAGAGTATACACACCAGTTTCAACACTGATAATACATTAATAATACATTGAGTCATTTGCATAAGATTGTATTGCTAGTTTATGAAGTTAGTGAATAACTCTTTTCCTCCATTGTTGGCAATGAATAACTCTTATATAGCAGGAGTGTGCGGCAATGAGCTTAAAGAATGCAAACCACTAACCAGGAATAGAAGAAAAATATTCAATTTTTAATATTTTAAAATGGAGAGTATACACATTAGTTTCAACACTGATAATACATTAATAATACATTAAGATTGAGTTATTTGCATAAGTCAGTATAGAGTACCAAGTGTATTATTATACTGGCATAGAATTAATAAATGAAGAATACTGGCATCGAATGTGTAAAAAAAATAAGACAAAAACAAAAGTTACAAAATTACCAAATCGGAGACGAGCAGAAAGTCAGTCGGTGAAGATGACTAGATCGGAGACGAACGGCTCTCCGACGGAGATGAGAAGCTGCGATGACAGACGCAGAGTGGAGACGAGCAGCGGTCGACTAAAAGAGAGGTGAGCAGCGGTCGACTGAAAGAGAGCTGAGAATCGATGAGAGGTGAGCAACGGTCGACTGAAAGAGAGGTGATCAGCGGTCGACTGAAAGAGAGGTGAGCAGCGCCGCGGTGAGAGGTCAGAGGTGAGCAGCGGTCGAAAGAGATGTCAGATGAAGAATGAAAGTCTAGAAGAGTGAAAGAAATGAAATTGGTTAGGGTTAGGGATTTAAGTTTTTTTTTTAACTTATATATATATATACGGTTCAGCGGTTCAAACCGGTTTTTGATGGACCAAACCGGTTTGAACTGAAATTTTTTCGGTTTTTTATTTTTTAAACCGGTTTGAACCGAATTAATTCGATGAACCGAACCGAACACCCATTTTTTGGTTCGATTCGGTTCGAATCGGTTCGGTTCGGTTTCGAACCTAGTGCCCACCCCTAGTTACTTGTTATCCAACCATAACCGATATTATTTAGCTTGAGCACTACATTAAAATGCTTAATGGGCTTTAATAGGCCATAAAAAACCAACAACACTGGGCTTCATCATAGCTTTGCAGGCCCGTTATATCAATAAACCAGATCCGATCTCAGCCGTACATTACAAGCGCGACTTGATCAACGGCTGGCTGCTCCTCGTCGTCATCATCTAGCAAAATTAATAACAATCACGGCCGATTCCTCAGTTTTTGTCCGTACAAGCAATCATATCTCTCTCTCTCTCTATCTCTCTCTCTCAGCTCTTCATTCTCATTCCTCCCAGACATATACACACACACACACTTGAACAAATTGAGCTCCAATCTCTTCAGGTTCGTCTCCTAATCTGATGTAATTTTGCTCGTACTTTTAATTTGATGTTTTTTTTTTCTATTTGTTTTTTTATCTGTTAGGGTTAGCGCTCGAATCTTGTTGTTAGTTTTGACCTGATTGTAGCTTATAATGAGCATACGTACGTACGTACGTATGCGTGTATATGTTTCTATATGTATTTGTATATTTATATTTGTGAGTTTTGATCAACGGTGTTGTTTATGTGTTTTCCAATTTTGGCTGAGATTGATAACCAGGGTTTCGAGCGGTGGTGGTCTCAGTTTTGATTTGATTGTTGAAATAAGTGGTTTTATTACACGAATTGTGTTTGTTTCGAATGTTGTAAGAATACCATGTTTTTAGAGATTTATTTTGGGTTAAATTATAGAATTGAAACTCCTACGATTTTTTTTTTAGTTTGTTTTTTCTAACGTAATTAAAACAAAATTTAGCTTTAATTACTTGGGTTGTAGCTCTGTCACGATGTATCTTTGTTATGATTTCGGAAGTTTAGTCTAACTATAGTCAGTGGTCGATGTGAGGAAAATATAAAAGAAATAGACAATGATAGGCGAACGATGAAGTCACATAAATGGATAAAGGTTTATACTTTATACAGACCCCGAGTAACAGAGATTTCAAGACTGATCAATCTAAAGCTGGGATGTGAATGTTATTACTTATTATATGTCTTCATGATTTGTAACGTCAGGGTATGTTTGTATAGTTGGACATATCTTAACCTTGCTTTTTATAACAGTATAACTGTATAACATTAACTATTTTTCTCTCCAACTACCCGGATGGCCACATAGCTTGTTTTTGGTTTTTCATTTTTATTTCTGAAATATGTCAAATATGTTTTTGAAGGACTCCATGTCATGTTTGTTACTGTTATTGATCTCCCAGGGTGAATAGCTCACTTTTGTTTGTATGTCTCTTATCATAACAGACCTTCCTGACTTCTGCTGATCCTCTGACCATTCTGATTTTTGTGGGAGAAAATATTTCCCTCCTGCTTACTGTCCATATGACCCCAACCATTTCTGATATAATATCTGGTCAAAAAGTTGGAGTTTATGTCACCTGTGTTCGATGTTTTAAAAAGGATGAGGGGTTTGAGGTGTTTTATACTAGTGAAGTGAGGCGAGGCAGCCACCTCGATTTAGAAATATTAAATAATGCAGAACAATTAAAATAATTCTAATTGTCTGAGATTTGGGCATGATGTTGTTTGGGTCTTTTTTCTAGGCAGAAGTGTTTTCCTATTTTTTTTGGGAAGCAGAGGTGTTGTCATTTGATGAGTTTGAGTGGGCTGTTAGGTTTTTAAAATATTAATTATAACTTAAACAACCTTAAAACGCTTGATTCAAAACTCACCGTTTCACCACCCAAAACCAAATCGATATGTCACCAAAATTCACTGCCTCAAGTCGGTTCGGCCTTGAGGCAGTTGCCTCGTTCCCCAAGGAGGTGAAGGGCTGAGGCGTGCTGCAAGGCAGCTGCCTTGGTCAATTCTTAAAACATTACCTATGTTTTGTTCTCTACCTTTTTGTTATATTCACGAAGAAGATTGTTTCAAAGTGATGCTTGAATTTAATGTGAAGGATGTTTTATGGAGGTGGTGCTGAATGCAGTGATGTGTATTTGGTGCTTGCTGAAATGTTGTGTTCTTTTACTTTCGGGATTTGGTGTTTTCTATATGGAGAGTATGGTAAGAGGTTTGGTTTGTACTCATGGATGATGATGGGTGTGTATGGTTGTGATGTGGACAGGGAGGAGGCAACAGCCATTGTGGTGTTAGTGGTGGTGAAATTTTTGCAAATCAGTTGTGGTAGGTGTTGATAGGTATTAGTCTGAACATGAGTTCAATCAGCAGGAGCCGAAGCAGGAGCAGGAGCCGGAGCCCACTGGATCGAAAGATCCGGTCTGACCGCTTCTCATATCGTGATGCACCCTACAGGAGAGGAGGGTCACGTCGGGGTTACAGGTTTTCTGATTTTTTGATCATATATTTATTTATTCTTTCTCCGCTTGAATTGGCCTGGGAAGGTGGGGAGGTGGGTAAAGAATTTTTTTAACATGGTGGATGCTCTTTTATTGTGTCGTCCATGATTCAGAGTTTGGTTTTCTTATTTCTGCTTGGGATGTGCAGCTGCTGATTGCTTGACTGACAATTGTTTTAAACTGTTATCAATATATTAAACATTACCAGTTTCATTAGTGTGTGATTCATATGGTTAGTATTGGTTATAGAGATTCTTTTTCTCCCCATCACCCATCCCCAATGTTCTCCCATACCAAAACTAAAACTATAACTCAATATTTGCCTCTTCTTTCTTTTTTCTTAAAAGATTATAGTGTGGCATGCAAATATATATGTTGGATTCTTTAACTTTGCATTATAGTCTGCTCAATGTTGAACATATTTTGGTTTTGTTGCCAGCCAAAGCAATCTCTGCAAGAACTGCAAAAGGCCAGGTCATTTTGCTAGAGAGTGCCCCAATGTGGCGATTTGTCACAATTGTGGCCTTCCTGGGTAAGGAATCTCTTCCATTCCATTTCGAAAAGCTGTAACTTTGTACCTCATCACTTGCATGTACTGAAAGTCTGACCTTTATTCACCAAACAGTTAGTTGCATTAGGTGGTCTATTATGGTATGCACATTAGTTTCTTTTCTATCGTGCTATATCTTGTTTGAAGAGTACAAAATGGTCCTCTCTGAATGTTAGGGTGTGTATTGTGTGCTTAACCTGGCAGTTGTATATTTTAAAACATGCTTCCTTGCATTGTTTGGAATTGAGATCTATCGGATAAGTTAGGTGTTAGGTGTGGATATGCATGCTATAGTTGCCTAGCTTTGGTAAGACTGGTTTTTCCTGAGAAAAATTTTATATTGTTGAATGCCTTTCTTTTAACCAATTATTTTTAAACTGTCCTTAACAAATGGAACAATACGTCCTCCATTTCTCATTCATCTTAACAGTAGCTGTTGCCACCACCAAAATTACCACAGACATTAAATTATTCGGATGTGATATACCTTACAACTTAATGCTGTCTTGTCTATCACTCTATGCCTCTACCTTCTTCAGTATTTTGGAATTCTTGTTACTTTGCCTCCCCCATCCATATTTTTCTTGATGTCTTTGGACCTTCAGTGGTCACTTTGACCATTTTAAATCATCTATTTCACTATTTTTTTTTTCTATGTCCTCGCACTGAAGTCTGAACCATGAACATTACATTCTATTGCTGCTTTTTGTTCCTGCAGCACCAATATCACCAGCTTTTCTTCTTCATTGTATTTTGGTCCTCTACTACACCAGTATCTGCGCGTATTAGCTTAAAAGTTAAGCTTTATTCACTGCCGCCGCAACTGTTAGCAGCCAATGACATCATAATGGAAGTTGGCATATGAAAATTTAGAGAGAGGAGAACTTTATAGTTTTTTATTACTGCAATTTCTATAGTTTTGGACTTCTATGACATTTCTTCTCCTAGAACATGGACTCTCTTATGACTAAAGAATCCTCAGGACTAGAAGCTTGCAGCATCCGGAGTGGCCCTGGGGGAACTCTTTGTTGCAATAATTTCTCAATTGTGATATTTCAGTAATTTAATGATGAGATGGAACCAACCTTACTCAAATATTGACATTCTTCAGGATTTTATTCTCCTAAAGTTAATGGCTAGCTATTGATGTATTTGTTATAATTATGCCTGAAATATTTGAGCAGGCACATTGCTTCAGAGTGCACCACAAAGGCATTATGCTGGAACTGTCGGGAACCAGGTCACATGGCTGGCAATTGTCCCAACGAGGGAATCTGCCACACCTGCGGCAAGGGTGGACATCGTGCTAGAGACTGCACAGCTCCCCCACTGCCACCAGGGGACTTGAGACTGTGCAATAACTGCTATAAGCAAGGTCATTTTGCAGCTGACTGTACTAATGATAAGGCGTGCAACAATTGTAGGAAGACAGGCCACTTAGCTCGTGATTGTCCTAATGAGCCCATATGCAATATGTGCAACGTATCTGGGCATGTGGCTAGACAATGTCCAAAAGGCAACGTTCTTGGAGACCACCACCGGGGTGCCAGTGTTCGTGGTGGCGGTGGCGGTGGCGGTGGGTATCGAGACATTGTATGTAGGAACTGCCAGCAGCTGGGTCACATGAGCAGGGATTGCATGGGACCCTTGATGATCTGTCACAACTGTGGGGGGCGAGGACACCTGGCATATGAGTGCCCTTCGGGGAGGTTTATGGACCGTTATTCCCGGAGGTACTGATATATGACCGATTGTGTTGGCAAGCAATTTATGTTAGTTATTCATCTCATTACAGGTTGTTCAGATTAGATTTTTGGAGTTGATTTTAATTTTTTTTATGCGTTAGGAGTGCTGTTGTTGATGTGGAGCATTTATTTTACTGTAGAACTTTTAGTTGTTTTGCTGGTTTTAGGAATAAATTATAAATCCATACTATTTTTTGAGATGCTTGCAATAGCTAATTTGTGAAGTTGGATTGGATTATTCGATGACCTGCTTCGCAACGTGTTTAGAATCGAATTGTTGTGCAAATTCATTTCCCTTCCCATTGGTAGAGAGGTTAGTTCTGATTACTTTCGTTTCGGATACATCCTTCTGATTGCTTCTTGTGTTTAGAATCACGTTGTTGTGTTTCCCTTCCCTTCAGTAAAGAGGTTAGTTCTGATTGCTGTCTACATCCTTCTGATAAAATTGACTCGATACAGATTGATCAAAGTATTATGTTCTTGTTTCTGCGCATTTTTTACCTTTTTCAAGGCTTTCTCCGTGTATGTTATGGTGGTTATTGAAATATTGAAACAAATTGATCTTTCTATTTCATGATATTTATTGTATTGTTAGTTTTATAATTTACAAAAGTGATGATATTTCAAGGACTTCTTTTATTTATTTGACTTTGTATTATAAAAAAGGATCGGCAAATCTTTCAAAAGCTAAATATCAAATAATTCAACCAAATTTGGTCGCTGTGCAGTTGTTTCGTTAATTGATTATTACTTTTGTTTTATTGTCAAATGATATAGAAAAATAAATGATTTCTTTTTGTTTCATAATAACGATCCCAAAAGTACAAATCCCTGGACATATAACAATGTCAGGACCCGACCCGAGTTACATAATGTCCGACTAAATTGTGTTCATGATAAGTCTCTCCCAAAGGTAATGGAATATGTTTAGTATAATCATTGGGCGCAGCAGAGACAATTGATGCCACAATCCACAGATTATGTAACATGTCAATCAAAATCATTTTCTCTTATATACTAAAAATGATTGGAGTGCCTGTCCAAAAATGTTTACATTACTTTTAAAGTTACGGTCTTGCTCATTCTTGTTTGGGTTTCGCTTAATTTGATCCAAATGAAACATTAAACAACCCCAATATTATATGAAATAAACTGATTTTATATATTAAAAAACGTTATTAAAGAATTAAAGTATACAAATTTCGAGTGTTGAAGTTGACTTAAATATAAGCTTCAACATCCATCTAACATTTTTTCTTCCTCTGATAATTAAATGGGGAGAAGACCCCTCATGGAAGTTAATGTCATAAATTTGAAGTTAATCTCGCAGACCCTTATCAAATAACTTATTAACTTACACAAAATCTTATTTGTTTTTTCCTAAAATAAAATTTGGGGATATAGATGTGAAGGGTTACCTTTTATTGCTTTTTTTTTTTTCCTTTTCCCCCCTTCTAATTGTATACCTAGAACTTATCTTCTCAATTTAATATTTGTTTTTTCTTTTGGAACTTAAAATCGTAAATCTTTTATCTTTGATAATATGAAGAATGGTTTGTGAATTATGATCGCTGTGTCGTTTACAAAACAAATATGAATAGGTTGTTGTTTCGTATACATAATGTTAGGAGATCTCTTTTCGGGAGTTACTTTTCGAACTTCACAGCCGTATCGATAGCCGTTAATCTTGACAGATATCGATCTTAACATCTTTCCAAATAAAAGGTATTATTACAACTATATAATAAATGTATTGTTATACAATGAGAGTTACTTTTTAAACTACACGACTGTCAATAGGTCTCAACCCCAACGGTTTTTCAAAAAAGTATTATTACAATTACATAATAATTGCACTACTATATAGGGAGTGTTGGTTTTTGAATTACATAAACATACTTACAATAGTTAATCTTAATAGATATCAATATAATGTAACAATGTATGATTTGTGAGAGTTATTTTATGAATCGTGTTTATAACAATTAATCTTATTGTATTCGGATCCTTAAAAGATCATTATTACAATCACATAATAAATGTACCACTACCACACATGGCAATAAATCCCATCTCAATCTATATTAGGAATGGCCAATGGAAAAATGGGGGTCGATGTATGTCTCCCTATCTCCAACCCCATTTTCCAAACCCTCCCCCATCCCCATCCCCATACCCCCTCATTTTCCCATTTGGGAGAAATGGGGTTGGGGTAATTTTGGGGGAGGTCCCCCCATCCCCATTTCTCCATTTCTCTCATTTTTTCCCGTTGTCCAATTTTCCCATTCCTCTTTTCCCCAGTTTTTTCTATATCAGTAAAAATTACATATTAAAAAAACACATAAATTCAAATACAAAATAACATCTCATACAAATTGAAATGAAAGTTAAGTTGTTTAATATGTATATATAGTTAGTAAAATATGTTAATAAATTATATGGAGTTTGTTTGGTGTGTAATTTAACAATAAAATCAATATGTATATATACTTACATTGATTGGTGTGTAATTTAAGTTATAATTTATAAATATGTATATATAGTTAGTAAAATAAAAATTATAAAAATATTGAAAATATAATAAAAATATATATTAATATTTTTTTTATATAATATTATAATATTTGAGGGAATTGGGGATGGGGACACCTAACCCCAACCCCATCCCCATCCCCATCCCCATCCCCATCCCCATCCTCATCCCCATTTCAAGGAATTTGTGGGGGAAATAGGGTTGGGGATGGATCCCCCAATCCCTAATCCCATTTAAATTTGGGGTTAAAAGTCATCCCCAACTCTATATTTTTCCATTTTTTCATTTTTTCATTTTTCTATTTTTCTATTTTTCTATTTTTCTATTTTTCCTTAAAAAAATTCCCCTAAATGAGGATGAGAGAACGGGGCTTAGGGCCCGGGATAAAATGGTCAGATATATATATATAAAATCCCCATCCCAAAAGTACAGAAAAGAACAGATCACAGTGATGCAAGTCAAAAATCAATCACACGGTTACCAAAGTAAAGTCACACCAGAGGCATCCATGGACATGTGTACACCAGAACATCACCAACTTCCCCTCTCCACACCTCCCGCAAACAAACCCACCAGTTAATTACGTGACGGGGGTATTTTCGCCTTTTTATTAGCAACCCGCACCACCCACGCACAAACTCACACATACAACTACGCCACTCTCTCGCTCTCGAATTCGATAGTGTTTATTTTTCTGCTAGCTCTGTCTTCCCCTCTCTCTCTCTCTCTCTATAAATTATACATTTTGGAAAAAATTAAAATAAAAAAATCACAAAAAGACTCAAAACCCTAAGAGGTTCAATCTATAGGGTTTTTTTATTTTTACTTTGTTTTTGTTTTCAATTGGAGTTTTAGTAATTTGATTCAATGGACACTGAAGAGGAAGAAGGTTCAAAATTATTATCAAACCCTTCTTTTGAAGTCCAACATGATGACGACGATTCCGCTAATGTAACCGCGAAAACTACGGTTCTGGACTCGGGTCGAGATTTTGGAAAAGAAACCGACACTCAATGTGAACCTGAGTCCGCGCCCGAGTTGAGCGACTCGGAACCGCTACCACAGCCGCAACCGATAACCCGTGAAGGTGAGGATTCGATTGGTGATGAGTTGGCGGAGTCTAGAGTCGACGATGGAGGAGCTGAGTCGCGTGAAGACTCGCAACCATTGGCTGTTCCTGTTGTTGGTGCGGAAGATGGTGGTTTGGTTGCTGCTGAAGGAGGGGTTGAGGATGTGATGATGGACGGTGGTGATTCGTCGGTACCGGTGGCAGTGGATGCTGGTGAAGGCAATGATGAGGAAGAGATTGGTAAGGAGGAGAACCCGGGGGTTGATAGAGAAGTGGCTGATACGGTCCTGGAGACTGACGAAAAAGACGAGGAATCTGATGATACAGGAGTAGTGGCTGACGTGGCGAATGAGATGGAAGATAAGGGTGATGCAGTTGAGGAGATGGAAGAAAAGGCTGATGCTACCGAGCAGACGGAAGGAAGGACTGATTTTGGAGAGGAGACCGGAGAAATGACTGAGGTGGGAGAAGAGACGAAGGAAATTGCGGAGGAGATAAAGGTTATTGATGCTACGGAGGTGGGGGAAACAGAGATTGCAGAGGAGGTAGACGCGGCTGACTTGGCGAAGGATACTGCTGCGGTTGCTGATGAGACGGAATTTGATGATGTGGAAGAGAGAATGGAGATGCAAGAGGAGGAAACAGAGGTTGCTGGTGAGGCAGGGGAAGCGGAGTCGGCGGAAGAAATGGAGAAGGAAACAGAGGAGGGTGAGGAAACTGAATTGAGGGAGGAGACAGATGTGGAGATGGAGACAGGTGATGGGGCAGAGGAAACCGAGGAGGCTGAAGCTGACATAGCGGATGAAATGGAGAAGGCGGACGTGGCAGAGGAAACGGAAGAGGCTGAAGCTGAAGCTGACATGGCTGATGAAACGGAGAAGGCAGATGTGGCAGATGAAATGGAGATTGGCGAGGAGGTGAGTAGAACTGGTGGAGGGAAGAGAAAGCGAGGAGGGAAGAATTCTAAATCTCCTGGGAGAGCTCCTTCGAGGAAGAAAGCCGAGGAGGATGTCTGTTTCATTTGCTTTGATGGTGGTGAACTTGTTCTCTGTGACCGCAGGTGACCTTTTTAATGCAATAATTTACTCATTTATTTATTTTTTACTGTCAATGTTCTGCTTATAATCTGTGTGATTGATGATTGAGGGGTTTTCCGATAATTGCTTTATAGGGGATGTCCAAAGGCGTATCACCCTGCATGTGTTAATCGTGATGAGGCCTTCTTTAGAGCCAAGGGCCGCTGGAATTGTGGTGAGTTTCCTAATAAGTGATTCAGTTGCTTTGTTATTATTTGGTGTTATATGCTTATTTAACTGGTTTTTGTTTGTGTTATGTTGGCTATCTTTGTCGTTTATTTTGTTAGTGATCCAGGATTTTGCTTTAGAATCTGCTGTCGTATGACGTTGATTGTGAAACTGAAATATCTAAAACTGATCATAAGTGTATTAGAATTGATATAAAGAATAATTGATATCAGTGGTTGACTACGTGAGGAATTAAAACATTCAGGCTACCTTGATTCTTGGACTTCCTTGTCCTCTTATATTTTATTCCAATTCAAATTTCTTTATAAGTATTGAAGTTGTTACTTCCTCTTTTTTCTTGAAAAAGGTGTGATGTGATCTACTAGACAGCAAAGCTTGCAGGAGTGTGAAGGGACAGGAAGTAAAACCTTCAAATTTGCCCATCACAATGTTCAAGTTTTGCAAGCTCATCAAGTTTGTTTACTGTGAGTCATCTGAAGTGTGAAATTCACTTTGGTTGCTAGGGTTTCTTGAATATTTCTGATATCCAAAGGCAATTGTGGATAGTCGCAATTTTCCGATGTCAAGTAAATGTGATCAAGTTGTGATAATAGCCTTGAATTTAATCATCTGTTTATTCAATATTAGGGATCCATAAAAGATCCAAAATCTAGAAGGCAGTTGTTAACCCACAAGTGACTTTGGTGTGTTTATATTTGTTAGTAAAGTTACTAAGTGAGAGGCAAGGTTGGTGCTACCCATATGTTTTGAACTAAATTTTATATGCATTTTGGCTTGATGGATGTATTTGGACTTTGATTCATTGGTCATTGTCAAATACGGTTGTTATCAAGAGCAATATGCAACCTTTATGGAAAGAGTGTTCAACATATGCCCAAAATGCCAGCCAATTGATCTACTGAGAATCATTATACTTATATTTCTTTCATGAGTAATGCTAGATATCTAACCTTTGTATCCCACCTCCATCCCAACCAATATCGTTGCAATTAATAAGTGGATACATGTGGTAAGTGATATAAATCATCATTAATGTATATCTACTTATCAATTGCAACATCATTGGTCGGGATGGAGGTGGGATACAAAACGTGGGATGTCTAGCATTATTGTTCTTTCATTTAATGTTGTGTCCCTGTCTCTTGTAAAAGAAGGAAATTAGAGCCTAAATTTCTGTCAGTTGTGATCCCTCATTTAAAGACTGTAGTGCACACTGAAGATATCTTAGCTTAAACCTCTACGTATTTTTGTTATATTCTAAATAAAGCCTCAAAGTAGTGTTTTAGCCCGAAGTAACAAAGCAAAGAAAAAAGTTCTACTTATTAAATGTATAAGAATAGTCAATGGGAAATGCCGACAAAAAGAAGTATACCATGTCCAATGGGATATATGAGTACTATTTGATTCTGAGGTGGGACCACTTGATCGATCAACCAACTATTTCTTTCCCTGTGACTACTGTTTTTCTGACTTTTCATCTTATCATTGTTTTGATAGGAAGAACTAATATTTAAATACGAACATGTTATTCTGTAGATGTTTGTTGTAATGTTGCTTAGAACACCCTGCGTGGTAGTGTTAATTTCACAATGTTGAAGATTATTCACTTTAGTGTAAGTTTAGCGTTGCACAAACAATTAAACATGAGGTATCTTATTCGCCTTATTGTATATTGGATGGAATATAGTATATGCGATTGAAAATTTTGAAACAACCTTCGTAGACTAGAATCCATCTTAAAGTAGTTTATAACAATGATAATTTTCATAGTCTTTATTTCATTTACTCCAAAAGGTGGTTGAGGTTATCCTTTGTGTGCTATGCGATCACCTTGAATTGGTGAGTTAGATATATTCATCTTCAGTGGTGTTGCTTCTATACCTTTCTTCTGGTTCTTGTTATATTTATGTCACTTTTGGGCTCCTTTTGATATACTTGATTCATCTGGTTACTGGTTACTGGTTCGTGGTATTGCTGTTGGTAATTGCTTTTTTGATGTGTAGTATTTAAACTTTTTTTTTTAAGGATCTTATTTATCAATTTATTAAACTGTAAAATTCCTGCTTTAAAACTTGGCTATACCTGGGTTTGTTTTCTCAGTCTAATAGTATGGTTATTTGCTTGAATTAGGTTGGCATCTATGCAGCATTTGTGAGAAGAATGCCTTCTATATGTGCTATACATGTACGTTTTCCTTGTGCAAGGGCTGCATCAAAGATGCTGCCATCTTATGTGTAAGAGGTAACAAGGGCTTCTGTGAGACTTGCATGAAGACTGTGATGTTAATTGAAAAGAATGAGCAGGGAAACAAGGAAATGGTAAGTGTGCAATTAACATAAATGGTTCTTTAAAAGAACTTCTGTTTTATTGTTTCTTTTCCGGGTGGGTCATTCTCAACATAAAGGCTGTAACAAATAAATTATGGCAGTGTTTTGGGATATAAACTTACAGCGTGTCAAACTGTGGCATTTTATGCTGAAATTGCATCTGAGAGTACTTGAGTGTTTCATTACGGAGTTAATATAGTTTTAAAAACTTGGACCATACTGTTTGACCCATTGTTTTGTCTCTTTATCCGGATTTGATTGCTTTGGATGATGCATTTATGACCTTGAATAAGCTGGTCTCCTCAGACATCCTCTCATAATTGCAATGGATGGTAAGCATCTGCTAAATGGTATTATTAGGCTGTCCATTCCTGGCAGATTTCTGCATTCATTATGCACTTTTGCACATATTGCTTTGTTGAAACATTGAAACAAGCTAAAAGACACATTGACACTGACTGCCTACTTGTAATGATGAATTAATTGTTTTCTCATCATTTGAACGATATTAGTGTTTGACCGAGTAGCATATAACTATAAATGTGAAAGGATACACTTATTATCTGTTGTATCTTTGACACATCTGTTTCCCAGAATCTCATTTCCTCCTCTTTCTGGGTTGAGCTACTATGTATTTCCTTTATTACTTATTTTTGTAGTCAATTTGTTTTAAAGTTGACCTGTTGATATGCAACAATAGCAGAAGCAGTCTTCATAGGTGGGATATTAGATTAATAACCATCAAAATAGCTCAAAATTGCTCATATGGGATTGAGTCACTCCGTATCAATTGTGTGAAGCAATTGAATTTTTGAAGAATAAGGAGATGTGTTTTCTCTATAAAATGTTTGTCATAACCATTCTTACTTGAATCCCATGATAAATGTTGTGTGAATTTAGCATGAAGAATTGAAGTCTTTTTTTGCATTATTTTTTCTCTCTAATTAGTTTTGTTTGTCCAGTAAGAGCTTCAAGATGGATGCCTGCAAATTCCTTATTTTGATTTGATTATATTATTCGATCTGGTTGAACCTTAAACTTATTCTGTATCTCTCTCTCTCTCTCTCTCTCTCTCTGTAATTACTTTTGCAGGGCCAAGTAGATTTTGATGACAAAGGTAGCTGGGAGTACCTCTTCAAGGATTACTGGCTTGATTTAAAAGGGCGACTCTCTTTGAGCATAGATGAGCTTGCACATGCTAGAAATCCATGGAAGGGATCTGATATGCATGCTAGTAAACAGGAATCACCTGATGATGATTATGATGCTAATAAAGATGGGGGACATGATTCTGACAGTTCTGGGCATGCTGAAGCAACTGTCTCTAAAAGAAGAAAGGGCAAGAGACGGCCTAAGTCCCGTGCCAAGGAGAGCGATTCACCAAGATTAGTGGCAGTAACCGGTGCCGAAGGAGCATCTACAGATGAAAACGCTGACTGGGCATCACCAGAGCTCGTAGAGTTGGTTATGCACATGAGAAATGGTGACAACTCTGTTTTATCTCAGTTCGATGTACAGACTCTTCTACTAGAATATATTAAAAAGTACAAGCTTCGTGATCCACATAGGAGAACTCACGTTATTTGTGATGCACGGCTTCAAAATTTGTTTGGGAAACCACGAGTGGGGCACTTTGAAATGTTGAAGTTACTTGAATCTCACTTTCTTGCAAAAGAGGAATCTCAAGTGGACGATCTTCAGGAGAGTGTCGTCGATACTGAAGCTAATCAGTTGGAGGCTGATGGTAGCTTTGATGCCCTAATAAAGGGGGGTAAGAAACGTAGAACACGGAAAAAGGGGGATGGGAGAGGGCTTCAATCTAATCTTGATGATTTTGCAGCAATTGATATGCACAACATTAATTTAATTTACTTGCGGCGTAATTTACTGGAAGAATTGCTTGAGGATACTGAAACATTTCATGACAAAGTTGTTGGTTGTTTTGCGAGAATAAGAATATCTGGTAGTGTTCAAAAGCAAGATTTGTATAGGCTAGTGCAAGTTGTAGGTAAATATTTCGATAACCATCTTGATTTATTTTAGTTTTGACCTGACTAGAACTTGAAATCTGTAATATTGTAAAGAAATAAATGATTTTCTGTACAGGGACAAGCAAAGTTGCTGAATCATATAAAGTCGGCAAAAGGACAACCGATATCCTTCTAGAAGTATTGAATCTGAACAAGACAGAGGTCATATCAATTGATATTATCTCAAATCAAGAGTTCACTGAGGTGATTAATACATGTTATTTTTCTTATTTCTCTTATTTCAACTCCTTTATCTTGCTTAGTGGCTAGAGGGAAAGTGAGAGTACTGCAATCTTCTTTACTTGGATTCATAAAATGACAAATTTGTGATTAATGAAGAGGCTTCTGTCTTGATCACTCACTCAGCAGTTGTGGTTACGAAGAAAATCCTGCTTAATATTGTTATAAGAAGTCCACAATAGCAGTCAAATATGCTCCAATTTTTGTAAACTATAAGCAATTTTATAATTCTCCATGGGGTTTACTCACGAAGATTATTCTAAAACAAAAGAAAAAAGAAGGCAATGTTTCAAACATCAAGTTTAATAGATTTGTACCTCTTCAATTAATTGATTAGTGGTGTCGATTATAGCAGCATGAATAAAACAGCATTATGGGAATGTTTTGTCTAAATGAATGTGTTTGTTTATTATATATGGCTATAATATGTTTTTTAAAGATATATTTGTTCTTTTGATCTGTTAGGATGAGTGCAAGCGTCTGCGGCAGAGTATAAAATGTGGACTTATCAATCGTCTAACTGTGGTAATGCTACATTTCATTAATGCCCTGAATCTACTGTAATCTAATTTTCTGTCCTGAGATTTGCAATTGGACTCCTTGTAGGGCGACATTCAGGAAAAGGCCATTGCACTTCAGGCAGTCAGAGTCAATGATGTAAGTTTATTGTGTTTTAGTTACTGCCATTGATGTTCAATAATTAGGTGTCAAATAGATAATCTCGATACATATGGTGTGAGAAGTACATTCAAGAAACAATGGAAGAGGGTAAATTATAGATGCTAAAAGGTGTTCCTAACAGTTGATTTGGAAGATGGGCAATAAGGTTATAGAATCCAGTGACAACTGACAAGAGGAAGCTTGGGGGAGTTCTGGATATACGTAAGGACATAACAAGTTATGCTTCCTAAGCATATATTATTATAAGTTCCAATGCTTATGCAATCTTATCATTCACCACTTCCTCGTGTCTTGTCTCTGCAATTACAAAAAAAAAAAAAAAAAAGTTTTGCTGGCTAGTCCCTTCTCCACACTTATATTCCCTTTTTAATTCTCGAGTAAAAACCTTTGGCCAAGAGATGATGGTGCATAAATTGGTAGGAATATTAAATCATAGCTGGATAAATAGGACAAGGGATATGAAGATTGTGCAGCCTGTATTACATGATCGTGAGTGTTATGCATTCATTTTCCAGTGAATCAAGAGTCGGCTTAAGATTCTTGTTTTATATTGCTTTCCAGATAAAGAATGCAAATAAGTGAGACATATTGCTAACTGATTTTAATACCTTATTCAACTTTTAGTTATTCTTCTAATATAAAGTACTTAGATTATAGTGTAAGGAAGAGGTTCTGAATTCTGATGGTTGGAACATTATTACCTAAGAATTTCAAAACTGTCATTGAACCTAATATTGGGATGTTGTTCAGACAATTCGATTTAATTTTCGTACTGACATATTTGACAATGTTCTTTTTTCTTTATGGTAAATAATGCACTTTGTTCTAATGCAGTGGATGGAGTCAGAGATATTGCGTCTCAGTCATCTACGTGATCGAGCTAGTGATATGGGGCATAGGAAAGAATATCCTTTACTTTATGAGCTTACAACTTTATTATTATTATCATGCTGCTTGATGGTAGTCAATGTAACATTGATGCTTGAGTATGATTTTCTTCTATTTCTACTGTTTTCTTCCCCTTTTTTTTTGGGTCAACTGGGTGGACTATCGAATGGTGGGGCAGCTGTGAACCATCATCTATTGAACCTCCCACTCTGGAGTTGGGATTTGATTGTAGGACTTTGGTACCATGTCTTGCACATTTTCCCTTTTTCTGTTCTTAACATGATACATTGCCATTTAATTCTGTGTTTGTCCGATGGTTTTCATGTGCATATAGATATAGTAATAGTTTACACCGTGGTGTTGGATGTGTATCATTGATTCATGTACATACAGTTATAATTTTCAGCATATTTGTTACTTATGTTTTGGCTGCTAGAAGTTCATATTCGATCAAACTGACGTCTAATAATTGGGATCGCCATACTTTTAGCTGATTGTTTTATTTTTGCCTTGTCTTTTGGGAAAAATACTTAAAAGCTCCTTTAAAATTTTATTATTCAATATAAAGATTCTAAAAATTATTTATATGTACGATATATTCTAAGAGGAACAATCCTTGTTAAAAAAGCCAATCTTCTATTTTCTTCCCTAAACTGTCATACAAATGCCGAAAATACCATTGTACCTGCACAAAATCTTAAATAAATGAAAATAAAGAGGTTTACATATATTAAGAAATTGGCAATATTGCAACAAGGAGCAGTAAGAACCAAACACTCTTATCTCTGCATTGACTTTATGCTTTATTTGCCCTTATCATTCTAGTTTTGAATTTATAGTTAGCTGAAAGACGAAGATTAATTTCAGTTATGCATTATTGGATAATTTATGTTTCTTATACAAAAGGCTGAAAATAGTTATTACAACATATCTTGTTTCTTAAACTCATGCAAGGTCAACTAATTTTAAAGAGGGGACAGAATATCATTCTCTTCAAATTGCAATAGATTCCAAGATATGATCTTTGTTTTTAGTGTTTGTAACTGTGGACAAGTTGCAAATTGTAGTTAAGATGGCAAGTAAGGAAAAGGATATTTTAGTCAAAATTATATATGTTAGAGGTGTTAAAGTAAACAGCTAACGATGAAGAAGTATGGGCTGAGAGTATGAAAGGTTTCTGTTCGTCAATGTTTTGGATGGATATAAATTATTTGATTGGTTTTTGGCCTTGAGGAATATGTTGAGAGGTTTGAAGTAATTTTTTGCTTTGATAAGAGGTTGAAGTATTCATTTCTTCCTTAGTTAGAAGAAAGGTTAAAGGATTAATCTATTTTACTTGATTATTAAAGTATCAAACTTTAGACACTGTCTCTGTAATATTCTGTTATGGTCCATAAGATTTTTTATTATGTTGTTTTTGGCTAGAAGGTTCATTTCAGTACAATCTTATGGTGTTCTGATATTGAAGTGTCAGTTATTGTCATAATTCTTGTCATTTGTCTGTTGTCCCTAAGCATAGAGCTCAAAGAATCTAATCTGGGTTCGGGATTTTTTTTTTTTTTTTTAAGCAGATGTGGTTCTCTCAGTTATTTATCTACAATATGTGCAATAATTCCTTTTTAATGGCAAAGGCTGTGTTTTAAGAATTCCTTGACTTTATGTTTACGCTTAGAGAATGTGTGGAGAAGTTGCAGCTTCTGAAGACGCCGGAGGAGCGCCAGCGTAGACTGGAGGAGATTCCAGATATACATTCAGACCCCAACATGGATCCAAATTATGAGTCTGAAGAGGATGATGTTGAAGCAGAAAGACAAGGTCAATTTTGTTTTCCTTATGAATTGCCAACTTTTTCTTCTCCTTTATATTCTGTATTTTCACTCTCAATTGAAATATTGTGTCTGGTGCATGCAGAGAACTATATGAAACCACGAGGTAGTGCGTTTAGCAGGAGAGGAAGGGAACAAATTTCTCCTCGAGCTTCAAATGAATTTTTGAGTGGGACTAGGAATTACTCAAGTGGAAATAAAGAATTGAGTAGAAACATGTCTATTAAAGGTATAAACAAAGGGGATGATTTCAATGGGTCTGGGGAAATAGTGAATGAAAATTTATGGAATCAAGGAAGAGATAAAGAAACGCAACAATCGAACAGTTGGGAGAAGCCAAGAAGTGTTATAAATTTAGAAACTGGTGCTAGAAATTCCCATTCCGTGGTACTATCAGAATCAATTACTAGGGCCACCTCAGAAATATCACCAACACCTGCTGCTACGGGGGTAACACAATCTGGTGCCAAAATCAATGAATCTGAGAAAATATGGTATTACAAGGATCCATCTGGAAAAGTCCAAGGGCCATTTTCCATGGTGCAGCTGCGAAAATGGAGCAACACCGGATATTTTCCTTCTAATTTGAGAATTTGGAGTTCTGCTGAATCGCAAGATGACTCTATACTTTTGGCTGATGCACTGGCTGGAAAATTCCATAAAGATCCCCCATTGGTGGACGCTAGTTTCCCAAAGTCTCAGACAGTCATGTACTCAGGGAAGGCTCATGGAGTGTCTTTGCAGCAAGGAATGGAAGGTCAAGTTGGTGGAATTTCAAACTTTGATCAGAATCGCACATCTCTGAATTCTCATAATACTCAAGGTTCTGAACCTTTAGGACAATCTGCAAGAGAAAGTTGGAAGTTTCAATCTGAATCTAGTTCAATGGTCGGGGCTCCTCAGTCTTCCATTGAAGCTCCCAAGCATTTTAGAGATGGGTGGGGTTCTGAGACAAATCTCCCTTCTCCAACTCCAACTCAAAGGACGGTTGAGGCAAAGGGGAAAGCTTTTGAAAAAGAATGGTCTCCCACCCCTGATCAACCATCTGGTTCTCGTATGATAGCCAATGTGTTCTCGGGAGACCATGGGGGGCAGCAGTCTTTTGCTGTATTTGTTCCGGAGAGTGGACAATTGATAAATTCTTCCACACCGTTGTCGTCTACATCAAAATTCAGTGGTGGAGTAGATGGTTTAAATATGTCTCATGGAGTGAGTTCGGCGATGCAGGTTAATGTCCATCAGCTACCGACAACTGCTGCTGCTGCTGTTGCCTCGATGAATCCAGTTGATTTGAAAAACATTGCTGCTAGTCTCCAAAGTTTGGTACAACATTCAAGTACTCATACTCCTGTTGAAACTCGTGGGTGGGGGTCTGGTGTGGCTGCAAGGCCAGAGATGATTTCTCCAACTCCGAAACTTGGGAGTGTATCTCAAACCTGGGGAAGTGTTCCATCCCTGAAACTCGAGTCAAATAACTCGGTTTCTATGCCTGATCAATCTCCTGCTTTTGTTCAAGCTCATGTTTCGTCTTTCAGTACAGGAAATTCATCTGGGGGTGTCCCTGCTTCAGTCCCATCGGGTATTCAGCCATCTGATTCTTGGAGACCTCAAGTTCCTGGTCACTCAAATGTTCAGGTTCCTGTTCAATCCAACCTACCTTGGGGTACCGGTGTCACAGCTAACCAAAATGCTGTGCCAAGACAGGGTCAGGAGAATCAAAATACTGGTTGGGGGCCGCCAGTGTCCGGAAATCCAAACATGGGATGGGGAGGACAAGTACCTGCAAATACAAACATGAACTGGGGAGCTCCTGGACAAGTGCAAGCTCCGGGAAATGCAAATCCAGGTTGGGCTACACAAGGACAAGGGCAAGCTCATGGACATGCAAATCCAGGTTGGGCTGCACCTGGACAAGGGCAAATTCCTGGTTGGGCCCCTCCCGGGCAAGGACCAGCACCTTTTAATGCAAATCCAGGGTGGGTTGCGCCCGGACAAGGTCCTCCTGGAAATGTAAATCCCAGTTGGGCAGCTCCCTCTGGGAACAACCCTGGCATGTGGGGAAATGAACAGAACAATGGCGGAGACAGGTTCTCGAATCAAAGGGACAGGGGTTCTCAAGGTGGAGATTCAGGTTACGGTGGGGGTAGGCCGTGGAATAGGCAGTCATCATTCGGCAATAGAGGAGGAGGAGATTCATCGAGGCCTCCTTTTAATAAAGGACAGAGGGTATGTAAATTTCATGAGAGTGGGCATTGCAAGAAAGGATCTCAATGTGATTATCTGCATACTTAAAAAGAAGAGTTTTTGGGAATTTACATTTTATAGCGGCGTAGAGCAGTCAAGTCTGTACAGTAATTTTCGTTTGTAGAAGTTTGACATCGTGTTCGCTCCCAATGCATGAATGCATGATACATAGTAAACCTTTTGTAGTTTATAGTTAGCTCTCTTAAAACTATATGCATTTTTTGCATCCTTCACTAATTTTTATTTTTTAATATTCTTCCTTAACCGTTTTAATAATATTGTTATTGAAGGTTTATCCACCTTATGTTTCTTGGTTGACAGTTTATTATCATTCTATTTGCTTATGTGATGCCAATGAGTTTTATTGGTACAGATTAGGGTTGGGTCTGGGGTTTTGATTAGAACCGGAACAAATCAAAAAATTCAGTCTTTTAAAAATTAGGACCAGTTTAGATCATTATTTTTTTTAGATTAGACTAGATCAAATTATATTTATTCAGTTCGGTCCGGTTCGATCTAACGGTTTTTATTTGAAATTTAAATGTTTGACCATTTAAAAATAAATATGGTATGATAAGATGAGCAATTAATTAGACATTGTTACATACGGTTTATCAAACTAAAAAAAAGAGTAAAAGAGTAATAAAAATAAAAATAAAGTGTTGAGTCGAAATCATACAAGTAGAAAAAATATTAATAAATAAAATCATTTTTTAAAGGTTATTAAATAAAATCAATTTCTATTGCTATAATCATATCAATGTAATTGAATGTATTTAAGTAAAAAAGAATTACAATTAAATTATGATAAACAACACTAATTTAGTTTAATATTATTAATATTTTTTTTATTATTAGTGATAATTTCGTAAAATAATGGAAACATATTGAAATATTTTACCATCCCATGTTTGGAGTTTTGTTTGTTAATGGAGGTTTTTACTTTACACAAACTTGTCTAACTGGTGACTGAAAAAAAAAACAACTATGAAATAATAAATAAATGTTTTGACAGTCAACTTTTTATTTTTAAAATTTTATTAATTTTTTTTTGGATATTACATATAGTAGTAATACTAAAAGCATTCGGTTTACAATCCGGTCCGAGTTTGATATACTTGGACCATAGACCGGACCAGACTATAAAGTTTTATTAAAATAAAATCATATGGTTTTTTTAAAGTACAAAACCTAACCAAACCGAGCGGGTTGGTTTGGTTTGGTCCGGTTTACGGTGTATGACCTTTTTTACCCACCCATATTTCAGATATCTCAGTTTTTCTTGCAGCTGCTTCATTCTTGAAATTATCAAAGTGTAATGGCGTTTTATCAGAGTTACATTTGTTATGGGATCATTTGATGTTGTAAGAGTAGTGAATTCCATTCATCTTTATGAGGTTTGGTGGTATTATAGGTGGGGAGGCCACCTGCAAAGGAATGTTTTCATTGAAAATTTCTAGGGACTATGGCGCCGGCAGGGGGAATCTCTCATGTTCCCAAACCAATTGACATCCATCCCTAATTGAAACTAGTCATGACGATCCAAGCTCCCCAAGGTTGAAACTACCTCTCAACCTCCCCTGAAGCCCGTCATCCTCTCCATGCATAAAAAGAGACCTATCAGGCATCAAGCCCATACTACAGTATAGCTCCCTCTTGCTGAGGGAATATTCAGACCTATATGGACAAGTAGTAGGAAGCTCGCTAAAGCCCTGTTGCCAACAAAGGGTGTCAACAGGGTCATTCGAAGCTCCAATGGATATGGAAAGGTTAGACCAACCAAACTTCTAGTATCAAGACCATGGCACGGATCTACCTTACCCTACGAAACAACAAACACCATACTCGACGACCTCCATGAAGAATCACTTCATGAATGCACACAAAATCATATCTACACTCCAACGAACATTGAAACACTGTGTACGTGTTGGACAAGTGATTGAATCCAAAGAGGAAACAAACTTATCTCCACCAAAGATATTCTCGAATCCATTATTAATTCGAAGTCAATGACTTTCAAATAAAATATCTCGCCTGGTAAAGCGGGAATGAATTCAGAGAATCATGGCAGGAGATTCACAAGTTCAACCTATTTGGACCTAGTATAAATACGCCCAACGTGAATACATAAAAAGAAGGAAAATCGACAATTAATAGAGTGAAAAAAAAGCATATAAGAGGAGAGATTCTACTCCGGCATAAATTCATTAATCAGAACACGGCCATCGTTATTTTCTACTTCTTGACACGAACGAAATCACCATCTCCCTTAGTTTGATAGGGATCGAGTGATATACAATAGAGTTCTGTAATTCTATCCTATTCAATAGAACAGTGTTATCGTTATTTTTTCTATTTGGATGTGCACTATTCATATGCCCACCAC
Organism: Dipteronia dyeriana; assembly: GCA_032871835.1. NCBI lineage: Eukaryota > Viridiplantae > Streptophyta > Magnoliopsida > Sapindales > Sapindaceae > Dipteronia > Dipteronia dyeriana. Next base: position 95,193,577 of record CM065295.1, on the reverse strand, counting down.
CACATACGTTCAACACAAAACCTGGTACCCAAGGTACCTACCCCGGCCGCTCCTTTCGAGGTTGTTGGTCTTGAGGGTGTTAATCGAAATTCTTCACCCTGGGCGAGTTTTTGGTCAGCATTTAGTAAACACTAAAATAATAATCTGACCTTAGTAAATAGTTTACAAAGGCTTAGATTATTCACAAATAGATTAGATTTTTAATTGTTAAAAATCATAAATAATTTACTAGTTAATTAGAACTTGTTTCTAATAATGAATTAGTTAATGTACTGGATAACTTGATTAAAGTTAGCCGTTTGATCCTGAAAAGTCTAGGTGCGTTAACGGATAATCGAAAACCCTAATTTGAAAATAGTGAGTGGGAGAGGGATATGTGACATATATATATCCCACAGTCTCCATCATTAGTTAAACATCGTGAGATCCGAGTGGGGCCTCATGACGGCTTTGCTTTCGTCTTCTCTAAGGAGGGTTTCCACAAAGGTCAATATCAAGGTTGACTTCCTAAAGGATAGGATTTCTGAGGGTATTTCAGGATTGACCGACCCTAAGGTGGCAATTCTCGAGTTAAGCTCGTGAGATCTGAAATGGTGGATTACACTCACGAAGGTTTTGATTAAGTTTTGTTAATAAAAAACCTGATTGAATAAACGATGATTGAATGTTATGGAATAAGAGTTATTATAGAATATCTTTTGATTGAGAATGTCTCGGTCCAACTTGCAAAGACTTGACCGACCCTTCTTTGTGGTATGTTGGATTGTCATGGCATAGTAGCTGGTTTTAGGGTTGTTCTAGTTCGTTAAACATGTTTATGCATCATGTTTAAATTTATACCAAAGCACTCGTACTTGTTTTAAATAAATGACTGAATGAATGTTTATTTATTTCAGCAATTATGTCTTCTACATTACTACAAATTCTCCCAAATGACAAATTAACTGGTGATAACTACACTAAGTGGAAACTAAACATTAATGCAATACTAGTCACCAAAGACCTCAAGTTTATGTTTACGGAGGAATATCCTCCAGCGCATGCTGCCAATGCCACACAAACTATTCGTGAGGCATACCAGCGATGGGTCTCATCCGATGAGAAGGCCCGAACATATATGTTGGATTCAATGACAATGGGAATTTTTGGTTAACACTTTCTAATGCCGTCTGTGGGAAGTTTCCACACCCCTTTTGAAAGCTTTCATGTCTCTACATAAGCGTCCTTATACTATTAACGTGATAGAATTATCAGTCATTGTTTATGATATCCTTTCTCCACGTTTGTCTATATCGCTTACGCACCACGTGTGGTGCTTATTTTATGGTTTGACAAGTTTTGTTTATTGTGGAGCAAATATGGTACGTGAGGCTCCTGGTGGAACCGGTTTATTATACTACTCCTATGAAGCGAACCTACTCATATAATCATGGAGCTCCAAAGCAGTAGCTCCCCACCTGAATATCTCCTATATAGTTGAACCACTCCGATACATCAAGAGCTCCTATACAGTAGAGCTGCACCTCATCTGCTTCCTTACAGAAGATTTGTTCTGCTACCGTTAGACCTCCTATCCAACAAATCCTTTAAACTTGTACCTGGTCATACGGATCCCCTCATGTCACCGATCCACCTTTCAGAAGCTCCTAGGTATCGATAGCAGGTCAACTCATGAATTTGATAAGCCAACTCAACTGTGTAGCCTCTAGAGCAACACGACTAGTAGAAGACTAGTTCTCCACACCTCATATATCGGGCTGGTCAACACCTAAGTGAGCCACTGAGCTCTCTTTTAATTCTAGCAGAGTCTAGAGCCTTCTCTCAGTTGTTTGGGACTTCTAGGATCCCAAGCATGCATTTGGACATGTACCAGACCGGTGGCTTGGCTCCATGTGTACTGGGACATTCATCGCCCTAGCAAGCCACCGAAACCTGATCTGATCGAGGAGAGCCTAGAGGCTTCCAACGCTTGGTAAGGTGTCATACGGGCCTAAGCAAACCTCTAGAGCAGTAGCATCACTACAAGACCGGTGGCTTCACTTCATGTGTATCGGGCCATTCATCGTCCTAGCAAGCCATCGAAGCTCGATCTGATCTAAGAGAGCCCAGAGGCTTCCCACATTTGTTCCCTACGTGCCTAAGCAAGCCTCTGAAGTAACAGCACCTCTGCAAGGCCAATTGGTTCCTCTCTTCTTATACCGGGCCGATTAACGCCCAAGTAAGCCATTGAGCTCTAGGTTAATTCTAGCAGGGTCTAGAGCCTTCTCTCAGTTGCTAGGGAATTCTAGGATCTCAAGCATGCATTTGGACCTATACCAGACCGGTGGCTTCACTTCATGTGTACCGGGTCATTCATCGCCCTAGCAAGCCACTGAAGCCCGATCTGATCGAAGAGAGCCCAGAGGCTTCCCACGCTTGGTAAGGCCTCCTATGTGCCTAAGCAAGCCTTCGAAGCAGTAGCACCACTACAAGATTGGTGGCTTCACTCAATGTGTACTGGGCCATTCATCGCCTTAGCAAGCCACCGAAGCCCGATCTGATCGAGGAGAGCCCAGAGGCTTCCCACATATACTGAGGCCTACTACGTGTCTAAGCAAGCCTCTAGAGAAGCAGCACAACTGTAAGGCTCAGTGGTTCCTCTCTTCATATACCGAGTCTTTCAACGCCCAAGTGAGCCACTAAACTCCTGGTTCATGTCCGAGAGGTCCAGAGCATTCTTTCAGTTGTTGGGAATTCTTTGAATCCTAAGCATGCCTCTGGACCGGTACTAGACAAGTGGCTTCTCTCTATTTGTATCGGGCCATCCAATGCCCAAGTGAGTCACCATGGTTCCTACTCATTTCTGAGAGGTCTAGAGCCTTCTCTCAGTTATGGGAAACTTCCAGGATCCCAATCATGCCTTTGGATCTGTACCAGACCAGTGGCTTCGCTCCATGTGTACCGGGTCATTCATCACCATAGTAAACCACCGAAGCCTGATCTGATAAAGGAGAGCCCATAGGCTTTCCTTATTTGCTGAGGCCTACTACGTACCTAAGCAAGCCTCTTGAGTAGCAGAACCACTGCAAGGCCTAGTGGCTCTTCACTTCTCATACCGGGTCTGTCAATGCCCAAGTGAGCCATATAACTCCAGTTTATTTTGAAGAGGTCCAGAGCCTTCTCTCAGTTGCTGGGAATTCTTTAGATCCCAAGCTTGCCTCTAGACTGGTACCAGTCAGGTGGATCCTCTCCATTTGTATCGGGCCACCCAATGCCCAAGTGAGTCACCATGGTTCCTACTCATTTTGAAGGGGTCTAAAGCCTTCTCTCAGTTGCGTGAAACTTTTAGAATCCCAAGCGTGTCTCTGGACAGTTACCAGGCCAGTGTCTCCTTTCCACTTGTATGGGGCAATTCATCGCCCTAGTAAGTCATCATTGTCCCGATCCACCTCCCTGGTTAGTCTCCTCAGAAGTAGTAACTCTTTCCTCCCTGGTCTCGCTGCTTGGTCAGATGAAGGATCATCATCCACTGACGCCTTTACTTCAGAGCCAGTTTCTGCTACCTTGGTTGGATCATCCTAAATCAGCATGGGCCTTCATCTCCTCAATCGGAGCAATTGGAACCTCTCCCACCAATTTGGCATCAGCCCATACCTCTACCTCTTAGTCAGGTTCAGTTAGGGAGGTAGGTTGGCTCGAAGATCCTCCTACATCCTGAACTTCAACAGCAACCCACATCTGTCAAACCAGTCTGGACCTCTCCCTCCCTAGTACGATCGATCTAGACCTATACCTCTATGATAGGTTCAGATGGACAGGTACGTAGGTTTGAAGTCCCTCCTGCATCCCGAATTTCTACAGCAGCCCACATCTGCAAACCAGTTTGGACCTCCCTTTCCTTGGTAGGATCGATATGAACCTCTAACTCCTTGACGGGTTCAGAATGAGAGGCAGCGGGTTTAAAGCTCGTCTTACATCCTGAGCTTATGTATTACCAGAGGACTTCGAGATACATTCTACCCAAGTGCGGCTTGGCATGAAGGTGGAAAAAAGGCACCAAGTCCTCCCCATCATCTATACACCCATTAACTCAAAATGGTCCAGCTTTAGTCGAAGCCGACCAAGGTAACTCCCAGCTTTCTCCATGATCTAGGCAAGGTATCCATCCTCAAATGATGATCAAGTTAGAGGGAAGAAGAGCTAGATCTGCCTAGAATGCAGCGTAGAAGCGTCCTTCAGCAAAGAAAGTGACAACCTTGGCTTCTAAGCAGCCACACTGCTATACAGAGTTTAGACCACTTCCTTCAGATTTTTTATCCTTCTTCAGAGGAATCCTCGTAAGGCACGACACACGGACTCGAATCTCTCTAGATCGTATGCATATTGGATCCACTCATTGTCTACCTACGTATTAGCCACGGTTGCCTCAATTCTGGTCAGGATTTTGTTCAGAACGACTGCACCACTAGCTACTGTGATCAGCTCCACGTTCTTCTAGTTTGGCCTCCCTTGAGAGAGCAATTTCCCCATCCAAAGCACCTACTTTTGGAATAGTTGGGGGTTCACCTGCCACTTGCATAACCACCTCAATTGTGGCCTTTATTTTAGCAGAGCCAACAGGGATGCCCTCCACCTCCGCTATGCCAGCATGGACAACCACCATCATTAGGGCTGGGTTAGCCTGGGTATCTCCCTCTTCAACTAAACCAGTCTAAAACTCCCTCTCATTGGTAGTTTCAGCCTAGTACAATACCTTCTTAGCAGGTTCAGGTGGAGAGGTAAGATGTCTGAAGCTCCCTCTTTGGATTGATCCTTTGTTATAACGTGATACTTCAAACCAAGGTCTGTTTCAGCAGCCCAAGACTTGCCAGCTACGGTGGGAGAATACACAACCATCGCAACAACTTTCTTCTTGATCCCCTCTCATTTCCATCCATCAATGACACTTAAAAGGAGAGATATAGCCTGATCCACCTGGTGGTTGAAAAGAAATAGCCATCCTCACTGGCTTGAACAAGCTTGGTCTTAGCAACATCAGCTTGCTCTCGAAGATTATCATACCGATGGATCATTTCCATTTGTACCGGGTTATTCAATGTCCTAGCGAGACATCGATGTCCTGATCCGTTCGAGGAGCACCCACAGGTCCCGATTCATTTATAGTGGGGTCTCGAGCTCCATCATAATTATTGAAGATTCTTATCTACCCCAAACACATCTCTAAACCAGTTACATCACTCGGGGACTAGGAGCCCATTATTCTCTCTAATACCCATGTGGAAGGGGCGGTGACCCCAACGTGAGACAATTTCTCCTAGTGTCTGGTTCACAATAAAAAGTGACTTTTATGGAAGGTCACTCAATCATCGACACCTATAACTCATAACGTTTGAAGAGATTCTACTCGTGAAAAAACTCCTACCAACCGGTACCACCTTACATTGATATAACCTCGTATTGGTAATGCCATAAGTTTGTATCTCCTTTGATTTCAATCTCCGTGATAGTTCTCCTGTGATCACCATTCGCCTTTGATCAAGATACCATAGACCGTATCAAATCCCTCCAAGAGGATCACCATTACCAGGAGAGCTACATCGCACTCATGATATCCTGGATTGGATTAATCCTTCTAGAAGGATCGTCATGGTATTTCGACAATGATCGCCTCGAGACCAAGGATTGGTCGGGGAAGCCTCCCCACTACCTCTGATGCCTTGGTCGGGCACTAACCCCCGCTAGAAAGGGTCTGAGTGTAAGAGCATAGTTACCATCCAGATGTCGAGACCAGGATATCTAGCTAGCATTTCTGATGCCTTGGTCAAACTACCACCCCTAAGAAGGATCTGAGCGTAAAAGCATAGTTGCCTGCTAGATCACGAGACCAGGATAACCAAATGGTCATCCTGCTTCCTTGGCGGAGCTAACCCGGCCATGAAGGATCTGGATGGTATAGTTTCCTACCAAGATCATTTCGCCAGCTCGTCTAAGTTCCATGATTCTTGGAAGAGGAACACTAGGTACCCAGATTAGCCACTGGAGATTCATCCCACATGATCGAGTAATGCTCTAGATTCGCCTATGTTACGCCTATGTATAAAAACTTGGTGTGAAAGTGGCCTTAGTTGCCTACAAGGATCTTTTTCGCCTAAGTACCAGGATTCCTAAAGCAGGAATAACAGGTACCCTGATTCACCAGAGCCTAGTATACTGAGAATGATGTTTTCAAGTAATAGCTACCTGTAAGAAAGGATAGGAAAATTCTTCAAGTATTACATATCCTAACTCTAACCCCAACTTTGTACCGGTGTTAAAGTTAGGGGGACTTCTATTAATAGCCAAATTTGGCTAGGGACCGAAAGAGAATTTTCCATTTTCCAGCCTTTATGAAAGGGTCCCAGATCGGGCTTATATCAAAGTCCCCGATGTCGAGCCACCACGCGATCCTACAAGAGCAGGGCAAGACCGCCTATACCATCTGAGCATCTTGCAAGTATCCAGGCTCACCAAATAAAGCCCGACGTGACCACATCAAGCTCCATATGCCATGATAGAAGCCCAAAGCTAGGTCGACGTCGAAGGACCTAGATTTCCCGAGGCTGGGGTATCTCATGACACTTTCCTGGAGCATACTACCATCTCTACTACCACCAAAAGACCTTTAGGGTGCCAAACTTGTCTTGCAAATGCCATTCTGCCTCATCAAGGTATAGTCTCAACCTGTTCGAGTAGAAAAGGAAGAAGCTCACAAATCCCCATTATCACCAAAAAAACACCAACACGATTAGGGCAAGATCAACTGCAGATCCCGACATGGTTAAATCAAGTCTCCAGTAGCAAGAGTAGTACTCGAAGCTGACCTCGACACGAGATATGCCAAGAGTCACCTCAGGTAACCTCCATAAAGTACCTCGCCAAAGTGACATACAAAACCATAATTCTTCTCCAAACAGTGTAGGAAGAGAGGGTTGACTTTCATGACATTTACGATACCATTAATGAGGTCAACCGTATTAATGGAGGTAATCAACCCTATTAATGAGGTCAACCGTATTAATGAAGGTAGTTGTAAGTTCCTGTGTTTTTGATTGACTTATTTAGTTTGAAAATCCACATTTGAGGATTAACATGTAAGGGTAGTTTATGTCGTCTTTGCTCGTGACCAAGTTCAAGCTTCAAAGGTATATCGCTTGCTTAATTTCATTGAAGAGTTTTAGTGCACACACTCACTCCCATGCATGTTTTAATTACCTTGCATTAGTGCTTAATTGCTTTCTTGTGTGCCTAATGTGTCTATGTCTTGCTTGCTTGGATTGCATGTTGTTTTGGTCTTGCTTTTGTCCCCTTGACCCTTTGTAACAGGGAAGTGCGCGGGTCATGCGCTGGTTTCTACCCGCGCAGTGCCTGAGGTTTACATATTTTGTTCCTCGGTGTCAGGTCATTGCGCCGACACTTGCATGGGTCATGATCCGTGCATTTCACTGGGTGGATTTTAAATGCCTCGGCTTTGGTTTATTACGCGGACACTTGCGCGCCTTAGCGCGAGTATGCACGGGTCACTATACGGGTAAGGACCCGAGCACTATGCCTTGTCTGGTCAATTTTTTTTCAAAACGACGTAGTTTTGTTTAGGGCTCATATTTATATACCATCTTCTCTTTCATTCGAAAAAGTGAGCTAAAAATCACATCTTTAAGAGGGGAAGTAACTCATAAAGAGAGAGAGCTTCCAAGAACTCATCTTGACTCAACCAACCATCAATCCATGAGCATCTAGCATCTAGCATCTTCTTACATCCTCAAAGCATGGATGTTTCTTGTTTTCATTGACTAGGTAATCTCTACATGACCTAGAATTTATTGTTTCATTACTAGGCTATGTTTACCTAGAAAAATCATTAATTACTCATTGAATGTATGCTTTTATGTTTTATTGCATTTATAACACACTTGAGTTGTTGTTTGTTGGTTGAGATGAATGTTTTCATGATAGCTAGCATTTATGATGATTTTACCCTTCTAGCTAAATCTACTTGCACTTGCATTTAGATAATTGATATCTAGGATTTGCACTCATTATCATCTTTAATCCTTAGATAAGCTTAAATGTGTTAACCTAACATTTTTGCATTTAGAATATTGCTATATATTCACTTAGGTTGTTTTGACTCTTCATTGAGGTTAAGTCTTGTGACTAAGTGGTTAGTGCACAAACAAATAGATCAAGAATCACTATCAAAGGCCCGTTAGGTAGAGTGAAAGGGTTAGTAACCGTGTACGGTGTGACGGGAGGTCAATCTAAGTTGTAAACTTTTATTCAATAGTGGATTTGAGGATCGGATGTGGCTAGAAGGATAGCCCGTGATTTTTCCCTTGTCGAAGGGTTTCCACGTAAATATCGTGTGTTTTTATTGTTTTATGCATAATTAGTTTTAATTGAATACTGTATGATTTAGGGTAATATTTGGAATATTGATTCGATTAAAACCTATTCACCCCCCCCCCCCCCCCCCCCCCCCCCCCCTCCCCCCTCCATCTCTCTCTCTAGGTTTATAGACACACACTTCTTAGAGAATTTTCAGTAGTCAACCCTATTAATGAGGTCAACCATATTAATAGAGGTAGTCAACTCTATTAATGATATAATCAACGCCATTAAAGGAAGATTAGTCAACTCTTTTAATGGCCACCATTAATGAAGGAGTTCGAAGAGGAAACAAACATCTTTACCTTCAAGATATTCTCAACAATCGATTCTTTGGGGGTCAACTACATTAAACAGAAAATCCCCACGAATAAGGAATGGAGATCATTAATTCAGTAATCTTCGGAATGGGCAGCAAGCAATTGGAACCTATAAGTGTGACAAAGCTCTCTCCAAGAAACGACACATCTACATCATCGATGAGCACCAATTCTACCTCCTTGCTCGCTACTTGGATCAAGGACACCAATAGAGGATACTGGATACCAGGGACCGGGATCGACCCCTTTACCCCAGCAAGTGAACCTCGAGTCCCCATATCTTCTCCATATGCACGAAGCTCGACGGGCGGGATGGCTCATCTCCTACCTATCGCTCCATCCTCATTCATATTTATACAAGATCACCAAGGTATGAGGTACTGGTGGGATGGCTCGTCTTCTACCTACTGCATCATCCTTCATATTCTTACACCTAATCACCAAGGTACAAAGTATCTACCCCCCACAACCTTCTGAGGCAGCGGGTTGAGGGTTTTAATCGGGATTTTTCACCCAGTGGGAATTTTTGGTTAACACCAAGAAATCCTAAAACAAGAAAAAGTCCAAGAAAGGTAAATATGATTTGCTTGTTATTGAGTCATGTTTAGTGGAAGATGATTCTTCACCCTGGATAGTTGATTTGGGGGGGGGGGGGGGGGGGGGGGGGGGGGTGGCACTAACCATGTTTGTTCTTCTTTACATTGGACTGATTCTTGGACACAGTTAGAGGAGGGAGCCTCTTCAATGCATGTGGGGTTAGGGGATGACTTGTCGTCACGAGCAGTAGGCGTAATCAAATTATGTTTTTGTAATAATTATATATTGTTGGACAATGTATTTTATATTCCTGGATTTACATGGAATTTGATTTTCGTTTCTAAGTTGTTAGAATAAAAATATTATGGTTCTTTTAATAATAAGTCTGTTATTATTGGAAAAAATGGTCTGAATATTTGTTCAGGAATTAAAGAAAATAATTTGTATGTGTTAAGACCATTAATACAGACTATACTGCTCAACACTTAATATTTAAGATAAGATTTCTCCAGATAATGACACGTATCTCTAGCATCTGAGGCTTGGTCATATCAACCTTGACCAGATAGATAGACTAGTAAAAACGGACCTTTAAGTGAGTTAAAGGTTGACACATTACCTGTCTGTAAATCTTATCTATAAGGTAAGATGACTAAGAGACATTTTACTAGAAAAGGGCTTAGAGATAAAGAACCACTAGAACTTATACATACAGACGTCTGCGGACCGATGAATGTTAAAGCTAGGGGTGGTTATGAGTATTATGTCACATTTATAGATGACTACTCAGGATATGGATACGTCTAACTAATTACTTTTATAATAATTAATATGTATGAGTTTCGAAAATAATTATAATCCCAAGTTCACTGGTTCCAGATTATGATCTGTATAAAAAAAAACCTACTTCCGCTGTGTTACCAATGAATGGGGTTCCAACACCCTTTTCATGATCTGACTCTTTATCGAAGCACAATAGGTGCTCTTAAGTCCCTTGCCAACACCAAACCAAATATTTCCTGTATAATTAACAAGCTAAGTCAGTTCTTGGTTGCTCCTACTATGGTACATTGTGCAGCCTGCAAGAGGGTGTTTTGATACTTGAAAGGGACTCAACATCTTGGTCTTTAATTCAGGCAAACTTCAGCTATTTCACTTGAAGCATATGCTGACGCGAATTGGGCTAGCTACATTGATGATCGTCGATCAACAAGTGGAAGTTGTGTCTTTCTCCATGGTAACTCGGTTTCATGGAGCTCTAAGAAGCAACGGGTTGTTGCGCGTTCAAGCACTGAAACTGAGTATAGGTCTATGGCTCAGGTGACAACTGATGTTCTTTCGCTTCGATCCTTGTTGACTGATCTTCAAATTCCTATCACTCAATGTCTTGTTGTTTGGTGTGATAACATTGGTGTCAACTCCCTTTCTCAAAATCCAGTTTTTCATCAAAGAATTAAGCACATTGACATAGATACACATTTTATTCGAGAGAAAGTGTTATCGGGAGAGATTGATACTCGATATGTACCCATTGAGTACCAAGTTGTTGATATATTTATGAAGAGTTTCACTCGTGAGAGGTTTCAGTGTTTTGCTCCAAACTAAAGATGATAAATTCTCCCTAGTTTAGCTTGTGGGGGGATGATAAGCATGTAGACTATGCTACGATGAGTCCATCAGTTGGCAAGAATCCAATGAGTATTGAGTCTTTGTAGACAAACAGAGGGGACTAATAATCTTAAGGCAGAAGCAGATTATAGGAATACAACCATGCTTGATCAACACCACTTATCATCGGTTGATCATGATATGATAAGTTGATGGTTAGTTAATGATTAATCAACTATAAATATTATTAGTTAACAGCCAACAAGAATTAGTTCGTTAAATGTAATAATCACAGTTGATATCAGCTTTTAGTTAGTTACAATTTTGTTATAGAGGTTGTTATATGATTAACAAAATCAGATATATAATTCATTGTAACAACGAAATGTAATCAATCTTCTCATCTCTATCAATAATATTCCATTTATGGAGTTCTCTCAAAGTCATTGTTTCTTTTATCAAACACATTACAGTGTCTATCAAACACTTTCCTATTTCAATTTTTCACCATGGGCCTGTCCTTCATTGGAGAGACACTCTAGTTCTTCTCTCCTTATTCATCGCATGATATTCCACCATTTATCAAAAACAGAATAGCATGGTACTAACTCTTACACATACTCATCACACCATTACATGTAACTTGATCTTTTTTTTATATGGCGACTGAACCTAAAACAATGTTAGGCTGAACGAGTGTTCTTCACTGCCAAATCACATTGGGCAACGGTATTATATGTAACTTTTCGATCAGACTCAATTACATATATGTATAATATAATTAATTTATTTTTGTTATAGATATGGACCATTGTTTTGAACGAGTCTGGTTGTTCAGAAAATAGTTGTATCGACTGATAATGAGATAAATTACAGTATCTTCCAACAAGAAAACAAGTCTTTCCAGCTATGGTACACTGACAGTTTTGCTAAACATATTGGACGTGAAAAAAACGTTGTAGCACACAAAGGAAGGCTCCATAACTACATGAAAAAACTTGTTCTACATTTTATTGGCCCTGAAAAATTGAGAGAGGTAGATGTGGACCAGACAACTCGTAGACATCTTCAATCATGGGCAGAACATGGCAGTGTCGATTTCAAACAAGGGGCCTCCCAAGTAATTTTAATAATGAATCTACTAATTATGCATATATAATTAATTTTTACAATTACAATTAAATCGGGTTTTTTTGGGAGGAGGACTCAAACTCACAACCTTAGTGGTGTAAGTGTGAGGGACGTATCACTGGGTTAACCTTATCCTGTCCTGCGTATATAATTAATCTGAAACCTTATATTTATTAATGCTATGAGTACGTACAAAGAGAGAATTCATTCATTCTTTTTTTTTTCCGTTGGCCAGTAATATTTGAATTTCTTGCTAGCTAGGAGTCTAATGAGTTACGATGAAAAGAGAGATTCAAAGAAAGTATTAGAGATTTGCAAAACTTTCCTGGACGGTCTGATCTCCTTTCCTTTAAATATTCCAGGAACTGCTTTCAATGCCAGTTTACAGGTACTATTATTGTCTTTACCATTCTAATTATCTAAATTCATGAGTATTAATTTGGGTTAAATTTCAATACAATTATCTAACCTTAACCTAAATATATATGGAGTTAATGTAGTAAAAAAATTCATAGAAATCCTAGTCATCACTTATTGTTATTTACCACCAAAATAATTACAAACTTTTCTTAGTTAATTATTTAAATTTTTTAACTGAAACAAATATTTTAGGTTGATTGTCTGATTGGTCATAAAGTGAATAAATATTCTTATTTATATAATTGTACGGAGATATGAATATTTATTTCTTTAGTTTTGTTTATCAAAGTAGCTGCTTAGGGTTGTGCATTTTCGGTTTGGTTTGGGTTGAAGCTTAATATCAAACCAAACATATATATATATCGGTTTTAATATATTTCAACCCAAACAAAACCAATGTGATTTTTAAAACCGATTGAAACCAAACCAAAAAAAGTCGGGATGGTTTGAGTTGATTTGGGTTGATTTAACGGTTTAAATTTGAACTTAAAAATCATTTTTTGTATTGTTATAAAAAAATATTTAAATATAAAAATATGAAATATAGGTGTTATTTAATTATTTTAAAATTTAATAAAATGTATCATAACAGAAAAATAAAAAATAAAACTCATATTCTAAAATGCATTGAAAGGGATGAGTAACTATATTTTATTTATTATAAAAATATACATATAACAGAAAGAGGAGTAGTACAATACCAAATGGTTGATGATAATAAATAAGAAAAAAAAAACTTATTTATATGATAAGAAAATAAATATAATAAAAGTTACAAAATCCTGAGAAATGTGGATTTGATTTTATTAAATATATAGATTTGTTTGGGTTATATGAATTTTATTTTTAGCAACCCAAACCAAACTATCTTTGATCAGTTTGTTAAATGACTAACCGATTTATAAATTTTTAATATGTGAAACCAAACCAACCCATAACGTTTGGGTTGGGTTAGACGGATTGATTCGATTTGGTAGTTTTTTGCACACCCCTAAGTAGCTCTATATATTTAAGAGAAATGTTGATGTGTCCATAAGGAGAAACTAAAAAAAAAATACAAAATAGCATCGGAGATACTTGTATATGAATAGATTCATTATTTATATTAAAACCTATATGTTTGTTTATGTAATAATCATCACTGAGTTTCTTGTATATATGTATATGTATAGGAACGAAAAAATATAATTAAGGTGATTGGAGATATCTTACATGATAGAAGAGCATCAAAAAATCCTGCTCATGATTTCTCGGATCATTTACTTGAAAAGATGGAAAACGAAGACACGCTCAACAATGACAATGTTGTTATAAACCTGATCTTTGCATCTTATTTTTATTTTTGCTAGTCACGAATCTACTTCTCAAACAGTCTTATTACTCGTAAATTTTGTTTCTAATCATCTAGACGTACTAGCAGAATTAATGGTCTGTATACTTATAGTTTTATTACAGTTTATATATACAAGCATTAAATCCTTTTTTTATATTTAATTTTCCAAATGCCAATTATTTTCTTGATTATTGCGTTGTTTACACTATTTCAATCGAGTTAAATTAGAGAACTTTGTAAATCTCATTTTAGAAAGCATATTTTATATCATATTTATAACCCTTAAATTTGATTTGTTAGCTAATTGATTTAGTTATTTTCGTTTAACTAGAGTTATTTTTATTTTTTAGGTGAACTAGCATGGAACTTGGAAAATAATCAGTAAGATGTGATCTTATTTTAATTGTGTAAATATTTGAAGATTAAAGCTCAGGATCCAAGCCCGAATCAAAAGGTCCAAGAAAATCCAAGGCCCAAAATCAAAGTGTGCACGTGTGAAGTGTGGACCACGTAAGGAAAAGTTTAAGTCAAATTAAATTGGGCCGCATGAAGACTTGGATCACAATTTTAAGGACATTCAAGTTGCCCGATTAGATAAAAAATATGAATTGACTTCCCTATTTCTTTGAGAAGACCGCGATGGAAGAGCAGAAGGAGGGCAACTTGAATATACAGACGGTGGAGCTGGCGACTTTATTGCGTGCGAAAGCAGTTCAATGAGATTTTCGGATTATTTTGTTATTTTATTTTTAATGTCTTTCTAATTTTTTTTATATTATGATAGTCGATGATACCCTATATTATGAAATAATTTTTAAATATATTTATTGATTCCTAAATATTGTTCTTTAATGCTTATGGTTTTTTCTTCAATTGACTAGGAAATATTAAATCCTTTCATCTTTGGTATCATGTATCAATGATAGTTATATATATATATATATATTTTTAATCAATTCTTGGTTTCGTAACGTTAATTATAGTTTATTTGATTCTTTGTTTTTCATTCAATTTGATACATAGAATGTTTAGGGATTGTATTTTGAAAAAATGGAAAACCAACTTAAGATTTTTATTAAATGTGTTTATTGTTAAATTCATGAGTTGACAATAAGTTGATTTTTAATTGTCACTCTAATTCGGGGAATTAATCAATTATCAAGAAGTTATGAAATTATACAGTGGTAGATTCCGATACCTTAGTATTCTTTACTAATTGCCTTCGATTTTATTTTCTTTTAGTTTAATTTAATATTAATTTTAATTCATCACATTCAGTTAACTAGGTTATGATTAGATTAAATTTAGATTCGATTCGTTTTCTATAATCATCGTCGAAACGTCCTCGTCTCGCATTAGCTATTCTACAGAAGACTCGTTCGCTTGCGAGTATTTTAAAATTAAGCACAACAAGAATATGAGACAATTTTGAGAGATCAAGATAATGAAATTGTTGGAAAAATTCCATCATGTGGGGCCACACATGTAAATATTAAGACCCAGTTTGGCATTGATGTGCTGTGGGAAGAAGTGCTTTTGAAATTGCTGTGGGGGAAATTGCTTTTGAATTGCTGTGGGAAGAATCAGCTGAGTGTTTGGTAAACTGATTTTCAAAAGTGTTGTGAGAACTAAAAGTAATTTCAATGTGTTTAGTAAACTGAAATAAAAAGTGTTGTGAGTGTGTAAAATTACTAAAAGGACATAGACATCTAAATGGTACTAATGTGCTATACTATACATTTTTCTTGTTTATTTGTGTTTAGTGTTAAGTGTTATCTAATTATGGTACTTTATTGAATTAATTAGCCCCATTTTTTATTCTACTTTATTTAATTAATTAGTCCAATTTTTTTATTTTTTTATTTTTTTATTTCTTTATTTTATTCTACTTTATTTTTTAATTTCTTTTTATTCTACTTTATTGAATTAATTATCCTTTTTTTTATACAGTTATGGCAACATTTTTTTTTGTATAAAAATATAAGTCCAATTATTTTTTATAAAATTTCATTAAAGGTAAGGACAAAGTTGGAAAGTTAGTAAAATTTCATTTAATATCACTGTAGCGCGTTTTCTAAAAGCAGAAGCCAAAATCCAAAAGCATGCATTTGTAGCTTCTCAAAAACTCAGTTGGTCGAAGCTAAAAGTGACAAAAACCACTTCCCAGCGATTTTACCAAGCACCATGTCTTAAGTCCAGAATCACTTTTGACCCCAAAAGCAGCTAGGGAAACAACGTCAAACTGGGCCTAAATGTGTTATGCTATCTTTTGGTTAAGCCTAAATTAAAGTTGTCTATTTAAGATTAAAGTTTTAAGGCTTAAGGGTATAATTGTCATGGAATTAATGTGAGAGTGCTATTTATAATTTGATGAGGGGCCTAATTGTAAATACCAAAACATATAATAATATGTTTACTATATATAGGGTTATGGTCCCCATATTACACAATCACTTTTGGCTTTTCTGGATTCCCATCACTAGAGAAGAGAGAACACTTTTGTGTCCATAGGATTGTGATAATTTGGAAGATCTCAACCCGTCCACCAACTTTCGATAATGGATTCAGGTACACTTCTTCCTTCTTCTATCACTGTTTTCTCTTGAATTGACATAGGTTAGTATTATGTAATTAGGGTTTGATTAATCATGATATGTATGTTTAGGTTGAGATTTGGATTAATTATTGGCCTATGCATGTTAGATTTTGTGTTATTCAAATTCTTATAGAAAATACTGGAATTACATGGGAAGAATATAATTCCATGACTTTTACACATATGGTGAGTTTGATTATCAATTAATTTCAAGTCTTTCAATTGTTTATTTATATTATTGCTCCTTGAACAATGATGTAGTTTTCTAAATCTATTTTATATTACAAGTGTTCTAATAGGTAGTATAACACCAGGGTTATTCAGAAAAGTTGTACACGACGTGGAAATAAATGGCAAGTTTTACAAACATATGGTATTAATTATTATTTTTTTTGAAAGGGGGAAAGAATTTATAACCAAAGCAAATCAACACAAAACAAGGACAACCCTTTAAACTTGAGACACCACACAAGGAGCGACATCCTCCATCCAGAAAAAATCATGAACAGCCGATAAACTAAATTTCGTTAAACAATGAGCAACCATATTAGCTATCCTGTGAACAAAACTAACAGAGCAGACACAATTACTACCTAAAAACAAAATTATATCATGAATGACCAGTCCAACCTCTGACAGAGGCGTAGCACCTAAGTTAATAAAATTAACGATAACCTGCGCATCAGATTCCACAGCACATGGAAGAAGTCCCGAATCATGCATAAAGATCAAACCACTGAGAATAGCAATAGCCTCAGCCAATTGAGGAGAATAATCAGCCTTCACAAACTGAGCACTGGAAGCCATAACCTCTCTCTTATGGGTACGAATGATAATCCCAAAACCCCACTCAACCTGAAACCATATCTAGAGCCGCATTAGTATTCATTTTCATCTGAGCTTCAAAAGGTTGCCAATGTCATTTGTCACCACCACTAAAATAAAAAACCTCCTCAACAGAGGAGTTGACAGACTTATAATCCTCAAGATAAGATTGAGCCCAAGTAACCAAGTCGTTGTCAACAACCAAAACCGAATTATGCACCCTTCTATTCTGACGGTACCAAATCCTCCACATAATCAAACATAACAGCTCAAAATCTCCCGACTTCAAACAGTTTCTACAAGTAACCATAAAATCAACAAAGTTCATCTCATCCCTCTCTTTCAAACCCTTCATGAACTAGCACATGGCTCGAATCGGCATAAGCATGGGACATCACCATAGTGCATGTAAAGTAGTTTTTTGTCTCCCCTTACAAACAGGACACCGCAACCCCTCTACCAACGAGATTTTTATAAGCAAGCACCCAATCACGACAAGCTTGCCACAGAAACAACTTAAACTTCGTCAAAATCTGGGTTCTCTAAAAATATTTCCACCAAGAGTCAGACCCACTCAAACCCGAAGAGCTGCGATTCGAAGTAAGGGAGAAACCTAGACGATATCTAGGGTTCGGTTCGGTTCGGTTCCAAACTTAGTGCCCACCCCTAACTATCAACATCCAACTCACAACCACAATCAGCATCACCATCTACATCACTACCACTATCATCATCACTATCACCATCACCATCCAACTCACAGCCACTATCACCAATACCGTCCAAGTCACAACCACTTTCACTTTCACCTTCACCATCTATGTCACCACTGTGACCATCACTATCACTATCCCCATCACCATCTAAGTCAAAGACACTATCACTATCACTATCACCATCACCATCAACCATCAACAACTTGTTCAAATGGGTATGGTTCAGGTAACCCATCCAGTCCATTATCTATAAAGGTTTCAAATTCAGATATAGTGGCACCTACTTCGTTATTAGTTCCAACACCTAATGATGCATCATTAATTGTGTATGCTGATCATTAACAACTTAGCTTTTTTGCTTGCTAGATGAAGGTACTATTGGGGTTTTTTTTTCCATCCAAAACAAATGGAATTGATCCACACATTGTGTTGCTCCAACAAACGAGTCTATATTGAGAAGCCAATTGTGAAGTAAAGTTTTGTTGTGTATGTAGTTGAGATGGTTGGTCATATGTTTCAAAGTAAGGTTGGCCATTTGGTTGTTGAATAGATTGAGAATATGGATGTTGAAAAGGTTGACAATACTGATGTGCAAATGGTTGAGGCAAAAGTGGAAAACCTTGTTGTAGAACAATGTTCGGGGGAATTTGTGCCCACATTTCTGTCTCGGTTTGTATGCTACCACCATCTCTCTCATACCTTCCAACAGTTATTACATATACTTCTAGAATAACTCTCTCTTCAGACATCAAAAATGTCACATCTCTGTCATTTTTTATTCTTGGTATGGCACGCCTCCCACTCGTAGTCATAACAACACTTAATTCAATGTTGAAAGTAGATGAATCAATCCTCACAATATCTTCAATTGTATTCACTAACCCATGGTATGTCAAATCAAGAGGAACAAATACCATTTCTGAATCATCACCCTTATAGTTCTGATCAAACCACTGGACACCGTACGAAATAAGCAATCGCAACTCTCTCATTACTCTACTCAAACAGCATGTCAAAACAATATATTATTACACGACTTAATATACATTTCAATACACAAAGAAATGTTAATAACATTACAAGATTAAAGAAAAACATCTTTACACGATAACAATTTCAATTTTCAACGATTCTGGGTTAACAAAAATAGGATTCGTAACACATTCATTATCAATTTCATGTTCATGACATAGTTCATTTAAGAGATTCAAAACAAAAACAAAAGTGTCATACCTTCGATTACAAAACGGTTACAGTCAAGATGTGACACGACTGATTTCTAGACATTGTGGATCTGTAATCGTTCTCTGTATCGTAGAGAGCAAGTTGAGAAATATTGGGAGATAGACAATAGTTTAGGACAGAGATTTAATGTTCTTAGAGATAAATCATCAACTGAGAAACATCTTATTAACTGTGTCTGAGAGAGATGATTTCAATAAATGAAAGTGAAACGTGTTTTCTCATCTGTAATAAAAATGTTTTCTTATTAAATTGAAAATGTTTTTTTTTATTAAATTCTAAAGTAAGGGTATTTTTGTAAAATCATCTATAAAAGTGGATAAAAACAATCAACTTATTAAAACTGAATAGTTTTGAATTTAAGCTTAATTTTATGGTCATTTAATGAAATTCCCTCTAATATTTTTTTGTATAGCATTAATCTAACTTTATATTTTACCCTGATTTTGTGAAGAAAAAAAATATTCAACTAATTATTATGATAAATAACAGTTGTTAGGATTTGCACATCACCTCTTAGTTGATAGTGCATCTCCTTTCACTTAAGTGGTAAATGGTTCGAATCTTATTATATGTTTTATAAGTATGTGTTTGATTTTGACATTCCTATTAATAGTTCTTGTAACAGTTACTAGGGTTTAAAATCTTAAATTTTGATTGACCGACAAAATTCGTTTTACAATAATTATATTAAGAATAACGTTTTATGTACGATGATCATTGATCAGTAAACGCCACATTAAAACTTGACATAGGGTTGTTCTCGAATTAACAACATCACAACTTGCTCTTGCTCCAATTATATGTAAAGAATATTGACAAGAAATAATAGATATTGGATTTAAGCTTTAAAGTAATTGAAAGCACATGAAAAGAACATCTATTTATATTTCCTCTTAAAAAAATTATTTTATCAAAACTGATTGTAAAAAAAAAATGCACTCAAGACGTCTCACGTCCCCAAAGTGCAATGGTACATGCACTACTGCGCCTGGTTCCATGGGCTTGCCAATTACGCGAGAGGCAATGGAGTTCCTCTCTCGCCATACACACTATACCTCTACGGTATCTCACCATTCATCAGAAAAAGGATAGGAATATGGGATGCATGAACACGATGAGATACAAACCAACCCTATCAAACCCCGATGATGCGAGCAAATTTTGATCTGTAATTTCTGAAAATAATTGTGTAATATAGTATAGTAAACTATCGAATGATAGGCTTCCATACGTGCCTGAACAAAATGACACTCTCTTTGGACGCTCTTGGGTTCAACATCCCTCTGGGCTTGCTGGACTGCTTAAAGAGCTCTCCATTTATCATTTATTTTTATTTTTATTTTTAATTGTTAATTTTTATTTTTAATTAGAAAAGATACAAATACAAGCCATCACCTACTACCTCCTTGTTGATACTGTCGTTGTTGTTCGTGCATAATCATACTGATTACTGCTTTCTAATTAAGGAGGTTGGTGGATCCATATATGTTCAAGCATAATGTTTCCAGATGATTCTCATTTAGCCTCTTTGTTGCAATCTATTTTACTACTAATGAAACTTATCAAGCTACTTTCTGTTTCAGTCCATTAATATTCAAATGTAAGATTTTAATTTATTTTTTTTAACGCTACGGAATAGTTTATGAGATACAATAAACAATTTAGTAATACTAGTATAGTACTAAAAATTCCCTTTATAGACATAGATAAATTGTCATCCCTACTTTCAATCCACATAGAGGCCGGTGACACCAGATAGGATTGGTATCAAACAATTTAGTAATACTAGAAATAACTTCTATGCATTTTATTCTATTATCTTACTCCGAAAGTTTCATGGATTTTATTATATATATATATATATATGACGAGGGAGACATAGTTTAAGTAAGCTTTAAGGGTCCGGTCAAATTCGTACAAAACATAGAGAGTAGTGAAAAAAAAAATAAAGGGTTAGAGAAGAGTTTTGAAGAAGAAAGTTCATAAATAATCTGAAGGAAGAATGACAATGTTATAAGCAGCCCCTGTCTGGTTTTTTGGTCAATTAAATGAAAATGCTGAACGCATTGACTAAAAAAAATTATATAAATACCTAGGGTGGTGTTGGAGCATAGTGATTTAACCCATAACCCAATCCAATTATAACCGGCAGGTTCATAACGGTTGATCTATTCCCGACTCAAATCCTATTTTAAGTGCTTTAAACCCTTCTCAAACAGATCAGATCCCCACCGGTTTGGTACGAATCATGAATTTTTCTCATCCCCAATTAAAGATCCCCACCGGTTTGGTACGGATCATGAATTTTTCTCATCCCCAATTAAAAGGCGTGGATCAATAATGTATATGAAAAAAAATCACATTTTAACACACTTTTTTTTTTCCAGTGCTATAACGTATACCCACACAAACATTCATGCACCTGAGCTTATGAGATGGAATCGTATTTTCTTGTTTCAAATTTCCAATTAACTATAATAATAATAAAAAAGTCGATCAATGTTTATCATATAAATAATATTTTCTTCCTAAAGTTTTATACCTAAAATTATTATCACATGTGGCATGGAGATTGAGAATATAAATTTAAGAAAAGTAACGTTACTTCATATGTATAATTCATGATCAATTAAAATTGATATTAGACCATTAAACATCTTAAATAATAAAGAAATGACAAACGGAAAAAGAATATTAAAATATGATAGAGAATCGGTATGAAAAATCTAGCTTTTAAGGTAGTCGATATACATATTTCTGAATTTATTAGCTTTTGATCTCCGCACACTTAATTTTGCATTTTTATGTAATTTATATTAACAAGTGATTCTTCATTAAATGTTAACAGTTACTTAAAACAAATTGCTTGAAGTGGAAATCCTTGGCTGCATGCCTACATGTCTAAAAAATGTACATGTTTTCCTAGAGAGAAGATATTCACCTTCCCAAATCCCAAATCAGCAAGTTAATCGTGATAAATACTCATGGTTACAATTAATTTACCATATAAACCAACCCACTACTTAAAAGTTACAACATTAATGGGTACGGGGACACAAGTTAACAACTAAAATTATTATTTTTTAGATGCAATAAATACGAAGGAAAATTGGAAGAGATATATAATTATATTTTAAAATAAGAGTGGTGCTATTATGTCTTACTTTTTAAAATAGTGATTTAATTATATATAATTATATAAAATTATATGGTTTTATTCAATTTTTTGATTTATTTCATTGATTACCCTTTTAGTTATTTTTTAAACTTAATACACCACATATCTTTATCAAAATAATAATAATAAAATACACTTCATCTCTAATATTTATATATAGTGTTCTCACATCCATTCGTATGACTTGTTTTTTCTTCTTATTTCTTAGTAAAACCATCTTTATTAAATGCATTTTTTTTGTAGTCGGTTGGATTGTTGGTGATAGATTATGAATGTGATATTAATCGTTTGATGGTTTTTTTTAGTGATTGAATTAGAGTTTTTGTGTGATTTTGTTTTGTCAGAGATTAGGTTTTCTTGATGCGATTTCGTTATTTAAAAAAAAACATTAAACTAACTTTTGAAGATCCAAAATAAAAACTACAAAAAAATGAGACAAATTATAGTATACCTGAAAGATCTGAAACAAAATAAACCGAGAGAAAAAAAAATAGCAAACATGGATTTAGGATTTGAGAAGAAAAATAAAACAAACATGTGAAATAATAAAATCAATAAATACTAATTAAACATGGTAATCATGAGATTGAGATCTAAAAGAATATGTTAACGGGAAATTTGTTTAGGATGAGAAATCCCTATTAACACCCTCGAGACCACTACCACGGAGGTGGTGGCCGGGGTTGGTATCGTTGATACCTGACCTGATCTTGTATGAATATGGAGTATGGAGTGGTAGGTAGGAGAGGTGTCATCCCACTCGTCGGACTTTACGATAGGTAGGAGATGAGTCATCCTACATTCCGGGCTTCGTAGTAGGTAGGAGACGAGTCATCCTTTCCGTCGAGCTTCGTGATAGGTAGGAGATGAGTCATCCCACATGCCGAGCTTCGTAGTAGGTAGGAGACGAGGGAGCTCGAGGTTCTCTTACTGGTATGAAAGGGTTGATCTTGATCTTGGTTCTGGTCCTGGTCCTGGTCCTGGTCCTCGGTCGGGGTTGGAGCCCGTCATGGTACCCGGAGCCCGTCATGGTACCCGAAGCCCGGTTCTGGAGCCCGATTCCTTTCTGTAATTCCCCGACCTAGATAGCAAGTAAGGAGGGGGCTTATCTAGCTCCAGTGTCGGAGAACTTGATTTCTGCCATAGAGATGATGCAGGAGAGCTCATCGTCTTCCTTCAAGCTGGTCTGGGTGGTTTCTCCTCATCTTGATGTGCGACTTTAGCATGCAGATGGGAGGATAAGAGCGCTAGGTCCAACGAGGTAGGAATCTAGCTTGCACTCATATACACATGCATTACACAGGACACAAGTAAGAGAAACACAATTTTTTTGTAGAGGGAGGTGGACTGACCAAGGGGGAAAAAGTATCACGAATGATCACATGCTGAAAAATCCCAAGGCAGTATCTGGAGGAAGGAGGAATACCATTCCTTATG